>CM060924.1:372092668-373342668 GCA_030737875.1 Allium sativum | reverse complement strand
TTCCCAATCCCAACCTATTCATCCCTTGGAGAAAAACAGTTATTACCCCATAACTAACACCACGGTGTTATCGGTAAATTTAATTACCATTTCACGTTTAAATCTAATTAAAGATTTAACTATCTCTAGGAGTAAAACTGGTGATACTCCCCTTTCGATCATTTCTAAATTTTGATAATTTAAATTATCTATTCATTTTTCAATCTAATTAAAGATTCATTAAAACTCCTTTTATGGGGTTAAAGAACTAATGTCATTTAAAACATAGTCCACGATAAAACCAATCACATTCTATTTCAATTCCAATTAAATATATTAGAAATTCTGGTTATTTAAAACCCATTTCAAATTCAATTTATTTATTTCAAAAATAAATTGATTTTAATTCTAGTTCAAAACTAGTTCATTTTGATAAAAAATATTTTTATCTTTTCAAATATGGAGTTTTTCATCCCAGTTTTTCCCAAATCATTTATTCTGATTTTACACAAATTATAGATATTTTTAATTATTTTATCAAGGCCCGTACAGTCGATTTCCATCTACGGCCATCGAACTGCACTTACAGCGACCTTTTCTGATATTGATTTGGACATATCTCCAAATCCAACAGTTAGATTTCAAATTTCTAATATTCATTGGAAAGCTCTTTTCGATACGAACCCAACGGTTCCGGTTTCAGGAGAATCCGACGGTCGGATCTCCCGCAACGTCAATTCGAAGTCAATGGTCGAAATTCGCGAACTGCCGCAGCGCGGCGCGTTCTATTCAGGCCATTATATTATATATATATACATATATATATATATATATATATATTTCGTCGATTTCTATTTAAAACGAATTTTATAAATAGTTTTACATTCGTTTTCAAAACAGTTTCACTTCATATTCAATTTCAAATCAAAAACGAATTTCCATCATAAATTTGTTTTAAATTCATTTCAAATTGATTTAAATTCAAATCGATTGTAATACAATTCTAATTCGTTTTCAATTCAATTTCCATTTCAATTTGAATTTAATTCTATTCAATTTCAATTTGAATTTCAATTTAATTAAATTCGAATTTCATTTTTATTCAATTTCAATTCGATTCGAATTCAAATTTCAAATTTATTCAAATCAATTCAAATTTATTTCTATTCTATTCGAATTCAAATTTCAATTCTATTATATATTTTTACACCTCTTTCTAAATATTCATTTTAAAAACGAATATAATCGATATCAATATCGTTCGCGTCAAAATAGCGCATCTCTAATCAACACGGCTTTATATTTTTCAATAACTTCGTTATTCTATTCAACAAATGAATATTTATCCCATTCAACACATGAATCTATATTTCTTTCAATACATGACTAATCTCAACAGATGAGTACTGTCAACACACGACTATTTTTGTTATTTATTATATTTTATAAAAATTATGGTATCTATCGTTTGATTTCAAATCAGACTCCAACAGTAAATTAGTAAGAGAACGATTCCCTAAATATTAACCCCGAAGGCCGAAACCAACATCAGATCAATATCCAGGAGACCACTTATCTTATCTATTTTCCAGTTAGTTTCTAATTTAATATATGATAAAGATGTAAATTTTATTGTTAAAATATTTCGTTCAACACATGACTAATCTCAAAGGATGAGTACTGTCAACACATGAACCTTTATTTTATAATATTCTTTATTTTCTAAATTGGAATGAGGCTCAATCAATCACCATATAGCGTTAACTATATGGATTTCATACAACACATGTATATAAATAGCAACGATTAATAATCAACAATCATCCAAAGTGCACTACTCTGTATAAGCATCAAATATAGATATCTATCGCTTATAACAGCCTGTAAATCAATCAATCGACATACAACTAATTACTGGGATTAGTGTACGCCGTATTTTATCCCAATACCCGTGTGGGGTTTCAAATCAACAAACACAGATTTTTATTTGTGTAGTTGGGCGATGTGTAAAATTTATCATCCCAAACAATATCAGTCAAACGTGTGTATATAAACAAATCGTCCGATTCGTTTATATTTATTTATTTCATTTTATATACACATTAAAAATTCTATTTTTAACTATACAATATTTATTTTCTATATAAATATTTTATTTCATTTCACAGCACACGATCAACTACACATCAAAATCAAACAAACAAACAAGCCATCCATGGTCTGTGGACGACGGGTGTCAGGTGCTGCTAAGCACCGTCTGCATCCTAGTATATAATTTTAACTAGAAAACAAGAATTAAAGTGAGAAGTTCTCACCAAAGCTATCCAAACTCCACGACACTTCTTATGTGGAAATCTTCGTCGTTCTTGCCCTTTGTCACTTTCGTTGCCCGTATTCACTACACATATAAAAATCACATTTTTATATTTGCTTCTTCATTATAAAAATCGAATTTTTATCTTCACTTTGTTATAACAATTATATTTTTATATTCCTCTTCTCCTAATAAAGATTATATTTTCATTATTATACATGAATAAAAATCATATTTTTACCATCATACCTATATAAAAATCATGTCTGTAATATGCCACCAGTATAAAAATTATATTTTTAATCTTCGCATCATATAAAGATTATATTTTTAATCTTCTATAAATTAAAAATCGATTTTTTTTCCAAAATATAAAAATCATATTTTTATAAATAAAAATATAATCTTTTCACTTTTAAAAATACGATCTTTTCACTTATAAAAATCGAATTTTTATTTAATTAAAAATCGTAACTTTATATCAATGTAAATCTAACCTTATAATGCTATACAAAATAAAATAAAACTGAAAATAAAAATCACTTTAAATTTCTCGTCCTTCTATAATAAAAAAACTTATCTTTATATAACTAAGTTATAAATAAAAATTATAACTTTGTTTAAATAAAATTCCTAATTAAAAATATAAACTTTACATAAAGAAAAACATATAACTCTAAGAATTAATAATAAAAAGGAAGGCTCACATTGTCTACAGCAAATCGGAGGAGGGGGGATCGTTTCCTGCTGATGGTGGGGCGCAATGGGTAGGCGGGTCTTCAGGCGTCGGAGGAAGGGCGTGGGGTGTCGCACCGGGTCTGGGAAGGTGGGACGGGGCGGCGCTCGGCCTGCGGTGGCGTCAGGGGGCAGGCAGCGTCGGTCTTAGGGTTAGGGCGTGGCTGCGTTCGGGTTGTTGGAGGAGGTAGGAGAAGAAGAGAGGAAAGAGGAGCAAGTGGGAGAAGGGGAAGGGTGGTCGGCGGCACTGTGGCGACGATGGTGACGGGGCCTGGGGGAGCGTCGGTCGATGATGAACGGGGGGGGGGGGGGGGGTTCCTCCCTTTTTTTTAATTTGATTTTGGGATCTGAGAGAAAGATAAGAGGGAAAGGGAGATATTATATATTTATTTTATTTTATTATTTTATTGTCTACTTAAAGTCGACTTTTCTTTCGAATTCTAAACGAGACCCAACGACTGTCGTCCCTAGCATATTACCCCCATTCCGAACACAATGGGATATGTATCGTAAGCTAATTCGATCGTTTCGATCAGTTTTCGTCAAAATCAACATATACTCTATATATTAAATTTGAACGCGCATTTCTATTTACCGGGGCCACATACTAACTAGAAAATTTCCAGAAAAATATTTTCTAGCTTCGTATTGACGATACGGTCCTAACAAAACTAATTTCGTCAAATTCCAAGACAGTTTGCAAAATTTCCATTTTTAAGGGCCAAAATTCCATAGCAACTATTCTGAATTTTCAACTGGACATATCTTTTGACCCCCGCTATGAAATTTTGATTTTTCGGATTCGTTGGAAAGATATCCTCAAATAGATCCTATTATTTTTGGTTTCACTAAAATCCGGTTTATTTTGCACCCGGTACATTCAATTGAAGTTTGAAATCGAATTATCGAACTACCGCGCCATTTTCAATTCTATTTATAATTATAAATAAATATTCTAACGACGACGTATAAAAATATATACGTCGAATTCTATTCAAAATAAAATTTCTCGTCGATATTATTTAAAATAATTCATTTTAAATATTCAAAATTCATTAAAATTGCCAAAATAAAATTTTTAAATTAGCTCGCATTTTCCGGGTTGTTACATATGACTCCATCGGCTCCACATAGTCACCGATATATCCGAGGCGCCTCGCAACAACAACAACCACACAGGTGAAAATAATATAAATGTCAGGGCTAATAGGTCACTGACACCACCCTAGCTAGAAAGAAACGCATGTCCTCCCCGGATCCTTCTCCCGTTTCTGGTCCATACCGAGGTGTGAGGCTCGCGAATTCACGTTATACACAAAGCTATGCCACACAGGCCGTGCTTTGATCATCAACCACAAGACTTTGCTTTTCAACAGAAGCCTTGATCATCTGCCACTTATGCATGCCACACCGGCAATTCACTCCATACGACTGATTTCTGTCGATATATAACCTCTGAGCTCGTACGTCTCAGAGAAGGGCGTTAAGCAAGAGAATAAATTCTCTGCCGCCAAACAGATATATATTTAATAGAGATCAATCAGCACAGAACAAAATCCGATGTCAGACACACAGTCCATTTACTAGTTCGTTCTGGGTCTGAACGAAACCGGAGGCACTCAATACCTAGCATATCCGTACAATCAACAAGTACGTCCGGACGGCTACTACTTCAGCCCCTTCAAGGTAGCCACTCCCATCATGAGCATCTGTAGCACCCCTCCATTGGACGTGCAGATCATCGGTCTTGCACCGTCTTCATATCTTCGACTTTCAATCGTCGATCAATTATTTGAAATGAGAATCAACTCGTCCTTTTCAAATAATTCACGTATATTTAGAATTTCAAATCAATTCATTTCAATGGTTAAATTATTCGATATCACTAATTCTGTTCTTTAATGTAATTTTCACGCCAAACGCATTTAACCATCAAATATCACATAAAACGAGCAAATTCAGTTTATTTTGATTCCATATCATTTATAATATATTATCATGATTTATCTCTATTTTTATTTATTTAAAAATAGCCAATTCATTCAAACGACGCTTCAAGCCATAATGCGGCCATGGCGCAGTTTTTCTTCAGATTTGATTTACACATATCTGAAAATCTAACCGTTGGATCTTCACAAATTTTATATCATTAGAAAGATCTTTTCAAAACGAATCCAACGGTTTCAGTTTCGGGAAAATTCGACGGTCGGATCTCTCGCACTAATCGTTTGAAGTTACGATTTCAAAATACGAACTGCAGCGTCGTTATTCCATTTATTTTAATTATATTTATAAAAATATATATAAATATAATCGATTCTGGCGCTGTTTCTCTTCAGATTTGAATTAAACATTCCAGACAATCCAACCATTGGATCTTTACAAAGTTGGTGTCGTTGGAAAGATATTTCCAAAGCGAACCCAACAGTTGTGGTTTCGTGAAAATCCGATGGTCGGATCTCCCGCACTAATCGTTTGAAATCACGGTTTCAAAACACGAACTACAGCTTCGATATTCAATATATTTTAATTGTATTTATATATATATATATATATATATATATATATATATATCCTTCTTCGATTTCAAAACCATATCCACTTCATATATTTGGTAAAAATGCTATTTTTATCATCAAAAATATTTATTCAACACATCACCATTTTTAACACTTCATATTTCGCATAAAAATGATATTTTTAGCGAACACAAATATCTCTCAACGCATGACTATTTTATTTAGTTCATACACATGTCAAAAATAATATTCCTATCAAACAAATATTTATTTCAACACTCGTGTATTTTTAGCGAATCGTTCACATGATAAAAATGATATTTTTATCATCAAAAATATTTATTCAACATAGGAATATTTTTAGCACTTCATATTCATAATAAAAATGTAGATTTTATTGTTCAATTTATATATATTCAACACATGAACGTTTTCGACTTCACACATACGATAAAAATATGATTTTTATCATTCTAGTGCTTTATTCAACACATGAATATTTTCTATAGTTTATATATATAATAAAATTGTGATTTTTATTGTAAAACAATTTATTTCAAAACACGATTATTTTATACAGTCTATACATAAAGTAAAAATGTTATTTTTGGTGTTAAAACAATTTATTTAAAATACCAGTATTTTATATAGCCTATATATATAATAAAAATGTGATTTTTATCTTTCAAATAATTTATTCAACACATGAACTTCATTCAAAACATGAATTTCTACTCAACACATGAATTTCTATTTAACACATGAATATAGTTTCAACACATGAAAATAATTTTAACACATGAATATTATTGAAAATTTCGGCAACATAACGGCAGGGTAGTTAAAACCGGGACCGTCCCTAGTATGACTCCTCGCTCTACCTTAAAACCTCGCGGTTTTTGACAATGGGGATTTTCAATATCCAGTTCGTATGCAGATGAATTTTCCCATATTCTAATCCTATTGGGATTTCAATCACAATCAATCATTTCCAATCAACCATTCATGGTAGTCACCAAATTTCACATCAACCAATCCAAACAATATCACAACCAATAAATATCGTCCATGGTCTGTGGATGAGGGGAGTATATATATATATTCATATATAAATATATTTCAATTCACTTCAATTCATTTCAATGCATATATCACTTTTACAGCGCATATAGAACTTATATATCGAACATACAACTTATACAACGCTTATACATAAGGTGTACAACGCTTATATAATTCATACATCGACTATATAATTTATACATCGTCATTTCCATATCGTTTATAATTTAGAAATCTCGCATTGGGTTCCACTCCTCCAAAAATTGCAGAAGGCTCAGAAAAATATGTGGTCTCTTCTAAAATGTAGAATACTTCGACACGAATCCACTGTCTCTTGCTTCACTGAATTTCGTCAACAAACGAGAAAGATACGATTTTTACAGTGAAATCAAAAACCGTAGCGCTTTAAAGTGCTATAAAACAGTATAAAATAATTCAATCGTACCTCTCAACAGTTTGTTCAAAACTAGGGTGGCGATTTTCGCGAAAACCATGAATCGATAGGACGATCAGAGGGTACAGCATCGAGGAGGGAGGAACGACACTCAAGCGCGTGGGGGTGGGGTCCACTTCGGTGGCTCCAGGAGGCCTCGGCGGCGACAGGAAGGTTCCGACTTTGGGGAGGCAGTTCTTGCGATTGACTCCACAATAGGGTTTGAATCTTATATGGATTTGGAGAGGAGGAGGAGGGCTTCAAAAAGCTTAACTAGAGCAATGGGTTTCGATGAGTGGTTTGGCCGGAAAAGAGGAGAGAAGGCTGGAAGGGGGAGCCGCCGTTCGATCTGGAGCGGGAGGGGTTCTTCACGTTTTTCTTTATTATTTTATGAAAGAAATTATTCTATTGGCCGATATTTATATAAATTCGAAAATAGGGTTTTCTCCAAACGAACTCCAATACAAACCCAGCGACTATCGTCCCTAGCTAAATACCCCCATCCCGAACACAATGGGATATGTTTTGTAGGCTCATTCGATTGTTTCAGTTAGTTTCTCTTCAAATTAAAATATAAAACATTCAATATTGGATTTGAACGTACATTTCAATTTGCCGGGGCTACATACTGATTTTAAAAATTCCCGAAAAATAAATCTAGCTATGTTTTGAGGATACAGTCCCAACAAAACTAGTTTTGTCCAATTCTGAGACAGTTTGAAAAATGGCCATTTTCTGGTCGATCCAATTTAATAGAAATTCAGCAAACACATTTTCTTTTGCCATGCTCACATATTGAATTCCAAAATTATGAAATTAGAAACCTAGCAATAATTTTACATCCCGGATCCAACAAAAGTGGTTTCGTCGAATTCTGAGGTCGTTTGCAAAATGTCTATTTTCAGGGGGGATATATTCTCTATAGCGACCTTTCTGAAAATTCATTTGGCCATAACTTTTGACTCCCGCTATGAAACTTCGATTTTTCAAATACGTTAGAAATATATTCACTAACAGATTTAAATATTTTTGGTTTCACTAAAATCCGTTTTATTTTGCACCCGGTACAGTCAGTTAAAGTTTGAATTTCAATTTTGAAACTGCCGCGTCATTTCAGGCCTTGTTTATGATTTAAATTAATTATATTTATTTTCAAACATCGATTCAAACACACTTTTCATCGTTATTATTTAAAATATTTTATTTTAAATATTTAAAATCCACTAAAATAGCCAAATTAAAAATTTTAAATTGGTTCAGATTTTCTGGGTTGTTACAATTACAGACCCCTTTGGGTCACATGAAATCTTGAGAGTCCTCCCTCGGCAAGTCAAAAGTCTAACGACCCTCCTTTCACAGTCTAGGACGGAACCATACATGGCTAGCCAATCCATCCCTAGAATCAAACCATAACCCATAAAACCAAGCACATACGCGTCGCACTCGGACTCGACGCCTAACACAAATATCCTCGAACCCCGACATATCATTGAAAGATGAGCCGGGCCCCCAATGGGGTTTGAGATGATAACAGGATTAGAAAAAATACTAGTACTAAGGTGCAGAGACTCAACCACATAATCTAATATAAAAGAGTGAGAAGTGCAGAATAAAAAAGAGCCATGACTGGATGATCAGAAAGGGAAATCAAACCTTTAAATAGAAACTTTCCTACCTCTTTCTAGTCCACTGGCCTCGAGAGCATGCACCTACCGTCCAAAAGGTCCTTCCCTTTGCCTTTATCATTGCTTCTTCGGGCATTCCCTAGTATAGTGTCCAACTTCACCACAGTTGAAACAAGCATTCTTCCTTTTTCTACAATCCTTGACCAGATGACCCAAGCTCCCACAACCATGACATTTCTTCTTGTTCTGAGCCTTGTCGTTCTTTCCATCCTTCTTTTTTGTTTCCTTCTTAGGCCACACTTTCTTTTTTTGTGTCTCATCGGTCTTAACCTCTTTCTTCTCATCCTTACCCTCTTCGTGCATCAATGTCATGTCAACAAGTCTTTCAAAAGTTCCCCCCATCAGTATATGAGACAATGCCAGTGCTTAGAGAGGTTGATTTATTCCTCTCGCAAACCTTAAAGATTTCTTGTGTGGGGTATTCACCAATTCCAAACCAAACCTTGCCAGCAGATTGAACTTATTGACATACTCTTTAACAGACATACTTCCTTGCTTAAGTGCCAAGAACCTCTCCATCTGCATACTCTCTTCTTCCTGAGAAAGAAGCTTCATCTTGATTCTCTGTCGAAAATCAGCCCAAGTATCTACTGGACGCCCTGCTTATGTCACCTTCCACTAAAACGAAGCCTCGTCCCTTTGCTGCCATGCGGCCAACAGTATCTTCCTATGGTCGTCGACCTCAAAAAGTCCAAACAAGTTCTTTGTCTCTCGCAGCCAATTCTGTGCTTCCACAAAGCTTTCAGTTCCACGGAATGGTTTTATCCCATAGCACAGTGTCCTTGCATATCTTAGAGAAATTATCTGCTCGCGGAGGTGGAGGAACAACGACTGCTGCTGGGGGAGGGAATCTCCTTAGCCTCTGGTAGGTATCGTAGCCTCAAGATATCTACGGAACCAAGTCGGTATCGGAATGCCCTCGCGAATATTCGTTTCCCCAGACATACTGAAAAGAAATGGAAAAGGGATTCAAACAAAGAATCAAAAAGAAATTTTATATTGTCTGAGGAATATGTTTTTCAAAAATAGACTTTCCTTTGAAAATACTTTATTTTTAAAATAATTTTCAAAACTTTTATCCGATCTTGCAACCTTCAGCTCTGATACCAAATGTGACACCATACGTCCGTTATTGTCACTCTTTATCAGAATGCATTAAGTTCCGTGAAGTGTTATAGGTAAACAGAAACAGAATCTCACAAGACTGATATAAAAATAGCAGCGACAATTTTAAAACTTCATTATTCTGTAGAAAAACATCATAGTGTCAAAACCAGTTACAACATCAGGCTAAAATACTGAAACAAAATACATAAAATCAAAACATCTGTCTTGCGCTGAAAATTACTAGAGTACAAAAATATAAAATCATAATCCCTAATAATATCCATAACAAAGTAGACAAGAAGTCGAAGCGATACATCAAAGCAGATCCAGATCCAAGCAGAAACAGAAGAGAGAGAAAGTCCAAATCACGCTTAAGCGTTCCCACCCTGCGAACCTGGAGGGGGGAAGGAAAAAGAGAAAGGGAAACAAAAAGAGTCGGACATAAATTCTGGCGAGTCTAGTGACTTTTAACATATAAAGAAGTAAAAGTATCAAGACATGTAAATAAACTGGATGAGAGATAACAGTAACATATAACAGTTATAAACATGATGAACATGATAAGCAGAATAAACAGGGTAAATAATGTTTCTCAACTACTTTTCTCTACACCAATACTAGTATACAGGATTTATGGCAGGATTAGGTGTTCCCTAATATAACAGAAACAAAATGATCCCAACAGAAACATAATGATAGTTTTAAGTGTACTCTAGTTCCAAAATGGGTTTAACCTCTAACAAAAATAACATGTACCTCAACAGAAATAATGGGTATTACCCCCAAACAGAAATAACAGGTACCTCAACAAAAACATACATGACTAGATGTAACCTAATTACTACCCCTAAGCGATTGGCTCCCTAATGTGTAAATACCCTGTGTCGACCCCACAGTAGGGTGTATTACTCCCTAAAGTGGCAACCTACAAAAGGACATAGACCTATTTACTGGTGCTACAGCGGCTTACTTTCCCCCATAGACCAAACACATGCATGCTCATGACTCCGTTGAAATGCGCCCATATAGACCCCTTTTTCAGATGATCCCCTTACTATCAGTTCAGTGTAAGTGCCCTAAACCCTACCTAGTGCAGGGGCCCCATTTAATACCAGAATGGGTCACTGACTGATATGGGCCCCACAAAACAGATGACACAAGTCAAGCCCCTAAACTTGTGTCCCATAATTAACTAGGACTTTTAACAGGTTAAGACTTACAAATTAACAGGTTCTCCTAACCCCCACAGATTAACAGGTTAACAGGTTCATATAACCCCATTAACATGTTCCACTTAATCCTTAAATTAAGCCTATAGATTTACATGTTCATACACCCCAAATTTCTAGTCATATTCCATAGTACAAGATATGCCCCAAATTTCCCTCTTATATTTTCATTCCCAAACATTCCCTAATTGTCCCGATTTCATTCATGCGTATTTTTCTTACGAGATTGGCCTAGGCTTATAAAATAAAAAGGGAATAAAAGAGTGAGAAGAACAGAAATAGGCATATAACAACATAAATAGGCATATAACAACAACTGAACAACAGAACAGGTGTACAGAAGAATACATGCAATTATAACAGAACTGTTTAGATAAAAATCAGTTTCTTAACAGGCATAGGCTCAGATCCAGGTTTATTAACATGTCGAGGTTATTGTTAAATTTTTGTATCTAAAATTAACCTGAAATCATAGAGATTGGATTTAAAGAACAGAGGATAATATAATGACGTTGCAGAAGGGATTCTTGTACAAGTCAGGTAAGAATTATCCTGATTCAATCCTAGTTTCGGCAGCATCTCCCCATATTCATCTTAATTTTTTAGAATAGAGGTTTGAGGAAGAAGTATGAAGAAATGTGTTGATTTGATAGAAGTGCATGCCTTTATAAAGAGTTTAGACAATCCTTAACTGTTAGATCCTTGTTTTTAAATCCAATCCATTCAGTAAAATAATGAATCTGTTTAACAAAGCATTCCAAAAACATAAAAATGAATGTCGCCAGATCGTGAGTGGGTCGACCCACCCTCACGTGGGTCAACCCATGGGTCGACCCATCTGACCTTGGGTCGACCCAGACCAGGTGTGGGTCGGCCCACAACGGGTCTGGTTCTCACTCTTGTCGCCTTCGTTTGTCGCTCGTTTATTTTGAACTACTTTGAATTATATTTACATATATCCTTCTTATATGTATACAAACTTCTAACCTTTATATCTTCCTCATATGATGTCCATTTTACAAACTCGAAGTCTATCTGAACTAGAATTCCGAGATGAACGCAATGGTACAATCCGTTTTACTTAATTCCAAATATTTAATTAAGTACCCCTAGGTTTATTAATGTTCTCTAAAATCATGGGGTATTACATTGTAACAACATTGTTTTGCAAAGTAAAATTTTCGATGACAATAATATTCTGTTATGATGAACAAGGGACAATGCAACTTATTAGAAAAATGTTTAAACATAAAAGAATAAGTCTAACTCCAATGCAGCTAGGAATAAAAGGGTGAATCTTTACTTACAAATAGAATATTGTCAACCAAGAATGCAAAATTCACAACAAAGTGAAGTGTGGATCCGAGAGAATTTTTATTGGAGAACTGGTGGTCAACAATGGTATTTCTAATGCCCGCATGATGAATATACATAAATAAAAAGGGTAAATAACATTAAGGGATGAAATGTAAAAAATTATTTGCATACATACCGCTAATGGATCAATTTCTAGATCGTACTTGCATAAAGAATTATAACGTCAAGGTCCGTCCTTGCGTAAAACAGAAGCTGAAAAATTATTGTCGGCGACTGGATCTAGGGTCGATTTCCGTAAACAAGGATCGATTATTGGAAGCGAATCAGGGATCGATTTATTGTGTAGGATAGATTTCTGGAAAGAAAGGGATGGAAACAAGATCGATTTCTAGTAAACTAACGAAGGGTTTATACAGATGTTTTCTATTGGAAAGAAGAGGAAGTTAAGAAGAGCTAAAAAATTATTAATTAAAATTAAAAAGGAGGCAAATTGCAAAAGAATTTGCTACCAATATAAGCAAAACAGACGTCAAAACATTTATTTTGCAACAAAAACAATTCGCATACTAATTTTTAATTACTTTCAACTTTAATGTTGACATATTTGTACTGTTGTCAAATCAAAACAATCGCAAATAATATTAGTTTTGTTAGCTATTCAATCAAGAATCGTAAATAAAGAGACGCAACAGACTAATTTTGCAGTAATGTGATTTTTTGAATATTAATCTGATGTTGGTTTTAGCATTCGAGGTTGATATTTAGGGAATTATTTTCTTACTGGTTTACGATTAGGGACTGTTGAAGGTACTAAATGGAAGTGTGGAGTATAATATTATTTTTGAAAAGACGGTTTCCAGGTATTGGAAGATTTAAAAGATTTGATTAACGAAATGGAAATTTAAAAAGGCCAAGTGACGCTGTATAATGAACCAATGGATCTATTTTATTTTTATGGTTGTTTATTTTGATATTTAAATAACCGACTATCAAAATCTGACCCAACATTGTTGGTACGGAAAGACTGAGATCGAATTTATATTCAAAAACCATTCTGACCAATGAATATGAAAACGTGGAAGATGCTGATCGAGTCAGAGAAATCGAAGACCATGATCTTTATATATAGAAGAATTACGTAAAATCTTTGGTTGATCCCTAGAGATATACTGTGACTCTGTTGTGGTTGAAACCTACGAATTTGCAAGGACTACTCGCTACTGATCCATGGGCTGATTCTTATATTGGATGCAGTAGGAGAGTACCTTCGGTTCATCATGTTCCTGGATGGCTTCTATGGACGAATGTTTGACAAAGTATTTCCTAAAAACCATATACGTTGATTTTTACAAATATACCGAGTTGGTGGCGAAGAGGGGCACTTCTTTTATACCCATAGTATATTTATGGACGTCAAATAGTGATTTGACGGATCTGACAATGCGACATTCATATTGAATGGTGGCCAGATGTTCTTAAAAGAAATAATAACCTCAAGCCCCATCAACCAGGAAATGACAAAAATCGGGCAAGCAACATGGCTAGGTGGGTCGCTCCCAATTAGGGTATGTTGTCACCATCTAGAGAATATTCATTTTTGTTCTTTTTTTCGCTTCTGTATCTCCCGGGAACAGTTATGTTGGATCCAACCGTAGGTAACAACATATTCGGAACATTCAAGCGAAATGAATGGTCGGTCATGTGTGGCCGAGTTGCAAAATGTTCTTGTTGAACTCTAGTGTATCCCCTCTAGAATACACTGATCAGAAGGTGGTTCCATACCATGTCATAGTCGGAATCCAATCTCCAATAAGTGACCGTAGTTTTGATTGTATACCATGTATGTGAAGCGTGAGATGCAAGTGTTCTGCTAGACTGTTATTTATTCGTATTAGACATTACTATAATATCAGAAAAGATATGATTTCAAAAACGTTTTGGGTTATTGTAAGTAAAAACTATACGTATTTATGTGTGGATTTGGTGTTATGATTATCCTTTTCTTTAGAAAGGAATTTTGACTTTAAAATCAAGATGAATGGTACCTCAAAGTTAGTGAGTTTTCTCAAGCTGGTTCACCAAACTGATCATGGCGTTTGCAATGCTTGGGTCAGACCGAGTTTTACAGGTTTAGGTTATCGGATGCTGTGCAGTGACGAGCTAGAGGTGTTCAGACGTATGATATCTAGTTTTGTTCCGCTGTGTGTTGTATATGAGGACAGATTATTATAACTATCCAGATGTATTGATGTACTCTGATATGTGTAAGTATATTTTTAAAACTCTCAATGAAGATTTATTTCTATATTATATTTTGTTCTATTGCGATGTGAGTTTTTGTTTTGTGTTGGTTCTTCTTCTTGTTTTCTATTCTTTCTTTCTTATCTCACCCTCTTATTTCTTTCTATTAGCTTTCTCGGTTTTCGATACTTGAATTTGGACATGGGATATATTAGTGTTGAGATTCGAGCGCCGAAATTTCCAAGATGCTACATATTGGATACATGACGCGGACATGAATTACATTAAGGAGGTCAACTGAACCAGTGGACCGCCTGATCTTTACATTAGCTTAAGGACATATACATAAACCTTCGCATATGTTCTTGAAAAGCATTGGAAAATCTAAGCATAATGGATGTCATAGGTTGATGGTTGAGTAGATGGGTGTAAATGATGGTTGATAATATTTATAACATTTTTCTAGCCTTGGAGATTTCGTAGACGAATTCCCTTAAGGAGGGGAGAATGTGACACCCCAAATTTTAATAAACAATAATTAGATGTAAAATATTAATAAACTAAATAGTAATCAAAATAATATTCAGAATTGGACAACGGGACTAGCACCATTGAGTCCGTTGTAATTTTCTGATCAAAATGGACACTTGGATTGCTAAAATCGAAGTTAAAATGAATTAGTTACGAATTAAAGAAGAATTCAGAAAATTAAAATAAATTATAGATGTAACAAACGGTCATTGGGTGATCCAGCCCACATGGGTCAACACCTGTATCGACCCAGGGATGCGAGTGGGTCGACCCAGAACGTGAATTATGCATGCTTTGGCCCGCACGCAAGGAAGCGAACGATTTTAACGTTTTGTTGCTAATTTGGCATTGTTTTATTGGTTTATTTTAAATTAAGGGCCGATGTGGCTTCTTTTTATTGGTCCAATGACATGGTTGGACCAGATCTAATCTTAGACTTGAATGGTTGAGGGCATCCAGTAAATCTTATAAATAGACTAGTAGAGTCTCTCTTATTTCTTCACATCCATTTTCTCTTCTTCTTCTTCCCCAGGCATATCCTCAAAATTAGGAAGGGCCAAATAATTAAATTTTTACGGGGATAAAGAAGTTCTTAAGCTTTTAAATATTTAATTTTATAAATATTATAAAGGCGGAGGTTCTATTAGATTTAATAAGAAGGCCACGGGAGAAGTTTTGTTTAACAGGTTTGTGAGTTTTTATGTAATTTTTAGATTAGTTATTTGCATAGGAAAGTTTAGACATTTAGATAGTTTAATTTTGTAACTTTTATGTTTACAGTATTTATATGTTTAGTTTTTCTATATGCTAATGAAATTTATTTACTATTTATGCCTATTTCTTTTCCAGCTGTTTATTGTTTATAAGTAATTCTCTTTCTTTTATCCCTTTTTCTTTGTTATAGTTTATTTACTATTATGCTTATGCCTATTTTATTTTCTTTTCTTTATTTTGAGTCTAGACCTTGCGAGCAGCCTGGACCATTTCCCTTTTTCTTTTAGAGCCGAGCCTACGCCTGAAAAGGGCCTAGGACTTTACCGCTATTTTTCGATAAATTGGAATAATGTTGGAATTGAATAAAAAGGGACTTTGGGCATATTGAAACTGATTAGGTATTGTAATCAGATTGGACTATAAATTGGGGATAAATTATAACATGTAATTGGGGAACATGTAAACATATGTACTGGAATAGATTTAACTTAATTTAATGTTAAGTAACATAGGGATGAGTTGCATAAAAACATAAACATTAATTAGAAATGTTAATACAACCTAGGGATATAACATGAGTTTATATTGGGCTTATTAATAAAGTTAAATTGTGTTAAGTTAAAATTGATAAAATTGCTAAGCTAAAATTGAGGGAGTCCGTTTCGGCAGCATAGGGCTGATTAGGGAAGATAAGTGGCTCATAGATTTGGTCTGTTTCGGCAGAATGGTGCTGAATGGGGAAGATAAGAGGCCTATTAACATAATGAAATCCTAGTTTTGGTTCATTAAGCCAGTGTGGGGGCTGATTGAGGAAGATAAGAGGCCTAATAAAATAATGAGTCAGGACCAAATCTAGGGGTGACTTGTGTCAATTGCATATTTGGTTGGAAACTCGTATCAGTCAGTATCCTTTTTTATCATGGAGGTCTCACGTTAGGTAGAGGCGAGGGCATGCTTTACTGTACCGGATAGTAAGTGGTTAAAAAGAGGTAGGTACAGGCGCGTTCCGTCAGGACTGTGAGCGTGCATTGTGCGAATTGGGGAAGATAAGTCGTTGCAATGTATGTGATTACAGGCTATGTCATTTTAGTTGATTGGTTCGGGATTGATAACCCTGAATTCCATAGTTGGCGTAGGTTATCACATTATGGGTATAGGAGCCGATCAACATGTAGAATTTAGGTAAAACCTAATTATGGTATCTTGATAGTAGGTGAAGCAATCTCCGATATGAATGGGAAGCCTACCTTTATTTGTTTTAATCTTTCCTGCTATTTTATTTGTGCTTTTACGTTTATTTCTCTTAGAACTATCCATCTATCTAAATGCTTCCTTAACTTATGCTCATGCTAAAAATTACTACAACTTACCAGACATATGTCTAACCTAGTTTGTTTTCTCCCTCTCTCTTTCATCCCCCTAGGTTCGCAGGATGGAGGTTCTTAGCAGTGATTCTTAATTATTCAATTCAGCTTGGATTCAGACTCATGTATTGGTTCACTTCATGTTTTCTGATCATTGTATTGACATTTGAAAGAGATGGTTTTTATGGTTTTACTTATGTACTCTGATATTGTAACACCCCACACTTTTCTGAGCCCAAATTTCGATAAAAATCAAAATTCGGGCACATCCAAGAACGGAGCGTGTAAATCTAGTACCTGCAATAAAATGAGCATGAGCATAATCAGAGTACAATAAAATAACTAACAATGAAAACAAAATAGGATAGATTGACACTAACTCAAGTAACTACCTTGTAAAAGTGAGTCACCATGCCAATACCGGGCATGAGACAGAATAAGAACCGAAAACCAAACTAAAACACCTGTGAGAACCCGACCTTATCTAGAGAACCTAGGAGGTTGTAATGAGGAGGGGGTCAGAACAACAAGATTCTGGTAAACAAGAAATGTACAACACATATTACAATACATAGATGTATCCCATTTGGTTCAACCCAAGATATATGCCTACCAAGGCTAGTAATTCTAACCTATCCCTATAAACATTTATGCAAGACTCTAACTACCCTTCCCGAGGTAGTACTCCCAATAATGTCGATACCGAGATAGAAAGTTTACACATATTTTTATGAAGCCTTTAAACTAATTATTAAACCGAGAAGTGAACTCCCCAACTATGAAGTATATTTATTCATAAGTGTATACGCAGCCACTTAAGGCCTCACTATCGAATGATAGATAGGGTGGATTCCTCCGATCGCTTAAGACCCTAGGCGGACCTATTAGTCATCTAATACCTCTCGATGATTCACTCGACGTTATTATAAACTAGAGGACACTAGCTACAGGGACCTACTAGTTAAGGCTTCTGCCATTCACGCACATAAACCCATGTCCTACATAAGGTGAGAGATTGTAACTCATCGCTTAAGGCCAATAGTTCCTATTGGTGGAATCTCGTTGTACTATCTAGCTGACCTTATTGGATTATCTCCTTAGACGCTTAATACTTCCTGTAGGATAGGTAGCCCTATGGAATTACTATACTAGACAATTTTAAATCCAGATTTAAGGAGGATTTGCACACCATTTAAGACCCCTAACTGGATGACATATTCTTAGGTGGACTCCTCGACCAGAGCCACTTAAGACCCCAGGAAGTGGACTATACGCGAAGATTATCAAGCTCATAACCAATTAGTCTTTAATGCTTTCATTTATGGGAGGTAGGCTACACAATCGCTTGATACATTTTTATAGGTGGATCTAACCACTTAAGACCTCAATTCCCAAAGCAGACTACGTTTATTGAGTTATTCCCGTTTAGTTTCTCTTTACGGAAATACCATACGTACACGATTAATTATCGTCATGGGTTCATATGGTTAATGTTGCCTCACATCATTAACTTACTAAGTCCAATTCTATCTTTTAATTATAGGTTCTATATTAACTATCATAAGATAAGGAAAGTTATGTCTCCTTCAACCTAGGATTTTTATTTAATTATTTTCTTACTTGGACTTAGTATTTAAAATGACAATTAATACCCAATAATCCCATTTTTCATTTATTTCTGTTTCATAGGGTTAGTGTTATTTATAACCATAACGGTCATATTTTCCTAAGGCAACCATTAACCTTTAAATACTCATTATTTCCATTAATTATAATTAATGTCATTTATGGGCCTAACGGTCATAACTTTCCTAAGACATTAATTAACAATGAAATATATTTATCTTATCGCTCCCAAAATGTCTATTTTATTTTGTACCCCAATGGACATTTCTTGCTTACTATTTATTTATTTCTTTTTGTGTGTGTGTATATATTTGTATATTTGTATATATTTGTGCATTATACCCCTCACATTAAGCCGACCACTTGTGGATGCTAGATTTGCTGGGCGGTTCCGGACAGACTTCTACCATAAGTTAAGCTTAACCTCCTGTCTTAGTGCGATTATAATTTGATTCTCTAATTGGGGTTTACATCATTAATCCTAACCAATTTAGAAAATTGTAATCATTAGGCTTAACTGACTAATTAAAATTTCTTTTCCCAAACCAATGTTGGTTACAATAGATTTTTATTTATTTATGGCCCTATTTATAGCAATCAGTTACACTAATTGCTACAATGGTCACCACAAATATATTCATTTAATATGGAGTACATTTACATGTATAATGCCATAAAATGAATTTCATTCCAAAACTCAAACATCCATTATATATATATATATATATATATTGTTCACGTAGATTCGGTTGGATGATGTATATATATTTATATTCATGTTTTTGCGTAGTTAACGTAGTTATTTTCTTTTATTATTATTATAGTTAAGTTTAATAATTTGGTTCAACTAATAACCAAACATCCCTTTTTGTATTCAATCTTGCAAGAAGGTTCCAAATTTTACAGAAAGACCTTCAACTACTGCTATTGTAAACTATGCCGGAATACTGAATTAAACACATCTCAAACCACAAGAAATATATTTTATGTATGTTTTGGAATATTTGATGTAAACTACATACAAATGTGTATTTATACGTGAATTTACACAACTTTCCCCTTTTTCAAATTTTCACATATTTTTTATGTCTTTTTAATTTTGAAAGAGAAAAAAGACATATTTTCACTAATTGAGTCAAAACCCCAACAAAATTGAACACAAATAGGTTTATGTCCTTCCAATCAAAATTACATAATTTATTATTTAACATTGAAACTAGAGATTTGAAAAAAAAAACTACATCTTACAGTGCTTTATGGGACTGATTTCCAGATCCACAATGTTTTGCAATAACCAAATATAATTTCAAGCACAATTGTAGGTGACATGTAAGACAAATAAGTACCTACAGATAATATTATTCAAAACCACAAATTTATACTTTCAGATTGTTGACAACATTCATAAGCAAATCTAATAGGCGCTATTTCAAATTTTACAAAATTATAAACAGATCTGATAAATGTTAGGCACATATTTTAAGATCTAATACAAATGAGATACTTAAGCTATTGTAACTTTGTATATAAAATTTTCACTCATTTGAAAGCATCTAAATTTGAATAATTTTAGGCCTACAATCTCCAAATTCTTACAACTCTGCAATTATTCTAAGAAGGGGATACTTTCAGATCTGCAGATTTGCAAGAAAATAGGAAAAAGGGGAGAATCTGATGTAGAGTTGCTTTGCCTTCAATCCATATCCTTTTCCACTTAAAATTGATAATCCTTTTCAAATCCATATGAATTATTTTTGTTTGATTGTATATGAGTATATTTTTGATTAAGAAACTCGATTTGAATAAAAAGGGGGATGACATAACTTCGTTGCTGCCTACTAATTTGTGTGGAAAAGAATGATGCTTTACCCCTTTATTTATAGGAGTGGAATTGGCCATGAACCGCTAGATTTGATTAAATGAACATCCTTCCATTTATATAATGTTATATATAAAACTAATCCATCTTAACTTAGCCTTCATTGGGCGTTTCAAGCTCGAAGCGATCAACCGCTCCCCCAAGTGAGTGTTGGTTATAAATGGTAATATATATTCTATTTATTCTATTTATTTATTTCTGTCCATAACTTTTTCATACGGACTCCGTTCAGGAAACTCCAAACATAAAAGTTAACCAGAATCCCAAGATGAACGCAACGGTTAAAGTTTCATGGTCAAGTTTCATCGTTTGCAGAAATTCCTAATTTTGAAATCTAATTAAATAACTAATCTATTATTAAAATTCCAGGTTGTTATAGATATTTTCCGTAAGACAGTATGTTTGTTTTATGATGATGACTATCTGGTATTTTGAAATGTAATAAGCACTGTGATTTGACTTTCTTATTTAAATAATATTTTAAAGTTTCTGCTGAGTTTTACATTTCTTCTTGTGAATTTTAGTCTTTGTGTTGTTACATTATACCCAAGCATTTCATAAACCTTAATGCATCCTCATATGAGTGACGTTAAGGGGTGTGGGGTGTTACACCTGCCATCATCTATGTGAAAACGTCTTCTGAAAATAATGGGACTAGTCTTGATACCCAAATAGATCGTACGTTGAAGTTAACCTTTAAAACTCAAATTATACAATTAATGTTTCTTAAATAAATAACACACGTTTAATTTACGCACGGTCGAATGGTACGATCGATCGCTATGATACTTGATGGCATGCAACAACTCACTACTACGATTCCAAAAATATAAGTTTCATCGTAATCCGGCACCGCACCCCAGAACGACTATTTACGTGAATTTCGAGATTGATATGACCATCGACTGATCTAAACTCGAAATATAGATAATAAGAGTACTGGTCCCACGTCCTGATTCGATCATTTGTGGAAAATCCCATTTTGAAGTCGTCAATCGAATAATAGCGGTCAATATTTAAATTTTGTATCGTTAAAATTATGGGTTGTTAATACATCTCCAAAATATGTCTTTACATAAAACATTATTATGCTCAAAGTAGTGAATAACGGAAGTAAAATAGGTTATAAGAGTATATATAACAGTATGTGGAAAGCCTGCTGCTCATCTCCGGTCAGCTTCTCGAGCACACCCAACCTATCTCTAGTCAGCTTATTTAAGAGCACCCATTGTAGTAAGAAGTAATGCATAAAAATCCAAATCAGACAAAGTCTGTTGTGAACACTGGTTATCTTAGCTACTAGTAAAGTAACACTATAGGTAATTAGGTATGAAAAGTAATACCTGACATGTCCCTACATCCAAAAAGTTAGCACATACGATAATGTATTCTACTCTCAGGTCACCATATTGATGAGGGCAAATGAAGGTGTGCATGATAAAGTGATTTAAAACATCCAAACAAAGCATCCATTCCCACATTCACTCACTTAGTGTGTCAAATAGGCCATGCTCAGTACTATGGTCGCCAACCCTATCGAAGCACATGTAGGTCTACATCGACGTACTCTACTAGACTACTACTATGTCCTACATCGACGGACTATAGTTTGCAACCCTACCTAGTCCAATCATCAACGGACTCTGTGACGATCGCGTATAACTCTCGCACTTAACAAGATAAATAATGCACTGAAAGGTGTGCCAGGCAGCTATGGACGATCATCAAGGTAAGATAAATACAAGTGGAACCTGTCGTATAGCTCAAGTGTAGAGATAAAGTATAATAGAACATATACAAGACACATATAATAGCGAAGCATATTCGAGCAAAAACTTAAACATTCATATCAACCAGAAAGACTCATACATCACTGGAGTACATCATAAGAGTATGTACAAAATGCCTCTCTACAATCACTTAGATAACACTCATTAAGCATAACTGAGGAAACAACAACTAGTATGCATAATAGAAAGTAATACGTAAGCCTCTTGCTCGTCATCTCTCTGCAACATCGTCTCATCAAGACTATCAGCTATCACCTACTACCTAGTCTGCCCATCCACAACACAATGGATGAACAACCCAAGGTAATAAGAGGAAACATAATACCTTAAGTCAGATAATAGTCTTACTGAGCGATAAAACAACTATTTAACATCATCAATAAAGTATATGATACATAAGTAGATCAACCATCTATTTTACCAACATCTACAGAGAAGAAACACAAACTCGTCTTCACTACATCTGACAGTGATGGCCTTTACAAAAAAGTCAAAGAGAAAACAAAGCAGATATGGCAGATTGTTATCTAGCATAGACTATCCTAATCAAGATCAACATCCCCCAAGCACAAGCCCCGAAGGCCTAAACCAACATCAGACAAGCACCTTAGAGATGTATCCTTCGATGTCGAACAATCCACACAAGACGATACAAGCAAAACAATCAACATCCATGACTCTGGCTACCACTGCCTATCCTGCTTTGAAACCATCGTTAATCGCATGACGAGCTATGACCCGCCAATTGTCAAGGGCTAATGGTAACCCCGGTTCTAGCAAAACTCCATATGCCTTTCCACGATACGTATGTTTGCCTTACTCAATGAAGACAACTAGGCCTTTCAGTGATACCCAGGGTACTCGATCAGCTAACATCTAGTCTTTTGGGCATCCCCATTATACCCCTTCTTTGAGTTCGCTAGAACCTTCGATTAACGATAGTTTCTTAGCCTCCAATAGCCATCCCACCTGATGACTGTTCATAAGCTCAAGCGACTTCTGGAGCAATCATTATCCACAAACTCACAACCTTAAGTTGTCTTCACATTAATTGCATTACAACGAACACTTTAAAGCACTTCGAACATTCCTCCTTGAATTCACTTCAAAGCCACAACCATCGTCGAAGCCAAAAGCATACATCGTTTGGTCGATAGTTGATACACAGCGTTTCACCCTTCTTTGCTACAGAGTTTCATCTTTTGCCATAAGTCACAATCCACGTCATTTCACAACAGCTGCGACCAATCCCGGGTCGTCCCACGACCTATCAGTCTGCCCCCATGACAACCAATTAATCATAGCGACCCATTGAAGTGCTGCAAGCCACAGTCACTGATCCATCAAACGCTGCCTTGACCGACCCAACTCCAAGCGACCCGACCCAACTTGGACGACCCGACCTAACTTGGACGACCCGACCCAACTTGGATGACCCAACTCAATAGGTCTTGAATGTCCTGATTCATCAGGTCTTGAACGACCCAAAGCCACCAACAACTAATTAGATTGGAACTCCACGACCCAAGCTAGGATGACCCGATGTCTCTCGAATGACCCATAGCCAAACGAACCGATTTCCATTAGCATTTCTTGTGCAACAATACACGGCGACCCGAGCTTCACGCCATGTTTCCGACCGATCCATCCATCTATGCTTCAACAATGAACATCCATACAAGCAACTCATCCAAAATCGATCAATGTAACCCAAAATCAATAGCAATCATCAACACACATTAGCACAACAATAAATCTATAACCATATGAATTCATAAAATCATGATAAAACAATGAATGAATTAACAAATGAATCTATACTTGCATAAACACACGAATTAACATAAGAATTTACCAA
This sequence comes from Allium sativum, assembly GCA_030737875.1. Lineage (NCBI taxonomy): Eukaryota > Viridiplantae > Streptophyta > Magnoliopsida > Asparagales > Amaryllidaceae > Allium > Allium sativum. Next base: position 373,318,285 of record CM060924.1, on the reverse strand, counting down.
TTTAAGTTGCTAGATTAGATCCTATGGTGGTTCAAAGTAAAACATACTTACCATGATGTAGATTTAGTGAAAACAGCTTGAAATAATGAAAATAAGAACAACCCATAAACGTGATTGAATCTGTGTGGGAAATGCTTATCACTCACAAAATCTTCAAAATAGCTTTAAAACAACTAATCTCTAATCCAGACAGTAAAGAATGATTTTATCTCCCTCAATTTGATGCGATCTACTCTCTCTTGATGTAGATCTAACCTTTCTTGATGTAGATCTTTAATCTTCTTATGTAGATCTAAGACTATAATGGAGGAGAGATGTATTTGATTGAGCAAGGAGGATCACGAGCTCAACCAAATGAGAAATGAAGAAACTAAAGCATTCTCCTTTCCTCTGCCACTCTATATATAGCCAAATCATCTGCCCACTAATGGACCTCACTAATCAGCTTACTAATGACTAATTAGTCTATCCATAAATTGTGCAGCACTAAAACAACGATTCCTTCCAAACTGTTGAACCAAAACATTAATGTGACCACTCTACGGAATCGACAACACCATTCCTTTCCAATGAAATCAACCTCAGCACCTGATTCGATCCCAATCAAAAGTTATACCCGATACAAAACTGATAGGGGCAAAATGGTCACAAATAAAATTGATAAAAATTATAAACATGTCTCACATTCCTATAACTAATATATCAAAATATGAGAATGATCCGAGCCTCAGGGAATTAAATAAAAATATTTTACGATCCTCGGATACGTAAAATGCGGGTCGTTACATTCTCCCCCTTAGGAATTTCACCCCCGAAATTCCAAGCAAACACAAACGGCCACAAATAATTCCGCATGCCTACCATCCACAAGCAACCTATTTATCACCCAAGCTAGCATCCATCAAGCCATGCATCCATAGCCTTAACCTAGCACGTGGAATTCTAACGAATAATACTAGTACCAATGGTGCAAGGTGACATGACATTAATGGGTCATGCCAACGAGGAGTTCCAGATGGATCGTCTTCATACTGTCTTCCATTTCCACGTACAATCGTCATCATCCTCACTCCACTACACCTTGACTAGCTTAACCATCTTCCTCCTAAGCTGTTTGATGTCATTCCTCATAACGCGAAGCGGCTTACGAGGTTTCGTAACTACAGACTTGAATTCTAGGTCTTCGTACTTTTCTGGAGATACCACCACATTCGAATCATGCACGCACTTCCGTAAAAATGACGTATGGAAAACATTGTGCACACTCGACATCTTCTCCGATATATCCAATCCATACGCCAGCTTCCCAATCCACTCGACGATCGGAAACAATTCAAGAATCACGAAGCTAACTTTTCTTTACTTCCAAACTGAACAACATTCATCAACGGCGAAATCTTAACGGGAAACCATATCACTAACATTGAATTTCAAATCCTTACGACGTTTATCAGCATAATTCTTCTGACGATTTTGGGATGCCTTCATTCATTGTCAAACGATCCTGATACAATCTGATGTCTCTCTGATTATCTTAGGTCTAAGCATTAACTTATCTCGAGTTTCTAACCAAATGCCGGAGAATTACACGGTCTACCATAAAACACCTCGTATGGTGCCATCCCAATGCTGGACTGGTAGTTTTGTTATATGCAAACTTGACTAGATGTAGATGGTCTTCCCATGATCCCCAAAATTCAATGCACATCTTAGGAATCTTCTAAAACTCGGTTAACCCTTTCGGTTTGACCATCAGTCTAGGATGATAAGCCGTACTCAAATACAAATCAGTTCCCAAAGTCTCATGCAAATTCTTCCAAAACCTACTTGTGAACAATGGATCTCGATCACTAACCATGCTCTCTGGGATACCATGGAATCAAAGTATCCATTTAACATATAGCTCAGCCAACTACGATGTTGTCCTAGTCGATCCGACATGAATAAACCTCGCACTTTTGTTCGGACGATCCACGATGACCCAAACCCTTCATTTTCTGCCCTGGTTCTAGGAAGTCCATCGATAAAATCCATCGATATCTGCTTCCACTTCCACATAGGAACTTCCAATGGTTGAAGCAATCCACTCGACTTCTTCTGATCAGCTTTCACCAACTGACAATTCATGCACTTGGAAATGAACTTGCCAACATCCCTCTTCATCCCTTCCCTGCAGTAAGCTCGTTTCATGTCCAGATACATTTGTTACAATCATGATGAATCATCAACTTCGAGTGATGACATTCCCTCAGAACCTCATCTCTCAATCCATCAATATCAAGAACAACTAGTCGTCCTTGTTTCTGAAGCCATCCTTCTCGATCGACCTCGAACTCTTTATCATCTGGTTCCAACTTCTGAATAATATTGTTAAGCTTTACATCACGCTTTTGGCTCTCGCCAATCCTTTCGATGCGAGTAGGTCTTATCGATAACCTTGCCAACATTTCAGGTTCTAACTCACACCGAGGCCTAGAATCAAATCTTGCCAAGTACTCAAGGTGCTTCCATTCCAAAAACATCACTCCAAAACTAGTGTGTCTTCAACTTAACGCATCTGCCACTGCGTTACCTTTACCAGGAGTATAGGCAATATCAAAATCATACGATGCCAGAAACTTTAACCACCATCACTGCCAAAGATTCAATTCCTTTCGACAAAAATGGCACTTTGACTACTTGTGATCCGTAAGCAACTCGAATCGAACTCCCAACATGGAATGTCTCCTCATCTTCAAAGCAAACATGGTCCCTGCCAACTCGAAATCATGAGTTGGGTAATTCCTCGTATGCAGCTTCAGCTGTCGACTTGCGTGGGATACAACTCTTTCCTTCTGCATCAGCACTGCTCCAATTCTAGCACCACATGCATCAATGTATACTAGTATCTCTTCGTTCCCTCTTGGAATGGTAAAAACTGGAGCACCCGTCAGTCTCTCTTTCAGGATTCCAAAAGCTTGCTCACACTTCGCATCCCATGTGAACACTTGATTCTTCTTTGTCAATCATGTTAATGGTGCAACTATCTTGGAGAAATCCTGGATAAAACGACGATAGTATCCCGCTAACCCAAGGAAACTCTGCAAATCCATCGCATTCTTAGGTCTATCCTAGTCCTGGATTGCTGCCACCTTAGCAGGGTCAACCGCTATTCCATTTCCAGAAACAGCATGGTCTAAGAAACTCACTTCTCTCTACCAGAGGTGACACTTCAAAAACTTAGCTCTCAGCTGATGCTTCCGCAAGATTTCCAAAAAGCTCTCAAGTGCGTCTTATGCTCTTCCTCATTCCGGAAGTAAACCAGAATATCGTCCATGAACACAAGAACAAACTTGTTAACGTGATATTTGAAATCCCTATTAATAGGATCCACAAAATATGTTGGTGCGTTAGTCAACCCAAATGGAATCACCAACCATTCGAAGAAACCGGATGGTGTTCTAAAAGCTATCTTTGGCGCACTATCCTTTGCCACCCTCAACTAGTGAAATCCTGTTGCCAAATCCGTCTGAGAAAATATCTTGGCCTCGTGAAGCTGATCGAACAAGTTGGTTATCCTCAACAATGGATACTTGTTCTTCTTAGTTCCCTTGTTCAGCTCACTATAATCCATACACAATCTCAAAGATTCATTAGCCTTGGTTGCAAACACAACTGGCCTGATTCGGATTTCTCCGAATGAATCCTTTTCCCAAAAGGTTACTTATTTGCACCTCTAACTCTTGTTGTTCCTTAGGCACCATCCGCCTAAGAGGCATGACAATAGGTCTAGCACCTTCGAGCAAATTGATCCTGAACTCAATCTCATGATGCAGCGGCAACCCTTTGACATTGTCAAAGACATCTTCGAACTCACTAGCGATCAACATAGATGACAAGTCTTCCCGTGGAATCACAAGTGAATATAAATAGCTTACGAAGACACCATCTTTGGGCTTACATCGAATCACAACCATTCGCCCTTCTACGTTCCCGATTGTCACCTTGAGCTTCTAGCAATCCACCTTTGTCGTATACCACTTAAGCCAGTCCATACCCAAAATAATCCCAAACCCAGAGAAGTTTAAAATAAAGCAATCACACACAAAAGATCAAAGATGACTCGGCAACACAAGACCACGACAAACGATACTCAAACTGGACAAACCCACTACTAGATTAGTCACGATAAATGGTCTATCACAAATCTTGGGTTCCAAATCCAAGCGGCACATAAGCTCATGACGAACTTCTCATTCTTTTGGTAAGCAGTCTCAATATACAAATGAGCATACTTGGACAAAGCTTCAAAACCAAAAACATAACCCAACATCGGTCGACCATTCTATTTTAGCCAACAAACTTCTTAAACAGAAGTGACTTCGGGGCGGTGGAGATAAATTTTGTCTCAAACTTGATTTGAAACTGATCCCAAGTGATCTCATCTTCTGGGGTCTCTACAGTTACAGAGTTCCACCAATCCATAGCTCTGTCCTGTAGTTGTCTCGATGCAAGCTTCCTCTTAGTCGCATCCTCAGTACCCAAGTCTACAAATATTCATATACAAGCATCAAGCCACCCTTGAATCTCAACAGTCGGCTCTTTCCCCATAAAAGGCTTCCCACCAAGAGCAGTGAAGTCTTTGCACAACTTTGTGAAATTCACAACCCTTGGTACCTGCACCTGAACCCCCACATCTACCGCGACCATCTCTGGAGCGGGCACCCTCCTCGTGATCGCTGCCATCATGGCCTTAAACGTAGCTGGGTAATGTGGTATACCGCTATCACCCCCTCCAGGAATAGTCTCCTCCATAGCAATATGTCTCAACGTTCGACGACTCATTCTAAATCAAAAAAATAGAATGTTTAGTCCACATATAAGATAAACTGCAAATGGAGTTCAAGCGTTATTATAATATACACTGATATATTGTATACACTCATCATAAATCTACAAATACGTCTTTCATACATTATTACGTCCTTGGACTTCGGCTAAAATCAATAACCCGAGCTCTGATACCAAATATGACGACCGCCTATAACTCTCGCACTTAACAAGAGGAATAATGCGCTGAAAGGTATGCCAGGCAACTATGGACGATCATCAAGGTAAGATAAATACAAGTGGAACTTGTCGTATAATTCATAGCGCAAAGATAAAAGTATAATAGAACATATACAACAGGCATATAATAGTGACGCATATTTGAGTAGAAACTTAAACTTTCATACCAATTAGAAAGATCCATACATCACTGGAGTACATTATAAGAGTTTGTACAAAAGGCCTCACTATAATCACTCAGAGAACACTCATCAAGTATAACATCGGAAACAACAAATAATATGTATAATAGAAAGTAATACGTAAGTCTCATGCCTGTCATTGCTCTGCAAAATCGTCTCATCAAGATTTATCACCTGTCACCTGCTACCTAGTCTGCCCATCCACAAACCAATGGATGAACAACCCAAGGTAATGAGAGAAAACATAAAATCTTTAGTAAGACAACGGTCTTAATGAGTAATAAAACAAATGTCTAACATCATCAGTAAAGTATATGAGAAATAGGTAGATCAACCATCTAATCTACCAACATCTAAAGAGAAAAACTCAAACCCGTCTTCCCACATCTGATAGTGATAACCTTTACAAACAACCAAAGAGAAAACACAATAGACATAACAACCAGTTATCTACCGTAGACCATCCTAATCGAGATTAACATCCCCCAAGCACAAGCCTCAAAGGCCTAAACCAACATCAGACAAGAACCCAAGAGATGTCTTCTTCGATGTCGAACAATCCACACAAGACGATACAAGCAAAGCAATCAACATCCATGACTCTGGCTATCACCGCCTATCCTGCTTTAATATCATCGTTAATCGCATGATTGGCTATGACACGCCATTTGTCAAGGGCTAATGTTAACCCTGATTCTAGCAAAACTCCATATGCCTTTCCACGATACGTATGTTTGTCTTACCCAACGAAGACAACTAGGCCTTTCCACGATACCCAGGGTACTCAACCAGCTAACATATAGTCTTTTGGGCGTCCCTATTATACCCCTACTTTGAGTCCGCTTAAGCCTCTGATTAACGATAATTCCTTAGCCTTCGATATCTCTAGCCATCCCACCTGATGATTGTTCATAAGCTCAAGCAACTTCTGGCACAACCATTATTCATGAACTCACAACCTTGAGTCGTCTTCACATTCATTGCATTATGACAATCAGTGAACAGTTTAAAACACTTCAAACATTCCTCCTTGAATTCACTTCGAAGCCACAACCATCGTTGAACCCAAAAGCATACATCGTTTGGTCGATAGTTGATACACAGCATTTCACCCTTCTTTGCTACAGCATGTCATCTTTTGCCATAAGTCGCAATCCACAACGTTTCACAACCGCTGCAACCATTCCCAGGTCATCCCACGACCCATCAGTATACTCCCATGAAAACCCATTTATCATAACGACCCATTGAAGCGTTGCAAGCCACTATCACCGATCCGTCAAACGCAGCCTTGACCGACTCAACTCCAAGCAACCCGACCCAACTTGGACGACCCAACCAAACTTGGACGATCGAACCCAACATGGATGACCCAACTTGTATAACCCAACTCAACAGGTCTTGAACGACCTGATTCATCCAGTTTTGAATGACCCGAAGCCACCAACGACCCATTAGATTGCCTCTTCACCGACTCGTGTTTTGAACTCCACGACCCAACTCCAAACGACCCAAGCTAGGACGACCCGATGTCTCTTAAACGACCCATAGCCAAACGACTCGATTTCCATTAGCATTTCTCGCGCAACAAGACATGGCAACCCGAGCTTCACGCCATGTTTCTGACTGATCCATCCATCCATGATTCAACAATAAACATCCATACACGCAACTCATCCAAAATCGACCAATTTGTAACCCAAAATCAATAGTAATCATCAATGCACATTAGCAGAAAAATAAATCATCATATAACCATATGAATTCACCAAATCATGATAAAACAATGAATGAATTAACAAATGGATCTAAACTTGCATAAACACACGAATTAGCATATGAATTTACCGATTTAATTTGCTAGATTAGATCCTATGGTGATTCGAATGAAAACATACTTACCATGATGTAGATCTAGGTGAAAACAACTTGAAATGATGAAAATAAGATCAAACAACCCATATACTTGATTAAATGCGTGTAAGAGATGCTTATCACACTACACCATATATGCTGATTAGACTGTGTTTTCAGCCATATCTAAAGCACTTGGGCATGGTAAATAGCCGTATCAAAAAGTGGCATGTTAAATTATTAGATACGGCTATAAACCGTATCTCAATATTTTAAAGTACGGCTATTAGCCGTATCTAAAGTCTAACCAGACACGGTCTTTGATCGGGTCTAATTATATGTGTGTGCACACACACACACACACACACACACACACATATATATATATATATATATATATACCTACATGTATATATATATATATATATCATATACATGTATATATATATATAAACAAAAGTTGTAGCACATATCTTTCATAACACAGAGCATACATACTACAAAGTATACATAGGAATAACACAATTTATATATATATATACACTCAAAGCAGTACAAGGTTTGCCATAACACGATATACATACAAACATATACAATAAAAAGAATCTGTCAAAGATTTTAATCACATTACGAAGTAACAAAAATGAGGTAAAAAGATAACAGCCTGATAAATAGTCCAGTCGAGGCCGGGAAGATTGAACGTGATAGCCAGCCTGGAGCTCAAGCTTCATTTGGCAGCAAAACTGAATTGTGGTATATAGCCTGCAGCCTGAGTTCCCGCAACACAAAAGCACTATAATCTCCAACAGGACTGCCAATAAAATATAAGAAAGAAGTTACAAATACTTCACAGATCGACAGTAGATCGACATTGTAACCCACAGTGACTGAGATGCAAACATGAATACAGAGCTAAGTATAGTTAATACAGATATAACAATGAAGGATTAGAATGCGCCATTGAATGTTAATTATGGTAGAAAAAGTGATAACAACAATGGTTCTAACTATGAAGGATTAGATGATAATTTCAATATTTTGGACTTGTGTAATTTCACTGGATACCAATAATAGTGAACGACATATCGCGTCGATCAGTGTGTTTGTGTAATTTAACAGTACGTAGTCGATCAGTGTGTTTGTGTACAAATACTTCACTGGGAACCAATAACAACCTAGTCGAATTCGATTAGTCGACTAATTTGTACCCATGCGGCCTAAATTCATACAACAACCTAGTTGATAGTCATTAAAAATGGAAACCCAAAAGAAGAATCACCTGCAGTGTAGTCCATATGCAACATAAAGTTCCATAATATATGTGTGATGTCTATTAAAATTTTGAAATTAATAATAGTTTTACCAATGATAAATTTTCTAATTCTGTTTCAAGTTGCTTCTTGAGCCCTGACAACTCCTGCATATTTCATATCAGAAAATAGACATTACAACATGCTAACCATTAATGTGAATAAAGCAAGAGAATTAATAGAACTAATAGTGTTTCACCATTGATATTTAAGCTCTCTATATTATTAGTTATCATGATCTTTTTTTGTTTTCTAAGAAACAAATTTCGATCAACTATCTTTATTTCTCTCAAAGATATGTATCAGATGACTTGTTGAAGTCTATTTAAAAAACTAAAGCTGACAGTTGTCCACATTCTTTCTATCAGGTTCGTTGATGTGCACACAAATACATGTCCATTCAATTCTTATGTAAGATACTACGTAGTGATAAGTGTAAAATAATATATACCTGCTCCAACGGCTAAAGATATCGAATCATCATCTTTGGATGACACACATACTCAATTTTCTGATTAAGAATTTACTAGGCGATCCACCAGGTGGATGCATTTTAGCTTACACGTGGGGTCGGGTATTCATGCTAATTAGTTTTATCCAAATGTCGAATGCCGCTTCACTTAACCTTTGGAAAAAGCTGCTTTCACGTGCAACTTTCAGTTTCTTTGAAGCAGACTGTGTAGTGCAAGGTAACTTACACTACAGTCTCTGCTACAAAGTAGGGAAAAGTTGCTAATGAAAGCAACTTTTTACTAACGTTAAGTGCAACAGCATCCGACATTTGGATAAATCTAATAAGCATGGATACCCGACCCTACGCATGAGCTAAAATGCATCCACCTGGTGGATCGCCCATTAAATTATTAACTAGAAAGTCGAGTGATCATCCATCTTCCCAGGTTTCAGTAAACCTGCTATTATATTTTCAGTAAACTTGTTATCTCTCAAAACAAAGTAAAGTTGTTATAATACAACCCAATTTAAATTTCAAGCATAAGGCAAACAAACAGTCAAATGACGATGAAATCATGGTTAAATATTGAACTACAGAATTATCCATTTGCTTAGTTTACGAAATGGGCAACTTTTAGTTGCTAAATAGTTAAACTATAAATCAGTGACAACTTGTACACGAATGTGGTTACTACATTTCGGATACAACGAGGCAAGCGATCTAAAGAACATATCATCAAATGACTATTGCAAATAGAATCAGGTTATGGACATTTGAAATTAAACATCTTAACATTAGTAAAGGTTACCGCATCCTTATGACTAACTCATTGTTATTTCTTTGTTTTATGGATATATATACCGCAATCTAAAATTAGACCATACATGTTTCCAATAGTAATTCTGATGTTTTATACATTATCATAAAACATGATTCAAATTTGATTTCTCTGATTCTAGGGTATAACAACCAGCTAACACACTAGCACATACCAATTCAATTGAAATAGCTAACGCACTAACACAAAGTAGCAATCAGGTTACACACAAAGACTTCAACTTGTTCCCTAATCCCTACTATCAACCATGCACAACACAATTCAATTGAAATAACTAACAAACTTGAACAAAGTAAGGGTCCTAACACACAAAGACTTCAACTTGTTCCCTAATCCCCACTATCAGGCATGCAAAACACAATTCAATTGAAATACATACCTACGGTCAACGAAGGGCTAGGGACTAAGGGTTGCTGCATCGAAGGAGAGGGTTGTTCGTCTCTGTCAATAGGGGAGATTCCAGAGAAAGGTGAAGGCCTGATTTGGTGACTGAAAACCCTAATTTGGGTTTTCGGTCACCGTTAAAGTAAAACAGAGGGAAAAGGGAGCGGCCAAAATTTTAATTCCGAGTGCCTAATGGGGTGCACAATATGATACACATTCAATTTGGCCAAAAGTCGTATCAAATTAACGGATCTAAAGCTTCGTTGATGGACGGTTAGACTTAGGGTGTTTAGGATGGTGCAGATCGCAAAATGTAGTTTGATACGGATCTTAGCACTATCAAATATGATACGGCTATAAACCGTATTATTCGCCCGCAACCTGATGTGTCCAATTGGCTGTTATGGTGTAGTGTCACTCACCAAATCTTAAAAATAGCTTTAAAACAACTAATCTCTAATCCGGACATTGAAGAACGATCTTCAACTCTCTCAATTTGATGCGATCTACTCTCTCTTGATGTAGGTCTAGCCTTCCTTTATGTAGATCTTCAATCTTCTTATGTAGATCTAAGAATTTAATGGAGAAGAGATGTATTTGATTAAGCAAGGAGGATCACGAGCTCAACCAAATGACAAATGAAGAAACTAAACCATTCTCCTTGCCTCTACCCCTCTATTTATAGCCAAATCATCAACCCACTAATGGGCCTCATAAATCAGTCCATTAATGACTAAATAGTCTGTCTAGAAATATTGTAGCACTAAAACATTGATTCCTCTCAAAACATTGAACCAAAACTTTAATGTGACCACTCTACGGAAATGGCAACACCATTTCCTTTCCAATGAAATCGTGACAGAGACAAAATGATCACAAATAAAATTGATAAAAATTATGGACATATCTCACATCACCACAACCAATATATCAAAATATGAGAATGATCCGACCCTCAGGGAATTAAATAAAAATGTTTTATGATCCTCGGATACTTAATGCGGGTCGTTAAAGGCTTTAGGGTCCGGGCCTATTAGGTTCTATATCGACGAACTATAATATATCAGTGTGCTCTCCTTAGAAGGTGTATACAAATCCTGTGCATCGTTTATTCCTTTGCACACATTTCCACAGTGAAGTCTAGCTTGGAAGTCACCCCGATGGTTCCCATCTTGGAAACTTTGCGGTAACTTCCCCTTAAGACTTTCCTCGCATCTCGGTATTAAGTTAGTCGTATTGGGGTTCATACACCGAAGAGTATAGTCGTCTCTATGAAGATACACCATTCCATAAAGAGATCCTTCCCCCTATAAGTCACCCAATCTAACCACGACATCATCCGAGGTCAGATTAGCACGGCCGAACTAGGAATTGCTTCGTATAACGATCCAGATTCGAATTAGTCATGTCGATGCGGATCCGGTTCGACCTACCAAATCGAAGATTGGTTGCTTTGTCGACCTGGATTCGGGTCAGTTATGTCGATCCGGATTTGGTACGACCTACCGAACTGGAGACTCGATTTCTCCAATTCTTTACACGATCCAAGTCCTCCCTTGTCGAACCGAAGAATCCATCTCCAGGCCGAACCGGAACTTACTCCTTACACCGAACAGGAACTGTTGATGCCATACGTTGGTATATGAAACTCCAAATGACTTGAGACTTTGCTTAAGGCCTCTTAGGACCTTTCTTGTTGTCCCCATGAAATATCATGCCAAACCGGGTTACACCGATGTAGACTATGCTGAACCAAATTATACCGAACCGAATAGGGATGTCAATGGATACTTTCGGATGTAGATAGTGCCATATCCACATCCGCATCCGAAACCATTTTCGGATATCGGATATCCGCATCTGCGGATACAGATATCGGATAATAATCCGCTCCGCTAGCGATCAATAAATCAATGAACATAAATGAATTTTTTTAGCTTAATATTAAATTTTTTCAACCCAGTAGATTACTAAACAGCTATAAATAAATAAATATGATGATAATATATTATTTTAAGCAATGTGCATGCATTTAGTATAGTTTCAATTTTCCAAAATAATAAATTAGTATACCTAATTATCTTAAAATATACATAATTTAAGCTATAATCGTAAAAAAAAGCAGATGGATAATTTTAGATGCAGATATGCCTATATTTGCATATGCTTTTCCAGATATCGGATATTTATCCTCTTTTCGAATGCAGAGGTGGATGGATTTCGGATTTTTCGGGTATCCATTTACAGCCCCTACTAGCTAATTGTCCATCCGTCGGCGCTTGCACCCATTCTAACATTCGCAGGAAAGGTTCTAATATACCAAGCATGCCTAAACAATATTTAGTTCAACAAAACAAAGTAAAGCATCCAACAAAAAGAGTGCATATTTACATATGGTAATTCCCAACCCACCCTTAATTATGGGTTTTACAAAAATTATCAAATCACCCTAAATTTACACAAGTGTGATAGTATGATTAATCATGATTTATTGGTATTTTCCATATTTTTAGAAGGTGATTATAGACTAATACATCCTAGTTAGTGAGCAAAGATACTAGTAAATCACCATAATACCCCAAGTGTAACGTCCCGGATTTTTACTGCAATTTAATAATTAATTTATTTGATTATTTTAATATAATGGTTTGAATTTAAATAATAAGGATTATTTAACTATTTCAAATAAGGGGATAATAATATATTTATCTCCGAAATAGTCGGAAATAGTTAAGTTGGTGATATTATGTGAATTAGATAATCTAAAGGATATAATTCAGTTTAGAATTGAATTATAATAACGAATATATTATTGAATGTATAAATTATAATCGAGCTCGTAACGTCGTAGTAATTCGTAATATTGAGTTTTGAACTTCAACTGAGTGTACATGATTCGTTTTAAGTTCGATTTCTTTGAAACAAGAAACGTTCGAATGTAATTAACTGTATTTTTCTAATGGAAGTGAAAAATCGAGATTTCGTCTTATAAATTGTGAGTTGTGTCCAAATCCAATTTCCAGAAGGTCGCTATGGATTCGTTTATAAGCCATAACATATTTTTAACATAATTAAATATCGGTTCCGAATTTGGACAAGATTTTTGAGATGTAGTTATAATTAAATTTATAGAATTTTACTGTAATTTTTAATTTGGAAAATAAGCACTTTTTATTTTGAAGTATTTTGCACCCTTTGTTAGTATTTTGGGACTTCACAGAATAATCCAACTTGTCTATATTATTATATTTTTGGGATCGTAGTGCATTTGTCGACATAATGATATTTTTATTTTTGTCCGTAGCTGTCCACATGAAAATGGCGTAGCAAGGTAAGTTAAAGAGCTTATACCTTAAAACACAACTATAAAAGATACAAACTTGTCCAAAAGCCATTGTATGGAGTATTGCCAAATTTCTCCTACCCTGCCATCCTAGGCGTGGAAAATAAAAATATATTAAATTCTTACCTTGGCTACTAAGTAATGGCATAGTTTCCCTTTTCCCACAGACTACCTATGAAGTAATTGGCACCTAACCTAAAATTGAAATAAGCATGTATTGTATCCTTCCCATCAACGAAAGAAAAACCATGAAAATGGTTCCATAAGTATAATCAAAATATATTTAATTTTAACTTGGCCATTAAGCAATTGTACAACGTCAAATCAAAATTTAAAACTTTGCAAACCTATGAAGTGAAAAATCAATGCGCACCTATGAATTGAAAGTACCGCAACATTGAAGTTTCTTCTATACTTAACCCCTAAGTCTTCATACATTATAAATACCCTGCCCCTCCACTACTGTTTCTTCTTCCTGAAATATGCCGAATCATTTACAATGGTAAACCGCATTTCAAAACAAAACAACAACTACACTAAAATGGGAAATGATGCAAGCTTATGGTGGTGAGCTGTTGTGGACGCATTTGTGGAGAAAGAATGCGAGTTAGGAGTTGATCTAACTAATGGCTGGACGTGAGGAAGAAGGAGTGTGTGTGTGTTATGATGTGTTTATAGAAGTGGAAGGTTCGGATTTGTTTTCACAATAGTGCAGGTAGAGATGGAGTCTAATTGAAGTACGTTAAAACGAGCAGAAGTGTTGGGAGAGGTCCGCATGTTTTCAGGAGCGAATTAAATAAGGATTTGTGGCATGAATATTTCATACAGGAGTTATGGGGTGCTCTGTTATAACATGCGTATTATATATGTTGGGGAGGGATGGGAATAATGTTTGTATAGGGGCAAGGCGCGAACACACATGAGTAGGAAGTTCATACTGGTGGAAAAATGGTGAACAACGCCCCATAGTGGAGACGTGCGAGTAATATTCACAAGATCTTTCAGTTGGGCTTAGCTATTCACAAGGAATATGATATCGAAGATCTTTCGGTTCAAATTCCAAGGTGATCACAGTAAATGCATGTACCAAATACCTTGTAATCAGACCAATATTTTGACCATTTATGCATATCTGGCCTTTATCCATTCTGCTCATATCAAAAGCTAGTGGTTCACTGCCTTCGGGAGCGTTGAAGTGATCCTGTTGAATGTATATGGTTATGCCATATTAAGAGTGCGCGAAGAAGAAGGAAGCGTTGTGATTGCTATGTGCGAGTTATTCGACTGGGTGATTATGTCGAGCTCGAGAGGATGAGCGTGGGAAGGAATTCGCATGTAACAGGTTGAACTCGAGTTCAATGTTGTGGGTACATTTTCGTAAAGGAGATGAAGACAAAAGTGGATTTAATTTTATTTTTTTTGATTTTAAAAGGAGCATGGAGGGAGTATGTCTTGTTCATCAACATGGAGTTTTTGTTTACTGGAGGTCACGAATTGGATTTGGGGAAAATGAGAATCCCTGTGCTGTGCGGGTGCATGGTTTGGGGCTGAAAAGGAGAAAGAAAGTGTAGTGAGATGACTTAAATTGGTAAGGCCTGAAGTATACATATAAATAAGTTAAGTTAATTTTAATTTAATAATGTATGCACCTTATAAATGTTATATCTCATGCCTACAAAATCAGATTCACGAACGGTTTGATTCGTTAGGATCGTATGGATGCATGCTACATATTGGAACTGACTGGGAGTGAATCGGAGCTCGTAACAATTTATAGCGAAATAAATTGTCTGTCTGAATCAACGACAATTATCGTTATTTAACGATAACAGTCCAATGTGAGTAAAACCCAGTAACTCTGCATAGTTATATTTTTATAACGTACTTTTAAAACTGATAAATGATGGTTGATTACCGTGTGTTGATTGTTTGGATGATTTTTTAATTGACTGGTTGAAATTATAGATCTAGTGATATATATACAAATATATATCATTAATCAAATATTGATTATGTTAATCAGAATATTTCATATTGAAATGAAAGTAATGTTAATTATATTGTTTAACATCTGTGGATGCAGGGAAACAGGTTGGAGGGATCAAACTAGGTTCCTTAATATTTATAATACTATTACTATGATATATGACGTGGTATATAATCTGTTATTGATTATGTGTGTTTGGATGATGATTGATCCTTTTTATTTGGTATTTTAATACCATAAGTGATACTGGAATGTAAAAAGGGAATTTTCAAAGTGTGTATTGAAATAAAAATTTATATAAAATCAAAGGATTTTATAATAAAGGAAATTTTGAAGTGGATATTGAATTTAAAGAATTTTATAAAATCAAATGGATTTTATAAAAGGAGATATTTGAAAATAAAATAAGGAACTTCTGTATAAAATTATTAACTGATATATAGAAGTGTAAAAGATCGTTTTGGTTAAAATACTTAATGGAAATAATAAGAAGTAAATAAATAAATTTATGGAATAAATATAGTTTTGGAAATCAATAGAATTACAAAAGGGATTTGGCGAGATATAAAAGAATTATAAGAAATTGATTTAAAGTAAATATTTAATAGAAATCTGTTTTAACAGATAAATTGAGGAGAATAATTTATAAACTATGTTTATAAATTAAGGAAATATTTATCATTTGATAAATTGAATATATAAATTTGAATTTATATAGAGAAGTAAAATCGGTTTTAATACCGATAATTGAAATGGAATGTGAGCGTAGTACTTATAAAGGAAATTTGCCATGAGATTATAAATGTTGGAAATGAAATAAGATTTGTATGAATAACTCTACAAATAAAAATATATATAGAATTTGGGTTTGAGATATTGTTTTTAAATATGAAATCGAACTGTTATGATTGTACAAAGAAATATTATTCACATTCTATGTGAAAAATTAGATTAAAGTAATATTTTTCATATAAAATATTATAAAGGAATTTGGGTTTTGAATTAGGAATTTAAATAGAATTACTGAAATTAGAAACTGACTGGAAATCAGCTGAGTTCAATGGCTTTCTGGGTATCGATCTGATGTTGGTTTCGGCCTTCGAGGTTAATACTTGGGAGGTGGTTCTCTTACTAGTTTACAGTTAGAGACTAATAGAGGTGGGAAGATATTGATTCGTGAATCAGAAATGGAAACGTTTTCCAAAGTTAATAACGTATATTTTCTAATTTTAGGAAATAAGGAATCTATGAATATATGGAAATGATAAATGGGAAATTGGGAAATGAAACAATGATTGATCGGTAATATTTCCATTTGGGAATACGACCGTAGTTTGTACACATGTTTTCCTTTGATAGTTAAATAACCGACTATCGAAGTTTTGACCATTTCCGTTGTCAATACGGAGAGTCCGGGATCAGACTTATTATCTG
Organism: Allium sativum; assembly: GCA_030737875.1. NCBI lineage: Eukaryota > Viridiplantae > Streptophyta > Magnoliopsida > Asparagales > Amaryllidaceae > Allium > Allium sativum. Next base: position 373,301,450 of record CM060924.1, on the reverse strand, counting down.
AAAACCACTCCAAATGGGAATTATCGTTTTGAATCAAATATATCGAAGACAATTGAAGATGGAGTTTATGCAAGGTTTATTCTGGCGATCCTAGGAAGAAATTGCCTAAGATGGATTTACAGAATAATTCATTCGGATTGTCCAGTTCCAGGACAACCTGAATGGACGGATGACTGATAGAGTATATCTGATGGATCGCGTAAATTGATCGTTTCAAATGTATTTGCGTTGGTGGCGGAGGAATTCGTTTCTCTTAGCTTATACTCGTAGTATTTTGAGGAAAATCAATTTGTGATTTGATGGGTATGACGATGTGGCATTCAAAGTAAATGAAATATGATATGTTAAAGATACGTTATGACCTCAGGCCTCATCAACTAGGAAATGACAAAAATCGGGCAGGCAACATGGCTAAGTGAGTCGCATCCAAGTAGGGTATATTGTCACCATCTAGAGAATATTCATATTTGTTACTTATTTCAATTCTGTATCTCCCGCGAACGGTTATGTTGGTATACCAACTGTAAGGTGACAATGTATTCGGAACATTCAAGCGAAATGAATGGTCGGTCATGTGTGGCCGAGTTACAAGATGTTCTTGTTGAACTCCAGTGTATCGCTTCTAGAGTACACTGATCGAAAGGTGGTTCCATACCTTGTCATAGTTGGAATCCATTACCTAATAAGAGCCCGTGGTTTTTGATTGTATATTATATATGTAGAGCGTGAGATGAAAGCGTTCTACTAGATTGCTATCTACTTGATTTAGACATTATTATAATATCAGAAAATATTGATCTTAAGAAATATTTTGGTTATCGTAAGGTAAAAACCATCCTTATTTATGTGTGGATCGGTCTTACGATTATCATTGCTTTTGAAAAGGATTTGAAAAAGTTAAACTAAGTGTTTGGAGTTTACTCACACCAGTCACATGACTGACCCAGAGTTTATTTTGTTTTGTTTTCCCTAAACTCTTGGGTGCCCAATTTTGTATGGGCAGTCCAGTAGTCGAGATTTTACAGATACTTGAAAAGCTAGAGCAGGAGGCTTCAGGATTATAGCTATTGTTTATTTCCGCTGAGTTGTAAGTGTTGAACTTTGATAATGGTATTGTATACATATACTGTTTTGATTTCAAGTTATGTTGAATAATACATTTTATTCGTTCCGCTGTGAGATTCATGTTACCATGATGTTGTATCTATGTTCTTCTTCTTCTATTCTAATTTTCTATCTTATCTATTCTCACCATCTAATTTATTTCATTAACTATCCGGTATTTCCGATGCTTGGATAATCGACATTGGGTTTATGTTGATTACCAAGGTCGCAAATTTCCTGGGTCATTAGACCAAGCATTATTAGATCTAAGGTGAATAGTGTTCGACTCAGATTCCTAGGTGTTGCAGTAGCTCTAACCTTGATTTGATGTGGATTTGACCTAATCTTCACTTAATGATGTGGTTTAGCTAAATAAAGGTAAGTTTAGAGAGGGTTTTAGAAGATAAAAGCCATTAATGTGTATAGAATCTATTTTGGGAGTTGTGCAATAAGTGAGGAATGAATCTCCAACTCATTTCAGCCCCTACTAACTCAATTCCCGAAATGGATTCTGGGCCCACCCACTAATAACCTCTTTTGGCCCATTTTAGTTGTCTAACCCCCTTTAAATCTTATTTCAGTCATTCCACCCAAACAGTAATCCCGTTTACTTAATGTGACCATTTATGGAATGAGAAACCATCATCCGAGTCAATGGAAGTGGTTTTAGGTCTAGACTCCTTACCAGTCAAAATTTATGGACGAAATAAGATTTGCCAAGGGTACAATGGTCATCTGTAAATTCAACAAAAATAGTAATGGTAAGAAAGGACGCTAATAGTCATTTACCAAGGTTATATTACCATATGACCCCATATTCGAGTGATATAAATATTCTACGATCCTCCGAAACGTAAAGTATGGGTCGTTACAACTACATTGCCTTTTCATGGAGTATAGGGAAATAATGAAATCATATGAGGTCAAAAACTTTGACCATTTCTATTGTCAAAGGTTAAAATCCTTTTGAAAAGAGTTACTTTAATGACTTGTGATCTGTAAAAAGACAAGTGGTGCCTCCATATCTTAAAAAAGAAGAAAATCACTGCCAATTTCAAATTGTGAGTGGGGTACTTCTCTTTCATGCAGCTTCATTTGTCTACTAGCATAAGTGACAACTCTTTCCCCCTACATCAATACAACACAAAGACCTGTACCATAAGCATCTATGTATATAGTCATTTCCCAATTTCCACTAGGGATAACAAATATTGATGCACTCGTTAATCTCTCTTTCAGAACAATAAAAGCATGCTCGTATCGTACATCCCAATCAAAAGTCTGGTTCTTTTTCATAAAGTTAGTCAGTGGTGCAACTATCTTAGAGAAATCCTTGACAGATCATCTATAATACCTAGCTGGACTAAGGAAACTCTGAATATCCGTAGCATTCTTGGGTTGATTTCAACCATGGATTTCTACTATCTTCGCAGTATCCACTGCTATCCCCTATCCGGATATTGCATGACCTAAGAATCTCACTTCTTCCTCCCAGAAGCGACACTAAGAAAATTTGGCTTTTAGCCTGAATCGTCTAGACACATCAAGCACAATTCTCAAGTGAGTCTTGTGTTCCTCTTCCGTCATAGGGTAAATAAGAATATCATCCATGAACACAAGCACAAACTTGGTCAACTGATCTCTGAATACCCTATTCATAAGATTTACAGAGTATGTCGGCGCATTAGTCAATCCATGTTGCATCACTAACCACTCAGAGAAGCTTAATGGTGTCATAAAAGCAGTCTTCAACATACTATCACTTGCCATTCTCAATTGGTGAAATCCCACAACTAAATCCATTTAGGAAAACATATTCTCCTTGTGCAACTGATCGAACAATTCATCAATCATCGACTATGGATACTTTTTCTTTTTAGTCACCTTATCCATTTCATGGTAATCCAAACATAGTCTCAACGAGCCATACACTTTTGTTGCGAACACAACACGTGCACCTCATTCGGATACGCTCCTCCAAATGAATCCTTTTCTTAGTAGGTCTCTAACGGTATAACTTATACCTCTAGCTCCTTCTGCTCCCTTGGTGCCATCCCCTTTAAAGGCATAACAATAGGTCTGGCTTCATCCACTAAATCGATCCTAAACTCGATCTCTTTATGCAGGGACAACTCATTTACTTCCTCAGAAATGTATGGATGCTCACTGACAATAGATACAGATGGAAACCCATCGTATGAGGTCTCAAGAGAATATAAATAGCCGACCGTTACTGTTCCTCGGTAAACAGTCAATCATAACCCCTCGCCGTTATCGACCATTATCGACGTTCATTTTTAGATATTAAAATGGAGAGTTTTACACCTTTATCACATTGGTATGTGGTTATTTAAACTTGGACCAAATTATATTGTATATAGCTTTATAAGACACTAATTTGAGTACTCATCAATTAAATTTTCGACACACGCTATGCCCAATGTAATCCCCTTTAAATCTTTTAAGGTTGAGAACTCTAGGAGCAAACCTTTCGGCTTATATATAGACTGATTACCATCTTGATGTGCAACGAAAGACATTTCTATCCTTCATAATTTACAATAAAAAAACAGCAATTTTTTTTGCATATTATTAATAACTTAAATGGTTTTATAGCCACCGACGCCTCTTTTGCATGTTTTTTTTGCGGTAACGGTAATCTACGAGATCTTGACAACATATAATAAAAGCTTCAAATTTTTGTGCTTAAAACGTTTTGCTAAAAAACGAAAATCTTGAATGGCGCTTGATGGAAGCAAATATCAAACAGTGGGCCACAGAACTCTAAATGCTAAAGAGGCACCCAACTCGATCCAGAAGTTATAATCCATGGGTTTAATATGAATTAAAGCCCAGAAACCGTTTCCAATTAGGTCTAGACAAACTTTCTTGCGGAATAAAAAAAGATCAAGTCTCTCGAGTCTGCCTTCCCCTCCTCCAAGACAGCTCTCTCGCGCATTTCCCTACGCCCCTCTCCCAAACCCTAAACATCAAACCACGGAGATCATGTCTTCGGAATCGAACTCAAATCGCCGCCAGTACAGCCCATACCAAGACCTCGAAATTCCATACAAACGTCTATACGATCTCCCCACTTCCCCGGAGTTCCTCTTCCAAGAAGAATCCGTCGCCCAACGCCGTTCCTGGGGTGAGAACCTCACCTACTACACGGGGATCGGTTACCTCGCGGGAGCGGGTGCCGGTGCCACCGTCGGATTTTACCGTGGCCTCAGATCCGGAGAATCGACAGATACGACGAAGCTGAGGGTGAACAGGATCCTGAACTCAACTGGGCATGAGGGGCGGAGATTCGGAAACCGATTGGGTGTGATTGGACTGATTTATGCTGGTTTGGAGAGTGGGTTGGTTGCTTTGAGAGATGAAGATGATTGGGTGAACAGCGTTGCAGCAGGTCTTGGCACGGGCGCTATTTTTAGGGCAGCGAATGGGGTTAGGTCCGCAGCGGTTGCTGGTGCAGTTGGTGGGCTGGCCGTTGGAGCTTTGGTTGGAGCTAGGCAGGTGGCCAAGAGATACGTGCCAATTTGATTAGATGCGTGGAATATATGGTACAAAGTTACCTTTTGGTTTCCATTATGTTTGTTTAGTTAGTATTTATCAAATTTTGATCTATATGCATGTTCGTATATCGTGCACATTGATTGCATGGCTGTTGGAATAATGTTATTGTGACAGTATAATCTAATTTGCCGACCTTCATAAGTTTGCATTGTGACAATTTGAGCTATTTTTGCAAGTTTGCGAGTTTGAAGTTGAGCTTAAGGCTATCACTTTGATTTTTAGTTTAAGTTCTAGTGGTATGTGGATCATCTTGTGCACTGTTTTTTATTCCAATTGACATACGGTCGGTGTTTTGGCTGAAGCTTTTCTGAGCAATAGATTAGCAAAAGAAGCATATATTGTAACTTTACAAGGAGATTTTTCTCTTTCCTGATTTGCAAGTAATTTTGTCATGTTTATAGATTACAATTTTGCACTGATTATGTTTTCTTTTCCATGATCCTACCATTTTACCTTTTGAAAATAACCTTTTTGGGCCTTTCTGTTTTTGCAAATTTTGTCAAGGCACATTGTTAAAATGCTTCTTGTGGAAAAGGCTTAATTTCATCTCATTTACAAATAGATTCCCATTATCAGTTCATAATTAATGGTAATACATTGGTAGGGGAGTTCTATTGTAGAGCATTTGGTGTGTGGAGCCTTCATTGCAAAGTTGTATTTTCTTTCAACAAGCATTGATGTTTTGAGATGTGTGTGCAACCTTTCATCTATTAAAGTTTTGTTTTTTCTTTCATTTTTATTGGCATGTTAATCAGCTGTCAAACCTTTCAGTCTATCATCCATATCCAATGCTGCTCCGTTATTCTCAAATAGTCGTTATTCAACTGCAGTGCGACCCTATCAGTCATTTGTGAAGTATTGAGTGAGAACAGTAGGTTGGTGTTATGTGATATGGATTGCTGGGTATTCCATATTGAGTTCAAACTTTTGTTGTTTGTTTGAGAATCACCATCTTTGTTATAACTGGAAGCGAAGACCAAAAGTTCCCCTGAACACAATGTTTGTGTGCGTATATGTATGTATGTGTGTATGCGCGCCCATGTGTGCACACACATAAAATTAGATAGGGTGCACAAGCTTTAGTTGCTGGGTCCATTAGTTGTCAAACTCGATCTTAGTTATACAGACAAAAATATCCCCCTTTTTCTAGCCTGTCTTATTCCATATGGTGAATTTATACAATTTGATAGCTTGGAAATTTTCTTGGTATTCACTAATCCTCGTCCGGCTCAATTGTTTTCGTCTTGGTCGATTCTCCTTTCAGCTTTCTTTGCTGAAAACTTGTAAATTGTAATGATAGTAGGAATGCTTCAGGGAGAACAATTATTGCATAAATTATGATATCTTCATCTGAGAAAATAAAGAGAATATGCACAATGAATCAAGTTTGCTGTATATTTGAAAGTGCCGATTCACCTTCTTTATTTCTTTTAATTTAGAATCTCCAGTAATGTTCATTAGCCACAACATCCTAATCCAACTATGGGGCAAGGTTCTTTATATATGGGTTTTCGATTCAACTTAATTATGTTTTAGTTTTAAGGTTTACCAAATTTATTTTTCATGGTCGGCTATAGTCTCTCTTTACTACGCTGGGTTAGACGATCTGACTGTCTAATTCATCGTCGGTTCTTATGTTTCTGTCCTATTTAACGTGAGAAACAAAGAGATTACAAACACCTTGTTTTAGAAAAATAAATAATATAAAGTTGTGTAAAGCCTGATAATTTCACGTTCCTAAACCGATTACGGAGACAAGTCACTTATGCAGCAGCAAAGAACAGAAAGCCCATTTTAGGGTTGTTCTTTATGGGTCATTAATTCTGATAACTCACGGTATCATATGTGGTGTTGTGTATGTGACAATAAACCATTGATTCTCATGTTCTCGTCCCTGTTTATTCTGGTAGCAGTTGTTTATTCTTTAAAAGCTACTCAGAGAAGAGTTTTACTCTGCAATAGAGATAGATTTGATTTATGCGGTTCTGTTCCTCCATCAGGCATGGTAATGTCTCCATCTTACGTTCATTTTTTGGATACTGTCTGCGTTTCTAAATGTGGAGATAACAGTAGCTTAAGAATTTGTGTGTGTATTCATGTATGGTTGATTCCTTCAACTACATTTGAAACATTTTATGGTTGATTCCTTCAACTACATTTGAAACATGTTATAATTGTGATTGTGAAGGGATCTTACTAATATTTTAACTACTAATTAAAATTAAGGTCCTAATATTTACATAAAAAACAAAAACTAGTTGGGTGTTGTTCTGGATGTAATAGCATTCATGAAAATAAACCGATTATGTAATTGGTTCTTTATGCCAAAATAAAAGACACTACTCTAGCATTCGGATGGATGATTGCATTTGAGTGAATACTCTATTTTCCATGTTTACTAGGACTATTAACACTTTTTGCCTTCATTCTGAATGGGATCTGCCACCCTTTCAACCTGTGGAACGAGTCAAGGGATGCATGGATCAATGAGATTTGGCTCCAGTCCAAATAGCAGTTTTGATTCCGAATTAGATTGATACTGATATCTGCCTACACGTTGGCCTTCATGATCAAAGTTAGACATTAATCAATCAGATCAAAATTTAATACCTTCGTGTGTTAGAAGAATCTACGATTAAATGTAGATTTTGATGGTAGATTGTGTATGCGTTTCTGAACATCTTGATGGTAGATTGTGTATGCGTTTCTGAACATCGATTCTTAATTTATGTACAAGAGATCATGCTAAAGATCTATAATTACGACTTCGACTTTTTCTGCATTCAGTGCTTCATCATCTCCATTTCCTTCTTTTTCATGTTTCATGAATGCTAGTATTGCTGCACAGCTAGTCAACGTTTTTATATTTTTGCAAGGCAAGCAATATACGTAGTATATATTTTCAGTTGTTTTGCATTGAATGCTGGCTTTCACGTTAATAAAAGAATATAGTGTTGCGGTAATTGCTTTCTCAGTATGATTATTTTACACTGCAATTAGTTGCAATTTTTCACACATACAATGTAATGAATATTTGAGTATGTCCAGTTTAATATTTGATACTACATAATAAAAGATTAAATTCGATAAAGATTGTAGAAAAATTCAACATCAAAACAATTTTGTAGCTGCATAGACATAGTATCATAATAATAATAAATAAAGAAGGAAAAGTTTACTTAAACACAAATTAGTAACGCAAATTAAAATACAAAAAATATCAATTTATAGATTTTCATTTGAATTCCACCTTTCACGTAAAGACAAACAAATTCACTAGTTTATATTTAACTTTTTATGTTTCGATATCCGTTTCCAAAAAATATATATTGGATTTACATTGTTTTTATAGTAATGATTCAAGATTGATGTATTTATAAGGAGTGACATGATCCAAAATGCCCCAACGAACGACTCAAGTTGGGGACAAAATTAGAACTTAAGAGTAGTGCTATCCATAACAAGGAGTACAAGCATATTTCCAGTCGGTTCAGAATGTGACATTTGGAACGTTAGAATGTATGTCCTGAATGCACTTTGAAATAGGGGAAAGAATTTATTGGTTAAAACCAATTAAACCAACCAAACCATTTAAATTTGGTCAGTTTGGATTGGTTTTGTAAGCTAATTGATTAGTTTTGGTTTTCATTTTTATATTACTTCGGTTTATTTGTTGAGTATGGTTTTTAATATTTGAAAACCGAACCAACTAGTTAAACCAAATTTAAAAAATAATTTATTTAAAAGTTAGAAAACTATAACTAACAATACTATTTTCATAACATTTTCTTTTAATTTCATATTGATATTTTTAGAAAAAAAGTTTGATTTCTAAAATATTTGCATCATATTTACTTAATTAGTTGTTTTAATATTATGCTATATCAACAACTAGAAGATCTATTTTATTTTAAGATAAACCAACCAAACCAAATATTATTGGTTCGGTTGGTTTTAGTTTCAAAAAATATCGGTTTGTTTTGATTCGGTTTATGTTTCTTAATCGATTATTTTGGTTTCAGCATTTTTAATCAGTTTTAAATCGAACCAACCATTTGCTCATTCCTACTTTGAAAACTCAATCGGTCGGTTCGGTGTTCATTTTATGAACATCAGAGCTCTCACACTGATTTTATAGACGTAAAAAAGTTTGGCTTTCATAAAATAGGCGTCAACTCCATGTTTTTTTACGTGCATTTTTCAGGGGATCAAACTCCCGATGCATATTTTATGGGCATCTATAACGACCCTCAAATCTGTACCTTTTGAGTTGACTAAATATACCATACATTCAATCCAAATTGCACAGAAATATGAATCATTATGGCTAAAGAAGAAAAGATAGAAGAAGAACAGAAACAACAACACAGAATTTCACATCGCAGCGTAATAAAATATATTATATATAATAGCTTTTAAATACAGAATTCTACCGTTATACATACCATTATCAGGGTAAAACACAATACATTACAACAGAAATAAACAGTAGATATTTAACGTTGAAGCCTCTTGCTTCAAGTTCTTCCAAGTATATCTGTAAATATCTGAACTACTTGGTTGTCCATACAAATTTGGGCATGCAAGAGTTTAGGGTAAAACAAAACAAAATAAACTCTGGGCCAGTCATGGGGTCGGTATGAGTAAACTCTAATTACTTGATTTACTTTTAAAAATCTTTTCCAAAGAGAAGATAATCGTAAGACCAATCCACACATAAACATTGATTGTTTTTACCTTACGGTAACTCAAAACATTCTTTGTATCAACACTATTTTGATATTATAATAGTGTCTAATCAAATCAATAGCAATATAGCGGAACATTTGCATCTCACACTCCACATACATAGTATACAATCAAAAATCGTGGACGCTTTTTGAAGAATGGATTACTAACTATAACAAGGTATGGAACCACCTTCCGATAGTGTATCCCTAGAGAGGAATACACTGAATCAACAAGAACATCTTGCAACTCGGCCACACATGACGGACCACTCTTTCGCTTGAGTGTACTGAATGTATTATCACTAAAGGTTCCAATCAGCAACCGTTACTGAAAGCATACAACAACGATAGAATAAGAAGCAATTGAATTTTCTCTAGATGAGTTGATATTACGCTCTAATGGGTGCGATCAACATAATCATGCTACCTGCCTGAGTTTTGTCATATTTCTGGTTGATGAGGCCTAAGACTACGGTTACCTTTATGGCTAGCACATTCAAACTTTGAATGTCACTTTGTTAGATCCATCAATTACTCATTGATTTGCACATATATACTCTGGCTGTTAAGCTAAGAGAATTAATTCTCCGCCACCATACTGGGTATATTTGTAAAAATCAACGTACATAATCATTAGAAATACTCTGTTAGACATTCGTCTATATAAGTCCGTTTTGGGACTAATCAAAACCGAAGATACTATTTTCATTAATCCATCTTAGGCAATTTCTATGTAGAATTAACAGGAAAAGCTCTTGCATTTTACTCCGTCTTCAATTATTTTTAAAACAATCTGATTCGCAACGCTTATGCCAATACGAATGATTTTCAGATAATAAATCCAACCGGTCTCTCCATATTGACCACGATAACATTTAATTGGCCAAAATTTCGATAATAGGTTATTTAACTATCGAGTAAACAAACATTCATCCAAATACGAAAAAATTAGTATTGATTTGCACCAAACAATCACTGAGTCCTTTTTAATTAATATTTCATTAATTAAATCATTTCCCAATTCATCTCAAATATCCTTATCGATATATTTTTCAAAACTGTTTTAGCCTCTCACAATACTTAGAAAACATTTTCAAATTCCGATCAAATTCTTATTTTCTATACTTAGAAAAAATTTCTCTTTTGATTTGGAAAACATTTCCAAATCATGTTTACTTGGGTTAGAACTAATGCTGCGTAAAACATCGTTACAACAACCCAAAATACCGCATTTAACTAACTATATTTTTAATCTCATGTTCGATTTTACATCATATCCTTTTTGGAAATCATCTACTACAACAATAGTGTTATAGTCCATGCTTTCTGTTTTTAATGAAAAACGTCTATTATAACGCTTTAAATTTTATTAATTAATTTGGTTCCAAATTATATATAATCGATCAATCGATTTTAGTTATCAAGTTTTCTTTAAAAATATCTAAGTCCTTTAATTTTCGGAAAATTTCGCCTGCGTCTCATTTGTACGGCTCAATCGGTACAACTGCAAATCGCCTCTCTAGGCCCTTTCCACCCGAAAAGAGAAACAAAAAGCCAAGCAGCTTGCCCAATAGGCTCATAAAAATCTCGTATTGAATTAAATATGTACCTGTTTTGTCGGGCATTAAATTTTTATTTCTTCCATTACTTCATTCCATACTTGTTAACACATATTCATCCAATTCCAACTTATTTCAAATTAATCCAATCATTCTGAACTCAATTCGCTAATTTCTTCTCTAATTAGCTATTTTGCCTAATCAACTTTAGTTTGAACATATCATGTTCAAATATATTTTAATTTGCTTATACACAAGTCGAATATTCATTTCTAACTCGAGTTTCATATTCAACTTCAAATTTAAATCCACAAATCCAATTTACTTAACCAAAGTTAAGTTCGATCCAAAAACTCCCTTAATTAATTAATTAATTAATTAATTAATTTCTAATTAGTTAACATCATTCCATAATAAAAATCCGATTTTTATTTCAAATTCAATTCATTTACTCCACTTGAGTTCGTATTTATTTTACAACTCAAGTCTGAATTTTATAAATGGAAATTTAAGTTTTATTCACTTAAAATCCTTTTATTTTATTAAATAAATCATTATGGTTTATAAACGATTATAGCGCTGTTTTTCTGGAAATTTGATTTATAACTTAAAATTTATAAAATGAAATCCAGATTTTTCTCTTTAATTAGAAAACTATTATTCAATAGGATCGTATGACTCTTGTTTCAAAGAATCCGCCTTATATTGAGTTTTATATACTCAATTGAACTTCGAAACATAAACTACGAACTACCACGCCGCGGCGAGCTCGTTTTAATTAAATTTAAATTTACACGTTTAAACTTTGTTTATTAATAAATCTCATGTAACAGCCCGCATTTTACGTATCGGAAGATCGTAAAATATTTTTATTTTATTCTCTAAGGGTTGGATCATTCTCATATTTTAATATGTTTCTTATGAGGATGTGAGACATGTCCATAATTTTTACCAATTTTGTTTGTGACCATCTTGCCGCTATCAGTCTTGTACAGGGAATAACTTTTGACTCGGATCGAATCAGGTGTTGAGACCTTTGTCATTGGAAAGAAAATGATGATTCCCTTTCCGTAGAGTGGTCATATTAAAGATTTGGCTCTGCGGTTTGGGAGGAATCGTTGTTTTAAGGTTTAACAGTTGGTTGTTCATGTTTGGTAAGCCATAATGGGCTGATTTGGAGAGGCCCATTAGTGGGCTGGTAGAGGCTATAAATAGGGGGTAGGAGGCATGGAGAATAGTTTATTTTCTCCATTCTCTCCTTTGGAAGAAGCTAGAGGTCCTCCATTCCTCCATCTTCTACACCTTTCCACCATTAGAGCTTAGAGAATCGAAAATCTACATTGCTTGAAGCTAGATCTACGCCGTTCAAAAGAGAGATCATCGAATCGAAGAGTTTAGAGCAAATTCTTCGCTGTTCGGAATCATAATTCATTGCTTTTGGCTTGTTTTGAGGATTGGGTGAGTGATATGCATCTTTCACGCGGATTCAATCAAGTCTATGATCTTAATTTCATCATTTTCAAGTCATTTTCTTTAGATCTACATCATGGTAAGTGTATTTTCATATGAACCATCATATGATCTAATCTAGCAACTTTAAACCGGTAATTTCCATGTCATTTCATATGTTTATGCAAGTTAGATCCATCATTTTTTGTTTAATTATTGAATTATCATGATTTGGAGCAATTTCTATGATTAAATGATGATAATGGTTATTTTGATGTTATTGATGATTTGTTGAAGTGTTTATGATTGATTTGGATGCTTGGGATGAGTGGATTTCATCGTTGTTGTCGGTTGTTGAAGATTTAGTCAACTTTGAAGTTGTTTTGGTCAGATCTGGAATCATGTCGTTTTTGGCATAAGTCGGTTCATATTCCTTCCTTTCCAAGAAAAGAGACCATGTCGCAGGAAGTCAAGGCGCCAGGAGCCATGTCGCTAGAAGCCATGTCGCATGATAGATCATGAAGTTCAGATCGCTAGAAAACTAGGTCGCATGGCCTAAGTCGCAGGTCGTTGGTTGATGACGTGGCACGACATGGTGGGAACCAACGTGGTGGTGCGACATGGAGGAGACAGACATGGTGGGAACCGACATGGTGGTGCGACATGGGAAGACCGACATAGTGAAAGCTGATATGGTGGAGACCGACATGGTTGAGGTAACGGTATGGAGTGTCATGTCGTGGCCGACGTAGGGCGTCATGTCAAGTCCGAAATGAGGAGTCATGGCGTGTTCGGCATGGGGAGCTATGTCGAGTTTGGAATGAGGAGTCATGTCGTGTTAGACATAGGGTCGTTTCTGAAAAAATATTTTTCGGGTACGACCCAGATTTTAACAAAAGGACCTGAACCCGTGTCGCATTGCAGTGAGGTGGCAACTCAAAGGTTGTGAGTTGAAGATTGTGGATAATCGTTACTCGAGAAGGTTGCTCGAGTTATGAAAAGTCGTCAAGGTTGGATGAGTAGAGATGCGAAGGCCGAGAAGTTATCGTTGTTGTAAGTTCTAGCAGGCTCAAAGCAGGGGTATAATGGGGGCACCCAAAAGACTGGAAGGTAGTTGGTCGAGTACCCTGGGTATCGTTGAAAGACCTAGTTGTCAAGGTTGGACAAACATACGTATCGTTGAAACGTTTATGGAGTTCACGCTAGAACTGGGGTTACCATTAACCCGTGATATATCGTAAGGTTGGTCGTCATGCGATTAACGATAGTTTCAAAGAAGGATTGGCGGTGATAGTCCGTCATGGATGATCAGTTACTTTGTCTGTACCGTCTCACGTAGATTGTCCAATGTCGAAGGAGATGTTTCTTGAGTGCTTGTCTGATATTGGTTTAGGCCTCTAGGGCTTGTGCTTGAGGGAAGTTGAACTCGATTAGGATGGTTTACGTGAGATGTATATAATCTGGATGACATGAATGCTAGTGGTGTTTGCTTCTGATTGCCATAAATGAATGATTATTCTGATTACCATGGATGTATGGTTGAAGTGTTTGATGTAAAGGCTATCATTGTCCGATGTGGGGAAGACGGGGTTGAGTTCTTCTCTGGTGTTGTGGGTAAATTAGTTGTTATTTGCCTATTCTCATATACTTTATTGATGATGTTAGATAGCTGTTTTATCACTCACTAAGACTGTTGTCTGACTCAAGATTTTATGTTTCCCTCTTATTACCTTGGGTTGTTCATCCGGTTGTGGATGGGCAGACTGAGTAGCAGGTGACATGTGATAGTTTGGTGAGACGACGATGTTGATCGATGGCGAGCTGGAGGCTTACGTACCAGTTTTATTACTATCTAGTATTTGTTTCCGCTGTTTGTTGTTTCTACTCTGAGTGTTGTAGTGAGGCAAATTTGTACAGACTTATGCCAAAAATCCTGGTGTTGGATATACCTTCTAGTTGTTATGAAAGTTTGATATTTTTTGCTCAAATATGCTTCACTAATACATGTTATATATGTTCTATTATATTTTATCCTTGCGCTGTAAGTTTTACGATAGGTTCCGACGATGTTATAATACCTTGATGATCGTCCACAGCTGCTTGACAAGCCTTTCAGTGCATTATTCTTCTTGTTAAGTGCAGAGGTTGTGCACGGTCTTCACATTTAAACTCCATTTTTAGTATTTAAATATAAATTAAACAGGTTTTCCAAATCCAACTTAAAATTTTTGATTTTTCTAAATCGTTGATTATTTCATTCAAGATTCATTACCCGGGTATAAATTTTTTTAGAACTTAATTTTCTATATTTAATTCCAATTCCCTTGAAAATAAATTATTTCATAAAATTCAACATGATCGAATTCCAATCATAAATCCCTTGGATTCATCTCAATCCAGTTTATATTTCGAATTTCAGAATAAAATCTATCGTTCCCTTTTCGAAACGATTTCCGATTCCTTTATAAATTCACGTTTGAATTTAAACTTCCAAATTATCCAATGATAATTGCTTCACTACATTTATAAACATCATTTATAAATTACTTTCCTTGTTTTATATATTAAAACAAGCTTCCATTTCAAAATCTATTTGAAACCCAATTCCTATTTTGTAATATTCTATTATTATAACTTTTATATATATACACATAAAATCCATTTTCATATTTAATTTTAAATTTTAGATTCTATTTAATACAATTCCAATATCCTTTCTGGGAATAATTTATTTTTAAATTTGACGTAGTCGAATTCCAATCATTAATCAATATGGATGTATTCCAATTCAATTTATATTCCGAACATCGAAATACATTTCATCGTTTCCTTTTAAATTCACATTTGAATTTAAATTCCCAAATTATCTAATGATAATTATTCCACTTTGTTTATAAACATCATTTATAAATTAACTACTTGTTTTTATTATTGAAAACAATGTTAATATTTCCTAGCCCATTCGAAATTCAAATTCTATTTTTGGTAAAATAATTTTTCCTTTTTTTATAGCTTGAATTCTTTTCTCTTGCATTCGAATAAATTTTACGGTATTTAAATACCAATTATTTTAGGGTTAGTGCTATTCAAACATTCAAAACACTCATTAATCAATCACAGATTATTTATCACATCATATAACACTATATATGAAAAAAAACAATTCAATTGTTGAGAAACCCAGTTGGATCCCTCCAACCTGTTTTTCCTGCATCCACAGATGTTAGACGACATAAATAATACCAATCCTGCTTCAGGGTGGGATATTGCGACATAGAAGGTCATTCACTATTATGCGGGGCACATAGTGACTCATCTGCCAAAAAATTGCGGGAATATCCAACTATCATGCCTAAATATAACGAATACACACACACACACACACACACACACACACACACACATATATATATATATATAATAACCACAATTGATGATAATTCATCAATGCATCCAAACTGCCAACAAACAATAGATAAAAATTAAATACTAAATAAAATTTCGTTTATAATAAATTATAAACAAACCAAATAGTGAGTTACTCACCTTGATTTTTAATTTGTCGAATATCCCAATTTAAATAAAATTGAATACCGTTTGATTTAAATTAAATTCCAGTTAACTCTGGTCGACTCCAAATAGCTTACTTCACGATTTTCCAACCATATACAAATTAAATACATCGCATTATAAGTTTTTTCATTATATAAAATTAAGCAAATTAACTAATTTAATTATTAATTTTATACATTAACCCACGCCTGCTCCATTCCAACCTCTCCAAGAACCACTTATCACGCTGGAGCTTCCCTGCGAATCAAACCAGCCCGAAACCTGCAGTCCTCAAACCCACTCATGCGTCCATCTTCTTCTCTATTTTTTTTTCAAATCGGAACCTCCCTTCAAACATTCACAATAAACCAACGTTAACCTCCCTTACGACTGCCAACTCTGACCATCTCGGCCAGCGGCAAACTCTTCTACCGCCGCCAATCCGCCCCTCTTCGTGAATCCCCTCTTCCCATTTCCATTTCGTTAAACTAGAACGCTTCCTGAGAATCGCGACTCAGCACACTTCACGTGCACCTTAAAGACTTAAGCGACATTTTAGATATGAAATCCCACCAAAACCCATGCTAGTTGCTATTCGTCCCCACAAAGCCAACTTTAGCCTCCCCAATCACACCCGCGTAGATATCCTAGCTCGCAATTCCTGAAATCAAGCTTCAGAAGAAAAACAATGAAATCGCGTGCACCCATTCCTACTCTTAATCGAAGAACTCAGCCTCAGAAATCCGTCGATCCAAGTTTTGGATTTTAGGGATTTCCTATAATTTATTTTTGATTTTTGAAGAGGAGGGATTCACGTTTTCTTTCTTTGATTTAGCAGAGAAACGAAAAGAAAAGAAAAGAGGGGGGGTCGCGTATATAAGTAGAGGAAAAAAGGGAACATATCATACGCTACAATTTATTATTTGTCTCCATAAGTATAGGCATTTTTAATTTCAATTTGATTTAGTTTTAATGCGATTTGATTTTAAACAGTTTTCATTTGATTTCTAAATTAATATGATTTGGTTTTAATACGATTTATTATTATTATATTATCACGAAACTTACATCTGAAGTTTCATGTTTAAACAACCACATACGAGTTCTGATCGTGGTATAAATAGACATATTGCTAGGTTTTGACATTCCAAACCCAATAAAATTGGTTTCGTTGAAAACTGAGGTCGTTTTAAAAATGTCTATTTTCACATAACAAATTAAATCGATAAAATATACTTTTAAATTAAAAACAAATAAATCCTTGATAATAAATTATTATTGTTATTATCCTTTATATTCAAATAAAATTTATATTGATCATCTGAATCATTTCGATTCAGTTTTAACTTGGAATTCAATTATTCGTTGTATCCGGACATGGAAATTTGATATATTCAGAATTAAATTCTATCTCGTTTATTTAATCTATAATTACGATATAAAAATCCATTCATTATCAACATAACATTTAAAACAAATATTAAATGTTCAAAATTAATCGACTAAACATCCAGGTCATTGCATTCTTCCCCTCTTAAAATAATTTTGTCCCCGAAATTACTAAAGTGGGAAAAATGCTACAAATCCATTAACTTTTCAAAATCCACTTATGTTGAAACTCAACTCTTCATAGTTCTACAAATTTAATTTCAACAAAACTTTTTCTTTTCATTCATATTTCATAACATACATTCTTACATTCATTTAATCTGAATGATTTACAACTAATATATTCGCATCCAATTCATGTTCCATTCATATGCATTCAAATTCATTCAAATTGATTCTAAATCAATTTATTCACTTCATTTACAACCAATGAAAGATTTTCTATGCATATTTGGTATTATTCGGTTAATAAAATAACCACTTATATCTTTGGCTAAATTGTAAATTGATTCCAACTCAATTTATCCATTTCAATCCGTTTAACTTTTAAGCTAAATTTAAATTCCAAGATTCAAATTCCCAGGTATATATTTCAGATCCTTTAGAAATCATATAAATATACACATATATTTATAACCATCTCAAATTCAAAACATTTGACTTTTCCAAAACCACTTGTCTTCTGAAATAATTTTCCATTAGAAATTTGTACTATGGTAGTAATCCATCACTTAAAAACTGAAAAATGAGCACGGATGCTGTCGCGATCATCATCAGAATTATTTTTCAACGACTGAAGTGAGTACAGTGCTTTATCATTCTAAAAGTCCATCTAAAATGACTTTTTATTCAGAAATCCTTCCAAAACAAAGCTATATTATTTTAATATACTTCAGAAAATATTTTTCCAACCTCTCGGACTTTAAATCTCAAATTATGGTTTGAATCAATTCCCGCTCATCTTAATTGTATATTTCTTCCTTATACAAATTATATTTGGTTATATATAACCATTCCAATTTTATAATCTCATTTGACTATAATAACAACCAACACATCCATATATTATAATAATTTCAGAAAATTATTCCTCTTATATCAAAATATAGTTTTGGGTAAAATTATTTTATTTACCAACTTCAAAACAATATTATGTTGAATTTCTCTGTTTAATTGTTTGGAAACTCCTATCGATATCGCGGTGTCCCATGATTCGATCAGAATTCATAAGCCACTAAACAGATAAGCCAACTCAACATAAACAACTTTTATATCAACAAGCAAATACACGCTCTCGTATATATACACCCTACTCATTCTAGGGTACTACTGACCTAATCTCTAATGAGTAAATCCCACCAAAGCCTAGATATTCGCTCAGCCTAAGCTCTGATACCGACTGTAACGGCCCGCAAATCCGTACCCTTTAAGTTGACTAAATACACCACATGTTCAACCCAAATTGCACAGAAACACGAATCATTATGGGTAAAGAAGAAAAAGGTAGAAGAAGAACAGAAACAACAACACAGAATCTCACATCGCAGCGGAATAAAATATGGTATATATAACAGATTTTAAATACAGAATTCTGTACCATTATACATACCATCATTGGAGCACAATACAATACATTACAACATAAATAAACAGCAAATAACTAACGCTAAACCCTTCTGCTCCAAGCTCCTCCAAGTATATCTGTAAACACATTAACTACTTGACTACCCGTACAAATTTGGGCACCCTAGATTTCAGGGATAAAAAAAATTCTGAGTCAGTCATGGGACTGGTGTGAGTAAATTTTAATCACTTGATTTACTTTGAAAAATCCTTTCGAAAGAAAAGATAACAGTAAGACCGATCCACACGTAAACATGGATGGTTTTTACCTTACGATAACCAAAAACATTCTTTACATCAACACTATTCTGATATTATAATAGTGTTTAATCAAATCAATAGCAATCTAGCGAAACGCTTGCATCTCACGCTCCACATACATAGTATACAATCAAAAACCGCAGGCGCTTATTGGAGAATGAATTTCCAACTATGACAATATATGAAACCACCTCCCGATAGTGTATTTTTAAAGAGGAATACACTGGGATCAACAAGAACATCTTGCAACCCGGCCACACATGAGTGGCCATTCATGTCGCTTGAGTGTACCGAATGTATTATCACCAATGGTTGTGATCAGTAACCATTACCGAAAGCATACAACAACGATATAATAAAAAGCAATTGCATTTCTCTAGATCGGGTGATATTACACCCTAATGGGTGCGACCCACATAGCCATGCTGCCTGATTTTTGTCACCTTTCCGGTTGATGAGGCATAAGGCTATGATTACCTTTTCGGCTATCACATTCAAACTTTGAATGCCACATTGTCAGATCCGTTAATTACTAATTAATTTGCACAAATATACTATGGTTGTTAAGCTAAGAGAATAAATTCTCCGCCACCATACTGGGTATATTTGTAAAAACCAATGTATATAATCAATAGAAATACTCTGTCAGACATTCGTCCATACAAGTCCGTCCTGGGACTGAACGAAACCGTAGACACTATTTCCATCAATCCATTTTAAGCAATTTCTACCTAGGACTAATAGAAAAAGCCCTGGCATTTTATTTTGTCTTCGATTATCATCAAAATAATCTAATTCACAATCTAATTCGAATGCTTATGCGAATACGGAGTGATTTTCAGATAATAAATAAAACTAGACTCTCCATATTGACCACGATAACATTTAGTCGGCCAGAATTTTGATAGTCGGTCATTTAACTATCAAAGAAACAAATTCATCCAAATACCTTATTCCAAAAGGAAATACTATTGATTTGCACTAAACAATCACTAAGCCATTTTTAATTAATATTTCATTAATTAAATCATTTCTCAAATCCTTATCGATATATTTTTCAAAACTATTTTGACCTCTCCGATACTTGGAAAACATTTTCAAATTCCATTCAAATTCTTATTTTTTATACTTAGAAAATATTCCTTATTTTATTTGGAGAACGTTTCCAAATCACATTCACATGGGTCAAAACGAATGTTGTGTAAAACATCGTTACAACAACCTAAAATACTACATTTAACTAACTACATTTTTAATCTCATGTTCGATCTTACATCATTTCCTTTTCGAAAATCATTTACTATAACAATAGCGTTACAGTCCATGCTTTCTGTATTAAATGAAAAATGTCTATTACGACACTTTAATTTTTTATTTAGCTAATTTGGTTTCAAATTCTATATATAATCGATAAATCGATTTTAGTTATCAATTTTTTCTTAAAATTTTTCTAAGTCCTTAAATTTTCAGAAAATTCGCCAGTGTCTGTACGACTCAATCGGTACAAGTACAAATCGCCCCTCTAGGGCCTTTTCATTCAAAAAGAAAAAACAAAAAGCCAAGCGGCTTGCCCAATTGGCTCATAAAAATCTCATATTGAATTAAATATGTACCTCTTTTGTCCGGCATTAAATTTTTATTTCTTCCATTGCTTCGTTCCATACCTATTAACACGTATTCATCCAATTCCAACTTATTTCAAATCAATCCAATCATTCTTAACTCAATTCGCTAATTTTATCTCTTACTAGCTCTTTTGCCTAATCAACTTTAAGTTTGAACATATCATGTTCAAATATATTTTAATTCGCTTATACACAAGTCGAATTTCCATTTCCAACTGGGGTTTCCACTATAACAAAAGTCAACTTTCTTTGTAGGGGACTATGATTTTTTAATCATGTTCCTGTAAATGCTCCACGTTCCCCGTTAAATAATTTACGTTTCCATCTCCACCGCTGTTAGTAATTAGCGCGCTGAACTATTTTCATTTCCCTCCATTTCATACATTTTCCCCCAAAATTTTCGTACGTTTCCCCCAAATTTCTTCATACATTTCCCCCAAAATTTTAATTTCTTCAGGAAGGTCAATTTTTTCAAGCCAAATTATCTTCGTCCACCTTCGCGTCTGTCATTGCTGTCGATCGGTCTTCGTTGTCCACCATGCTACGATCGTCTTCACTCAAAAAATCAACAACGGACCTCGTCGTCGATCACGTTACTGGAAAGTAAGTGTTTGCCCTAGCCTCTGTTGAAAGCTCCATAAGCTTAACAACAAATTTTCGAGTTTACATTTTATAGGTGAAAACAATGTAGGGGATTTCTAATTGGAACTCAGAATTGAAGTATCAGCTTTCAATTTAGGATAATTTGTATTTTGTTTCTTACTGACTTAGAAACTGTATAAATTAATTTTTCTGAATTCAGGTTAGGCGAACAACATCTGCGCAGCCATAGGAGGGGATCTCAAGCAACATAGAAGAATATAGTTATGGAAATTGTTCATTCCTAATTCAGTGGGTTAAGTCCTTGCTGTTATCAATTGGTTGGGGAAGCAAGCTGAATTCTGAAAAGGTATATTCTTTACCAATCATCTTTGAAATGTCTATTGTAAGTTGATTAAGTAGGTCTTACAATCAAGTATGATGGTTATGAGCCTGATGTTGATAGGAGTTTCAGCATCGTTACGATCGCACCATGTATGCCACATTGTCACTGTAATTGCCATACTGAGCTGCCTGTACATTTGATTACTTAGTCTAAGATTATCTAGGTCAGCAACAATTTGATTGAGATTAGAACTGCTGATCTCTGTCACTCTTAGTTTATTGTTTATTTTGTTCCAAAAGTTGAGCGAATATTGACAATTAAAGAAAAATGCGCTTTGTCTTTATTGTGCTGGTTGCAAACCTTATAGTTAGGATAAATAGTGTTGTTCCACTTGCTAACTATATATTTTGTATTTAATTTTC
Source organism: Allium sativum (assembly GCA_030737875.1). Lineage (NCBI taxonomy): Eukaryota > Viridiplantae > Streptophyta > Magnoliopsida > Asparagales > Amaryllidaceae > Allium > Allium sativum. Next base: position 373,279,232 of record CM060924.1, on the reverse strand, counting down.
TGTACATTTATAACTCAATGTAGCAAAGAATATATGTAAAGGCTTTTCAGGATTTTTTTCGTTTAGACGGCAACTTAAGTTGATTACGGTTAACCAATTTTAGGATGCTATATAACAAAAACATATAATTTTGATATTGGTTTCATAATTGTAATATCTGATGGTATTGTTCATGATTATTAACCTTTATTCCATCTTTCACATTTAATTATTTACGAAATAAATAGGTGTAGTATAATCAACGTACTATTGCTATGTTTTCCACTTTAATTATAATCATAGCTGATTAGTCTATAAACCTTTCTTTATAAAAGCGAATAGGACCAAACTTCGAGAAGAAAACATACAATCTTAGCTGCAATTCGACATATATTTGACAACAATATCAACAAACTTTTACTGGATAATCAAATCTACATATATAAATACTTATGTTCATGTCTAAGTTGATGGTGGATAGGAAAACCTCTTGCAACATTCAGGTTTTCACTCAACGATGGATTGGTTTATTTCTTAATATTAATAACCAAATTATAGTCTCAAAAATTGGAATGAATCATTAGAGTATCAGTGAGATAATTTATTTCTTAACATTCAGGTTTTCACTCAACGATGGATTGGATTATTTCTTTATATATGTCGTTGGCTGCAAACGTACTGTAGGATCATTATGTAAAAGTTTTCACAAGTTAGCAGTAAAGGGTATTTTGATTTCAAATGTAAAATGAATTTAGAAAACAATGTTTAAAAATTGGTTGAAAAAAAATATAGTAGAACAACAAAGCAAGTATAGGTGATAGTGTGGTAACGTGCCTGCATCACTCCAATGAAAAAAAAATACAGTAGAACAACAATGTTTAAAAATTGGAGAGAATTGAAAGCTTTAACAAAAGCAGCAAGAAAGGATTGAAAACTTATGCTAGAAGGTAAATTAGAGATAGTGCATGCAACTAATTATTAAAATCTTATATTTTGAATTTTTTACACACACAAAGTAAACCCATACTCTAATGTTATTTCCATCCTATGCTGCTATAGTTACTATAACATACATGCTAAATGAAATAAAACGTCATAAATACTGAAACGATATGACTTAAATACAATTAGCCTAACGGCAACAATTATAGCCTAGTTTGTACTTATTTTTCTTTTAAAATAAACCTTATTTTTTTGCTGAAATGGCCAATTTACGGAATAGAAACTCCTGACAGATCGGAATCTTCAGGCGGTGCGGGAATATTTAGATCAAATTTTACACTTCTCCTTTCAGTGCTCTCAGCTGATTTAACATTGTTGCCAACATCAGTGTTTATATTTGTAATTTTGTAGTTGAGTCAACAACATGATTAATAGTAGTACCAGCAGCTTCGAGGATGCAGGCTATGTTGTGGCCACCTAACGCTTAACCTAAAGCGAAAACCCTGACTCAGAAAATAAGAACATCACATGAGAAAGTAAAATGCACATTAAGCATCTTGGTCGGACGTATTAGTTTCAATGGACAACGCTTAACAGACCATGACTTAATTCTTGGCACCCTCATTGCTGTAATATCAAGGAAAATGCAATATATATTCTAAATTACAACACTCATAAGCCGTTAAACCTTAGAATGGGCAGTCTTGATTTCTAAGTCGTGTCTGCATCACTCTCTCTGATCCTATGACTCTTGAATTCACCTTTCTCTTTGCACTCTATATACTGGTTCTTTTTAATGGCATACTTGCAAGCGCTTTGGAAAATTACAGTCATATATTTACTCACATAATTTATATGGAGTCAAAACGCATTTTTTAAGCATTTGTAAAAGGATTAACATATGCTGCTAGCATTTAAATCTTACTACTATGCTAAATTTAATTTACAGTTTAATGTAATTTAGATCATGCCAAAATGATTGCTTAACATAACTGCCCTACATCAAAGAGTGGCAACTTTTAATATTTTAGAATATCAAATATCAGTTTTTAAAATAATGCTACACAAATCTACACAGACTTCGACTGTAAATAAATATAGCTTGGCTAAGTTTGTATTGCCTATATTCTTATCGGCTGAGGTTGGTATGGAAATGTCCTCTGAGTCTCGTCGCAACCTTGTTAAGTTCTTTCTCGATGGGATTTGATTATGATGATGAATGGAATTGAAGTTTTGATCATTTGAATTTAGGAATCTGGATGAATTAGTGGAGAGACAATTTGGTTTTATGAATTGAGGGTTCATCAGTTTAGATGAACATTATGCAGATAATTCACAATACCCAAAAAATACAGAATGTGAATAAACATAGAAGCACACATATTTTATAAATGGAATAAACTTGTGATGTAGGACTAGAGTATTCAAACCAAATGCTGCCATTTTGCACCAAAAATCAACAATGAATAATTATTTCTTCAAATATTAAATTATAGTAACATGCCTTGTAGCATTTATTTCCATAAAACAGGGAATACAAACAGCAGTAATTAAGTTTTAAATGCATTCCTTATTTACCAAAATCACTTGTTTAATGCATGAATATTGGAAAAAGATTCATACGCATTTTCCATAGTAAATGTGAATTAAAATGAATCAATGTTCTAAACAAACATCAGAGCATTGTATACAATGGTATACAATGTAATCAGTGAAATTAACAAAAGAGGTCCTACCAGTCAATATTTAGGTCTAATTATTACTTCCTAATATCTTCTATTATGGAACTGGTAGGGAAAGAGAAAGGGCTGAAGTTTGTTAACCAAGACTGAGATCATAAATGATACTACCACAAAATATTAATTTTTTTAGTTTTAAATATATATACATCACATTTCAGTGTTTAAAATTATTTAAAAGATTAAAAACTTTCTTACATAAAATTAATAAAATAGCAAAATGTATTAATATGTCAACCCTCTTCTTGTAACTTAAGAAGTGTCAAAGGCGGAATATTAATATGATTTGGTGAATTTTAAACTACTCCGAACTAAAGTAACAAATACATTGAGCTATATAATATGGCAAAAAAAAAATCAAGTAACATAACATTAATTATAGCTGAAATTTGGAAAATCTATTCAACAAATTAAATGCAAATAAAAACCAACCTAATTTCCTACATTTAAAATTTAAATAAATTAAGTCATGTGCGCTAAAATAAATTAAGTTGTCATGCCTTTGTGCCTTATATGCACTCTCTAAGATTGCTTTTTAGGCTTTCTCTATTTTCATGATGAAGTAGGATGACAAATTTAGGGTTTCAACTTTATTTTGTAGAGGGAGTGTAGTGGAGTCGGTGAGAAGTAGGCGGAGAGGGGAGACGAATGATGGAAAGACTGAAATTCATGAATGGGGAAATTGGTACAAAGAAAAGAAGAGGAAGAAGAAGGGGGCAAAATACTTAGTTGTAACCATTCCTATTTGTGTAAAGGAACATGGTTGGGGGAGCGACTATAGAAAGAAGTTAAGCCGATGAGTTTATGATGATGTTATTTTATAACCAATGCATGTGGTTGATGATGTTATTTTATAGTCATATAACTACAGTTAATACTACACGAAAAGGTTGGTGGATAGTTACAATTTTATTTTAGGTGTTATGAGTGCATCGTTGCAATTTTATAGTCATATAATTTGTTTTTTAGGCATGTTTAATTATTGTCGTTGCCGATTTGACTCAATGGCACTAAAAATCACTTTGTGGAGTTAATAACTAATTGTTGTTTTATTTGTTTAGATATTTGCTTGTTGTTGTATTATATTCTTGATGGAAAAAGACTGGGTGCATTTACACAGGTAATAGATAATATTCAACTCAATATATAGTTTGAAAATTTTATAAATCTATTATTAAAGAAAATATTTATGTTTTTTTATTTTTTGTCATAGAACTAGTATAGAGTATCGGCAAGGAGCATGAAATTTTGTGCAATTCACGAAGAAAATTTTATCAATAGAAAAAAATTTAAGTCCGTGTGTGGATTGTCGAAATCTAAGAATGTCTTTGAACATTTGGTTACAAAAGGAATGGATCCTAAATACAAATGCAGCAGGTGGTATAATCATAGTGAACAATGAATATAGTTGAAGAAACAGAGCTAAATGACACATATGATTTATTCCAAGCCGTTCACTATGAAGATGAAGATTATGTCAACTATGCCTTTTCTGCTAACGACAAAGATAATGATGACGCACAAAGATGAGAAGATGATTTGCTAAAAAAATTGGAAGATGCAGAAAGCCCATTGTATCCCGATTGTGCAGGTCAAACAAAATTATCTACTATCATCGCTTTATATAATCTTAAATGTGAGACTGGAATACTGGCTTTGATAAACTATTACATGTGCTACATATGTTATTGCCAAAGGATAATGTACTTCCCAAGACTATATATATGAAGTAAAAAAAAATTCTTAAAATTTTTTATATGGGTTTTGAGAAGATTCATGCTTGTAGAAATGATTGTTGTCTTTTTAGAAAAGAATACAAAGAATTGAATAATTGTCCAAAGTGTGGTACTTCAAGATGGAAGATAAATGAGAGTACAAAAGAGATTATGCAAGGCATTCCTGTTAAAGTGTTGAGATATTTTCCTATCATTCCAAGATTTAGGAGAATGTTTAGATCTAAAAAGATGGCAGAAATCTAAGATGGCATTATAATAACAAAAGCAATGATGGAAAAAATGCGACATCCTGTGGATTCCATAACTTGGAACATAGTAGATGGGAAATGGAAATCATTTTTAGTTGATCCGGGTAATCTTAGACTTGATTTAGCTACAGATGGTTTCAGTCCATATGTCGGTAAAAGATCTAAATATAGTTGTTGTCCAGTGATGCTTGTGACATATAATCTTCCGCCTATGTTATGCATGAAAAAGGAAAATATTATGTTAACATTGGTGATTCCTGGTCCAAAGCAGCCGGGAAATGATATTGACATATATATGGCACCATTGATAGAAGACTTGCATCATTTGTGGAGTAATAGTGTTGATATTTATGACGCATTTAGTAAGACACTTTTTAATTTAAAAGCAATTTTACTATGGATGATAAATGATTTTCCGGCTTATGGGAATCTTGCTGGTTGTTGTATAAAGGGTAAAAAAGCTTGTCCATTGTGCGGTGTCGACACTCATAATCGATGGTTGAATTATAGTCGAGAGCACGCATACATGGGGCATAGAAGATTTTTACCTCCTTCGGACTCATTGAGAAAACAAAAGGCTTGGTTCGATAATACCATAGAGATAGGCACCAAGCCTAGAATTTTGACTGGTAGAAACATTTCTATGATATTGAAAGATTTTCCTAACGATTTTGGAAAAGATAAGAAAAAGGTAAGAAAAGGAAATAAGGCAAAGAAGAAGAGAGTAGATAAGAATGGAAAAAAAGAGAATGAGCAAAAAAAGGAAGCGTGTCTACAACAAAGAAGATGAATATTATGAGGATGATAACCCCTTAAAAAAGGAATTATCAAGGTGGAAAAAAGGTCAATTTTCTTTGATTTACCATATTAGGAGGTTACTTTTTTTTTACGTTGATTTAGTAGTAAAAGAAATTTAATATTAAATTTTTGTACTATTCATATTTATAGGAACTACCGTTGCGACATGATTTAGATGTAATGCATATCGAGAAAAATGTTGGAGAAAGCTTACTAAGCACAATACTGCATGATGACAAATCAAAAGATGGAGCTAACTCTAGAAAAGATTTGGAGGATTGGGGAATTCGACATAGTCATTTTGCGCAACCTTGTGGAAAGAAAACATATCTTCCACCAGCTCCGTATACATTGTCAAGTTGTGAAAAAAATTTTTTTGCAAAAGATTATATGATTTCAAGGGGCCCAATGGATCTTGCTCAAATTTCAAAAGCTGCATATCGTTGGAGAATTACAAAGTTAGTGGATTTAAGTCGCACGATTATCATGTTTTGATGCAACAAATATTGTCGGTTGCAATATGAGGATTGTTGCCAAAGAAGCCAAGAAAACAGTAGTCCGTTTGTGTTCATTTTTCAATAAAATATGTCAACGTGTTCTTGATAAAGAAAAATTGCAACAACTAGATGATGAAATCGTTACATTTTTATGCGATCTTGAAAGTTATTTTCCACTTTCTTTTTTTGATGTAATGATACATTTAACAATTCACCTTGGAAGAGAAGCACAATTGTGTGGACCGGTACATTTTCGTTGGATGTACCCTTTTGAAAGATATATGAAGACAGTTAAAGATTTTGTAAGGAACTATGCACGAGTTGAAGGATGTATTGCAGAGTCCTATCTTGCAGAAGAATCTATGAGATTTTTTGGTGAGTTTATAGAAAAATCATCACAAATAGAGGAGAAACAAGGTCGAAATGAAGATTATGAAAATCATGCAATACTTGAAGGGCATCCAATTTCAAAGCTTGAGACAATTACATTGTCAACTAACGAGAAAGAAATTGCTCATTTGGTTGTCCTGATGAATATGACCATTGTAGAACCTTTTTTAAGGTAAGTAAATATTGATTTCTATTCTTTTTATTTTGATGTGTATACCTACATATATAACATCATTATTTATTTTATGCTAGTTTGCATGTGGAGGAGTTGGAAAATTCTAACCAACGTATGAAAAAAATGCGATATTGCTTTGGAACAGCCATACAAAAAACTTCGCTGATTGGATTAAAAAAAGGTTAATCTAAAAACTCTTTAATTGGTTTTGTAATATTATTTTTAAAATTTTTGGTAAATACATTGATATTTTTTTAGATACCTATTGAGTCAAAGGATCATGATACGATGTTAAAATGGATTGCCTTTGGTCCGAGTTGTAATGCCTTATCATGCAAAGGATATATTATAAACGGACAACATTTTTACACATCAGACGTTGAGAGAGAAACTCAAAATTGTGGTGTGACTTATGATGCGACTACTATGTGTAGAGAAAGCGTAAAAGATACATCTCAAGTGGTTGATGTGGTCGCATACTATGGGATTTTAACCGGCATAATTTTATTAGGCTATCACGTCTTTTATATTCCCATTTTTAAATGCAACTAGGCAAATATAAGAAACAGAGTGAAAGTTGAAGATGAGTTTACTCTTGTTAATTTACCTTAAAGGTAGTTTGATGTTAGTGTATAATATCAATGTTAATCTCTATAGGAAAAAATTAAAAGCGTTGTCGATGGATCACATTCGGGCTCAACAATCGGTTACAAAAGCGATGCGCTATCTCAAGTGCTCGGACCCGATAGACCCGGACGATTAAGAGGAATGGGTAGAGGCATGACCGCCACCAAGGCAACTTGGTTACATGCTAGGGATAAACAGACAATCCAAATGCAAAACCAAATTTCAGAATTAAAGGCGATGGTCCAAGCGTTAATGAAAAATCAGGTAAATTTCAGAAATCAGGTAAATTTCAGAAACTCCAGTCCACTGTCTCTGTATTTTGTTTTAACTATCAGTTTATAAGGTTGTTTAAGTTGTTTTAGCTGTCACTTTTTAAGGAAAGAAAACAATACATGTGTAACTGGAAAAGAATATATGAATAATGATAAATACCCGACAAAGCATTAAATCTAAAGTTTGATTCAGTAAGGTGTGTTCTAAGTTATCAGAAAGTTGCACATTCAACAATAAGATTTTGAATCCAAAATTCTACAATATATATCTAGTAAAAATTTGTGGCTGCGCATTGCTTGGCATAATCTAGTGATTTTTTTCCTTTCAAACATCTCTTATATGTGCTTTAAATGTGTATTTGTGTGTGCATACACTAGTAAGAAGTAACAAAGTGTATGTTTTTATGTACTGAATGAAGAATAGAAAGAAAATGGTATATGTATTTCGTTCATTTTGAATTTAAATAATGTAACTATAACATTCAATTTTTCTTTTAAGTTTCTAAAAATTTATGTTAAAGAAATTATTTCACTTATTATTCAACTTTATGAAAATTGAACATGGCAAACTAATGCCAACAGGATGTGATTCAAACACCACTAGATAAGTACGTTGGGAACATAGTTAATACATTTTTGGTCAGCTGAGATTTACTAAAGTTTTTTTATAGTAAAAGTGACAGTTTATTGATATTGGGTATTTATGTAAATAATATAAAAGGTTACTAATATTGTTGCAATATTATTGGTTTGACGGAGTAAAGAAAGTTGCTGAGAAGCAAGCACACATCAAAAGGTAAAAATAAATTGTATTAATATTGTGATATCATTTAAATTTGGGTAATAAATTCCATAACCACTGTATTTTGCTTTTGGTCAATTGCAGGGCAATCAGAACAAGATGCATGACACATGTGATTTATTGGACTGGTGCGGGACAGATGAAATTGTTGCAGAAGGAAGAGTTCTATTGACTGATCCAAAGGAGCTTGTTCAGTTAATCCCTTTAGGATCAGATGCAATGAAGATTATTGTTGACATTTCAAGGAAGCCAGATGCTTTTTTATGGAGGCCCTCATTTCCTTTGACACGCATTGGAGAAGTTGAAGGCGAGGTAGTAGAATGTCCAGCTAGCAGAGTTGTTTTGCACAACATAAACCATTCTGAGAAAGGAGGCAATGGGGTAAAATTTTAATTATTCAGCAAAAAATATTTATCCAGAATACATAAAATATTTTCCTCGTTAGTATAATATTTTTTCTTAGAGTAAAACTAGTAGCACAAATCATAAATGCAAGTTGTATGATTGGCGTGGGACCGAAGGAATAGTTGCTAAAGGACGACTGCACTCGAGTAATCCAACAGAAATTGTGAACGATCTTCCTCTTGGACCATCTGCAATGGAAGTTTGGATAGAAAATCCAAAAAATCAGCATGCTTATTTATGGAGACCGACCAACGGTTTGGCACGAGTTGGGGAAGCTATTGGTATGAAAGTGGCATGGCCTGAATCGAGGGTAGTTGTTGAGGAGGCTAATATTGTGTCATCTTCAACTCATACAATTGATACCTCTATTGTTGGAAAGGTTAACTTACTTATAATTAATTAATTCTTTCGTCTTGCCAGTATTTTATCACATGATAAAATTGTTCTTTCTTAATTGATAGAGTGCAAATTTAATAGTAAATAACAAGTGCAAGCTGATTGATTTGGATCGAAGGGGAGAAATTATAGCTGAAGAATGTGTCGCTTCTATCGATCCAAGCGCATTGGTTCATTTTGTTCCTCTAGGGATAAATGTAGTTAAAGTTTGGATTGATGCTGTAAATGCTCCAAACGCACGTCTATGGAGACCAACATCCGATTTACAAAACATTGAAGATGCCATCGGCACCGCAATTGCTTAGCCTGTTGAGAAGGTTATACCAGATGCAAGTTCCAGTAAGTTCAACCTAACAATAATATTTTGATAAGAAAAACATTTTCTCATATTTTCTTCATAAATGCCAAGATGCATATTTGGTTATGCTTTATTTTAGCTGAAAGAAAATATTAGATGATAGGTCTACTAATCCTTTGTTTGCTAATACGGAACGTTATAACCTGGTTTCCGGAAGAAATTTAAATTTTGCTAAACTATTTCTGATTTATCTTCATTTTTCTGTTCACTAACTTCAGCCTCACCCGTCTGTACATCACTACTCTGATCTTTGGTGCCTTAATCAACAAATACGCGCATTACCCTTTTATTTTGTTGGGTCAAATAATGCTGATTTGCGAGTATAAAAATCCGAACATAGCTAAATATCTTTATTATGAAATTGTGAGTACAAAAAAAGCTTTAATGACGCTGACCTTGATATGTATATGTATATATATATATGTATATATATATACACAATGCAAGATATATTTGCTGACAAGAAATAGACTAATCAATTGAATTTCTCATGGTTATTGTTGAATGCATACACAAGTAATTAACTTTTGTAATAATGGTTTGACTAGGAATATAATTTATTAATCAAGTCTTAAAGGTAATAATAGGGAGGATTAGATAGCTCATTTTTTAAAAGATAAAGTAAGTCACTTAATGAACTATACTGTCAAATCTTAATACAAATTATTTTCTTATTCTAACCATATATTGGTTTTGAAAAACACTGATTTTTCTTGAAATTGAGTTGTGCAACATGTCTCACGTGTGCAACTTTTTTGAAGAGTGAGTAGCATTTTTCGGTTCGAAAAATAAAACCAGGCCATGCATTCAATGAATGCCTTCATCGTGCTTGCTATATCCTGTTAATCTCAAGTTGCACAACTCCAGTAAAAGCACAGTTTTAGAGCTGAGTTGCCTTAAATGTATGCAGAGTATAAACAAGGATGTATAAACAAGGATGTATTTAACTTTTTTTCTTTATAAATTTATTATTTCACAAAATAAGTAAACCAATAATACTCTAACTATATTACTAAATAATATTACTATTCAACAATATGCTTATTTAAAATTTATCCCAATATTCATTATTTGAAGGGTATAAATATAGTCAATGCAATGCAATATTACTTAAAAGCCATTGCTTTTGAAAGGAACAAACCTTCTGAAAGGAATGTTATCTTAATTTATTTTTATCCTTAATGCTCGATAAAGTCGCATTAAGTTGTGTATTGTATCTGAAGGATCCTAAATTCTATAATACGAACTATGGATTCCAGTATAAAGTTAGCTTTAATTTTATGGATAGAATTGGGACTATTAGACAGGGTAATAGATTTTTATGTACCACACTTTTGAACAACATAGTCATAAATTTGATGAAATTTTGAAGAATTTGACTAGATAGTGACTGTGATACTTCATTCTACTAATATTGTATTAGATTCTATCATTTTAGAATTTTTATGTGTTTATAGTTGTGTTAGTGCAAAGCTATATGTTGTGCGTTTGCTGTCACTTGCATTTATTTATGTGCAGTGGCGTGTGTGTGTGTGTGACAGGCTGTGTTTGGACATGTCTTACACTTGCATTCATTTTGACTTCATTTGCTTTACTTCTATTCTACCTGCATTGCTACTGTTTTACATTTCATGTGTGTGCCAGTTCAATTTCCACGTCCAGTTTTCATGCATTTATCAGTGTGCTTTTTATCTTTTACGTTAATACTGCTTTCCAATAATACATTTAACTTATCCATATTACTCAATTTTATAAGGAGGCCTTCATTTCTTCGATTTGACTAGTGATGATCAGTAGAAGTAAATATACTAAAATTTTGGCTGATGTTCTCGGGTATCAACTGTATAATTGGTTTACACCAAAAGATGCAGCTCTGTTCTATTACACATATTAGATTTTAAATTGAAGATTATGTTGATTCAGGATGGCAATTCATTAATGCATTATCCACTAGAAGTATAGTGATTATTTTTTCCAGGTTAAATTTCCACCTCATTAATATGTGCATTATTGCTTTTTACAGACTTACATGTTTCAGCCAGAGGAAGAAGTAGCCACTGCTAAATCTCATTGTATTTATTAATGAACGTGTCCTGAGAAATTTGCTAAATCTCATTGCATGATTCCAGGTTAAATTCACTCTTTTTACAGACTTGCATCAGTTCACTCACTTTTGCAGAGCCATGAATGTGTCCTGAGAAATTTGCAACTAAGCTACCATGTGCTTGCACAACCAAGAAGGTTTAATTTAGGGAAGAACATACAGATTTTCGACTTTCATACTAGTCAGGAATAGATGAAGGAAAAAAATAGAGAAATACTAGAAATAGATGAAGAAAGAAAATACATTGATTTTTATATTGTTTAGATTTTTATACTGTTCCGATTTTTAAATCACAAAGTTTCGCTCGTATACATGTTTCTCATAAAGACCGATGATTAACTTCGCTTTGGAATGGACTAACAATATTGAATTTTTTTTGCTTTACAGGTGCATAAACGACGACGTTGATGACATTGTTGCAGTTAGTTATGGGGCGAAGTTATTTATGCTGCTAAGACTATTTTGGTTTGTAAGAATGTTATGTAGTACTATTTTTTGGTCGCTACTGCTTGTGTATGTGTATGTTTGACATAATACTACAATTTTTTGATCTATTATGGACCTATTGTGTATTATCGATGAGAATATTGCATATTTTAGTTATAAAATTTTACTTCTTGGTTATGTATTGTGCGATCAAAATAAAATATGTTATTAGTATGATGTTGTTATTTTTAATTGTAGTATCGATATAATGTGCACATTTTAAACTAGAATAAGCAATTGTTAGATAGATTTTAGACTTTTTATGGCGTTTTTACAACACTATTAAAAAATTTCATGGCGTTTTTTTCAGTGGTATTTATTAAACAACATAAAAAGTATTTTTAAAATTTGACGTGAAAACATTTATAGCAGTTAATAAAGGCTATTAATAAATATAACAACAAAAGATCAACGCTATAAATTCTTTTTATGGCACAAAAAAAACGCTGAAAAATATTTTTTATAGCATTCGAGAACCGCTAAGGAATGTTTTTTGTTGGCATTAGAAAAACGCTAACAAAAAGTTCAAAGTAATCAGCAGAAACGCCATGAAATGTATTAACAGCACAGATTAAACGCTATTGAATCATACTTTTCACGTCGTTGACTTAGTGCTATAGTTTGTTTCTGACTTTTAACTACATGTCGATACACAGCGTTACAAAAAATGCTGTTAATTCTTTTTGCGGCGCTTTTCCAACGCCATAAAAGGTCCTGTTTGTTTAGTATTCAAATTTAAATCCACCAATCCAATTTACTTAACCAAAGTTAAGTTCGAACCAAAACTCTTTTAACTAATTAATTTCTAATTAATTAACATCATTCCACACTAAAAATCTGATTTTTATTGCAAAATCAATTCATTTACTCCATCTGAGTTTATATTTATTTTATAACTTAACTCTGGATTTTACTAATAAAAAATTAAGTTTTATTTGCTTAAAATCATTTATTTTATTAAATAAATCGGTATGCTTTATAAACAATTATACAGCTGTTTTCATGGAAATTTGATTTTGACATAACTCAAATTTTATAAGACAAAATCCAGATTTTTCTCTTCCATCAGAAAACTATTGTTCAATAATTCTACGATTCTAATTTCAAAGAATTCTGACTTATATTGGGCTCTACATACTCAATTGAAGTTCGAAACGTAAACTACAACCTACTGCGCCGTGGCGAGCTCATTTTAATTAAATTTAAATTGACACGTTTAAACTTCGTTTATTAATAAATTTCAACTCCATTCCTTAATATTTGAATATAAATTAAATCGGTTTTCCAAATCCAACTTAAAATTTCCGATTTCCTTAAATCGTTGATTATTTCATTCAAGATTCATCACTTTGTTATAAATTTATTCACAACTCAATTTTCTATATTTAATTCCAATTTCCTTGGAAATAAATTATTTTATAAAATTCAACATAATTGATTTCCTATTGTAAATCCCTTGGATTTACCTCAATTCAGTTTATATTCTGAATTCAGGAATAAAATCTATCGTTCCCTTTTCGAAACGATTTCCAATTCCTTTTTAAATTCACGTTTGAATTTAAACATCCAAATTATCCAATGATAATTGCTTCACTACATTTATAAACATCGTTTATAAATTACTTTCCTTGTTTTATATATTAAAACAAGTTTCCATTTCAAAATACATTTGAAACGCAATTGCTATTTTAGAATATTTTATTATTATGACTTATATATATAAATATAGAATCTATTTTCATATTTAATTTTAAAGTTTAGTTTATATTTAATACAATTCCAATATCCTTTCTGGAATTTTTTTTTTTATATATTTGACATAGTCGAATTCCAATCATAAATCCATATGGATTTATTCCAATTCAACTTACATTCCGAACATCGGAATAAATTTCATCGTTTCCTTTTGAATTCACATTTGAATTTAAATTACCAAATTATCCAATGATAATTATTCCACTTCATATATAAACATCGTTTATAAATTAACTACTTGTTTTTATTATTGAAAATAAGTTAATATTTCCTAGCCCATACGAAATTAAAATTCTATTTTTTGAAAAAATAAATTTTCCATTTTTCTATAACTGAAATTCTTTTCCCTTGCATTCAAATATATTTTTACGGTATTTAAATACCAATTATTTTAGGGCCAGTGTTATTCAAATATTCAAAACACTTAATAATCAATCACAGATTATTTATCACATCATATTGAACTATATAAGAAAACAACAATTTGATTGTTGAGGAATCCAGTTGGATCCCTCCAACATGTTTTTCCAGAATCCACAGATGTTTGACAACATAAATAATACCAATTCCGCTTCGAGGCAGGATATCGCAGTATAGAAGGCCATCCACTATTATGTGAAGCGCATAAGGTCTCATCCGCTAAAAAGTTGCGGCAATATCCAACAATCCAGCCTAAATATAAATATATATACATATATATATATATTTTGGAAATGGGTTTAAATTTTATTACTAGGCATATCATCCCAAAAAGCGAACACAGGCCCAAAGCCTTATTATAATGTTGATGGTCTAGAAAGAGCACTAGCCGACATTCTTCCACTTTACAACTGAACACACGAGAATATAATCATAAAGTAAATTCCCTAAAATTCAGATCTACTTCCTCCGAAACCTTAATCTTCGTCTCCATAAACCTATGGCGGCTGGAAGACAAAATAACTTGTGCTTGTACCTTAGAGCTGATCCACTGGCTGCGATCGACCCTCGACTTCCATTCTGACTGATGCAGGTCCCCTTTGTGTGGTAAGCAAGCTTCTCTTCCTTCGTAATGCCTAGTTTATGTCTTTAATTGCCAACTTGCTGACGGACTTGACCGTCTTCACTTTGTTTTGATGTATGCGGATATTCCTCTCCTTCCACGCACTCCATACAGCAACTGTAAAAGCGATACGCTTCACTTCGGCTATTTCACCTATGCCCTGCCTGATCACTTTAAGGTTTGCAATAATATCATGTATCTTGATTTCGTCCTTGATGTAATTTACTTTTGCACAACAGTTTTCCCATAATTTCTTTGTGAATTCGCACTCAAAAAATAAGTGGATGTGTGTTTCTTCATTTAAATTGCAAATAACACATGTAGATTCGTTTATTATGTCTCAACTTCTCAATCTATCCTTCGTTGGTAGTCTCCCCAGAACTGCTTTGTAGGCACAGCATGCCTTTTTAGGGACATTCCTCTTGCTCCATATTATTTGTCTCCAGTTCTTGCATGTCAACTTGGGTCTGATGTCGTTCCATATTTGTTGAATGTTAAAACCACATCCCATCCAAGTCTAGATATCATACTGCATGTCTTCATGAACTTGCATGCTTTCTATTGTGCTTTTATGTTCAGTGTTGAAAGGGATGTTCTCATTCCAGCGGTTGTTTGTTATGATGGTGTTAACCGATTCATTTGGGAAACCATATGTTGAGAATGTATCCTACCCATGTGTATCAATTAAAGATTTCCCAGGCCATATACGAATTCTAAAAATTACAGAAAAATTATATCTAGTTATGTTTTGACGATACGGTTCTAACAAAACTACTTTCGTCAAATTTGGAGACCGTTTGAAAAATGGCTATTTTCTGCTCGATCGACTGAAATTGACAAAACACAATTTCTTTTGCCACGCTCACATATTGATTCCAAAAATCATGAAAATTGGAATATTGCAATAATTTGACATTCCGGATCCAATCAGGGTGGTTTCGTCGAAAAGGGAGGTCGTTTGCAAAATGGCTATATATACGGGCTATATATTATAATTAAATTCCATAACGACTATTCTGAATATTCAACTGGCAACAACTTTTGATTCCCGCTATGAAATTTCAATTTTTCGGATTCGTTGGAAAGACATTATTAAACAGATAATATTTTTGGTTTCACTAAAGTCCGATTTATTTTGCATCCTATACTGTCAGTCAAAGTTCAAATTTTCAAACTACCGCGCTATTTCCAACTCCTTTTAAAATTAAAATAAATATATTCGTTCTAACTTCGATTTAAATAATAATCGAGATGAGCTTCTGTAAAAGAAGACCATTATTATATATGGAATTTAAAAGGCTTTGCCGTTATTCCATTTATATTATTAGTCTGATACGGAAATTTATATCGATTATATATTGATTGGATTTCTGCAAAAATTCCATATTTAATGGAAGATGATTTTGGGTTTATCGCCGACTGTGTTTCAAATGACAGTGGTTCTTTAACCCAGTTAAAGACAAGATTTATTTCTTTAAATTGAATAATCATAAAGTAATGATTTTTGATATTAAAACCAAATTGGAGCTTTAATGAATCTTTGAAAAGAAGATCAAAGAATAGATTTAAAAGAATTTATCTTTGATAAAATTAATGGGAACATTTCCCTAATAATGTGAATATTTTATTAAAAGAATATTCTGAATTGGAATGAGGCGTATGATGTGTTTTAATAGCACTTTATTATTGATTATAAAATACGCGAGTTATTCGGAAAAACCGGGTTTAACCCATTCTGAATAATTACTACGTTGATTAAAAGTCGAAGATGAAGACTGTGGTTGAAGACCGGAGGTATTCACATCGTTTGGATGATTACTGATGTCTTGATTGGGAGGCATCCCAAGACAAGGTAATAAGCGGTGATCGTACGGACGTACTTGGAGATCGACCAGATATGCGAGGACCTCTCTCCTGTATTGGACATATGGGACGAGGAATAAGGTGCCTCCGGTTTCGTTCAGACCCAGAACGAACTTGTAAATGGATGGTATGTCTGACATTGTATTCCTTTATGTTGTATTCATTGATCTCTGTTAAATGTGTATCTGTTTGGTGGCAGAGAATTTATTATCTTGCTTAACACCCTTTTTTGAGACGTACGAGCTCAGAGGTTATATAATGGCATAAATCAATGGTATGGTATGGATTGACAATGTGTCATGCTAAGATGCAAATGATCAAGGCTTCTTGTTAAGAAGCAGAGCCTTGTGGTTGATGATCAAAGCACAACTTTATTTATCATAGCTTTGTGTAGCGATACTTCGCGAACCTCACACCCCGGTATGAACCAGAAACGGGAGAAGGACCCTAGGGAGAACATGCGTTTCTTTCTAGCTAGAAGTGGTGTATGGGTTTTACAAGCCCAGATATTTTTACTTATGTGGATGATGGAAAGCGAGGTACCTCGAATTTGAGTCCCTAGTGGCTCTTTATTTACGCCCCATAGGGCGGGGAGACGTATTGTCCAGGCATTACCAATCCACTAACATATTTGTGGACCGGCCCTGGCGCTCCAAGGTGCAGATGCGACTGATCCTGAGACATGGGCTAGATTGTCTCAAATTCGGTAAGGACAATCCCTTGCCTTGGTGCATGGTAGAAATCCAACTTCCAATACGACACCATACAGTTTTGATTGTATAACTAGTATGGCAACATAGTATATGGTAGCTATGCCGTCTATGATTGATACATTATGATTGAAATGTTTTTGAAACATACATACACTAATAATATCAAATCCGTTTTATCATATCAAACATTTCTGACCATTATAAGGTAAAACTCTAGACTTGAGTCTTATAATGGTTTCATTTTTCTAGAACGCATTGCGTTGTTTAACGAATTACTTTATTTATGCACTGGCAATCCAATGGAGTAAACCCGTTCGACGTTAGCGGCGTGGTCCTGTGATTATCCTTATTATTAAATAGGTTAGGTAAGATTTCTCATACCAGTCCCATGACTGACTCGTAGTTTGTTTCACTTGCAAACTCGGGTGCCCATATTTTCCACATGGGCAGTCGAGTAGCTTATTTTGCAGATATATTGAGCAGGATTCTGGATCGAAGCTTAAAGCTATGTCCAGAGCATTGAGAGTCTTTCGCTGTGTTTGTTATTTGTTTCCGCTGCGTTGTATTAAAATTATTGTAAATTAACCTTCCGTTGTATTATATTTCATTGTACTCTGATATATTCTGTACTCTGATGTCACATTATTTTAATGTTTATAAAAGTCTTCTGTTATTTGTTCTGATGTGTTGTATGCCCAGAGTTAGCGTATGCGGGATTCGAACAGTCTTGGTCGATCTAGCGATCAATTAGGTCCGGGCGAAATCCGTGTTGTCACACCAAGGGTCCTTCCACAAATTTGTCTCATTGCCATTAGCAATTTCTCTCCTTCATTGTTTGGCTAAAGTGCTTCTAACTCTTAGTATTGCCTTCCATGTGGTCGAAGCATTGTTATCCTCTTTCATTACCCAAAAATTCTCTCTGCAATATCTTTCGTTCATCCATCTAGCCCATAGCCCTGTATTGTTTATTATTTTCCAAGCTTATTTTAAGGTGAAAACTTCCCTCATAGTCTTTAAATTCCTTAGACCCACTCGAACTTCCTCTTTAGGTCTGCACAGCTCCTCAAATTTGTTCTTGTGTAAGCCCCCACGCCAAATAAAGTCTGCACACACCTTCTCTATCTTCTCAATTGATGCATCTGGTAGTTTGAATGTTTGCAACCAGTAATTGACTTTTGCATGCACTACAGTATGCACCAGCTCGATTCTCCCTGTAAATGATATCATCCTTGAGCTCCATCCATACAGTGTATCTCTGATGCTTGTGATTAGACTTGTGCATTCCCTGCCAGTTATCTTATTTGAAGATAGAGGTACCCCCAAGTATTTCACTAGGAGTTCCCCTTCTAGAACATTCAGCACTTCAAGTACTTGAGTCTTATTCCTGCAAGTTTTGTTAAAGTAGCACTTAGTTTTAAATTCATTGACTTTTAATCCACACAGTACCTTCATGTTGTCAAATATGTCTTTGATTTGTCCAACTGCACTCTCATTTGCTTTGATACATATAAGTAAATGGTCTGCATATAATAAATGTGAGATGCTGGGCTGGATATTATATATGGTCTGCACCCATTTGCTGTGACATGCTATCTCCATCTGAAGTGTAAAATACTCCACTGCCACTGCAAAGAGGTAAGGTGATAGTGGATCCCCTTGCCTTATGCCCCTGTTACTGCTTAAGAATCCTTTAGGAACCCAGTTGATTAGAATAGAGAATGTTGGGGTGGATATGCACTCTTTAATTAGGTCCACAGTTTTATCTGGGAATTCCATACATTTAAGCATATGAATGATAAATTGTCTATTGATTTTGTCATATTCCTTGTGTAAGTCTACCTTTAGACACATACGATCAGCACCCTTCTTATTGAAATTTTTAATTAATTCATGTGCAAGGAGGGAGTTTACAGAAATGTTTCTACCTTTTATAAAAGCAATTTGGCACTAAGCAATTAAATCTGGTAGAATCATCTGCAGTCTATTGCAAAAACCATACTTATGATCTTGTAAATGACATTGCAGCAGGCAATGGGCCTGTAGTCTGCAACACTATTGGGTTTTTCACATTTGGAATAAGGCAAATAAATGTGTGATTGATTTCTTGCAGAATCATACCTGACTTGAATGTTTCCTGAATAGCTAATGTTAATTTATCTTTCAGATCGTGCCAATGGACGATGAAGAAGTTAGAGCTCAGCCCATCAGGGCCAGGAGAGGAGTCGATGTGAATAGAGCTGATGGCATCCCACACCTCTCTCCCGCTAACTCTGGATAGTAGCAGTCTTCTGCTACTCGAGTTCACCAATCTGCGAGTGGCAACATGTGGTAAGTTATACTATGTTTGACCATTGTACAAATCTTGAAAGTATTGCAATGCATCCTCTTCAATTTTGTTCATGTCCATACATAGGTTACCATCCTGATCATAAATTTACAAATTATAATAGGTGTTCCTCCTCACCGCCATTTTAGTATAAAAGAATTTTGTGCATTCATCCCCTTCGGTCAGCCACTTTTCTTTGGCCCTTTGTTTCAATTCAATCGCTTTCAAGTGCAAATGGTATTTGAGCTTCGCTTGTGCATCATAATATTGTCTCCAAGTTTCTTCTGTATTGTCTCCTCCATCAATTTTTATCAGTAGTTCCTCATTGAGCTTTTCTAATTCATTAAGTTTCTCATGTTCTTTAGGTCTAACTTTGTTCCACTGTTTAAGCCTTTCCTTGGTTTTCTTGAGGAATTTAACTAAGTGGTACAAGTGACTATCCTCTGTTTGAGCAAAATCCCCAATCACAAATGTTGAGTGGTACCCTTCAATTAGATGCCATACATTGGAGTACCTGAAAGGCTTTCCTTTCTCCCCCTTTTCCATTTCATTAAGAATTATATGCGATCACTTGTTGAATTAGGCAGTATGTTAACCTTAATGTCCACAAATTTCCTCATACATTGCATGTTAATTCGAGCTCTATCTAACTTACATGCAATTTTCCTAACTTCTCCACATTTCCATGTGAATTTCAGCCCCACATGGATTGGTTCAATCAACCCTGCAGCCAACAAACAGTTATTGAATTCAAAAAGCTGTGTTGCTCTGAGGGTAAGTCCTCCCTGTTTTTCATCAGCACGCAAAACAACATTAAAGTCACCTATAATTAGCTAAGGTTCAGTAATTATTTTTGATAATTGTGTGATTTTTCCCCAAAGGGAAACTCTGACTAGCTAAGTTACTGGCATATACTATTGTGATGCACAAAACTAGACCTCCGGTATTTTTAGCCATAACAATCACTTGTTGTTCATCTTTATCCCTAACAGTTATCTCCCAATCTGCTTTAGCCCACACAAGGATAATTCTCCCTTTAACACCAACATCATTGTTGTTAATAACTAACCAATCTGCTCCAAATTGTTCTTAAAAGTAATTAGCATTTTCATTATTCATTTTACTCTCAATTATACCCATAATAGAAGGATTAAGACTCCTAAGATTATAGAGGTCTAAAGAACGGGTATCATTGTTTAAACCTCTAACTTTCCATCTTGTAATTGACATTTATTTTTGAGGGAGTTACTCCTCAAATTCTTAGGAGATACCACTTGTCCAGACAAGTTCTTTCCTTTTTTGCTTCATTTCTAAACTGCTCATCATATTTGCTGTTTGGTTTAGTGTAGTTGCCACTGTTATTTGCATTGACTTCTTCCTCAATTTCACTAAGATTAACATATAAGTTTTTCAATTGTGCACCTGTTACAGGCTCTGGGTCCTGTGAATTGGGCTGACTGCCCTGGCTTCCTGCTTGAGATACCAGCTCCGCCTTCTGCTCCAATTGGGCCTGGGTCCGTTGCTGCTCCGCCTCATGTTCACCGTTAATGTCATTACTTTGGCTCTGTGTAAATATTTGTGAATTAATTAACATAGTAGTTAAGTTGGGTGATGGCATTGTGTCAATGCCACTCATTTTGTTGTGTTGTTCACCTTCTATAATATTCTCTCCAATCTTTTTCATCTGCCACACTTGCTGAAAAGTGGTGGCGCACTGGCTGTCAGAATGGTCAAAACATTTGCAAGAACTGTAAATGGGTGGTAGGTTCTCGTACTCTATGCTTTGGAAATAGGTGTTACCCTTTTTGTCTTTTGCTCTTACTTGTTTTTTAAATTTCACTATCTGCTCTGATTTCAACAAGTACCCTCGCATATTTGAGTCTGGTGACATGTTTGGTACACTCGTCCATGGTTAGTGGGTTGCCTACCAGACTTGCGATCTTGCTAATGCCTTTGGCATTCCATAGAGTGAGATCCAAGTTATTTAGTCGAATCCAAACTGGATGCGATTCCAACATGTCTCGCTCTAGCTTGAGATTTGGTTCCGACCTTTTTGTGAAAATAAGCCTTCCATCCATGTACCATGGACCAGTCTCCAATACTTCTCTACAGTCTTCCTCATTTGCAAACTTAATCAAGTAGATACCATTTTCTCTAGCAAAAACGTTCCAACAACCTTTGGGTTTCCACTCTCTTCTTATATAGGCATTAAGGTGAACATAATATGGGCATTCACCTATCAAGTAGATGTAAATAGAATTTGTCCACATAATGTTCGCTTCAGTGTAGATTAGATCATCTACCATAGCAAACTCTCCCTCTTCATCCTTATCGGCGTCATATTTCTGGACATCCCCAGCGATTTGCGTGTTTCTAGCCAACGCTTCTTTCCAGTTTCAGTTTCCAGCTTTAAAGATGAGATTTTGCTCGCCTGAATATGATTTACTTCCTTGCGCAGGAGGATGTTTGCCTGCAACAACATTTGCAAAGCTTGCCTTCTTTCTTCTAACCTCTTTCCACACTAGATCTGAGTTTTTTCCATTAGGGTTTGGGTTTTCCCCATAGGCTGCTGCCATTGACTACTTAACACACACAACTCTCCCTCTTCATCCTTATCGGCGTCATATATATATATATATATATATATAAATATATATGCATACACACAACTTTAACTCCCGCTAACCTGAATTCATTTGGAACATAAATTCCAAAATGACATTTTAACCAAAATTTCACCATTTTAAGAATTAAACACACATTAACAATTCAAGCAAGCACCTTCAATATATTTTAAACTAATTAACACACACACGCACAACACCAATCATATATTTAATTTACAAAGACAACAAGACACACACAACAAAACACTGATTAAATTATGCTAAATTGCATAACCCAATACACAAATTTAAATACATAAAACCTTTTACATAACATTTAAATATCAATTGACCCTAACACGCAATACAAATGTATTTGTCCAAATATTCATTTTATCCTTTAAAACACAATTTCTTTTTATAGATATATGTATACACAACACACACACACACACGCACACACACACACACACACACACACACACACATATATATATATATATATCCGTCTTTTCACCAACTCCCAAGGCCTGAAAAGATGTCTTTAATAAAAAAAATTGTGTCCATTCAATCTCTGTTAATTTATCTATTCAATTCTATTCTCTCTACCTCTCATTCAAAATTCAAAACAACTATCTTCATTTTATTCTCTTCAAAACAAGTCTTCTATGGCTTCCTCTAACACACCAAAAACCATGAGATTGACCAAAACTCTCAAGGGTCATCTCTATAATGATAAAGAAGCTATTCAAGCCTATGTTGACAATATGGAAAATATAAAAGTCAAATGGGAGCCTTCGCCATTTTTGAAGATTTTCATTCTTATGATCTCCGTTCTCTTTTTCATCAAAATGAAGTTCTAAGTTTGATTGACACTTAGGATAACGATGAAGTATGTTACCCAAATCTCGTCAAAATGTTTTATGCGAATTTGAATTGTGGCTTTTACGAAGGAGATGGGAATCAAGTATGGAGTAGCGTAAAAGGAACTCAAATCGTTTTGGATTGTGAAATTTTGGGTACTATTTTAAATTGTAAGAGTACGGGCTCGGATTTTTCAGAATTTGAAATTGATGAAACAGATTTGGAAACCTTTCATCACATATTTGAAAGCGATGATCATTTGGAATTTAGAAATCTCTTTCTCCACCTAAAAGCAATAATCGTCAACCTCCTCGTTCAACATACTCTCACACCTCGTTCGGGAAATTTCAACAATCCTACCCTCAAAGTCGAAAAAGTCCTCTTTGCTATTTTTGATGTTTATGATATTAATTAGGCCAATGCGATTTTGAAAGAATTTAAGCCCAAAGAGATGTCCACCGAAGAAAACACTCTTTATCATGGAGTTTATCTTAGCCGTATCTTTAAATACTTTGGAGTGGATCTCAAAGGAGAAAAATTTGTGCTAAGAAAGGTTTTTAACTCGGGAAATATAAACCTTATGCAAATTTCTATCATTTTTAAGCCCTATGAAACTTTTGAGGATAAACAAGTTCGAATGCAACAATAAGAGGAAAATCTAATGGAAATCGACGAAGAAGAATCCTCTTTGGAAAATGTTGAATGTCCAACAAATAGTAGGACCACAACCAAAGAGACACTTGTCAAAAACCAAGCTAAGATAGTTAAGAACTAAAAGAAGATCAAGAAAACTCTTACCCAAATGTATTCTAAAATGAACAAGTTCTTTGGCAAAGTCGGAAGAAAACTTGGATTATCATATTCCTCATCATCATCCGATGAAGTCTAAGCTTATCTAGTCTATGTTATCTTTCGTATTTGCTTGTATTTGCATTCGAATCTCGTATTTAGTATCTTGTATCGTTTGAATGTATTTGCTTTCAAGTAGTAATGAATGATGTTTATTTCGGTCAAATCAATCCTTAATCTACTATAGAAACATTTAAATAATATAATATAATATAATATAATAAGAAATAACTCAAAAATTAAGCAAAAAAATCAAATACCCAACAATCAACATGGGTATGTCGACATGTAAATATGGATATGTCGACATATAACTGCTAGTTTTCCAAATTTGTTCAAAATTTGAAATTTAAATAACCAACTAGTGTCTATTCATTTCCAACGAATTCCAGACTCTATAAATACCCTTTTCTTCTAGAAAAACTTATTTAAAACTCTCTCTTTCTTCTCCAATCATTCATTTTCTATAATATCAAATTATGGCAAATCCTATTCACAATTTGAGTGAGAATCTTGAAGAAACACTCAATTCATTCAAGAATATCGCTAAAGAAAATATGCCATTAACAGTAATATTGGACAGCGTTTCTATGGAGAATGCTGATGAAATTATTTATCAAACCAAAAATTGAAATTATGAACGCTGTTTATACGAACCTGCTTCATTTTGAGGATGAATTCATTTCGCGGTAACCTTGCCGCCTTCTTTTTCTTTCTTTACGAAGCAAGAGGCATTAAAATATCAATCTTCCCAAAAAAATTTAGGGAAAGTACTTTTTGGATGCCATTTCCCTCTTACTCTCATATTCGTTGGTTCATCTCCATAAAATCTCAATTTTGATCTTCTTCCAAATCTTCTACGTTCCCTTCTTTGTATCGATTCCTTCAAAGTTGATGTCAGTTCCCTACTTGTTTATTCTTTGTCCACTTATTTTGTTCATTTTACACATCTACAAATGCAAAACCTAATCCTTAATCACCTTCACCAACATCTATCCATTAACCACTTCAAATGTTCTATCGAAGCATATGAACCGCACGAATAGATTAATCGCCATCAAGGTGGGTAATTTTAAAATTCAATCTTAGATTTTTATGCATGTTTGAACTATGAATTCGATTGTTAATGTTTAACCCTAAGTCAATTGCTATTATGTTTGATAGTTAATCTTATCTTGTTGTTAATTCGATCTTTTGTGTTCTTGAGTTTGAATGTTATGACAAATAATATATTTTTTTCCTATAATTTATGGTTGAAGAAAAAATTATACTTGAACAAACAAAATGTAAACTGTTTGTTGGTTTTAGATAAATCAAGTCTTTTGATATTTGGTAAAAAATAGGAATTTTATCAATTGTGTTAATATTTTATTTTTTAGTCTCCTATTCCATTTAATTGTTTTTCCTACTTGGATGAACTGTAAAGATGAAAAAAAATCATTATGGAGGCTGAACCTATGATACGTTTTGTGAAAGAATATAAAAGGCACAAACATTTATCGAAAATTTCTAAATATGTTTTCTGAACTTGGCAGGGAGGGAAAAGTTTCTCGATTCATGGTAAAATAGACTGGGTATTCGCTAATCATCTATGAATCCCAATTTGGTAAAATTTGAATTCTATTTTTTAACACATGTGTGTTTACATCAATCATAGATGTTGTCACTGTGGTATAAGGTTTAAATGATGTTGATGAGGAAAGAGTTGAATAGCATAAAAATTGGGAAGATTCCTAAATTTTATGTTATTCAACTCTTGCCTTATCAATATCATAGGTTATTTAAAGATTGTGGGCTTTGGTTAAGTGCCTTTACTGGGATGGATGTGTTGCTTCACACTACGTGTGGGACTCTAGCTCATGCTGTGATGGCGCAAAGGTAACCTAATCTCATCATGCAAAGGTAACTAATAATATTATTTAGTTATTTTCTGCAAGTAATTTCCTTCATGTTATATACCTGATTATTTCAGTAAGTAATCCAATTTGGTCTTTGAAGTGTTATACTTATTCATAGAATTTTTTTAATTTATAACTGCTTCAACTTGGGTTTTAAATACAAAATTAGAAATAACATCTACAATTTGTTATACAAACATAGAAGCACAAGATTATACCAAGAGGGATCATGTGCGTTCAGTCTTACACATGTTCTATTGATTTCTCACATGTTTGTGGCTAATCTGCGCAAATCAGAGATAACAGTCTTACACATTAAGAAAGACAACAGAGATGAGTTATATAATGATGTGTTCCAATGCAAATTAGTGCTTGAAGCTAATAATTCACCTTTTCAGATGTTTAAGGGTAGAAAGCGGTTATTATACTCTTGGAAATTCAGTCACTTGCACGAGCTCAGACCTACATAGTACACACTCAATAAATATTGTTTAAGTGGATAACTCTGTTTCGACTGAGGTATGCTTGAAATTCATATTTAAGTTGATAACCTTTACAAACATAACATTGTTATAAACAGAGCGTATAACATTCTGGTCCTACAAAAGTTTGCAGTAATGATTCTCCAGTATAAGCTTTTAGATAAGCCATTTGCATACAGAAGTGAATTTAAGTTGAAGATTTATGAATATTCAAGCATGGTGGTACATTTTTAAAACTTCTTTTGCTATATCTTATCGCAATAAATGTTGGAATAAGAGTGTCTTGATTGCATATTTGCTTAATTGATGCACTTGTGATAAATTCAGTCAAGATTTTGACCTAGAATGTTGCATCTGAAATGATAATGAATATCTTGGATACTTAATTGAACTTTGTAAGAGTTCTAATGTTTCTTATTAGTTACAACTGAGAAATTTGCCAAAATATTGCTGACCATTATATTAATTGGTTTCAGCTGATAAATAATACTAGAGAAATTCAAATCATTATATAAAACTACTCAAATGTTGTGTTTAATGAAGTTATTGTCAAATCATGGGATGAATAGGTTGGGATTGGGAAATAAAATAAATGATTACTTCGGTGTGGTTCGCTAATCCCGACTAGTTTGAATTGATATTCAAAAGAAGATTAAAGAATAAATTTAAAGAATTTATCTTTGATAAAATTAATGGGAACTTTTCCCAAAGTATAAGAATATTTGAATAAAAGAATATTCTGAATTGGAATGAGGCGTATGTTGTGTTTGTGTAACACTTGTTTATTATATACGTGAGTTATTCGGAAAGACTGGGTTTATCCCATTCTGAATAACTGATACGACGATAAGTCGAAGGTGAAGACGGTGGTTGAAGACCGGAGGTCTTCACGTCATGTGGGTGATTAATGATGATCTTGATTGGGCCGTACACCCAAGAGGAGGGAATCAGTTAGTGATCGTCCAGACGTATTTGGGGATCGATGGATATGCGGGGTACTAGTTGCCTCCGGTTTCGTTCAGACCCAGAACGAACTTGTAAATGGACTGCGTGTCTGACATAGGATTTTATTCTGTGTGATTGATTTCTATTAAATATATATCTGTTTAGCGACGGAGAATTTATTCTCTTGCTTAACGCTCTTCTCTGAGACGTACGAGCTCAGGGGTTATATATTGATGGATATCAATCGCATGGAGTGAATTGCCTGTGTGGCATGCCTAAGTGGCAATTGATCGGGGCTTCTGTTGAAAAGCAAAGTCTTGTGGTTAATGATCAAAGCACCGCCTGTGTGGCATAGCTTTTTGTAGCGTTGATTCGTGAGCCTCATACCCCGGTTGTGAACCAAAAATGGGAGAAGGGTCTAGGGAGGGCATGCGTTTCCTTCTAGCTAGAAGTGGCGTCAGTGGTTTTACACGCCCTGACGAGTTTGACTTATGTGGTTGTTGCTGTTGCAAGGCGCCTCGGGCATATCGGTCGATCCGGGACCGATGGAGTCATTGGACTCATTGACACCCCAAAGGGTGGGGAAACGCAGTGTTCAGGCATTTTAATCCACATCGGTGGACCGACCCTGTGGCTCCTAAGGGTCACTCGAGCTCTGATCCTGAGACACGGGCTAGAGCATCTCGAATCGGTAGAGGACTATCTTTTGCCTCGGTTCATGGAAGGAAATCCAATTTTCAAATACGTGACTTTGCGGTTTTAATTGTAGAACCTAGTATGGCGCCATAGTGGGATGGGGCACTTATGTCGTCTATGATTGATACTTATGATTTGAAGTTGTTTTATACACTATACACTTATAGTAATAATAAAAGATGAAATTTAGCGTATCAAGCATTCTTTGGCTATTATAAGGTAAAACCCTATCCTCCGGTTTGTGTTGCATTGTGTGATGGGACCTGGGTCTTATAATAGCTTCATTGTTCTTTATTTAGCATTGTGATGTTGTTATATGCACTGGTATTCTTGGGAGGAAACCCGTTCCGTGTTATACGGCGTGGTCCCTTGATTTACCTAACTTTAAAATAAAGATTAATAACTGTTTTAGTTCTCACACCAGTCACATGACTGACCTGGAGTTTATTGTTTTAACCTAAACTCTGGGTGCCCTTATTTTGACATGGGCAGCTACAGTTTTGGTTTTGCAGATTTATATTCACAGGATCCTGGTTTACAGCTGGAACGATATCCGGAAAGCTTTGTATCCGTATATCTCCTTCTAGTTGTGTTTTGTACTATTTCCGCTGCGATGTATTTAAATGTAATCTAAATCTCTGATATTTTCTGTATAATGTTTATTCTTACTCTGTATATTCTTGTAATCTAATGGAATTGTTGTAATTAACAACGAAATGTTCTTTTGTCTGTGTTCTAATTTGTCGTGTTCTCAAAACAATCAGGCATTTCGAACGGTCTTGGTCGGTTTAGCGACTGATTCGGATCGAGCGAAATTCCTTTTCGTTACATTTGGTATCAGAGCTTTGGTTTACAAAGCTCAGAGAACAAGACACATTAGAACCATACGAAAGAATTCATCAGATATTGGATTAGTAATATCCAATGAGAATGACTCGTTAGAGATGGGATCAGTAGTATCCTAGAACGAGTGTGAAGAGTAATGTTTTTAAAATAAAAATTGAAAACAAGTTTTGTTTTGAAAATTGAATTCAATTATATGTATTTGGATTTTTATTTGTATTGAATTTGGATAATGCAGTATATAAAGATTTTGCGTATACGTCTGATCCGCGTGTATTCGAAGTTTTAATATACTGAATAGATATAGAATCACACTCTAGTCGCCCGGGGATGAAACTATTGATGACTATATAGCATCAGTAGTTTGTGTTCGAGTGACGAAAGTGGGTTTTTTTATATATTTCCAATTGACTGGTGTGGGAACCAAAATTAGATAGGGCTTATTGTTGTGATTTGGCATCAAAAATCTGATTTTTAGACTATGTATCAAAGTTATGAATTTAAAAAGCTAATCAACTAATTGATTGATGGTTGTGTTATTTGATTATTGTTTGAATTAATTAAATGTTGAACCCTTTAGCCAAATTGACCAAAAACTGAATTGTATTGAAATTGGGTCGCATTTGCTTGCATATACATGTACTTACACTGAACAGGTCATAGCAAAGAGGCTAGAGCAGAAGAATAAAATTGTATGCCCGACAAATAGGTACATGTTTACTATAATTTACTGTTTTGTTTGGGTGATGATGATTTTATGAGCCGCTTGGCTTTTTCTTTTTCTTTTTGAGATCAGAGGGCCTGTATGGCAATTTCGGGATTTTCCCGGTGCTCCCGGTGCAGGGGAGGTTATGGAGAAATTTTTCGAAAATTTAGGGTGTTAGCCAAATTTTTGAAAAATTTGAAAAGTTCTTAGAAACTGAAAAGTTGAAGAACTTAAGCCGTAGTGAAAATAATGAAAGTTGAGTTGGTTTGTTAAACAACTTTCGGCTTCGTTCCTTTTCGGGGATGAAAAGTTTTAAGTGGGGGAGATTGTAATAACCCGGAAATCTGAGCCAATTTAAAAATTTTATTTTGGCAATTTTGATGAATTTTGAATATTTAAAATGAATTATTTTAAATAATATCGACGAGAAATTTATTTTGAATAGAATTCGAACGTGTATATTATATAGATCGTCATTAGAATATAAATATTTATTTTAAATTATAAAAGGAATTGAAAATGGCGTGGTAGTTCGATAATTCGATTACAAAATTCAAATGAATGTACCAGGTGCAAAATAAACCGGATTCTAGTGAAACCAAAAATATTTGAATCTAATTGGGAATATCTTTCCAACGAATCCAAAAAATTGAAATTTCATAGCGGGAATCAAAAGATGTGCCCAGTTGAAAATTCAGAATAGTCGCTATGGAATTTCGGCCCTTAAAAATAGACATTTTGCAAACGACCTCGGATTTCGACGAAATCACTTTTGTTGGATCCGTGATGTCAAGTTATTGTTAGGTTTCAAATTTCATAATTTTTCGAATCAACATGTGAGCGTGGCGAAGGAAAACGCGTTTGACCAGTTTTAGTTGATTTTGATCGACTGGAAAATGGCCATTTTTCAAACGATCTCAGAATTCGACGAAATTAGTTTGTTAGGACCGTATCGTCAATACGAAGCTAGAAAATATTTTTCTGGAATTTATAGAGTTAATATGTGGCCCCGGTAAATTTAAATACGCGTTCAAATTCAATATATAGAGTTATATTTTGATTTTGACGAAAACTGATCGAAACGATCGAATCAGCTTGCGATACATATCCCATTGTGTTCGGAATGGGGGTAATTAGCTATGGACGACAGGCGGTGGGTCCCGTTTCGAGTTCGAAAATTAAAGTACCTTTTTGAAATTAAATTAATTAAATATATATATTATTATATATAGCCTCCCCCCCCGTTTTCTCTGTCAAAGCTCAAAGGAAAAAAAAAAGAGAGAAAACAAAATCGCCAGAGATCCCCCCCCCCCCCGATTTGGTCCGCCGCGCGGCAACCAGGAGGCGATCGCCTCCGACTAGGCCCCCCCAACCTCGCGCTCCCTTCTCTTCTCCTTCCTCCACTTCCTCTCCGCCTTCTTTCCTCCTTCCTCCCTCCACCTGAATAGAACGGTCGCACCCCAGCACCACCCCCTTCCTTCTCTCTCCTCCACTGTAAACTGCACCCACCTCTGGCCGCAACACCCCCCTCCGACGTGAATGACAGTGAATTCAGGTAATTTAAAATTAATTAATTTATTGTATTAGTTAGCGTTGATTACAAACGGATTTTTATAAAAGAAAAGTTGATATTTTTATTTGTTTAAAGCTTTGATTTTTATAAATTTAGAAAAGATTTGTTTTTTATTTATTTACGTGAAAGAATGAATTTTTATTTACATAAAAGAATGGACTTTTGTATACATGAAAGCTTGGATTTTGATTTATATAAAGGTTTAATCTTTATTATAGGAAAGAAGTGGTTTTAACTATAGAGAAGAAAAAGGGTATGGTTTTCATTAGTTGAAAGGATAGATTTTTAATTCGAATAAAAATATGATTTTTATATTTTTAGAATAATAAAAATATGATTTTTATTATAGTAGAGTATTAAAAATATGATTATCGTATATGGAGAAACGATAAAAAAAAATATGATTTTTATATTTTGAATAGCGAAGTAAAAAATTCGATTTTTATATATTGAATAGCGAAGTAAAATTCGATTTTTATATATTGAATAGCGAAGTAAAAATTTGATTTTTATATATTGAATAGCGAAGTAAAAATTCGATTTTTACATATTGAATAGCGAAGTAAAAAAATGTGATTTTTATATATGTAGTGAATACGGATGACGAAAGTGACGAAAGAAGAAACGGCGAAGATTTTCCACATATGAAGAGTCGTGACGTTTGGTTTAGCTATTCGGTGAGAACTTCTCACTTTTAATTTTTTTCTAGTTAAAATATATACTAGGATGCAGACGGTGTTTAGTAGCACCCGACACCCGTCGTCCACAGACCATGGACGGCTTGTATGCTTGTTTGTTTGATTTTGATGTGTAGTTGATCGTGTTATGTGAAGTGAAATGAAATAAAATATTTAAGTTGTTAAAAATATTTTATAGTTGAAAATATAATTTTTAATGTGAATGTGAATAAATAAATATAAACAAATCAGAGGATTTGTTTATATACACACATTTGACTGATACTGATTGGGACGATAAATTTTACACATCGCCCAACTGCACAAATAAAATCTGTGTTTTGATTGTTTGGAACCCCACACGGGTATTGGGATGATATATGACATACACCAATCCCAATGATTAGTTGTATGTCGATCGATTGATTGACAGACTGTTATAAGCGTTAAATACTTATATCTGATGCTTATACAGTGTAGAATGCACTTTGGATGATGGTTGATTATTTATCGTGATTATTTTATACATGTGTTGTAGAAAATCCATATAATTAACATTATATGGTAATTGATTGGGCCTCATTCCAGATTTGAATAGAAATATTTGAAAAAGAAATATTTGAAATAGAATATTTGAAAATAGAAATATAAAAAGCCGTGTTGATTAGATTGACGCCATTTCGACGTGAACGATATTTATATCGATTTTATTCATTTTTCAATGAATATTGAAATAGATTTGAAGTTCGAATTAAATTGAAATAGAATTGAAATCGTTTTGAAATGAATTCGAATTAAATTGAATAGATTTGAAATTGAATAGAAATGAATTTGGATTGGAATTGAATTAATTTGAAATTCAAATTGAAAATGAATTGAAATTGAATTAAAAATCGATTTGAATTGAAATCAATTGGAAATGAATTTAAAACGAATTTGCAAGGGAAAGTTCAATTTTGATTTGAATTTGAAAAGGAAGTTGAAATCGTTTTGAAAACGAATTTAAAACGATTTATAAAATATGTTTTAAAAGGAAATCGACGAAGTATATATTATATATATAATATAATGGCCTGAATAGAACGTGCCGCGCTGCGGTAGTTCGTGAATTTCGACCATTGACTTCAAATGGATATTACGGGAGATCTGACCGTCGGATTCTCCTAAAACCGGAACCGTTGGGTTCGTATCGAAAAGAGCTTTCTAACGAATATTAGAAACTAGAAATCTAACGGTTGGATTTAGAATTATGTCCAAATCAAATTTGGAAAAGGTCGCTGTAAGTGCTGTTCGATGGCCGTTGATGGAAATCGACTGTACGGGCCTTGATAAAATTATTAAAAATCATAATAATTTGTGTAAAATCATAAGAAATGATTTGGGAAGAATTGGGATGAAAAACTCCATATTTGAAAAGATAAAAATAGATTTTTGTCGAAATGAACTAGTTTTGAACTAGAATTTTAATTCATTTATTTTTGAAATAAATGAAGTGAATTTGAAATGGTTTTGAAATATAACCAGAATTTCCAATAATTGAATTAGAAGGGATTTGAATCGAAATTGTCTTCGGAATATTTCGATGTTGGATTTCGTGATGATACAGATATTGTTATGGAAATTTGAAAGATATATAGATATCGTTATTTCCAATACGATATTTGTTTGTCATAGAATTTGATATTGAATAAAAGCCGATATATTTTTTATTCAGAGCCTTGTATTTAATATCAAATGTGATTTGGGTTTGTCGTGAATGGTGTCTTCATTAACACTGTTCTTCAGCCCAGTTGAGAAAAAGATTAAATCTTTTTATTCAGATTTAATGAAGTGTACCAATTAAATGGTATTTAATTGGAATTGAATTGGTATTGATTTTTGGGTTTATCGTGAACAGGGTTTTAAATAACACTTGTTCTTTAATCCGATAATTAATGTAATGTGATTTTGGGTTTATCGTGAACCGTGTTTTAAATGACACTGATTCTTTAACCCAGTTAAAGATTAAAACTAAGTGGAGTTTTAATGAATCTTTAATTAGATGGAAAAGATCGAGAATGGAGTATCACCAGTTTTGCTCCAGGCGATAGTTAAATCTTTAATTAGATTTGAACGTGAAATGGTAATTGAATTTACCGATAACACCGTGGTGTTAAATATGAAGTATCACCAGTTTTACTTCATGGGATGAATAGGTTGGGATTGGGAAATAAAATAAATGATTACTTCGGTGTGGTTCGCTAATCCCGACTAGTTTGAATTGATATTCAAAAGAAGATTAAAGAATAAATTTAAAGAATTTATCTTTGATAAAATTAATGGGAATTTTTCCCAAAGTATAAGAATATTTGAATAAAAGAATATTCTGAATTGGAATGAGGCGTATGTTGTGTTTGTGTAACACTTGTTTATTATATACGCGAGTTATTCGGAAAGACCGGGTGTATCCCATTCTGAATAACTGATACGACGATAAGTCTAAGGTGAAGACGGTGGTTGAAGACCGGAGGTCTTCACGTCGTTTGGGTGATTACTGATGATCTTGATTGTGCCGTACACCCAAGAGGAGGGAATCAGTTAGTGATCGTCCAGACGTATTTGGGGATCGATGGATATGCGGGGTACTAGGTGCCTCCGGTTTCGTTCAGACCCAGAACGAACTTGTAAATGGACTGCGTGTCTGACATAGGATTTTATTCTGTGTGATTGATTTCTATTAAATATATATCTGTTTGGCGGTGGAGAATTTATTCTCTTTCTTAACGCTCTTCTCTGAGACGTACGAGCTCAGGGGTTATATATTGATGGATATCAATCGCATGGAGTGAATTGCCTGTGTGGCATGCCTAAGTGGCAATTGATCGGGGCTTCTGTTGAAAAGCAAAGTCTTGTGGTTGATGATCAAAGCACCGCCTGTGTGGCATAGCTTTGTGTAGCGTTGATTCGCGAGCCTCACACCCCGGTTGTGAACCAAAAACGGGCGAAGGATCTAGGGAGGGCATGCGTTTCCTTCTAGCTAGAAGTGGCGTCAGTGGTTTTACACGCCCTGACGAGTTTGACTTATGTGGTTGTTGCTGTTGCGAGGCGCCTCGAGTATATCGGTCGATCCGTGACCGATGGAGTCATTGGACTCATTGACACCCCAAAGGGTGGGGAAACACAGTGTTCAGGCATTTTAATCCACATCGGTGGACCGGCCCTGTGGCTCCTAAGGGTCACTCGAGCTCTGATCCTGAGACACGGGCTAGAGCGTCTCGAATCGGTAGAGGACTATCTTTTGCCTCGGTTCGTAGATGGAAATCCAATTTCCAAATACGTGACTTTGCGGTTTTAATTGTAGAACCTAGTATGGCGACATAGTGGGATGGGGCACTTATGCCGTCTATGATTGATACTTATGATTTGAAGTTGTTTTATACACTATACACTTATAGTAATAATAAAAGACGAAATTTAGCGTATCAAGCATTCTTTGGCTATTATAAGGTAAAACCCTATCCTTCGGTTTGTGTTGCAT
The DNA here is from genome assembly GCA_030737875.1 of Allium sativum. Classification (NCBI taxonomy): domain Eukaryota; kingdom Viridiplantae; phylum Streptophyta; class Magnoliopsida; order Asparagales; family Amaryllidaceae; genus Allium; species Allium sativum. Next base: position 373,243,923 of record CM060924.1, on the reverse strand, counting down.
TGTGTGATGGGGCCTGGGTCTTATAATAGCTTCATTGTTCTTTATTTAGCATTGCGTTGTTATATGCACTGGTATTCTTAGGAGGAAACCCGTTCCGTGTTGTACGGCGTGGTCCCTTGATTTACCTAACTTTAAAATAAAGATTAATAACTGTTTTAGTTCTCACACCAGTCACATGACTGACCTGGAGTTTATTGTTTTAACCTAAATTATGGTGCCCTTATTTTGACATGGGCAGCTAGCAGTTTTAGTTTTGCAGATTTATATTCACAGGATCCTGGTTTATAGCTGGAACGATATCCGGAAAGCTTTGTATCCGTATATCTCCTTCTAGTTGTGTTTTGTACTATTTCCGCTGCGATGTATTTAAATGTAATCTAAATCTCTGATATTTTCTGTATAATGTTTATTCTTACTCTGTATATTCTTGTAATCTGATGGAATTGTTGTAATTAACAACGAAATGTTCTTCTGTCTGCATTCTAATTTGTCGTGTTCTCAAAACAATCAGGCGTTTCGAACGGTCTTGGTCGGTTTAGCGACTGATTCAGATCGAGCGAAATTCCTTTTCATTACACCACACCCGCTTCAGAATTCTTAACTTTAGGCATACAAAAATATGCATTAGGGCTTGTACCACCTGCTGTCAAACTGTTCGCTGCGTGCCTCCTGACACTTACGACAACAGGGACCTCTGCGATCCTCGCTACACTGGATGACTTACTCATGGAAATCTCACTAGGTGCCCTCAAGTTTTATGTTTCTTACTTATTATTTATGCTTTCTATGTCTTTTTGTTGAACCTATGGGGTGATCAGCTTGGTTGTTTGGGTGTGTTTGCAGTATTTTAGTCTGGAGATTTGAAGCTTGAACAAATGCATTGTGTCTTGATTGGGTTTGCTAGTGCATATGTATCTCAATGGCTTCATTAATGCTACATGAGGTTGCTATATGGATAAAACCTTCTAAGGAGATGGGATATTGGGAACTTCAGGTTTTTCTTTAACATGTTTATGCTGATTCATAATATGCATACAAAGTCAGTTAACTAAAAATCATATTGCTTAGACTCATGGAACTACGGTCAACTGAGCTGCTGCCTTAGATAAAGGGGCTTCATAGCAGTTGAGATTGGGTAAAAATAGGTGAAATAGTTAGATGGGAACATGTGCATGCATACAAAATTATATTAAATAAAGGATACTAGTGAACACACACACACACACACACACATATATATATATACATACAAAATCAGTGAACTATAACTTATAAATACTAGATAAGTTTATTAAAATTAGCTAAATATTATAAATATTTAACTAAGTTTTACAAAATTAACAAGTTTAGTTTATAAAAATTAACTAAGTATATAGAATATAACTAAAACCTGTATAATAATAATAGTAAGATTTATAATAATAATAAATTAACCAAGGTTTATAAATATTAAATTAGTTTATAAAAATTAACCAAATATTATAAAATTTTAAATAAGTTAACTAATTTTAAAAATTAAGAAGTTTAGTCCATAAAATTTGACTAAATTATACAAAAATATAAAATATAACCATATATTTTATAATAATAATAAGTACCTAAGATTTATAATAATAATAAGTTAACTAAGATTTATAAATATTATATAATTTTGTTAAAATTAATTAAGTTTTGTGAAAATTAACTAAATATATGTATTTTTATAAATAATAACAATCACTCAATGACTCTCCATTTGCAAAAATGTAGGATGCCGCGTAATTTATGAAACTTGCTCACCGTTCAGATACACAAATGGACAATTAAAGAGAAGGATGGCCATTGAATGATTGTGCAAACAAAACATTACTTCGGTAACTGAAGCCATAAACCCTAGAGCAGATTTCAGAATTTCTTATGAACATCCAGGGTTAACAATGCTTTCCACCGCATCGAGATATTCTTGAAGCTTTTTTATCCGACCCATGTAATATTGGTCTTCCACACACAAGGTAATGGCCCTTGGATCAACACCTGGACCTTCAAACTGAATGGGACTTAATGCTTGAAGCTTTCTGTCGCAATAACTTGTAAGCTTTTCCTCTAAGTCAGTAGTAGCAGGATAAAGAGTAGGTATTAACATGCATCGTGAATAGGTTGAAGGGATAAATATGTTTGTTTTTAATATGCATCGTAAATAGGTTTGTTTTCATAAGTTTGTCCAATGTTGTATGACGTTTGTTTATGAATACATGTAAAAAAATTCTACATATAGTATATTCATATTACTTTATGAAAATGATTAATAATTATGTTTTCATATGTTAGTTTCTTGTTTGATGCGATGTTATGTAAATTGTTTAGTTGAAATATGATGAAATGAGTGTAGATTATTGATATAAATATTGCAATGGAACGCGATAGTAGTGGAGTAAAAATATCAGGAACTAACAACAACGTTTATATAACGTTGTTAGTTCTATGAAAAGACAAATTATATTCACTATAATAGCATAAGAAAAAAACTATGAAATGTTAGTAACATCGTTTATAATCCGCTGTTGAAAATGGAAGGAACACACACTTGAAAACAATTAATAGCGCATTATAAACGTTGTGCATAAAGTATTAACAACTCAGAAAAAATGTTGTGCATAAAGTATTAACGGCTCAGAAAAAACGTTGTTTAGTCGAAAATTAGGGGCCTATGACCGCATGTCGTTATACAGCGTTTATACTAATGTTGTTATAAACTTTAACAGCGTTTCTAAATCGTTGTTAAAAGCCTTTTTGTTGTAGTGTATATCCTATCTATAATAATTCATAATCAGCGTCATCTCGAATTGAATCAAATGAAGATGGTTGAATATCAAGAGAAACACTTTGATGTCATCCATTGGTCAATTTCTTCTCATTTCGGAGATTAAAACAACAACCTCGCTAATGCACCACCCACAAAAGAAGATGAAGATTGAGAAGTCATCAAGAAGGATCCAATCTTTGGAGGAGACGGATGGGTGGAAGTTCTAAGAGACGTTTGAAATTGTTTGAATTAAATGGTATGCTTTGTTTGAAATTGATTTTGGTTGAATTTGATTGAATTTGAAAAACTTGTACATATTGATTCGTTTGAAATACTTGAATTGATGGATTGTAAGTATTTGAACAAATTGTTTGAACATATACTTTTGTGTCTTTAGAATTGTCATAGAGTTTTGGGGTATTGATTAGAATTATTTATAGCATAGATTAAAGGGGAGTACGGTTTAGTATAGTTTAAAATAGGTTAATCTAGTATAGGTAGAGTTTAGTATAAGTTAATTTTTGATAATGACAAAGGGGGAAAAACTATAAAATAAGGATTAGTTAGTCTTAGTTTAAGGAGGAGTATATAGGATTTGTATAGGAGTCATGGTGAAAGGAGGAATATTCGAAGCATCAGAATAACAAGTATTAATATGTATGATCATTTTTTAAATCAAGGTTGTCATCATCAAAAAGGGGAGATTGTTGGAGAATGGAGTTTGATGACAACAACCTTATCTCAATTATCATTGTTAATTGAATTATAAAATATACACTAACATCTTTATCTATAATGTATATACATATATACGCAGGATTTGTATACAGGATTTAAATACTGAAGACTATACAGTTTTAGAGTTTCAAGAGATCCGGGATTCAAAGAGATTCAAGACTCATGAGTATCAAGATATCAAGATTTCAAAGAGCTCAAGAAAATAAAGTAATCGGGTCTAGTTTATATGTAAGACTCCAAATAGCACTCCATTTTCAAATTCTGTTTTTCAAATTTCAAATTCTGTTTTCAAAATTCAAATTTCAAGTTATTTCAAATTACTTTTCTAAATGACTTCAAATTAATATGATTTCAAATATATATATATTAATAAAAATTTATAATAATATGTTTATAATATATAGTTATAGTTTTAAATCATAAATATGTTTATATAATATATTACTATGTTTTTATATGGTTTTTACACTTTAGAAAATCTATTTTAAATGAGTTTTATTTCAGGAATTTCCAGAATATATATTAGTTTAAACACTTGGAAAATGGTTTAAAATTCAAAATTCAACATACATGTCGACATACACTTATGGACATGTCGACATATAACTGTCATAGTTTTAGTTTTCAAAGGAAGTGTCTTTTCACTTTTTGAAACGTTTCAGAAACGTTGCAACCTTTGGGACACTATAAATAGGGGTCATTTTCAAATTTTTAATTACTTATTCTCCTTCTTCACCCTTATACTTATACCACTATTTAAATACATAAAATTCTTGATTTCTACACTTATACTCTGCCGATTTCAACAAAATTTATATCGTTATCTTTCTCTTCTTAATCTCTATCAATTATTATCTATTTGAAGTGCTATTGAAGAGTTTTAGGGTTATTGTAATTGTTTGGGAAATGGTGTGTTCCCTGTAGCCCGAAAATCAAGAAAAGGAAGCGGCGTTAACCTTGTAGCCGTGAAATCATGGGTGGTGGAATCGATGTTAACCTTGTAGCCGTGAAATCAAGGGTGGTGGAATCGATGTTAACTTGTAGCCGTAAAATCAAGGGTGTTGGACTTGGATATTGATAACACTAAAACTCTGCGCAATCCAACATTGTGTGGGACAGGACGTAGGAGTAATCCGAACCAGTATAAAATCCGGTGTGTTCTTTCCTTTTCTAGCATTTTATATTTACTTATTACTGTGTCAGTGATTGTTTCCGTGTTTGTGATCATTTCTGGTGTGATAATCATTGTGTGATTCATATAGTAATTCAAGTTATTTTAATATTTCTTTAATTTACTCATAATCACTAGACACCCCCTCCTTTTAGTGTTAATTCTGTCTTAAGATCCGCATTCTGCATCCTTAACACAATCGACATGTTAAAACAATACAAAGCAGAAGTGAGAATCAACTCAACAAAAAAAAAACTTTAAGACTGATAGAGGAGGAGAATAAGAATCTCTTTTTAAAGAATTTTTCATTGAACATAGCATTATACACCAAACTATAACACCATATTCACCTTAATCCAACGGTATAACCGAACAGAAAATAGAACTCTTGAAGAAATGATGAATGCATTATTAATAAGTTCATGCCTACTAAATAACTTTTGGGGATAAGCTATTCTTTCGACAAACCATATTTTAAATAAAATACCACGAAAGAAAACATTTAAGTCTCCTAGTGAACTTTGGAAAAATAAACCGCCATCCTTCAAATGCTTAAAAGTGTGGGGATGTCTTGCCAAAGTAGAGATACTAAAACCCAAAAGGGTCAAAATAGGACAAAAAATAATTGATTGTGTACTCGTTGGATATGCACAAAACAGTGTTGCATATTGATTTTTAGTACACAATCTGAATCGATGATATTCATGAAAATATCATCACTAAGTCAAGAAATGGTAGATTTTTCGAACATATATTCCCTTTAGAACAGGGTACTGAAAATAATACTCAAAAGAGACCTACAGAAGATGAAAATACTAATTCCCTTGAAGGCACTGAACAAAATACATAACCTTCAGCAAAACATTGTTGAGCGACAAGTGGAGGAACCAAGAAGAAGCAAAAGGTCAAGGACCTCAAGAATCATTGAACCAGACTTCTACACTTTTATGTTAAAAGATGATCCATTGACATACAAACAAGTTATGTCTTCCAGCGATGCCTCTTATTGGAAAGAGGCAACTAACAATGAGATAGAATCCATTATGTCGAACCATACATGGGAGTTAGCTAGCTGATTTACCTCAAGAATGTAAGACCTTAGGTAATAAATGGTTATTTAAAAGAAAACTGAAATCTGATGGTTCAATATACAAGTACAAAGTTTGTCTTGTAGTCCAAGGATTTAGACAAAAGGTAGGCCTAAACTATTTTGATACATATTCTCTAGTAACGATAATAGCATCAATTAGGATGCTTATTTCAATCGCATCCATAATTGACTTAGAAATACATCAAATGGATGTTAAAACTGCATGTCTAAATAGTGAACTAGAGAAAGAAATCTATATGAAGCAACCTGAAGGGTTTCTAAGCTCAGAAAATGAGAATAAAGTATGCAAATTAGTAAAATCACTTTGTGACCATAAACAAGCTCCAAAACAGTGGCATAAGAAGTTTAATGAAACTATGTTATCAAATGGATTCACAATAAATGAATCAAATAGAAGTGTCTACATAGAACAGACACATACCGGATATGTCATTGTTTGTCTTTATGTTGATGACTTATTAATCCTAGGCAATAACAATGTCATAATAACATCCACAAAAGATATGTTATCATCTAGATTCAATATGAAAGACCCAGGACTGGCTGATGTGATATTGGACGTCAGAATGTTGAGAACACCACAGGGATATGCATTATCCCAGTCACATTACATCCCTTTAAATTTTCAAGCAATATATAACTATTGCAGAATCACTAGTAGATATGAACCGAAATTGGATAAAGAACACTGGTGATGGTATCTATCAGCTAGAATACTCTTGTATATTAGGAAGTATCATGTATGTTATGAACTGCACTAGACAAGATATTGTGTACATTATAAGCAAGCTAAGTAGATTTACCAACATGCTGGTAAACATCATTGGAAAGCAATAATCATAGTTCTAGGATACTTAAAATATACATAGAACAATGATCTACACTATACAAGCTATCATTCAATAGTGGAAGGATACAGTGATGCAAATTGGACCGCTAGATCATTTGATACAAGGTATGCAAGTGGATATGTGTTCACATTAGGAAATGGAGCAATTTCATGGAAATCATGCAAAACAAACTTGTATAGCTAGATCTATAATGAGATCAGAGTTTACTGCACTAGATAACACTGTAAAAGCAGACTGGCTTCGAAGTTTCTTAAAAGACATTCCTAATTGGAGAAAACATGTGCCTCCAATATGTATACATTGTGATAGTCAATCAACTATTGGAAAAGCTAATAGTACATTATACAATGATAAATCTAGTCATACTCGTCGTAGACATAAAACAATAAGACAACTTCTCTTTAATGGAATTATCACAATAGACTACATACAATCCACTAACAAAAGGCTTGCCAAGAGAGAAACTTCAAACCTTATCGATCAGAATGGGGTTAAGGCCTATAAACTAAAAGGTCTTTCTAAAACGAAAACCCCACCCAGTAGACTGAAGATCCCAAGATCTAAGTTCAAAGGGACAACAAAGTTTAAGAGAAACTTGATGACATTGTTACATACAAACCATATCTATGATAAGTCAGTACATTATTTCAAAAAAATTGGATAAGTATCGATACTTTTAATGATGTTTGTACTTGAGGAATTAAAGAATACTCTTTACATAATCACCTACGTAAGTGCGAAGGCGCAGCTTTAAAGACAATTATTAGGCCAAATTCTCTAAGCACTTATGAGATCAGACAGGTGTTCAAGGCAAAAACGAACATATACAGAGAACGAAGGATATAAGAAACATTTATTTTATGTTATCTATTTTAGAATGCATAAAAGGCTTACAGTTCAAGGATATTCTATGTCTACTGATTCGCCTGTAATTCAAATAGGTTATCACTAGGAAAGTTCAAGGCCCATGTGCTACTTTAACTGATACAATAAATGGTTCGTAAAACTAAGAACAACTGTTAATTCATGTAGGGGATTGTTAGAAATGAATGAGTAGTGAAAGAGGGATTTGGGAAGGAAGCATTATGGTATTATACAAAGTCCCACGTCATGCAATATTTGTTACTACTTCTCTATATATATGATAAACCAATATACTATATCAAATCAAAGAGAATGAGAACACAAGGAATGAGGAAATTTAGGCATGTAGGCCTTCATATTAATATTAATATGTCAAATATAGGGCCTTTGGCCTTGGGGTCTCGTGATTAAATAGGTCATCGACTGCCATTTGGGCCTACTGCGCTGAAATGGTTATTTTTTGATCGGCTGTGTCTACTCATTCGAAAAGTGACTAGATGCGGCAATTTCCCTCCAGATGCGCGTGCGGCCGCACCGCTTGGTTAAAGCGTCGCCACCTATCCAAGGGTCACAACCACCCAAATAGGCACCTCCTCTAGCCTATAAACAGGCAGCCTAAAACCGAGACAGAATTCATTCAAATTCTTCTCGTATTTTTTCCTCCTTCCCGCAAACTCCGCACTTGTCTCTATAATCAAATTTAGTTCATCGTCGCTATGCTTACACACACATATTGTGGGGTTGGTCCATTTCATCAAGGGAAACAAGTTGCTGACAGCCATTTGTACATACGACGACAATATTATTTCAAGGAAATGGTTTATACTGGACTCGGACAAATCGATAGGTATTATTTCTGCAATTTCTGTTCCAACGCTGTTTGTAACAGTTTCGTGACAGTTCTGTACAATACCAAGTTCATCACATACATATTGTTGTTTTTGCTTTAACAATGCAAATTAGCAACGTTTTTCGACAATGACAATTTCTATTAAATTTACTATCATATTCATAACGCTTTTCTGTAGTTGCGATTAACAATATGACTTGCAATTTATAATCGCTCCCGAAAGACTTTCGCTTCCTGCATTTTCTTGCAACTCATGGGTTTCAAGAGGAACAAACTCGGAGAAAATAACCGACCAGGCCATCAATCAGAATAGATGGACTCTTCCTATAGTGTGGGCTGCTTTTGCATGAATGAAGAATGAAAAGGAAAGAAGTACCAACGAGGGATCTCGAAATGTGCTGCTTTGACTTAGCAATGCAGCTACTAGAATTAATTAATAATACCATGATTGTGATAACTAGAAGACAAAAAACTGGTGTAGTAAAATCGGCCTCCCCTTAAGATGGATTATGTAGGTGTAGTTTTAATTTCAAATAGGACACATTTGATAGTTGATACAGTAAGAAAAACAGACCCCGCTGGAATGTAGTATGGACAAGCTATAAGAACTGTTTAGGCTGCATTTGTTTTTTGTTAAATGTTCTGAATGCTTGTTCTGAATTATAAATCAGAACTTTTGAAGTTGTTTGTTTTTTGTTGAAATTCTGAATGAAACCATCAATTTAGACAAAATAATTCAGAACATTTTTAATGCTTAATTTTTGTTCTGAATACTGTTTTTTTGTTCTGAATGCTGAATGCAAACAAACAAATTAGTAATCATTCAGAATTCAGCATTAAGCAATCAGCATTCAGACTTCAGAGTTCAGCAATCAGAATTCAGAATTCAGCATTTTAAACAAACGAAGCCTTAGCCTATATACAAAATCAATTAAACGGGTTTAACATAGTTAACCCATTTACCTAATGGTTTCTCCGTCGGTTGAAATTGGATTGTATTTAGGGTTTCTTGGAAAAATCAGATCGTCGCTTCTTTCAGTGCGAATCCCAGCCTTGCAAAGATTTCGAATTCAAGCCAGGAAATCAAAATAGCTATTAGGAAATCGCAACAGCTCTTGGGATATTGTAATCGCATGGCTCTTTTCTATTAATCACAAACTCCTCGTTATTTTAGGTATTCCTTTTTTAATTATTCATGGAAGTTGTTTAGTTAGTTGCCAAATTTTGTCTTATTTTGTCTTTATACTTCTTTATTTGAAATTCGAGTACTATGTGTGCGTTCTTTACGAACTGTAACGGGGTATTTGAGCGTGATACTGTAGCGAGCATGGAATGTGCTTTTAGCTACGAATGGGGAATTTGAGTGTAACAACCCGGAAAATTAGAACCAATTCAAAATTTTACTTTAAGGAAATTTTTGTTAGAAAATGCGTCAGAAAAAAGAATAGAAAAAAAACTCCATTATTAAATTAAATTATTGGGTTTAAAAAGTTTTTTTTAATAAATTACACAAATAATTTTTCTATCCATTCACATTTCATGCAAGTTTACTTTTCTTTCCTATTCCTTTTCTAATTTCCTCAAATTCAGTGCTTCTTTCTCTCCGCTCTATTTCTCCGTTAATTAGCATTCATTGTTTCCTATTTAATGTATACGTTACCCATTTCAATTTAAATATTATAAAAAAATATGCTAAAACAAACAAATGGAGAGAAAGTTTCTTTACTAGAATTACGCCTTTCTCCCTTCCATTTCATTTATTTCTTAACGTTACAATTCTTAAATAAATAAATAAATAACGCATTAAGACAAAACACATGAAGAGTTAATGCACCCGCTACCCATTCTAATTCCTTTCTTTTTCTTTTATTTATTCTTACGTCATTCCTCTTACCTTCCATTCATCTTTCACATATTACTCCTTCCTTTTTCTCCATTAAGTGCTCATTTATTTATTTCCTTACTTCTACATTCATGCATCTTATTGCATTTACATGTTCTCATTCCTTATGTCTTCATCCCCTTATTTTCCTTTCCACTTTTTGTTTCCCATTATTATTATTTATTCTTCCAAAAACAAACAATTCACACACACACACACACACACGCGCACACACACACACATATATATATATATATACATCTTATTGCATTTGCATGTTCTCATTCCTTATGTCTTCATCCCCTTATTTTCCTTTCCACTTTTTGTTTCCCATTATTATTATTTATTCTTCCGAAAACAAACAACACACACACACATACACACACATACACACACACACACACACACATATATATATATATATATACACACACACATTCTTGTCTGTGCAATTTAACATGTTCCCAACAATCATGATGTTATATGTGTAACGACCCGCAAATCCGAGCTACCAGAGTTGACTAAATACACCACACGTCCAACCCAAATAACACAGAAATACGACTCATTATTAGAAAGAAGTTAGAGGATGAGAAATAGAAAGAAAGAAATATTAGAATAGAAGAAAAACGAAGATCACAAACTCACAGCGGAACGAATAAAATATATTATATAACATAAGCTTCGAAATACAAATCTGTTTTGTACATATATACATACCATCATCAGAGTACACATAACATTTGATCCAGCGGAAGTAACTCTAAATAACTAACGTTGAAGCCTCCTGCTTCAAGCTCCTCCAAGTGTATCTGTAAAAGCCTGAAACACTTGACTGCCCGTACAAATTTGGGCACCCAAGAGTTTTAGGGAAAACAAAACAAAATAAACTCTGGGTCAGTCATGGGACTGGTGTGAGTAAACTCCAACCACTTGTTTAACTTTAAAAATCCTTTCAAAAGAAAAGATAATAGTAAGACCAGCCCACCCATAAACATGGACGGTTTTTACCTTACTATAACCCAAAACACTTTGATATCAAATCCAGTGATATTATAGTAATGTCTACATCAAATAAATAACTAAATAGCAGAACGCTTGCATCTCACGCTCCACATATATATTATAAAATCAAAAACCGCAGGGCGCTTATTGGAGATTGGATTTCCAACATGACAAGGTACGGGACCACCTTCCGACTGTGTATCTCTAGAGGCAAATACACCTGGGTTCAACAAGAACATCTTGTAACCCGGCCCACACATGACCGACCACTCATTTCGCTTGAGTGTATCGAATGTATATCACCAACGGTTGGACTCAAACCACCGTTTCCCGAATGGGCAGAATCGATAGATTTAGAACAAAAGGAATTTCTCTAGATAGGTGATTATACACCCTAATGGGTGCGACCCACATAGCCATGCTGCCTGCCCGATTTTTGTCCTTTCCCGGTTGTTGAGGCCTGAGGCTACGCATACTTACCATTCATTGATAGCACAATCACTTTGAATGCCACATTGTCAGATCCGTTAATCACTAGTTGAGTTTGCACAAATATTCTGGATGTTATGCTAAGGGATAAATCCGTCGCAACCATATACATTCATACAGACCAACCCATTTGATCATTGGAAATACTCTGTCAGACATTCGTCCATTTACGTTCGTTCTGGGATTGAACGAAACCGAAGGCACTATTTCTATAAATAGAAAAGCCCTTGCACTTTACTCCGTCTTCAATATATTCAGCATACTTGGTTCGCAACGCTTATGCCGATACGGAGTGGTTCTTTGGATAATAATCCAACCGGTCTCTCCATATTGACAACGATGGTCAAAAACTTCGATAGTCTGTGATTTAACTATCGAATAAAAACAAGTGTTCATCCAAACATAGCAAACAAATCACTGGGCTCTTTAATTAATATTCATTAATTAAATCACTTTTCCATTTCCTTATCAATATTTGTTAACCAAATATTTTCCATAATCATCTTGGCCCTTTTACGCTATTTTTGATTTTGTTTCCTTATCGAATTCTATATATATCGATATATATATTTCTAATTGTCAAATTCCTTAAAAATATTCTATCTCCTTAAATTCCCGGAAAATTTCGCCATAACCTCCCCTGTATCGGGAGCATCGGGAAATTTCAAATAGCTTCCCGGTACCTTCCTCAATCAAAAAGAAAAAGGAAAAGCCAAGCGGCTTGCCGATACGGCGCATAAATCTCATATATGAATTAAAACATGTACCTTTTGTCGAGCACATTATTTATATACCTGCATTATCCTTGTCCCATACCTGTCTCCTGTATGTCTATACCTGTCCCATTTATTTCAACTTCGTACACTCGTTTGACTCAATTCGTTAAAGTAATTCTTTAACTAACTCTCTGCCTATCTCGCTTGTATATTTGAATATAACACGTTTCGAATATATTTCCACTTACTTATCAATCAATTGAATTCAAATTTCAATTTAAGTTCTATATTCGATTTCGAATATATATTTACAATCCCAAATTTCACTTTTCAAAGTTCGACTTTAGTTCAAATTCGATTAACTAATTCTCCTTTGATTTAGTTAATTCTATTCAATAATCAAAAATAGGATTATTGTTTCAAAAATCATCTTCTTTACTTCACTTGAGTTCACATTTATTTTCTAACTCAAGTCTAGATTTTTAAATGGAAATCCGGATTTTTATTTGCTTAAAAATCCCAACATTTATATATAAAATCCATTATGGTTTATAATGGTTTATGGCGCTGCATTTTTAAAAATTTGATTTTGACATAACTAAAAATCTATTTGACGAAATCCAGATTTTTCTCCTTCATTAGAAAACTATTATCAAATCGGTCCTGACGTTTCTTGTTTCAAAGAAATCCGACTTCAATTGCGTTCTGTATACTCAATTGAAGTTCGAATCGCTATTTTACGAACTGCAGCGCTGCGGCGAGTTCGTTTTAATTATATTTATAAATATAAACGTTAAACTTCTTAAAAATGAATTCAACTTCGTTTTAACCTTATTTGAATTCCTTGATTCAAATTCCAATCTCACTTTAGAATTCTATATTTCAAATCCCAATTCCTTTTCTATTTGATATTCAAATTCAATATTTGAATTTCTATTTGAATTCCCTTTTCAAACTCTATATTTAAATTTCCATTTGAACTTCGATATTCCAATTTCTATATCTGAATTCTATTAAAATTCAAATATTCAAACTCCTTTTTAAATCCTAGATTCAAAATCCCATAGTTAAAACCCATTTGAATTCTAATATTCAAACTCATTTTCAATACCATTTGAATTTCTATTATTCAAATTCATTTGAATTCCCTTGAATTCAAATTCCATTTCAAAACTATTTGGATTTCCTATTTCGAAATCCTATTTCAATCCTACTTTGAAATCCTACTTTCAAAGTTTATTTCAAATTCTATTTTGAAATCTCATATTCAAATTTCTACTTGAATTTCAGTATTCAATTCCATGTTCAAATTCAACACTTGAATTTCTATTTCAAATCTCAATTCAAATTTCATATTTGAATTCCATTCAAATCTCTATTCAAATTTCACATTTGAATTCTTCTTTGAGATACTATATTTCAAATTCTATTCAATTCTTCTTTGAAATTCTATATTCAAATTTCATTACGATTCTACCTTGCAATTCTATTTTTGAAATTCTATTTTCAAATTCTCTATATTCAAACACCATTTGAAAGTTCTATATCCAAATCCACTTTGGATTTTCCATTTGAATTCTAAATTCAAATTTTCTATTTCCTTTTCTTTTATTCAAATTCTATATTTAAATTCCCTTTTGAATCATATTTTCAAAACACTTGTTTTTTTCTATTTCTGAATTATCAAATGATAATTCTTTTCACTTCATTTATAACTTCGTTATAAAAGAACTATTTATAAACTTCGTTTATAAAGAAACTACTTGTTTTATTTTTCAAAACAAGTTTTATGTTTTTATTCCATTAAAAATTCAAATTCTATTTAAAAATAGAATTTTCCCTTTTTAAATCTCCAATATCCTTCCACGATATTTTTAAATATCATTACTTAAGCCCAGTGATATTTAAACACACAAAGCAACGGATTATTTATTTTTCTAACACATCATATATAACAATATATATGCAAACAAATAAACAAACCGATAATATATTTTTGAGGAATCCAGTTGGATTCCTCCAACCTGTTTTCCTGCATCCACAGATGTTAGCACATAAATAATACCCATTCTGCTTCGTGGCAGAATATCGCGGTATAGAAGGTCATCCACTAATCATAGCGTGGGCGTATAGGGTAATCATCCGCTATGAAACTGCGGGCATCCGCTAATGAGACTGCGGGAATCCAACCAATCAATCAACCCAATATATATATATAATAGCCTAAATAACTAATATATATGAACAACCAGAAAACATTCACACAAGCAACAGACAATTATTTTTAACGAAATAAAAATAATTTTAAAGGTGAGTGAGATTTACTCACCGGAGATTTCAATTGGCGAATATCCATTTAAATGATATCTTCGTATTTACGGATCTATTAGGATCAATTCATCTTGTACCTACAATGGTTCATTTTTAATTTATCAATCAATTAAGCTTTTATTATATAAAATAAACTACTTAAATAAATTTTCATTTTAAATTTATTAAAACGGATACCTTATTTGCCTTGGAATTAGCTCGACCAAACTATGAATATCTCAACATACTTCGATCAACTTCCTTGCTAAACCAGTACTAAAAATGCTATCATTCACTTCGGCATTTCCTCGAACACTTAGCCGGCAACTTCCATTTCATTTTTTTTTCTATCCTTTGAACACTATTGCGTGACTTTTGCACACCTCAGAAGCACAACCCTTCAACGTAACCAAAGACCGAACTCTCTTCTCTGAACAACCATCAGCAAACCTCCCAGAACACCGAGTTTTCGCTCACCTGCGATTAACAACAGACCTGCACCCTTCCTCAATGTATTGTCGAACTCCATCAACTCCACAATTTGCATCGCACCCCTCCTGATGTCGGATTCCAGATACTCGTGATGGCCACGAGTTCACCGCCCCCAATTTGAAACGCATACCCTAAATCGACAGACCCCTTTCCTTACATCGCAGGCACCTCAACCCATTCGACTCCCCAAATCGCAATCTATACTAGAACCCGCCGGAAGCTTCAACTTCGTGTATATCTTTATCTGATCGCCTCCATTCTGACGTTCAACTAGTTCGTTATGTTAATCACGGTTTTTTTTTTCTTTTAAACCGATAGGAGGAATCGATTTTACGGATGACAAAAAGAGAAAGAAAAAGAAGAAGGAACGAAGGAATTTATTTGAGGAGCGACATTGATTGAAAATTAGAGGAGATGGAGTGCGGTTTTATAAGGGCGCAAGAGAACATGAGTACCACAGACATTAATTTGATGTTTTCCTTGATATTGAAGAGGAAGACAGGAAATTTGGCTCGAGGAAAGAAATAGGGTGGCGCGATATAGGTCTGTGTTGTAAGTTTTAGGTCGGCTTCTGCAAACGTCGGGTGGCTGATATTAATTAGATTTGACTAGATTTTGTTTTAAATTAATTAACGTAAAATATCTCGCGGTACCCGAACTGCTATTTTCAACGTAGCGATTTACGTCTTCAGATTATGGTGTTATTTTAAAATTCACGGAACCTACTCTGTAATTTAATTCGACTAAATGAAGGAAATAACAATTTAAATTAACGATTTAAATTAAATTCAATTTAAAATATAAATGGTTTCAAACAATTTAAATTATCGATAACTATCGTTATAATTCAATATATAATTTATATTAGCCATTTGAATCTTTTAGATTCAGTTTTAAATTCTGAATCCAATTATTTATCGTTTCCATAATATGCTAATTAAATATATTAGATAATTATTCATAAACCGATTATTAGATTGATAAATTCAATATAAAAATCAACTTATTATCCTAATTAAATAATTTAAATAAATTTAAATACTCAATATTAACTGGCTAAAAATCCGGGATGTTACATTCTTCCCCCCTTAAAATAATTTCGTCCTCGAAATTGCTAAGATAGGAAAAATGGTACAAACTCATTACTTTTCAAAACTTCTTTATATTGAAACCCAACTCCTCATATTTCTATGACTTTAATTTCAACCAAAACTTTTGGTTTCCATTCATATGCATTCTCATTCATATTCATTTCAATTTATTTCAAATTGATTCTAGTCAATTTATTAACCTCGAACCATTCAACTTGCTTCAGTTAAATTTTAATTCCAGAATCCAAATCTCAGGGTTTTTATTTCAAATCCTTTTGAAATCACTTAAATATACACATATATTTATTTTCATTTCAAATTCAAAACATTTGAATTTTCAAACCACTTTGTTTTCTTTCAAACAAATTTCCATCAAATTTTTTTTCTAAGGTAGCAATTCATCACTTAGAAACTCGGAAATGAACACTGATGAAGTTGCAATCATTATCAGAATAATTTCCCAGCCACTGAAGTGAGTTCAGTGCTTTATTATTTCAAAATTCATCTAAAATAATTTCCTTTCAAATCCTTCTAAAACAAATCTATATTAATTTAATATACTTTTGAAAAATATTTTTCAACTTCCCAGGATTTTGAATTCTCAATTCTGGTTTGAATTTAATTCTAATTCATCTCATTTGTATATTTAATTTCTATACAAATGCTATTTTGGTTATAAATAACCATTCCCATATTATAATCTCGTTTGATTATAATCTTAACAATCAACACATCCATATAATAATTTCAGAAAATTATTCTTTCTATATCAAAATAGAAATTTTGGGTAAAATTATTTCATCTACCCACTTTAAAACTATATCGTGTTCAATTTTCTGTTCAAGTGTTTAGAAATCCCTATCGACTTCGTGGCGTCCCACGATTCGACCAGAATTCATAAACCACTCAACAGACTAGCCAACACAATATAAAACAATTTTTATATCAAATAACAAATACGCTCTCTCGTATCTATACGCTCAACTCATTCTAGGATACTACTGACCCTATCTCTAATGAGCACAACTCCACAAAGCCTAGGTATTCGCTCAACCTAAGCTCTGATACCACCTGTAACGACCCGCAAATCCGAGCTACCAGAGTTGACTAAATACACCACACGTCCAACCCAAATAACACAGAAATACGACTCATTATTAGAAAGAAGTTAGAGGATGAGAAATAGAAAGAAAGAAATATTAGAATAGAAGAAAAACGAAGATCACAAACTCACAGCGGAACGAATAAAATATATTATATAACATAAGCTTCGAAATACAAATCTGTTTTGTACATATATACATACCATCATCAGAGTACACATAACATTTGATCCAGCGGAAGTAACTCTAAATAACTAACGTTGAAGCCTCCTGCTTCAAGCTCCTCCAAGTGTATCTGTAAAAGCCTGAAACACTTGACTGCCCGTACAAATTTGGGCACCCAAGAGTTTTAGGGAAAACAAAACAAAATAAACTCTGGGTCAGTCATGGGACTGGTGTGAGTAAACTCCAACCACTTGTTTAACTTTAAAAATCCTTTCAAAAGAAAAGATAATAGTAAGACCAGCCCACCCATAAACATGGACGGTTTTTACCTTACTATAACCCAAAACACTTTGATATCAAATCCAGTGATATTATAGTAATGTCTACATCAAATAAATAACTAAATAGCAGAACGCTTGCATCTCACGCTCCACATATATATTATAAAATCAAAAACCGCAGGGCGCTTATTGGAGATTGGATTTCCAACATGACAAGGTACGGGACCACCTTCCGACTGTGTATCTCTAGAGGCAAATACACCTGGGTTCAACAAGAACATCTTGTAACCCGGCCCACACATGACCGACCACTCATTTCG
The DNA here is from genome assembly GCA_030737875.1 of Allium sativum. Taxonomy (NCBI): domain Eukaryota; kingdom Viridiplantae; phylum Streptophyta; class Magnoliopsida; order Asparagales; family Amaryllidaceae; genus Allium; species Allium sativum. Next base: position 373,225,702 of record CM060924.1, on the reverse strand, counting down.
CTTGAGTGTATCGAATGTATATCACCAACGGTTGGACTCAAACCACCGTTTCCCGAATGGGCAGAATCGATAGATTTAGAACAAAAGGAATTTCTCTAGATAGGTGATTATACACCCTAATGGGTGCGACCCACATAGCCATGCTGCCTGCCCGATTTTTGTCCTTTCCCGGTTGTTGAGGCCTGAGGCTACGCATACTTACCATTCATTGATAGCACAATCACTTTGATTGCCACATTGTCAGATCCGTTAATCACTAGTTGAGTTTGCACAAATATTCTGGATGTTATGCTAAGGGATAAATCCGTCGCAACCATATACATTCATACAGACCAACCCATTTGATCATTGGAAATACTCTGTCAGACATTCGTCCATTTACGTTCGTTCTGGGATTGAACGAAACCGAAGGCACTATTTCTATAAATAGAAAAGCCCTTGCACTTTACTCCGTCTTCAATATATTCAGCATACTTGGTTCGCAACGCTTATGCCGATACGGAGTGGTTCTTTGGATAATAATCCAACCGGTCTCTCCATATTGACAACGATGGTCAAAAACTTCGATAGTCTGTGATTTAACTATCGAATAAAAACAAGTGTTCATCCAAACATAGCAAACAAATCACTGGGCTCTTTAATTAATATTCATTAATTAAATCACTTTTCCATTTCCTTATCAATATTTGTTAACCAAATATTTTCCATAATCATCTTGGCCCTTTTACGCTATTTTTGATTTCGTTTCCTTATCGAATTCTATATATATCGATATATATATTTCTAATTGTCAAATTCCTTAAAAATATTCTATCTCCTTAAATTCCCGGAAAATTTCGCCATAACCTCCCCTGTATCGGGAGCATCGGGAAATTTCAAATAGCTTCCCGGTACCTTCCTCAATCAAAAAGAAAAAGGAAAAGCCAAGCGGCTTGCCGATACGGCGCATAAATCTCATATATGAATTAAAACATGTACCTTTTGTCGAGCACATTATTTATATACCTGCATTATCCTTGTCCCATACCTGTCTCCTGTATGTCTATACCTGTCCCATTTATTTCAACTTCGTACACTCGTTTGACTCAATTCGTTAAAGTAATTCTTTAACTAACTCTCTGCCTATCTCGCTTGTATATTTGAATATAACACGTTTCGAATATATTTCCACTTACTTATCAATCAATTGAATTCAAATTTCAATTTAAGTTCTATATTCGATTTCGAATATATATTTACAATCCCAAATTTCACTTTTCAAAGTTCGACTTTAGTTCAAATTCGATTAACTAATTCTCCTTTGATTTAGTTAATTCTATTCAATAATCAAAAATAGGATTATTGTTTCAAAAATCATCTTCTTTACTTCACTTGAGTTCACATTTATTTTCTAACTCAAGTCTAGATTTTTAAATGGAAATCCGGATTTTTATTTGCTTAAAAATCCCAACATTTATATATAAAATCCATTATGGTTTATAATGGTTTATGGCGCTGCATTTTTAAAAATTTGATTTTGACATAACTAAAAATCTATTTGACGAAATCCAGATTTTTCTCCTTCATTAGAAAACTATTATCAAATCGGTCCTGACGTTTCTTGTTTCAAAGAAATCCGACTTCAATTGCGTTCTGTATACTCAATTGAAGTTCGAATCGCTATTTTACGAACTGCAGCGCTGCGGCGAGTTCGTTTTAATTATATTTATAAATATAAACGTTAAACTTCTTAAAAATGAATTCAACTTCGTTTTAACCTTATTTGAATTCCTTGATTCAAATTCCAATCTCACTTTAGAATTCTATATTTCAAATCCCAATTCCTTTTCTATTTGATATTCAAATTCAATATTTGAATTTCTATTTGAATTCCCTTTTCAAACTCTATATTTAAATTTCCATTTGAACTTCGATATTCCAATTTCTATATCTGAATTCTATTAAAATTCAAATATTCAAACTCCTTTTTAAATCCTAGATTCAAAATCCCATAGTTAAAACCCATTTGAATTCTAATATTCAAACTCATTTTCAATACCATTTGAATTTCTATTATTCAAATTCATTTGAATTCCCTTGAATTCAAATTCCATTTCAAAACTATTTGGATTTCCTATTTCGAAATCCTATTTCAATCCTACTTTGAAATCCTACTTTCAAAGTTTATTTCAAATTCTATTTTGAAATCTCATATTCAAATTTCTACTTGAATTTCGGTATTCAATTCCATGTTCAAATTCAACACTTGAATTTCTATTTCAAATCTCAATTCAAATTTCATATTTGAATTCCATTCAAATCTCTATTCAAATTTCACATTTGAATTCTTCTTTGAGATACTATATTTCAAATTCTATTCAATTCTTCTTTGAAATTCTATATTCAAATTTCATTACGATTCTACCTTGCAATTCTATTTTTGAAATTCTATTTTCAAATTCTCTATATTCAAACACCATTTGAAAGTTCTATATCCAAATCCACTTTGGATTTTCCATTTGAATTCTAAATTCAAATTTTCTATTTCCTTTTCTTTTATTCAAATTCTATATTTAAATTCCCTTTTGAATCATATTTTCAAAACACTTGTTTTTTTCTATTTCTGAATTATCAAATGATAATTCTTTTCACTTCATTTATAACTTCGTTATAAAAGAACTATTTATAAACTTCGTTTATAAAGAAACTACTTGTTTTATTTTTCAAAACAAGTTTTATGTTTTTATTCCATTAAAAATTCAAATTCTATTTAAAAATAGAATTTTCCCTTTTTAAATCTCCAATATCCTTCCACGATATTTTTAAATATCATTACTTAAGCCCAGTGATATTTAAACACACAAAGCAACGGATTATTTATTTTTCTAACACATCATATATAACAATATATATGCAAACAAATAAACAAACCGATAATATATTTTTGAGGAATCCAGTTGGATTCCTCCAACCTGTTTTCCTGCATCCACAGATGTTAGCACATAAATAATACCCATTCCGCTTCGTGGCAGAATATCGCGGTATAGAAGGTCATCCACTAATCATAGCGTGGGCGTATAGGGTAATCATCCGCTATGAAACTGCGGGCATCCGCTAATGAGACTGCGGGAATCCAACCAATCAATCAACCCAATATATATATAATAGCCTAAATAACTAATATATATGAACAACCAGAAAACATTCACACAAGCAACAGACAATTATTTTTAACGAAATAAAAATAATTTTAAAGGTGAGTGAGATTTACTCACCGGAGATTTCAATTGGCGAATATCCATTTAAATGATATCTTCGTATTTACGGATCTATTAGGATCAATTCATCTTGTACCTACAATGGTTCATTTTTAATTTATCAATCAATTAAGCTTTTATTATATAAAATAAACTACTTAAATAAATTTTCATTTTAAATTTATTAAAACGGATACCTTATTTGCCTTGGAATTAGCTCGACCAAACTATGAATATCTCAACATACTTTGATCAACTTCCTTGCTAAACCAGTACTAAAAATGCTATCATTCACTTCGGCATTTCCTCGAACACTTAGCCGGCAACTTCCATTTCATTTTTTTTTTCTATCCTTTGAACACTATTGCGTGACTTTTGCACACCTCAGAAGCACAACCCTTCAACGTAACCAAAGACCGAACTCTCTTCTCTGAACAACCATCAGCAAACCTCCCAGAACACCGAGTTTTCGCTCACCTGCGATTAACAACAGACCTGCACCCTTCCTCAATGTATTGTCGAACTCCATCAACTCCACAATTTGCATCGCACCCCTCCTGATGTCGGATTCCAGATACTCGTGATGGCCACGAGTTCACCGCCCCCAATTTGAAACGCATACCCTAAATCGACAGACCCCTTTCCTTACATCGCAGGCACCTCAACCCATTCGACTCCCCAAATCGCAATCTATACTAGAACCCGCCGGAAGCTTCAACTTCGTGTATATCTTTATCTGATCGCCTCCATTCTGACGTTCAACTAGTTCGTTATGTTAATCACGGTTTTTTTTCTTTCTTTTAAACCGATAGGAGGAATCGATTTTACGGATGACAAAAAGAGAAAGAAAAAGAAGAAGGAACGAAGGAATTTATTTGAGGAGCGACATTGATTGAAAATTAGAGGAGATGGAGTGCGGTTTTATAAGGGCGCAAGAGAACATGAGTACCACAGACATTAATTTGATGTTTTCCTTGATATTGAAGAGGAAGACAGGAAATTTGGCTCGAGGAAAGAAATAGGGTGGCGCGATATAGGTCTGTGTTGTAAGTTTTAGGTCGGCTTCTGCAAACGTCGGGTGGCTGATATTAATTAGATTTGACTAGATTTTGTTTTAAATTAATTAACGTAAAATATCTCGCGGTACCCGAACTGCTATTTTCAACGTAGCGATTTACGTCTTCAGATTATGGTGTTATTTTAAAATTCACGGAACCTACTCTGTAATTTAATTCGACTAAATGAAGGAAATAACAATTTAAATTAACGATTTAAATTAAATTCAATTTAAAATATAAATGGTTTCAAACAATTTAAATTATCGATAACTATCGTTATAATTCAATATATAATTTATATTAGCCATTTGAATCTTTTAGATTCAGTTTTAAATTCTGAATCCAATTATTTATCGTTTCCATAATATGCTAATTAAATATATTAGATAATTATTCATAAACCGATTATTAGATTGATAAATTCAATATAAAAATCAACTTATTATCCTAATTAAATAATTTAAATAAATTTAAATACTCAATATTAACTGGCTAAAAATCCGGGATGTTACAATATGTTTTGAAATTAAAGAAGAGACACAAATTTATAACAATTAGCATCAAACAATTTCTCATGCATTCATTATCTTTGTTTTCTCTTTTTCTTTGTGATTTATTTTTGAATTTTGAATATAAGATAAATATTGCCACCTCAGGCTTAATAAACCACGTTTGATTTATTTATAACTTGCCTAATACAAAGGGGCACCTTAGCTAAATAAATCATGTATATATCTTTTTATTTCTCACTCTCTATCAGAAAACTCTAATTCTCCTTCTTCCTTTCTGAATCTAGATCTACATCTCAAAAAAATTCATGGAGGAAAATTCCTCAAAATCCATTTGCAAATGAAAGAAGAAATCAAGGCAAACAAATCCTATATTCCTCTCTCTCTCTCTTATCATCTCCCCTCTAAAATCCAAATCCATAAAATCCGAAAATCCCTTCTCCTTTTTCCTCTTTCTTTTTCCTCGCTTCAGCCTCTACGGCGGTTGATGCAACGATGTCAGATCGGTGGTTACGGCTCTGGATGGCGTGTGGTGGTGGAATGTCTCTGGCGATGAAATGGGTTTCGCGGTCCTGTTATTAACGAAGGAAGAAAGTGTAATTTAATTTAATTATAAAATTAATTATATTATTTATGCAATCAAATCGATGAAAATTCATAACTTTTCCATATGTAATCGAAATTCAGCGAAACTGAAAGCGTTGCGACCGTAAATTCAAGATCTACATGATGGAACAGTCTGAAACGGATTTGGAGCTGACTCCAAATTCAGGAGGAATAAATATCAATGTGAGAACTCTAATTTTTATTATTTAATTTATTTTTAATTATTTTTCTTGCGTTAAAAATTATTGTATTATAATACTAATTCAGATCTGAAATGTTCTGTGATTGATGAATTGTTGATTGTTGTTGGTGGTATGTTTTGTTGTTCATAATAGGCTAGATCTGCATTGAATTTTATATACTGTTGAATTTATTTGTGGTTAGAAAATTAAATCTAAATTTACATTTAAGTCATATTTTATTCAGATCTAGTTGCTCTAATTTATTTTAAATTATTCAAATATTATTTTAAAATGAACAATGAAATTTGAACGACAAATAAAAATTTATTTTTATTTGTTGATGTTACAATAAAATTTGAACGACAAATAAAACGTATCTTTATTTATTGATACTACAATAAAATTGGAACAACGAATAAAAACTCATTTTTATTTGTTGATATTTCCATAGAAATTGAACGACATATAAAACCTTATTTTTATTTGTTTACCTTACAATAGAATTTAAACAACAAATAAACCTTATTGTTATTTGTTTATTTTAGAACAAGATTTGAGTGACAAATAAAATATTATTTTTATTTGTTTATTTACAATAGAATATGAACAACAAATAGAATATATTTTTATTTGTTTCCATTACAACAGAATTTGGCTAACAAATAAAATCCTATTTTTATTTGTTTACATTTAGAACACGATTTATGAATTATAGTAAAAATTCTTCTTTTTACTGTCACGTTAAACGTAAGATGTTCTAGGATTAGTATAACAATAAAATATTAAATTTTATTGTTGATATTAAAAACATATTTATAAAATAAAACTTTATTTACATTGTATTTGTAAATTAAAGGTTATATTTGGAAACCACCCTTTTTGTTCACATTTTTACGTAAATAAAAATACATATTTTGGAAATCACAATTTTGTTTACATTTTATATGTAAATAAGAAATTATTTTCAGAAGTTAAATTTTTGTTGCAAATATATTTTAAAATATAATTTATTCTTTTATTTGAATTTAATAATGCTAATAAGCTTTAAAAACAAAATTTATTCTTTTATTTACATTCAGCAATGCAAATATATATAGAAAATGGAAATTGTTCTTTATCTGCATTTACCAATGCAAATATATATTGAAACAAATTATTCTTTCATTTGCACTCACCAATGCAAATACATATATTGAAAATAAAGTTTATCTCTTTATTTGCATTTATCAATGCAAATATGCATCGAAATTAAGGTTTATTCTTTTATTTGCATTTATCAATGCAAATATTCAATGAAACTAAAGTCTATCTTTTTATCTACAGTCACCAATACAAATATACACATTTTTATACATTGAATAGAATTTGTTAAAAATATACTTTGAAAATAAATTTTGTTCTCTTATTTATATTCACTAATGCAAATATTCATTTAATATAAATGTTGATCTTTTATTTACATTCACTAATGTAAATACACATTGGAAGCGAGGTTCTTTTCACATTCACTCAAATATACTTTTAAATAAGAATAAAAAGTTACATTTGTTATTTGCATTCCTTGTTGCAAATAAAATCTTAAAATAAAGTTCATCTTTGTTTGCAATTCTAAATGCAAACAAACCATCAGAATGAAAATTATATTCTTGATTCATAATTTTGATACGTATAAAATATTATTTGAAAGTAGCATTTTTATTTGCACCCTCCAATGCAAATAAGACATGAATTAAATCTTTCATTTTACTTTCAAATTAAGGAATACCTTTTTATTCACATGTTTAGATATAAATAAAGGATTTTAAAAGTTACATTTTAGTTACATTCTAAGTGTAGCAGAAATGGAAAGATAATGTTTCATTTTATTTTCTTTTTAAAGGACAATAGAAAGAATAGTTTTTAGGAGTGCATTTTTATTTCAATTCTATATGAAGTGAAAAGAGCCAATTTGTCAAATGCCTTATATGAAATAAAAGGAGTTCTTTTTGTCACTTCAAAAAAGAATGAATTGAAAATGTGTATTTAAGCTTTTGTAAAGAATGAATAACTAAACATTCATATTTTTATCATTAAAGTAAAATAGACAAAAACACTCATTTTGTCTAAATTAAAAGAATGAAACAAAATATAGCACTGGAATATTATATTAGAATTGAAATACAAATTAATCACTATTGTAAATTTACATTTGTTGAAACCAATTATTTGTTCTGTCACTATAGAGTTGTTAAGACAAAGATATTCATTTTTGTCTTGTTATCACTTTTCCATGAAATGAGAATAGACATTTTGTCACTTTGAAAGATTATTCTTTTATTTGCAATCTCCAATTCAAATATACATTAGATTAAAGATTATTCTTTTATTTGCATTCTCCAATACAAATATACATAAAAATGAAGATGTTCTTTTGTTTGCATTTCTTGATGCAAATAAAACATATATTAAAAAGTTACAACTCTATTTGTAACTCAAATGTGAACGAACACATAGTTTCAAAAGATTACATTTTTATTTGTCTTTTGATGCAAATAAAAATATAGTTTTAGAAATTGTATCTTTATTTACATTTTATATGCAGATAAGAAGGTAGGATTGAAAATATTAATTTCTATTTTTAAATTAGTGGCAATAGAAAGATGTACATTAAAATATACATTCTTAAATGAAGTTCATATTTCATTAAGGAGATTAGTTAAACCAAAATAGACATTTTGTCAGAAATATTCATTTTTGTCAAAATGAATTAGTTAAAGCAACTTACATATATATATATATATCTTATGTTTGGCAAGACATATACTTGTCAAGATAGGTTAGTTAATTCAAAATATTTATTTTTGTCGAAACAAAAATTATCATTTTTGTCTCATTAGAATTGCCAAAACAAAATAACCGTTTTTGTTTAGGGTTTAAACTAGCGGAATAGAAATTGTCAATAGAGACGAAGTTATTATTCTTATTCATTCATTGCAATAGAGATATTTTCTTGTCATCATTATATATTGTGCATTACACTTCCATTCACAAGTTACCCGACTTGTTTATGTGATTGGGACGATAATTTTCACACATCGCCCAAGTGCACAAATTAGTTTATTATTTGTTTGTTGTTTGAAACCCCACACGGGTGTTGGGATGAAAATTTACATACAATAATCCCAATATTCAGTTGTATGTTGATCGTTAGATCGACAGGCTGCGATGAACGTTATTATTTAATTTTAACGCTTACACAGTGGAAATTACACTTTGGATGTAGATGGATGATTTGATGATTATACTATTATTATCATATATATGATGTGTGTGTGAAATCCATATAATCCAAATTATATGGTAAATGATTGAGTCGCATATCGGTTCAGGTGTTCTTTTAAATAAGAATATTTTTACATTTGAAATCCTTTTTATATAAAGTATATATTTTCATAAAAAATATTGTTAATCAACTATATGTTAAAACAAAGAATATTTGTAAAAGATAAAAATTTGTAATATAAAGAAAACTTCTCATTTAGAATCTTTTATATAAAGAATAATTTTAATGATTATTTTAAAATATGTTTTTTTAAAGATTATTAGGATTTGCAATTATATTTTGAGATATGAAATAAATTGAGATGTGAGGTGGATTTATCGTGGACGGTGTTTTAAACGACATTGTCCTTTAATCCAATTTACATTGAAATTATTATTTGGAATTTATTAATCTATTTTATAGGAAAAAAGGGCATTTTCAAAAAAATCAAGCTTTTTCCAATTTAATATATTAGTAGGAATTTAGTGGAAATTCGATTGGTAATAATCGAAATGGGCTTCTGTAAAAGAAGACCGATATTATATATGGAATTTAAGAGGGTTTGTCGTTATTCCATTTATATTATTAGTCCAATACAGAAATCTATATCGATTATGTATTTATTTGATTTCTGTGAAATTCCATATTTTGGAAATAGATTGTAGGTTTATTGTGAACTGTGTTTAAAGGACACTAGTTCTTTAACCTGTTTAAAACAAGATTTATTCCTTAAAATAAATGATCTTGTAATAATGATTTTTGATATCAAATAAAAACTGGAGTTTTAATAAATCTTTTAAGGAAGATTTAATATTTTATTTTCAGAGTTTATCTTTGATAAAATTAATGAGAATCTTCTAATATGAATATCTTATTAAAAGAATACTCGGAGTTGGAATGTGGCGTAATGTGTGATCTTCCAATATTTGCTTTCTAATCACAAAATACGCGAGTTATTCAGAAAGACCGGGTTTAACCCATTCTGAATAATCATCATGACGATCAAGAGTCGAAGATGAAGACGGTGATTGAAGACCGAAGGTTTTCGCATCGTTGGGATGATGATGACTGGTATCTTGAATTGGGATTGGCCTTCCGAGGCAAGGTATTTGGTAATGATCGTCCAAACGCATTTGGAGATCGACGGACACGTTGTTTCGCTCAGACCCAGAGTGGACTTGTAAATGGATTGTGTGTCTGACATTGTATTCCTTTCTACTGTATTTGTCGAACGCTACTGATTATATATTTCTGTTTGGTGGTAAAGGATTTATTCTTTACTTATCACCCTTCTCTAAGACGTATGAGCTTAGAGGTTATATATATATATATATGTATTGGTAGATGATCAATAATATGGTAGGGTCTGACAATGTGACATGCTAAGATGCAAATGATCAAGGCTTTGTTGAAAAGCAGACCTTGTGGTTGATGATCAAAGCACAGTCTCTTTAGGCATAACTTTGTGTATATCGTGACTTCGCGAGCCTCACACACCGGTTGAGTCTAAAACGGGAGAAGGGAACGCAGAGAGTGCACACTTTTTTTCTAGCTAGAAGTGGTGTCAGTGCTTAAACTGGCTGACATTTGCTTATGTGGTTGATGGAATTTTTGCGACGCCTCGGTTTATTCTTATCGGTCGCCCACGGCCGATTTGTAGGTCCAATAGGATCGAGGAGCGTGTGTTCATGCATAACTAATCCACTAAAGTATTTGTGGACCGGCCCTGTTGTATCCAAGGGTTCGCCAGTGTCCGAATCTTGAGACATTGCTAGAGTGTCTCGAATCGGTCAGGAGCTCCTCCCTAGTCTTGACTCATGATGGAAACTCAATTTCCAATACGCCCCTTGCGGTTTTGATTGTATAACTAGTATGGCGACATAGTAGATGATATCTATGCCGTCTAGGATTGATATTATATTTGAAATGTTTTAAATATATATATACACACTAATAATAATATCGTTTTTACGTATCAAGCATCTTTTGACCATTATAAGGTAAAACCCTATCTTTCAGTTTGCGCTGCATTGTGTGATGGGATCTAGGTCTTATAATGGTTTCATTTTTCTAAAAAGCATTGTGTTATTTGACGATTTACTTTATTTTATGCACTGGTAATCCAATGGAGTAAACCCGTTCCGCGTTAGCGGCGTGGTCCTGTGATTAGCCTACTTACTAGATAAGTTAAGTATAGATTTCTCACACCAGTCCCACGACTGACCTGTAGTTTGTTTCACTTTGCAAACTTAGGTGCCATCTTTCCACACGGGCAGTCGAGTAGTTTTTGGAGATATAATTAAGCAGGATCCTGGATTGAAGCCTGAAGCTGGGTCCAAAATATTGATGGCCTTCCGCTGAGATTAGTTCCGCTGCAATGTATTAATCTATTATAATTTATCTTCCGCTGTAATTTTATTCCGATGTACTCTGATATATTCTGTACTCTGATGTAACATTCATTATTGATGTTATAAAAGTCTGTGTTGTTGTCCTGATGTGTTGTATGCCCAAAGCTAACGTATGCGGAATTTGAACAGTCTTGATCGATCTTGCGATCGATTGGGGTCGGGCAAAAATTTGTGTCGTTACATTGAGCGTGGTATTTTTAAAATAAGATATAAATAAATATGATTTGACAAATATGAATGCAAATACAAATACAGTTTAATACAAATACAAATACAAGTACAATTACAGATACAAAGACAAATTAGTGCAGACCAGCAGCAACCAACCCATCAATGGTATCTCGAACTAATGACATTTCTCGGTATCCATCTGGGTGTACACGTTCAGTGCCTCTATTCGTCGTATTTCTCGTAGTATAATATTCTGCCAAGTAATGATCGAGGATTAGTTCATGATCATCATCAAAAGCCATAAAATCTGGGTAACCGCTATTATATTTGCGTATGAAATTGTGTAAGGTCATTGTAGATATGACAACTTTCACTTGAGTATTGAACCGATATGTATGTATCTTGTTGAGAATTGTAAATTTATTTTTCCAAATGTTCTTTCTACGGCTATCCGTAAACTCGAATGGTAGAAATTAAACACTTCATTGGCCGACTTTGGTAGATTCATGGTTTCACGGAAATGCGGAATATGGTACCTCATATGTCGATATGGTGGTAAATATCCAGTCTGAAGTGGATAGCCTGAATAAACCAAATAATATTGTCCAGCTGGAGGGTTAGGAAAGTTAGAGCTTCTATCGTTTGTAACAGAATTAAAAATTCTACTATCATGTGCAGTCCCTTCCCAACCAGCCATAACATAAGTAAACTGTAAATCGAAATCACAAACCGCTAATGTATTTTGAGTTGTAAAACATTTTCTTCCGATATAAAGGATAATTTTATCAGCTGGTAAATGTGCAGATATGTGTGTACCATCTATAGCGCCAATATTGCTTCTAAAATACGAATAATACCGGGTTGAAGTTCTTATGTGATGTGGAACAGTATTAAATTGTTGTTCCCCTTGCTTTAGTACATCCGCAGCGAGTAATTGAAAAACGTTTAGGACATCATAAAAACAAACGGAAATTGTGTTACCTGATCGTTGAAATCTTTCTTGAAGTTGTCTATTTGAAAGCCCAGTAGCCATTGTATAAATGAATATTCCAACCATTTCAATAACACAGATTTCTGGTCTGTAAGCGAGACCATAATGTTTGCAGTTTTTCACATAATGCGTAAAAACAAAGTCTTTTCATCCAATAATTATTTTGACAACAGTTTTGATGACCATTCAAAATTTCGTTGATCCAAGATAAGCCAATGACTCTAAAATATTAATCCGCGTCATATGATTTCTCATTTCATTCCGAGGCAGATAAACCCCGTAGAGATTAATCAAATCGTCTTAATCGGAGAATGAATCGGAGTTAGACATTAATCGAATAAGAAGAAAGAGTTGAAGAAGTTGTTGAAGTAGTAGTTGTGAAAGTTGTTAAGGAAGGATGGGGTGATTTATAGTAAGAACGGGAAAGTTGGAAATCAAGCCGTTGACGTCCGACGCGTCGGAAGCGTCAGACGCCAACGGCTTGATTTCCAACTTTCAGAAATCGTTCTATTTGGAAGGGGAGAAAGTGCTGGCGTCCAACGCGTCCGACGCCACCAAAAATTTAAACGTGCTAAATTTTAGCTGCGAACACACCCTGTGAGTTTCCTTCAATTCTATGTCTTATAGTGCGGAGCTGCATAAATTTCAAAAGTTGTATTTTGGGTTATAAGCGCTCTATCAGAACCTGAAACTAGGTGATATTTTTTTGTATATATTATATTTGATTCTCCTTTCATTGTTGTAGTTGCATGGATAATTTTTTTTTTACTGTACTGCATCAACAGAAATACCAAATGAAATGCGCAACAACAATCAGTAAACCAGTGCTCGCTATAACATAATGAAGATATAGGATAAGCAGCGTACCTTTTGAAGCCAAATGCTGGATTATTGGTTCTTGAAGGTCACTCAACATTTATTCTAAAATTCATTCTAAAGTTGTTTTATTTAATCACTTTCTATTTAAATGTTTTGGTTCAGTTACTTTAATTTTAAGTCACATATATTGCAGCATCGAGACATGATAGTGACGTCAGAAGAAAAAGTCCTTGATGAAATTCAGAGATGGTGTATCCAAGCTGATGAATTATGTAGCTGGCATAACGTTAGTGAGCTGATGTTCGCCATATTACCTGAGCAAACTTTCAGGGAAAGGCTTCATTCAGGAGTTTTTTTTTCCCTACCTTTCGCTAGTTCTCTTCTAATATCTTCACCACTGCTTTAGGCAATTTTAGATAGATGTTTATCCAAAAGCTAGGCTTCCATGTTATACAAACTAGCCGAGACATTGCATAATCCTTTTCTTGTTAGGAATAAGTCTCCTAGCTTATAGGAGTTGAGTTCGTCCTTTTAACATGTTATTAAGTAGTGTTTTACCAAGTTTTTAGCTGCCTCTACTATTGTGCCTAGGTTTATGTTTATAGCACGTTGTATTGGTTTATAAATGCTTTCTAGTATAATGAATAAAATTGCTAGGCTTTCAGTTTAAATATTCTTCTCTTCCAATATTCTCAACAATTGGTATCAGAGCCATAAAGCTAACCCCTAGTAGAGCCGATCTTGGTGTATCATTTTTCCGGCGGCGGTAGCCACCATTTAAGGCTATCCTCCGCTGAATCAGTTGCCTTCAAAATGTTTGGTTTCCAGTTTTATTCACTGATGTCGTGCTGTTGCCAGAGATGATTGATGTAAAGTGTGGATCAGCGTTGCCTGCCTGTGAAGCGTTTGACTGATTTATGTTTGGCAATGGTGTGTTTCAATGTCAGAAGTGTGGTTGGATGAGGTTGAGATTGAGTAGTTTGGTGCGGCAGTGGTGACAAAGCAAGGAGTTGAGATGATGAGAAGGAGTTGATGCTTACAAAGGAGAGGACACAGAAAACCCTAACGATTGGATGCCTGCTGTTTTAGCCGTAGCACTCAAAGAAGATATATTAAAAGACAAGCTAGACGATCTGTAGAAACAGACAATTCAGCTACAGAAGATGATAATTTAGTTTATCAGAAACTTGAGGATCACCAAATTACATCTGCATTGGAACATCTGTCATGAGGTGTCTTTGAATCATGAGGTGTCTGAATCTTCCATGGAAGGAAAAGAATATATGATATAGATGAGACGAACACGTCTGAAGGTACCAACGAGGATGCAGAAAGCTTTGATGACGCAGAAAAATCAAGTGAGAAAGATGGAAGTGTAACTGTTTTTGTGGTTGATGATGGCAGTGAGCAGAGTTGGATGCTTCGCTCGCTATCTGAATCATCTGTAGCTTGTGTACTAGTGACTATGCCATGCAAAATGTTATTTTGCAGATCGGCCTACGCCGTTTGGCCCCGGGTGGGATGCAGATCCATCAGTTTACATAGATGGGTACTGAAATGTCATGCTTGTAACACAGTGACCCAAGAAATTGGAAGGATATTTTGTCCTAAATGTGGCAATGGGGCCGGAGGCACTCTACGAAAGATATCTGTCACAGTTAGGTGATGTGGGTGATGGATTTGAGGGTAGGCGACAATGGTTTTTGGTGGCAATGCAGCTTTGAAACCCTTGCAGAACCAGCGAAATAAGTTGGGCAGAACATGAAAGTTATCGATCTCTGGTTTACTCGTTTTGGCAAAGCTGAACAACCGAGGAAAAAAAAAAGGAAATGGACAACCGAGAAGCTTTTCGAAAAGGTTACGAGCACTGGGCACTTGCAGCAGCATGCGGAGGAACACGTAAAAAGTTACATGCTTATGCGAAGAGAAGTCCACTAGAAGTTGTAGATAATACTGAAATGGACAATGCTCGCGATACAGGAAAGGCTATCTGTTTTCTATAGCTTAATCATGCAATATATCAGAATTATTCATGTCTCTTTGATTCAAGGAGGCGACTTCGCCCTTGGGGATGGAACTAGGGAAGGGGTAGCGATCGCGATTGCGGTGATAGGTTGCAGCTGTGCTGTTTGTAACTGTGGAGGTAGCGTGTTGTGTTTCAGTGTTGAATTTGCAGTGCGATATTGAATTGCGTGTTTTGGTTGTAGAAGCTGGTGAAAAATTGTAGCGCTGATTGAATTGCTGAGTATGGAGGCAGCTACTGGAAGAAGCTGGGCTCTGGCAGTGATGTATCGGCAGAGGAGGTGTTGATGTATTGGCAGTTTGATGCTTGTGAGATGATGTGGAATGAATTTTTCTGTATCCAACTTCAATGGATCAATCTTATCCATTGATTTGCACAAAATCTAATGGTTTTGGGTGGATTGTAGGACCCGTTCATTAGATTATTAATAATATGTGTGGTTGATGTGTGGTAATGATTTGTTGGACATACGGGAACACCGTACAGAAGAATTGATCCCATGAAATGATGTTTTGGGTCTGCCACAAATTGTTGCAGTTTGTGGTTATTGTGACAAGTAGTGATTGAAGAAGAAATGTATTGAGTGAAGAAGAATTGCAGCAAAGATGCATTGAGTGAAGAAAGCACGAGCTAGTTTGCTTGTGTGGAAGTGTTTGTGTGGAAGTGACGTGAGAATAAAACGACGACGAAGAAGGATAGAATTTCGGTTACGGGGTTGGATATTTATGGAGCGCTCAAGAGGAACTATTTGAAGATATGTCTATAAGAACATAGGTACGTAGGCTGAGTGAGAAAGACTTGATTTTGTGTCATACAACAAGTAAAGAAGAAGAGCTGCGGCTCTCACTTGTTGGGAAGATGGCAGATACAGCAGTATTAGGGAATGACCCGAAATGAGAGGTCGGTGAATCCTTAAGTGGAAAACAAGAGTTTTGTTAATGGTGTAAAGTATTAGTCAGCGTGAAACAGTTGAGATGTCCAACCAGGTAGAGATGAGATTTGTGATCGGGTTCATCTACGCAAGACGATGAAGAAATTGAAAAACGCGATTCATCGTTTTATAAACTGGATGTTAGCACAACTAGTTTAAGGGAGGGATTGTTAGGAATAAGTCTCCTTGCTTGTTGGAGTTGAGTTCGTCCTTTTAGCATGTTTATTAAGTAGTGTTTTACCAAATCATCAGCTGCCTCTACTATTGTGCCTAGGTTTATTTTATAGCACACTGTATTTGTTTATAAATGATTTTAGTATAATAAATAAAATTGATAGGCTTTCAGTTTAAATATTCATCTCTTCCAACATTCTCAACACTTGTTAGGATTGTCTCGTATGTTCTTAAGGAGTAACGATGGTTTGAATACAATAATCTCACATCATGAAATATATTGAAGGAATTGTGTACAAATATGCGTTGATAGACACGTGACATAAGAGATTCCTTTTGTTATATGAGAGTTGTGTGCCAACTCATATGCGTACAAGGTAGAGAACTTTGTTTCGACCGTCGTTACATAACAGCCATTTTTAACTACAGACGTAGAAAAGCAAAATTCAATTAGAAAGTTTCATTTGTTTCAACATATTGTAAGCCAGAGAATGGTAATTTAAGATTCAAGCTTTCTTATATTTTATTAACGCTAGTATTTTTATTTTATTTTTGAATGGCATTACAGATCGAAGAAGCATTTCATTTTTGAAAGGGAGTTGAGGCAGTGACGCTTTGACTTGGAGAATTTAAACTGGATCTACAATTATCTCTGAGTTAGAAGTTGAAACATTTGACTTTACTGCAAAGTAAGAAATCTTTAACCCAATGATTTTATTTTGAGGTTAATTTGTTAGGATAATCTTCAACCCAATGATTTAAATGATTTAAAGCCCTTCAATGGTTTGCATTTATGTGAGCTTCACTGTAATTTGTTGTGCCTGTTATGTTAATTCGAGCGTTGCTGCATTCCCATTTCAATTCCCATTCCTATTTGCATTTCAATTCCCATTTCCATTTGCATTTTCGTTCCAGTTTAAGTGTTATGTGTATTTAACATAATGAAATATGCTAACTTATTATTTTTGGCACCTATAAAAGCATCTGGCAGTACAGTTTTTGCCTTGCAATGCATACATCTGTTATATTGTTCAGGGTGCGTTCACAGTGAAAATTTGGCATTCTCGTTTTTTTTTTTTTTTTTTTTTTTTTTGTCGAACGCAAGCACCTGTTTCCCCTTCCAGATTCCAGGATTCTCGAACATTGGAAATTTAATTGTTGCTGTCCGACGCGTCGGACGCCAACGGTTAAATTTCCAACATATCGTTTCATCGGCTATAAAACCCACGGCCTCCCCCCTTTTCTCCCCAGCTCAACTCGAATCCTCTTCTCCTAACCCTCAAATTTCGATTTTTTCGAGCAATTTCAAGCTGCAAAAACAGTTATTTTTTATATGATTGTGTTTATTTTTCAATTTACTATAACATATGTTTTTTTTCGAATTTTTTTGATTTTTTTTTTTTTAATGCAGATGGCTTCCTCAACCACCTCTGCTACCTCGCAGCCATTTGCGAATTGGACGGACGACCGAGAGTGCGCTTTCATAGATATTTGCGTTGAGTTTATAGCCGATCGCGATACAGGCGTCAGTGGGTTCTACTCAACAGTCGCGGCATCAATGAATGACCGTTTTAATCTGGAGTTCACAGAAACCCAGATCAAAAATAAATGGGACAACATGAAGCGCTCTTTTCGCGATTGGGACAGACTACTACGAACACCTGGCGGTGTATGGAGTGCAGAGTTCGATTATCTGGACGGTCCAAATGATTTTTGGAGTACCGACGGTGGCAGACCTTACAGACGGTTCAGGAGGAACTCGCCGTTGAAATTCCGAGAGCAGAACATTATGTTTGAGGGTTGTTTGCGGAAAGATACTTGTGCGTATCCGATACCTGAGGTTGCGTGTAACGACCCAGGGATTTCAGCCCCGAAAATCGACATAAATACCTTTACTGTAACTCATGCCGATCCTCCAAGCACCGAAACACTGGATAGTTATTAGAAAGAATTTAGAGGGTGAGATAAGAAAGAAAGAAATATTAGAATAGAAGAAGAAGAAGAAACAACACAACACAGAGTCTCACATCGCAGCGGAACAAAATATAATACAGAAATAAATCTTTATTGAGAGCTTTGAAAATACTTACAGTATCAGAGTACATCATACCATGGGACAGTTATAATAGCCTGTTCCCATATACAACACACAGCGGAATAGTAGTAATATCATACGTCTGGACTCTTCCAGCTCGTCTCTTCATAGCAGTCGCTAACCTGAACCTGTACACTCCGGGCTAACCCGAGCATTTACAAAACACCGGGTCAGTCTGGTGAACCAGAGTGAGATAAACTCGCACAGTAATAAGGTAAATCATCCAATCATGATTTTAAAGTTCAAAATCTTTTCAGAAGAAAGGATAATCGTAAAACCAAATCCACACATAAACACGGACGGTTTTTACCTTACGATAACCCAAAACATTTTTTAAACCAATATCTTGTCTGATATTATAATAATGTCTAAATACAAGTAAATAGAATCTAGTGGAACGCTTGCATCTCACGCTCCACATATATAGTATACAATCAAAACCGCAGGCGCTTATTGGAGATTGGGTTCCAATTATGACAAGGTATGGGACCACCTGCCGATAGTGTATCTCTAGAGACGAATACACTGGGTTCAACAAGAACATCTTGCAACTCGGCCCTCACATGACCGACCACTCATTTCGCTTGAGTGTATCGAATGTATATCACCGACGGTTGGGATCAGCAACCGTCTCCCGATAAGGGACAGCATCGAAACATAGATTTAAGAAGCAAATAGGATTTTCTCTAGATAGGTGATTATACACCCTAATGGGAGCGACCCACATAGCCATGCTGCCTGCCCGATTTTTGTTATTTCCCGGTTGATGAGGCTTGAGGCCAGAATTAACTCTTGACATCTGGTCGCCATTTACTTTGAATGCCACATCGTCAGATCCGTCAGATATCACTAATTGACGTCCACAAAAATACTCTAGCTGGAAGCTAAGAGAACGGCAAATCTCTGCCCACAACTATCGCACGTTTGAAGAAATCAACGTACGTGATCCTTTGGAAATACTCTGTCAGACATACGTCCATACAAGTCATCCAGGAACAGGATGAACCGAAGGCACTCTCCTACTGCATCCAATATAGGAATCACCCCATGGATCAGTAGCGAGAAGTCCTTGCAACCCGTAGATTCCAACCACGACAGAATCACAACTTCTCTCTGCTTGCCAGGCAGAGAATATTAGTGGTTCTTCCGTTTATGAAAATCCACAGTCTTCACAGCACCACCTCGATCATCTTCTGATATCTTCACGTATTTGTGGGTCGGAATGGGTTTCGAATATGAATTCGATCCCGGTCTTTCCGTACCAACAATCGTATTGGACATGATTTGATAGTCGGTGTTTTAACTATCAAAATATACAGTGTTTCAATCATGACACTCCAATGAGTTCACTGGTTCAGTATTCAGCATCACTTGGCCTTTAACAAACTGGTTTACTTTTGTTACAGTAAAACTTCTAATTCCTTTAATATTCAAAATATACAATATTCGAATAACTCTAATTAGATTTAAATCTATTCGATTAACTCGACTTATTTAACTCCTATCGATTTACAAATATTTGACTTAGTCCATTCGCTTGACTCTAGGTCGCAGCGACCACAATGGTTACGCCTGATTCCCTCAGGAAACATCCGACCGCCGTAGGCTATCTGCAGCCCTGCGAATTACGCTAGCAGTCGTACGCAATGGCAACTTACCTTGAATACTATGTTTGACTAACTCTAGCTCGAATAACTATATTCAATTACACACTTAAATCTTCTTTCAAATCATCTTTTAAATTCGGAAACCCATTAGTTTTAACAAAGAAATTTATAACACATATGTTATAACAATAGCATTATAATTACTATTTAGATTTACAAAACAACAGCGCTATAATCGCTGTTTAGGTTTACAACCCATTTACTATAGCAAAAGTGCTACAATCGCTATATTAGATTTACGAAACATATATTATAACAACAGCGCTAAAATCGCTGTTTAGATTTCAAAACATATCCACTAACGTCTCTTATGATTACCAACTAATACTATCTTCAGATAATCCCGATGTTGTTCAAGTTGGGGTATTTTAATTACCTCTCAGACCTTGATCAAACAACGTTCTTATCCTCAGAAGAATATAAGTTGTAATCACAAAATCAATATTCCCATTTCAGTCTCGAAATACATTCCATTATAACTTGGGTTTAGTTATACAACCCTATAACCCACTTCTTTAACCAGATTCATTTATTTCCAATCTTCTTTCAAATCTGTTCGACCATTCCCCACTTTTGAAATCTTATTTCAAATTTCCCTTTGACTTGATCTCATTTTCAAATAACGTTAATTCAATATTAACGATTTACACCTTGAAACTCATTGATATATTCTGGTTTATCTTAAACCCTTTTTAAAACCTTATCTAAATTTAAACGATATTTAACCCAAAACGCATTTAAATTGATAATCAATTCAAATTCAAAATGGTCGATTTAATTCACCCAAACTTGATTATTTCGTTAACCGATTCCAAATAAATTCTCACTTTATATTAATTGATAATATAATTAATTTAAATAAATTCCATTAATTGTTTTCTTGACAAAACAACTATCCAAATTTAATCATTTGATTTATTTCTTATCCTTGTACTCATCAATCTAATTTATATCAGAAATTTCTTTATAAAATCGTTTAAAAACAAATCAAGGTCTTAAATAAATAAAATATTTATTTAATTCCCTTTTATAACTTTATCAAAATAATATACTTCAAAATCTAACTCCAGTTATAAAATAAATTTTATAACTTCAACTCTATCGATTCACCTGACGGTGAATCAATATTTATAACACGATTGATTTTATAGGCCATACGCTGCTAAATACTCAACCAATACCGCTCATTGGTTTAAACACAACACAGGTTGAATTCCCAGTCCAAATCAATCATCAAATCAATCAACCAAACAGGACAGTTCATATGCGAAAATATGAAATAAATAATATATTTGAGGAATCCGGTTGGATCCCTCCAACCTGTTCTTCCCTGTATTCAAATGGTTTTTCTCAAATCAGACGGTTCAGTTTTGTTTAACTGATAAATTAAATAACGACCATTTAACATCAACCATAAGCAATTCAAACAATTCAACCATTTAAACATGTTTATAAATAAACGTGACCAACTAAGGCGTGTCACCTTTATTGGAACCAAACGTTAAAAATAACGGTTTGGTATTCACTGAAATTAAACACAGTTTAATTTCATCGTTAAATCAACAAGAAGGGTATAACTAGCAAACAGGCAACCATCAGCAAGCAGAGCACATAAAATAAAAACCCAATTTATATAAAATATAAATGGGAAAATAACTGAGTGAGTTTAACTCACCTTGAGTTGATTTGTTCTGAAGCGATTCAGTTACAGTTAAATTAAACACTCGTTTAATTTACTGTAAATTCCAGCTTTGACTTGTACTGTCCAACACCGTTCCAAAATGTAGATCTCACTAATGTGATTCCAATGCTACTTTGCTTGTCGAATTCTGATAACACAGTCATGAATTACAATAACATAAGTTCCTACGATTTTATTTAAATTAACTAACATCTTAATTATAGTTTAATAAATTTTTAATTACTTTATAACGGGTCCGACTAACTTCCTGATGGTTCGTTTTCGGTCTTTCACTGCACCATTTATACACAACCCCTGCAATGTTCCCGAACATGACTTAAATTAAAAATTAACATTTAATTATAAAATTATTTAAATTTCTAATTACTGATTAATTTAACTAAATTCTTTACTTGAAAAGGTACGGTGACCCCAGAACGGCTTCAACCTGATTGTTTTCCTCCTCCTTGAACAAACTTCTGTACTCGTTCGTTTGCATCCAATAGCTTCCGCTAACGATTTACGTTGAAACCAAAACCGACTGCTCTTATCAGCTACAGTATCTCACTCCACAATTGGCTTCACGTCTCCAAAACCTGGGTAGTATTACTCAATGTTTAATTAAACTAACACCCTTAATTTAAAACTAAAACCAACGTAATTCTTTATACCAGGCCCATTTTCCACTTTGAATTCGCTCCCAGGTCCTATTCGACGTCCTTTAGCTCGATCCAACCAACGGTCCATCATGTTTCTGCGCCGTGCTCCTTCATTTCTGGTATCCATTCCTTAATTAAATTACTTAATACTAGTATAAGCCAGCAGATCACTTTCGTTCTCGTCCTTCTCACTTTGCATGCGCGTTTGCAAGTCCCCCCCTTCATTAACTCTTGGTTGCTCCTGTCCAAACACTGGCTACTCCTTCTTGTGTTCTCGCTCTAAAATAGCTGCTCTTCCAACGCTCAACTCCAAAACGCTGACCGCCCAACCCAAACGCACCGCCCTCCGGTCAACCGTACGCCCATCACACTACCAGCCCCAACGCCTCGCTGACCTTTGCCTTCGACCAGAGTATGGTCCCTTTTGGTTTAGTAGTTAGAAAGTTTGTGAATGGCATTAAAGATCGAGAGATTAGAAGAGGAGTAAGGATCGAAGAGCACTACTGTTGGTTTATTTGGTTGGCGGCGGAAGTAAAAAGGGAACTGTGAATTAGGTTTTGCTGATAAGGTTCTGAGTATATATAAGAGAAGAACCGTGGGAATCACGGTGTTGGAAAATCATATTTAATTTGGTTACTTGGTCGCCACGGCTTTACAGTGTATTGGTGGGGAGAACTCAAAGAATTACGTGACTATCACGGTAGAGTGAAGTTTGGCAGCCAAGGTATCGAAAGCGTGGAAGCAACGTAAGGGGCTACAGTGAAGGAGTAGGATGCTTCTACTAATATTAAAATTGTATGAAACTTCATTCTAAAGTAATACGCCGAAACCACAACAACCGACTTCTGTTTACTGATAAAAAGGTTAATCCTAGTGTAAAAAGGTATTCCGGACCCCATGGGACAAGTTTCGTTGAATTCCGACTTCGTATGAAAAAAATTCTTTTATAAAACCAGAAATGAACACGCGTTTAATTTTTTCACGATCACCAGATAAATCGAATCAACTTGAAACCTTGATATCTTGCAATACCTTTTCGATACGAACCCAACGACACTAGTTTCGTCGTATTCTGAGACTGTTTGCCCGGTAAGCTGTTTTTACCCCGAACCGCCCTACCTTTTTTAACGCCAAATTTCTCGATCTCTAAAAAATAACAAACTATATACCTATCCTGACTCTAATCGACGATACGAATTCAACGGAACTGGTTTCGTGGCCTAATTCGATCGTCTGCTCAAGTTACACTCAAATATCCTTTTATTTATTTAAATACACGCTATAGAAAATGAACGAGCGTTTATAGCTACCGTGGTCAAATACGACATCGGTTTTCCACGCCATTCACCACCGTACAATAATTTAACGTTACGGTCCCAATGAAACTGATTTCGTCGAAATCTGAGTCCGTTTGCAAAATGGCCATTTTACGGGTCGATACGACCTCCATAGCGTTTTTTTTTTCAAAATTTGTTTTAGCCATAACTCGCAACCAATAACACGGAATCTGGATTTTTTTCTCTTTTATATGAAAGCTATCGTCAACACGCTCCCAGCGTTTCTTATTTCATAGAAATCCGACTTATATCGGACTCTGTATTCTCCGTTGAAGTTCAAAACTCGAATTTACGAACTGCTCGTCATTTTCAGGCTCGATTTATATTATATAAATATATAACGTTCGAACTTCGTTTCAATAACGAATTAAATATTAAATTCCATTAATATTCCCAATATAATATTTAAAATAAATAAATTAAATTAAATATTTGACGGGCAAAAACACGGGTCGTTACATTGCGTCTCCTACTGCACCTGCACCTCCACCAGCGTCTGTGTCAGCCGCTTCCTTCTCCCCTGTCGAAGCGGGTTACTATACTGGTTGGATGACTTCGGGCGATCCCCCTTCTGGTCAGCCCTCTAGGCGCAGACAGGTAGAGCGTGCAAGCTCGTTTGTGACCGACCGTATGAGACAGCTTGCTATTCGTTGCTTGGAGCTTATTCAGGAACCGGGTACACGTGTGGACCTTTGGGAGATTCTGACGATTTTCCGCAATGATCAGCGGAATGTGGATATTGTTTAAGAGCTTACCGATGAGGGCATCCGTGGGTTTATTTTGGCGGAGTTGAGCTTATTGCCCCATCATCGTTTATTTTAGATTTTCATGTATTTGTTTTAATTTCAGTCCTGTTGTGTTCTTTATATTTGTATTTCTGCTCATGCAATGAAAAATGTAGTCGTTTTGTTTTATGCAATTAGTATTTAATTAATTCAAAATAATTAATTTAACAATTAAATACCTCGCTCAAATACCCCGTTCGTAGGTAAAAACACATTCCTCGTTCGCTACAGTACCACGTTCAAATACCCTGTTCAAATGTCTCGCTCAAATACCCACTCGCATTGGCTAAAAACGCAGCCTCAGTGATTTGTGTCTGTAGCTGTCAAAATACGAAAAGGGTCGACTGTTCTCCTTTTATAGTAATTTAAGTTTTAGGGATACTGAAAACGTAGGCCCCTTAGAATAATATAAAGGAAAAGGTATTCTCACCACGTCAACTGACGACATTAGTTCATGCAGATTATTCTCACCACGTTAGTGATTCCAATCTTTCCCACGACTTTAAACCATCTTATGTAAAACTAGAAAAAGTATGATACTACGTGTTATAGATGGAGGAAGATTAACTCATAGTTTATAAATTTTCTTTTCCCCAGTCAAAATTTAACTTAATTCCATATTCTGCCTCTACCGTAATAATTTGAATTATTTGATTTCTTTCTTGCAAATGATGCAATTTTAACTTCCCTATTTTTTTGTTTTTCGTCAGCTATTTTGAAATAATAATGCAATTTTTGCAGTAAGAATCGCCGGAATCGCCATGCAGGATGTATGTGTTCTTTGTTATGTTACTTTTGGGCATATAGTTTCAATAGCTAAATTGGTACCTTTAAATTGTTATGTTCACTTCTTCTATTAGCACCCTTAAGTATTACATTTCATTGTTGTAACAATATATTTCTCTGTCCCCGTATTAAGTTTGGTTTTCATAGCCATGCTAGATCAATTATATGTTACTCTTTTCCCCTCCAGTATGGTAATATTTGTGAGGTAATATATGTGTATTTTAAATTTATTTAAAAATTTACAGCATTTCTGTTAAACAATTACCAATTTGATTCTTCCTTTGTAAAATAACAACTGCATTCTCATTCTCCTCACAAATTTGGTTTCTGTGCAGGAACATTTTAGGGTTTTGGACCAGACGAAACGTAGAATATTAATCAGAAATTGACAGAGAAGCAATGTTTCCTTTAAAAAACTGCAGATGTATATTATATGAACCGAGATGCCGACCAATTACAAATGTTACGTATTTTTTGAAAATTATTTTTGATGGCTATTATATTATGTACTGCCAAAGTGTTGTTCTTTGATGATAGTTTGAATATTGCAGTTTTAGTGATATTTTTATTTTATTATGCAGTCCATGTATCCATGTTCACTTTATATGCATTTTGCAACAATTTTAATTAAATGGTTTGGACCTGGTTCAACCTATTAAATTGTTGATTTGGGTTGAGTTTACCCATTTAATAAATGGATACAATGAGTCCAGTATTTTTCTTTTTTGTTAAATGGGTTGAGTTAACTTTCAACCAACCCATTTATACCCAATCCAACCTATTTAACACCCTTGATCCCATGAGAGTTAAATATGATTATTTACCGTACCATGAAACATGATCCTTTCTTGAAATTAAATGAAAATTATTTCATTTTCCCATTCAAACATCACGGTCAGCTTGGTAACATGAGCACAGCACTAAACTTTAATCGTTACGTTTAGAGAGATTATTTTATCATTGCCCAGGGAAAATGGACAACACCACATCCCAACCATTTCTATTGCTGCATAAAACACCTCCAGACGGAAGAGATAAAAATTCAGATCATATCGCCAAACATAAAACACACAAGATAAATGATAACATGCAAAGACTAGGTAACAATGACAAAAGAGCATCACCAATAAAGTTGATAATATAATAGCATCTCCACAGAAGTGAGGATTTTAAATGCAAGGAAGAAGAGAAATTAACCAGAGAGAATTCCAATCCGTCAAGCAGTTGAGCGTTGATTTCATGTATTTTTTTTCTAAATGATAATTCACTAAACAGTTTACAAAAAGTCAACTAGCATAATTTAAACAGATTAAAAACTCTTGTATCTCTAGCAACAGCTTAAGACGCCCTAACAATGGGAAATGGTGTTTTTCACGCAATTGTTGTAACAACGTACGGAAGTGTTTTGAAATACAGACCTTAAACGAGAAAAAGGGAACTTGGTATCAACTGTCGAATCACTGGCAGTCCTAAGGCTCTATAGTGTATAGAAGGCAGCTAACTCCCATTAAACATTAATGTTTCACTAGGTCGTATGAACAACACTTGAGCACATGTTATCTAAATTGTAGTCTAAGATAAAACCACTCTTGGATGTACTTAGCTTCCTTCAAAATACAAGTCCAGTTTAACCACTGCCTGCAGTGCATATGCTTTGTTCAACATTTGTCATATCGCATAACAACAACCCACTTTAAGCACAAAATGTAAACAACATCATTTCACTACTCCCTCAGAGATTTTGAAATCCAATAGGTAAGAAGCGAACATCCGCACATTAGACTCATATCCAAGGTCAGTTGACTTGTTATTGGGCTCAACCATTAAAAAGGAATTCATAAATCCGTTTAAAAAATAAGCAATCATGGCAATATAGCATGCCGTTTTCCTTTCCTTTATAACATCAAAACAAAATTTTGACGAATAAAAAGAGAACCTGAATAAAAAGGCCCTCAGACCAATATGTTCCCATGTCTTTCTAATATTAGCTATGCTTCTCACCCCTGCAATTTTGCTTTCCCTTCTCAGTACTCCAATTCAAAGGGTTGTTTCATAAGAAACAGAAAGTAAAACATAGACTTCACAACTAAGGAGCGGATGAATCAATAAGAAGTGGAAATCCCGACCAGATAACTACCACAAAAAAGGTTCTCGAAATGTTATAACCTCACAGCTGAATAAACCGACACTAGAAGAAAATTACTATAAGGTGGAAAACATTTGTATGAATGGTAGACCAAATACTGATTAAGATTAAAAGGTTTCCATATTATCTGCTTCATATTCTAAACGAAATTCGATTATACCAGATAGATGGCGTCATATGTTTATGTTGGCCAACATCAATGCATTCTTCGCTGAAGCAGTTCCGCAAATATAGCTGTTTATCTTCACAACATTGCCCCTTTTAAGTTGATAAGGTAAAGAAATTCAAATTTTTATTATAATGACCAGCAAAAAACTTTTTAAAATTAGCGGATATCTTCATATGCTTATTTGATGCCTATACATATCACCGGTGTGTTATTGATTCCATTGTTTGACTATTTCTGTAATAAAATTTTGTGCTTAAATAGAATCCTCTAACAGTAAACACTAATTGTAAAATCAAGCTTCACAATGGAAAAAAATAACCGGAGATGATTCAAAATTTTGTAACTTATATTCACGATCTCAATATTCAATGTATTTTGTATGCATAATATTGACTGCAAAAATAAAATGTGTTCTTCTCAACATAAAACCAAGTTTCACAGGGGAAACTGTATATATTTTCATTCCATGTAGGTAGAGAAAAAGCGACCAATCCAGTCGTTTGGGGTAAAAATGGGAAGAATGGCGATGATGAGTAAAAAAAAAAAGGATGTAATTGAGAATTTACTGAAATTTGTTAACATGATTGAGTCAAATGCATATGAATTCCTGTCTTCTAACAAAGCAATCCATGTAGGAGAAAAAAAAAGATGTGCATTCAGAAATTTATAAACCATCACTGATTACATTTTGATAAAGATTTATAGTAAGCTCTGAATACTTTTTATGATAACAAAAAATCTTAAAACCTTTGATCAATTCATTTTCAACTCATTCAACCATCAGTTGTTTGAAACAAATGCATCCTTGAACTAAATTATAAGAAGTAGAATTACCTATGGAGTAAAAAAAAAAAAAAAAAAAAAAAAAAAAAATCAAGGTAGCCGATCCTAATCGTTTAAGAATGGTACAGTCAGAAGGTATGAAATTTACATCCAGGAGTAAAAGGATTCCAAAGCAATATAATATTCAAAATTATTAGGTATTGTAATATTAAGGTAGTCAATAGGATATAGAGCAAAATAAAGCAAGGCTTGTGCTATGCTATTCTGCGCTATGCACGATAGAGCGCAAATTTAGTTCATTTTTGTAAATTTTGCGCTTTATATATATGTATGTATGTATTATGTATGTATGTATGTACACACACGCACGCACGCACGCGCGCACACACACATTCATATGTATGTATGTATGTATTCTAAACAAGATTAAAGTAGTCATGGTCTAAAGTTTACATAAATATCAAAACATTTATTCATGATTATCTCTATTATTTTATTAATTTCACTATAATTTGATTATATATCCATATTTGCACTGTAATTTACACAGTGAATTGCTAGTTGGTGCCTCCTATTCAAATTCAAAACTCTAGAGCAATTTTGTGAAATTCTTAACACGGTATCCTGAAATAAATTTGTCTACCAATTCATTTGTTGTTTTTAGTGATTTATCATCCTCATCATCTTTATATATTTTTTTCCCTAATTGAGATAGACTATTTAGATTGTCATTTTCATAAATTTCGATGCTAATTCGCATTTTTGTTGAATTTTTTCCGATTATTTTCAAAATATTGTTCCAATGTTGACTTGAAATACTTTTTTTCCCATTTTTTTAATGTAAATTTTCATTTCGTTTGTTTTGATATTTTTGTTACTATAAAATTATACTTATCAAAACAAACTTTTTAGTTGTTTGGTGCATGCAGAAAAAAAGTAATATATAATATTAAAGCATATGAACATTATAGATGCTTACAAACTAACAGATATGAAAGTATATTTATTGTTGAGTCTCTCATTCAATTAAGTGGTATGAAAAAAAAAAAAAAAAACCTCGAATCATGTATGAATCAACATGGTAACAGCATAATATTCGGTGGTAGTAGTGGAGCATAAATAAGATATTTGTTATTAAGTTGAATGGTTAATTTTTCATGAAAACAAACCAGAAAATAGCGTCATTGATTATGCACCAAAATTTGGCAATTTGTATCTTGTATCGAATAATTTACTTTCTCAAACACCCACAACCAATGTTGTCAAATATCTTAAAATCCTACGATTTGAATCCCGTTTTAAATTGAATCTTTCCCTTTACGATTCGATTTATTCTTCGATTCAAACTCGGCTAATGCCACCTATTAGAAAACCACTCAATCAAAATTGATGTATCCGATATACTAATTTGGATCCATAATTCCAATTCTAGTCAAAATAGTATCGAAATAAGAGA
Source organism: Allium sativum (assembly GCA_030737875.1). Taxonomy (NCBI): domain Eukaryota; kingdom Viridiplantae; phylum Streptophyta; class Magnoliopsida; order Asparagales; family Amaryllidaceae; genus Allium; species Allium sativum. Next base: position 373,195,726 of record CM060924.1, on the reverse strand, counting down.
GAAAACGTAATTTTGGGTTTAGATATAGAAGTTCAAACATCAAAATAAATTTCAAATTGTATGCAAACATTAAAATATTTGTTTTTTAACTCTACGATTTACTATTTAAATCCCGTTTCGATTTAAATTTGAATTTTACGATTTACGATTTAAATCTTATTTTGAAAACCTTGCCCACAACAACTAACATATAAGGTCATTTTCTAAGCATTTCTAAAGTGACACTTTTGATGTATGAGAATGAAATTTATACTATTTTATCAAATTAAAAAAAATATTCAAGAGTTCATACTTCATTCAAAAAAACTAAAAATGAATGGTCGTTAAGTCATTTTTTGCGTTTTCAGTTAAGCAACAAAGTTCACTATTGCAACTATCAAGTTTTATAAGGTAATAGTTATTAAGGTAAATAACATCACTAGAAAAATTAAATTGAATGTTTAAATTATAAAGTTTCTACCAATTAATAGAGCTAAATTTCAACCTAGAAATATATCTAGAGAAAGAAACATAAGTATTAAATTTTTTCCACAATGTTTTGACAACGAAGCATCCACCAAACGCTTAACTGGGTGCGGTCTTGATGCCGGAAAGGAGGTTGTCACATGTTAATCGACAACCGAAGCCACACGAGAAAGAGAGAGAGTATCCGACCTCATGATTCACAGTCGATGGCAATAGAGTTCATTTGGGAGCATTTATAGGCACCATCTATTAGGAAAGAAGCCAGAGTTGTTTAGTGATGTCACATGACTAGGCCACCTCGAAGAGGGATCTCAACCATTGTCAACAACGATGGTTAGAGTCCCTGGCTTCCTAGTGCAGTTGTTAATGTTCGAGTTTGAGATGTACCGGTTTAGGATCGATATTCTTAGAGTGGACATTGCTTACATTTATTATTGGTTATGACTTCAGAACTTGAAGTGATGTAGTTCAAACTCGACCGAGATAGATGGTTCTATGTGGAAGAGGTGTTAGTTGTCCTCGATGTTGTTGGGTGAGAATGATTGAGCATTCATTTCAAGATGAATGAATTATTAGCTATCTAATGTTGGATAGGAGGAATCAAGTGGTTCTCTATAGTTACTTGAGATTCCTGACTGGATGCGGGGATAACTATCGATGGTTTTCATCAATGGATTGCTAAGGATTTGATGATAGCATGATAGCCTTAAGTCATAGCTGATTTGTTGACGAGGAATGTTGGACTTATATTTCGTACTTCCACTAGAACGACAGCCAAATTCGTAGAGTCACATACGGACTGAATGTTATGAATGATGTCTAAATGCTAGGCAAATTAGTATCACGCATGCTAGGATAGGCACTCGACATACAAACCCGGTCATCGGCATAGGCCAGCTAGGCGATCGCCTAGGACCTTGGGTTGAAAGGGGGTCTCAAGATAGATTAATATAGATGTATAAACTATGATAGTAACGTGCTTTCAAACAATGTTTTAAATCGCAAAAAGCGTACATGAAGCGTTTTCAGGTCTACGAGGCGAGGCATAAGCATCGAAACGTTGAGGAACAAGCTTTTCGGGTAAAAATAAAACGCAAAACAAATAAAGAAATTCTGATATTAAAGTTAATCAATGCAAAAAATGAAAAACACATAATTTAAGATCCGACTTTTACCAAGTATATATTTTTATTGTAGATTTAAAATAAATAATCGAGACTCGCATGATTCAAATTTTGATTTCTTAAAACTATTTAAAGATTACATCAAACTCCAATTTTGATACGTTCTATCAATTCAAATCGATTTGCAAAATTTATTTCGAGATTTAACAAAGTTTATTGGAAAAAAAAAACTTTAAATAACAATGAGAAAATTCATTACATTGCTCATGATCATTATTTCATATATAATCTTACTTGATCATGTCGATATTGAAATTGAAAAGTAAAAATGCTAATTTTTATTTTCTTAAATTTTGCCTTTTTTATTTTCATTAAATAATTAAAATTTAATGACATTTATCTATGTTAATATCTGCAACTAAAGATTAAAAGGTTTTTAAGTCATATGCCTCAGCTGTTTGAGGCATGTGAGGCGTCCGCTTTGTATGCCTCAAGTAGTAGTCAAGACGCTAAGGCGCAAGCATTGAGCCTGGGGCTTTTTTGAGCCTTGGTTTTTTTTTAGCCTTGGGCTTTTTTGAGTTTGTGTGTCTTTTATATGAGTTTGATCTGCTATTTTACTAACTACAAAATAAATTTTAAACTATACTTTATAATTCATTCAATTATCTACATATTTTATTAATAAGATTTAAAATTTAAACCATATTTTATAATTTATTGAACAATTAAAAATTTTATTTAACTATTTATAAACAAAATTTTGAATTTAGCAAAAAAATGCCTCAAACTGCAAAAAGACGCAAGCCTTGAGCCTTGGGTTTTTCTACGCTTAGGCGCACCTAAGCGTGCGCCTTGATAATTATCCTCAAGTTGTTGAGGCGTAAGCTTTACAGGTTAAAAAACATTTTGAAATAAACATCAAAGCGTTTTCTCGTTTATTTTCTCGAGGCGGGTTTTTTAAAACAATGCTTTCAAAAGCGAATGTGGTAGGTTGGTGAGAGCATTTAGCCTCAATGTTGAGGTTGCAAGATCGATCCCTGGCATCGTCATTTTCATGTATTCGAATTTTTTCCCTGCCTACCACTCTGTCTTCTACTGCAGCTTTTGCCTGTGAATTTGGCCTAGGGTCTGGACCGTAAGCAAGAAAGTTATTTTTGATGGTTGCTTTTATTTTGCTTATGGAAGTTTGATTGCTGATGCTTAAGATGGCTACTTATGTTCATATTGTTGTTAGGCATGCGACATAATTGTGTTTTCGTATAGCATATTCATTTGAGTTAAATTTCATACATGACTTAACATACTGGTGTTAAACAGATTTCATTTATTTAGATTCCTCTTTGTTGAGTACATATTCAGGTACAAGCTAGCATTGTTTGTGTCGATGCTTATAATTCACATCTAAACAACAAGCTTTTTATAAAAGAGGTATGCAGTAGATGTAGAATTGTGGTTTATGCTCTTGATGCATTTCAGTGATTTTATGCCCCAGATATAGAAGACCATTTTTTCGAATATGTTTTCTTTTGATTGGTTGAGTCATTTGTGATGAGTTGTACTTTTCCAGATTGAGCCCCACAAAGGAGGTACTCCAAAATTTCTCGTGAACTACGCCATAATTCGAAGAATAGTTGTTTAGTTGGCTAGTCTTTCAATTAATGTTATTTTTCATTACCCATTCATTTGAAAATAAGTGCACAACTTGGACATTTTATTTCACCATATGGAATCTGAAATTGATTGTGATTGTACCTAAGGATGGAAATGATAACTCCTTGCCAATTCCGAGTCTATTCTCTTTATCGTGATTGATTTGTATAGTTGTAAGATAATGAGTGATGATTTCTTATGTGTTGTTGCTTCTATAGAGGATGTTCAGTTGTGTTGTTCAGTCCTTGAGGATTTTCGAGGACGAAATCCTTTTCAAGGATGAGAGAATGTCACGACCTATATTGTTTAGCATGCTTATATTCTTATTGTTCCAAATTATTGACTTTTCACATACGATCAAATAAGAGAACAAAACTACTTCCATTGTGTCCAGATGGTTTGTTGCATAAAGAATAAGGAACGCTATATTTTGATATCGTACGATTTGAGTCAAAACAATCCTGAATACTTGAATATTATCGTTATGGGACGCAGTCTCGGATTGCGACGAATCCAATACCATTGGAACCGCAATGGTAAGACGATGCATACATGCGAGTTTCCTAATGATCAGATGCATGGTTTAATCGCACAAGCTCAAAACGTGTGTTGGTTTCAATTGAGAAATTGAACGTTTGGAAAGAAAAGTTAGGTACCATATATGACGGAATCGGACCTCGAGACTTATCCCATTATATCCAAAAGACCTTTACACTGGGATCGTCAGTCGATACATCTTGTTTGGAATTCGTGTCAATTCGGCATATCTTGGACCATGCACTATAAATATTGGCATGCATTTGTAGAAATATTAATTATTTTATTCTCAAAAACCGCAACCTTGATTTTTCCAACCATCACCAATGAATGGCCAAAAATCACATATCTCCTTCCCTTGCTATAGGGTTGTCAACTGATACTTTTAGATACAGATAGTGTTGAACATGTATCTGCATCCATGATCATTTTCGAATATTGGATATATGTATCCGTGAATACGGACGGATATCGAATAATTGTACAAAGCGCTAGCGATCGATAAATTAACATAAATGAGAAAATTAAGTTTAATATAAATATTTTATCATCCCATTGATTATTGAAGTGTTAAAGATTAATAAATATGGTGATAATAAATAATTTTGAGCAGTTAATATGCATTTTGCACATAAAATATGAAGTTCAAACTTTATAAAACAATTAATTTATATCTTTCAACGTACTAGAATGCATATAATTTAAGCTATACTTTTGAAAAAGTCCAAACAGATAATTTTTGAATGCGGGTGTCTTCATATCCGCACCCACATCCGTTTTTCGGATATTTATCCGCTTTTAGATACGAATGCGGACGGATTTCAGATTTTTCAAGTATTCATTGATAGCTCTACCTTGATATCACTTAATCCATTTGTTGAAACATTGTGACACCAAAAACAAAGTTGTAGAGCTCGATGAGCTCTTCCAAATGAGGGGTTGGATCGCATTGAAGGTGTCGAAATGAGCTCTACCTTGATATCATTTAATAGAGTTTGGTGTATTTCGATCAAATGCACACGATAATGACTCTAAGAAAGTGATCGAGTTTGGTGCACACTAACTGAGCACACAAACGATGAGAAACTCGAACGGATGAGATAAATTTTCGAACAAGTATCGGAGTGTGTTGACAATTCTGAAGATTGAAAAGTATTGAAACGCGCTGATTGATCTAAAGACGATATAGCATCGAAGCTTGTGGACTGATCTAGAGATGGATGAGCACCGGAGTATACGATGATTGATCTGAAAATGAAGGATGCACTTGACAATGCGCATGGATTTTGAGACAGATGCAGGACATTCTCGTTTGATGTGTATTTGACCTTTTTGGTTAAGTACATGATTAGAGTAGTTGTTATCGACTTTTATGGAGTGATGACTATTGATGATGGTTGATTTGGCCAACTTTGACATGGACAATGATGAGGCTTCGAGGAGCAGGATGTGATGCTTGGTTCAACACTGATTTAGACATGATGATTCTTCGACTTGTGGTTTTGATGCTAAGGCAAAAAGTAGTGCTTCGACGCGATGATTTCGTCATTCGACGATGTTGGTGTCATGATAAGAAACAGGGGCATCGACGATAGATGATTTTACTCCGAAAAGCAGAGAGTGAGACTATAAGTAGGAATGGACTGCTAGTCGAAACAGTGAGACTGTAGGACGAGAGTCATGGGGCAAACGATATTCTACGACATACGATGGGTTTAGAGTGATACCAAACCAAAATGACTTCGAATGGGAGCTATAAAGAATAGTTCGGGGAAGACTGTGATGTGGAGAATGCGCACAAAGAGATCATTGATAACATAAGTTTTGGTGAGTATTCATGAAGCAAGGGCTTTCTATGGTGATATCCGTTAAGGATACAATGGCATGTGAATATTTCACTCAGGGATACGATAGCCTATGGGGATTTGATGACCCGTGGATCTTATGATGGAGATTTATCATACCCTATATCGCATATGATGGACATCTTAGTTTTCCTGACCTACAGAGCGACATGGATTTGATTACCAAGAACATCAAATGTTACCATACATCCAACGCACTAAGTGAGTAAATATGAGAATGAACGATGCTTGTTTGTTATCCCTTTAAAGATGTCACAATGTAGATATCATTGATGCAGATACTTAGACATCCTTAATACCATGATGTATGGTACACTCATGATGATGATGATGCATAGAGTAGTATATACTTTTATGTGCTAACTGTGTTGACGTAAAGGCGGATCAGGTATGATTCTTCATACCTATGTTCCATTTACTATTACGATTTTTACAGTATTTTAAGATTTGTTTATTGTTTACACCAGACAGTTAGTTATCTGATCCAGAATTTTAGGATCTTTTATTACCTTAGGTACTCGTCTACAATGCTGATAAGTATGCTAGGTAACAATTGTAAGTATTACCTAAAGTTGCGCATGTGGATTGGCAGGAGATGATGCCTTATCGTACTTATACTTGTGTTTATTGTTACACATTCCACCATGAGCCATCTTGTTGCTTTTAGAGAATTTACCAGTTGAGTTTATTTTACTTGTACAAACTCTATTTATGTAATTGTATTAGCTTGTATACTCTCATTATATGGTTTATATAGTTAGTATCGTCTTGCATGTTTTATATCAATATTTTCTGTTATATTTTATCTAATTCGTTGTGAGATATACGACAGATTCTTTTAATTGTGTTTCTTATTTCTTTTGAACATGCTAAACATATACACCTTTAAAGAAAAACAATTCACGCACAAAACGCTAGTTATCATCACATGCGAAGCACGTGTCGTAATGCTCGTGAAAATTAATATGCTGGTTCCTAGCATTCAAAAATGGATGTCCATACACAAATTTAAAGGGAAAGTCTATTTGAATACAAAATTTAGACACATTTGACGACACAATTGATCTCTACCGTTAGATCACCCCCTGAATTTCACCTCTCCATATAAGGACAAAAAGATCCAACGATCGAGGCTTTGTGTGCCTTGATTTGTGTCTAATTTTGTGTCCCAATAGCCGCCCCCAAATTTAAAAGAGTTGTTCTATCTTTCAACAGACACAAGCCTCAACGGATAATCTATCAATCAACATCACAGCCATGTCCACTATCGCCACCTTCCATGCATCCAAGTACATTGTCAACTCCACCACCTTCACCACTACCAAAATTTCCACTGTTATTGCCACTATAATGATCATGGCTGCCGCCATTACTGCTACTCTCTTCGTGGAAAATCAAACACATAGAATGCAAATTTGCAGAAGGATCGAGGGAAAGAAGTTGGAAAATTTGTGACCGGTTTGTGAATGGAGGTTACGGTTCTAAGCTAATCGAAGAAAATACACATGAAAAATAGGATTTAAATTTTTACCTTATATACTAAATTAAGCAGGGTACATGAAATACATCATCATTAACATTTCATTCCCAATTGAACTGACCGTTGTTATGTTGGATGCCTGGCTGTTTATGTGTTGGTATGTTACATAGGTGACAGATCTGTAAATTAAAAAGGTCTGAATGTACTCATCCACCAAGTGGCGTTGGGAATTGTAACAGTTTGCTGAATATATTATGATACCAGATCAATCAAATCATCATAAACAAGTTACATTGAAAACATGTTTGAATCATGGTTCATGGATCTGAACATTTATGATAGGACAACAAGATCATATTGTAGTAAAATTTTGAAATCTCCCACCTTTTAAACATAGACAGTAATCATTTACCCAATCTGATAACAAAAATTGGCATTTCCTTAGTGAGAAAACAGTAATCTTGCCAAAATAGTTTACGTAATAACTTACAAAAATGATGTGGCTTTATATTAGCCACTCCCTATTTCCATTAGTTCTTTCTAGCTAACATCAAGGCAGATAATTTTTATAAGCACTTTCAAAAATTACTTTTAAAACTATAGCATTTCTCTCTTCCTATTATTAATGACACCAAACATTACAGGTCTTGCTAAGGACATTGATTGATAATACAAGCATCATTTTTACAGAATACCAATTATTCCATTAATATCACTACTTAACTAAAATCATGAAAAGGTATTTTGACAGCGTTTCGCCAGATGAACTTCTGCTCATTTGGTAATACACTATGGAACAGAAAACAAGATTTCATTTGGCGATATTTCGCTATGGGTTCTCCAATTCATTCTGCATAATATTGTCAAATGATTTGGATATCACAAAGTGTAAAATTTCATGATTTGGAAGTTTTAAATTTGATATTAGGAAGATGACGATGCATTGCTATAGGTAGAACTATGGATTTTTATTCACCAGCTCAGATATGTTTTCCTCGGTTCCATTAAATTGAAATGAAATACAGCAGCTAGGCAACAATGCAACATGAAAGTAGGTGGCTAAGCAGCAAATAGTAGATCACACAAAGGTGTATTTCACTCTTGTTCATACATAACTTGAAATAGCACAAAATTACTCAAATTAGGGTTCAAACTCCTTTTATTCATAATTGAACAAGTTTCTTCACCAACATACTTGAAACAAAAGCAGAATAAGAAAAGGAAGAAAAAAAAAATCATCCATACCACAAATCACTCGGATTCAGCAGAACTAGAAGCAGCGGCAAGCCTCTCGAGGGCTTTCTGATGCGCCCATGTTTCAATAGTCAGATCAGGCTTCGCGTTCAATCCAACTCCAAGAATCACGATCGTCAGAAACGACGTAAGGTAGCACGGCAACTCCCAGTCTTCCCATTTCCTTGATTCTCCTGGCGGCGGTGGAGTTCGATTGAAAGGGTAACCTCCTGGATCGCCACCAGCAGGACCACCGCCTCCACCACGTGTGCGTGTAGCGGCGATGATGCGGCGGCGAAGCGTGCTTGGAAATAAATTCGACATATTTTGCGTTGAGTTTAGAGTTACCGGAGGAGCGAGAGCGCTAGGGATGGAAAAATACAATGTAAGGCTTTTAGGATCGGGTTCCGGGTTCAGGTGAAGAAAATTAGAAGTCATGTTCAAACCTGATCCGATTCGCGACGGTCTGATGTCAAGATGTACGCATTTTCAATATTAGTATTAACCAAACCAGACCGATCTATATCCAAGAACGGGTCAGATTTAGGTTTTTTAAATGTATAATTTGAATCTGGCTAAATCTGACTGATATAGAATGAAGATCCATGTATCGGATGGGGTATAACTCTCACTCAAGGTTCTAAAACTCGGTTTCGGCTTTGTTCGTTCAAAAATTTACTAGTTTCAGACGTTTTTTTTTTTTTTTTTTTTTTTGGTCCAAAAATCCAACTTTCATATTTTTTATGAAAAAATTAATGATAAATGTTGCAAATCTACATAGAAATATAGTCTACAAAAATATAATGATGTAGCATACAATACTATCAGTATTACATATGGAAACTATTTCTTGAAGCTACGTATATGGATTGTTTTTATAGTTTTCTTCAATATCTTGTGTTGCTTAATATGATGGATAACTGTTGGCCTACTTTGTAACTAGGCCACACAAAGTCCAAACACCCGTAACTAAGTGAGTCCAAAGACTAAAGACTAGATTATCCAATGGTAGGTCACCGAATCCGGTAAAGATGAAGAATGCATCCAGATTGAATGGAAGATATGACACTGGGTCGAATAGGGTATGACGCAAGCGAGTTGGAGAATGCAAAGAAGGAGTTGGTTCATGTAACGACCTGGTTTTTAAGCGACTTTGGTTATCGACATAAACTCAATGACGACTAACCAAACATCGAAAAACCCGGTAGTTAATGAAAGAAATTAAAGGGTGAGGATTGATAAGATAGAAACTTAGAATAGAAGAAGAAGAAGAAGAACACAACATCAAAGTAACACGAATCTCACAACAGAACGAATAACATATAATATATATAACATAACTTTGAAATATAAATCTGTACTTGAATATACATCATTATCAAAGTACAACACTTACAACACAGCGGAAATAAACTATAGTTATATGATCCTGAAGCCCCCTGCTCCAGCTCTTCAAGTATCTGTAAATCCTGACTACTTGACTGCCCGTACAAAATTGGGCACCCAAGAGTTTAGGGAAAATAAAACAAAATAAACTCCGGGTCAGTCATGGGACTGGTATGAGTAAAACAGTTTAAAACAGTTTGAACAAGTAAAGGATATCTCATAAGACCACGCCATATAACGGAACGGGTTTTTCCCTTATGAGAATCCAAAATATCTTTATATCAAAAACCTTTTGGTATTATAATAATGTCTATCAACCACAATATATTAATCATCTAGCAGAAACGTTTTCATCTCACGTTCTACATATATAGTATACAATCAAAACCGCAAGTACGTATTGGGTAATGGATTTCTAACTATGACAATGTATGGAACCACCTTTCGCTAGTGTACCTCTAGAGAGGAATGCACTGGGTTCAACAAGAACATCTTGCAACCCGGCCACACATGACCGACCACTCATTTCGCTTGAGTGTATCGAATGTATATCACCAACGGTTGGGATCAGCAACCGTTTCCCGAATGGGACAACATCAACAATAGATTTTTAGAAGTAAATGAAACTCTAGATTAGGTGATTATACACCCTAATAGGTGCAACCTACATAGCCATGTTGCCTGCCCGATTTCTGTCATTGCCCGATTGTGAGGCTAGAAGCTACGCTTATCTTTTACATGCCACATCTTCATTCACTTAGAATGTCACATTGTCATACCATTTAAATCACAAATTGATTTATCCAAAAATAACACGGGTATACAGCTAAGAGAAACGGATTCCTCCGCCACCAAACGTGAATACGTTTGAAGAGATCAACTTACGCAATCTATCAGATATACTCTGTCAGACCTTCATCCATACAAGTTGTCCTGGGACTGGACAAACCGAAGGCACTATTCAGTACATCCATCTTAGGCAATTGTTATCTAAGATTTATACAATAGCCCTTGCACTTTACTCCGTCTTCAATTATCTTTGGCATATATGATTCGCACCGCTTATGCCAATACGGAGTGGTTCTTCGGATAATAATCCAACCGGTCTCTCTATATTAACAACGTTAAAATGGTCGAAAACTTCGATAGTCGGTGAGTTAACTATCAAAGAAAAATAGGTGTGCAAACAACGATGTTATTTCCAGATGGAAATTATATCGATCAATCATCATTCAACATTTATCTCATTAGTTCATTAATTTACTTATCTCTTGTTTCCATATATTCTAAATTCTTATTTTCCATTATCAGAAAACATTTCCGATTTCTTATTTGGAAAACATTTCCAAACCTCCTTTACTGCCAAACCTTACCATTCATTAGTTAAGAAGGAAGTCGATCAAGTTGGGGTATAATTACCTCTCAGACCTTAACTGAACAATGTTTTAACTTCGAAATAGTCAAAGTTTGTCTTTTAAACCTTTAACAACATCCTTACGTCTCTCTCGGATTCAATTTATGAATCCACTTCTTATTGAAAACATTGGTTATAACGATACGTTATAATCCCTACTCTCGAAATATCTAACTTCAATTATAACTTTTTCTTTAATGTGAATAAATTAATAAACACCTAATTTATACATGAATAAATCTTGATTTAACCACCGGAAAGTATAAGTACTTTCCCGGATTCGATATAATCGAATCCGACGATTAACTCTCTTCGAATAACTAATATTCGATTAACTATGTTAGACCAAAAAGTGGTTCTAACACCCAAATTGACTAAAATCAGAATAAAATAAGATCAAAAGTAAAATGGAGACACAGAATTTATAGTGGTTCGGCGTTGAAAAGCCTACGTCCACTTGTCAATCACTATTCTCGATGATATAGTTGCAATTACAATGAGATATTCACTCAATTTCACTCACAACTCACATACATTCACTCAATTGTCTCAAAACAAATGTTGAAAGACGATTTGGATTATCCGGGAGTGCTAGAATTCGGTTTATGAAGGTGTTTGAACTCTCAAAGTGCCAAAAAGAAGATCCCTTTAATTGTCTCCAGACAAGGTATTTATAGGTGAAAATTTGCTCAGAATCCGATCCGGGTCGGAGCCACGTGTCTTCCATCCCATCGTCCTCGGGTTCGGATGGACTCCAGTGCTGACAGCGCATCAGAATAGAGATTATCGTGGGTAGGAACTAGTCATAACCGCTCTGCATCTTCAGGCGATCGTAGGGGGAAGTGACGTGGGTTATGGGTTCGGTTCGGAGGAGCCTGCTGAGGGGGTTCGGATCGGGGCATCCGATCCGACCCGAATTAATGCTGAAATTAAATCCTTATCCATTTCGCTCTGCTCCGTTCCGACCTGGTAGTAGCTCACCGATCTGACTGATGATAACTCTCCGATCCGAATGGTGATAGCTCTCCGACCCGAATCGTAACAGCTCTCTGATCCGAACAGCAGCATCTCTCCGATCTGATCCGCTATGATGCTTTCTAAGTTCTTCAACGCTTTACATCTCGACTTTGTGTTGCCCAGTTCACAAAGTGGGCTAACATTTTGCCCCCTCAAAGGATGCTTCTGTTGGAGACGGAGCATGCTTTGATTATCATTGCATATCGCCTTCTAGGTAATCTTTCCTTTGATTTTCCTTGTGCTTTCATCCTCTTCTTCGAGTTTGAATTTAATTCACATGCCATGCTGAGATATGACACTCTGTTCGGCTCGGATCCCAACCCGAACGGGTCCCCTTCTTCTTCTATTTTGCATTGGACTAGTGGGCCAAGCTGCATTACTGGGCTTTCGAGCCGGTCCGAACGGGGATACGAATAGTCACCTTGTTTTTATATAAGTCCAGCCTTCATTTTCCTTTCACTTTCTTTTTATTTTATTGTTTTGCAAGTTCGGTTCCGAAACTCTAGGATTCCAAAGAGAAACTTTTTACAATTCTCGTGCGAATCTCCAACTTATCCACCTTGGTAGGTTTAAATCCTTGATCAACTTCATGATAATTGGTTTTAATTGAAATTTATGGTCAATTCGACCGATCTGGATGTGGTTTCCACGCTACAGCTTCCTCTTCCTTCGTTATTGTTGTTGGTGGCTTCGTTGTTACTTCGAGGCGTTGGGAGAGGGAGTCATAGTTTGTTCGATCATGACTGGGGCGTCGGAGATGAGATTAGGCCTAAGATTAAAGAAGTGGAAGAAGAAGAAGATCACAGGGAGTTGGTTCGGGCGATGGAGTATGGAGAACGGAGGAAAGGAAAAGAAAAGAAAAAGAAATCCAGAAAGTCGGATCGGATCGGGGCAAGCAGTTGAAGGGGGGAATGGAGCTCACCTAACCGGATCGGGTCGGACTGTAGGATAAAGGAGGAGAGAGGCATGATTGCCTGATCCGACCCGAACCGTTCGGGGAATCTACTTCCGAGCCGATCTGATTTTGATTCCTGAGCTTCAATGTTTGTCCGAGCCCAAGGTAGGGCTACGCCCCCGATCCGATCCTAATGAATGCGCCCGAACCGAACCGAAGAGCAGTCCATCTTAAGGCATAAAAACTCGTTTAACTGGCCCAATCAACTCTTGGCGTAATCTTCAACTTAATGGACAGTTAGGATAGTGCCCTGCGAACATAAATGGACATCAAGAACTGCCTTGATCCTTATTACTTTGCCAAAATTTTGCGTCGCACTTTCAAACATTAACTTTACACTTTCCACATACACTGTTTACACTTTAGTTTGCACACATGCACGGGGAGATACGGGCTAATTTACTCTAACTTGTGTTATTGCTTCTTCAATAGTTTTGTGACCATGACATCCAGACGCTCTTCTAGACTAGCTAGGAAGAAGGAGGCCCCGGAGACATCCAACAAAATTACTCTTGAGGACATATCTTCTTCCTCGGATCCAGAATGGAATGATGAGGGCTTAGACTACGAGGTTGGAACTCGCGAAAGCGACAATGTGTCTTCGGAGGGTGGAGTTTCCCTAGGTTGTGAAGAGGAAGGAGGGATTGGCGATGACCGAGCTCCTGATGAATTTGAGTCTGCCGTCATATTGGAATCACCCCAAGATTCTGTTGAATCGACGATCGACAACGACAGACTTATCTGAATTTGTCTAAAGTACGGGATACTAAAAAAGGACACCCTGGTACCTTCGAGAACTGACCGTCCTCACAATCCCCCAGAAGGATTTATGGCAATCACCCGATTGATGTGTATGGTCGGGGCTATTCCTCCCTTTTCTCCTTTCGTCGTCGATTTTCTAAGACAAATATGGATTGCCCCCATGCAGCTGCATCCCAATTCCTATGCTTACTTATACACCCTGTATGTAGCGTATCGTGAGATCTTAGGCATAAAGCTCACTTTTGACGACGTTCACTTCTTCTATAACTTCAAGCACTGGACTCGAGAAACCCCTTCTTTCTGTTACTTCGACTCTGTCCCTAAAAGGAAGATAATTCCAGCACCATTCAGTAGTAAAGCTGAGGACTCTAGGCTGGAATGGTTTTATATAAAGCAACAACCAGGGTGTGCTAGGAGGTGGACGAAATCAAGTAAAGCACTGGTTTTCTAAATCGCAACTCTATACATACAAACCACCGCATTAATTCGCTTTTCTTTTTGTTTGCAGTTTATAACCCAAAACAAGTATCAGACCAAGTATTCTTTAACCGGATGCACCAGCTCCTTAATGGTGATCAGAAGTTTTTAACTATTGATGAAGTCCTTAAGGACGAATATCTTCATCTTCATGGGTTGCTATCTATTACTCATAGCATTGGTCATGGGACGGCTCCGTATGTATATATTCCCCCAGTGGACGTAATCCCTGAAACGGGCGAAGGTTCGAGAGCCCCTACAGTGCCTCTTCAGGCTTCACCCTCTCCTTCTTCTACCCAAGATGATGAATTGGCTAACATGGCCGAAAAGTATCGCGAAGGGTATACTGTTCTCGAGGATGCCATTTATCCGGAAAGGTCAACGTCTTCCAAAGAGTCACCGATCGATGCTTCTGAGGGAGATGTCCCTAGCACTGATGACCCACTATTTCAGGGTTTGGGGGATCTCCCCTTACCTGAAACTATTTACACTTCAGAGGATTTTAGGAAGAATCCTTTAGTTTTCACTTCTTCCGAAGAGACCACTCCTGCTAAGGCCAAAGAGCCCGCTCGTACTAGTCTAACTTCGGACTCGGGTTTGTCGGGAGGAAAACACCACTTAGGACGCACTTTACACAATAACACCACTATTCACAGCATCTCTCTTTGTGAAAATATTTATCCTGAATTTCATTTGTTTTGTTGTGCAGGCACGATGTCCCGATCTTACTATGATATCAGGAAACTTCGCCGCAGCATGTCAAATCCGCCCTATGATACTGAGCATGATCGCCGTGAAGATCGCGGTAGGGAGGACAGAAGGCCCTATTATCCTTATCGTTCGCGAACCTCGCGTTCTCGCTCTTCTGTCTGGACAGACCCAGAACGATATAAAGGTTATCAAGGTCGTCGGGAAGAGGACAGGCCGCAATCAAAAGACTCAACCTCTTCTCAAGAAAAGCGCAGGAGGGAGAGGAGTCCGCCAAAAGATACTGAATCACGAAGCAAGCGTAAGGTCCCTGCTACACAGTCTAGAACGGATAAAGAGGCTATTGAGTCCTCCACGCACAGGGATACTGAGCTGACAATTTCCACCCCTCTGCCGCTAGACGCTGAAACTGTAGTTAAGCGGGCGTATCTGGAGAAGCAATTTCCTGAACATTACTTCGAAAACTTGACTTTTTTACCTGCCCTTGAATCTATTTCTTCAAGGTGGGCAGATGAGGCCAAAGAAAAAATAGATGTGGTCGAGAAACAGTATTCTAAAATGTTCAAGTATTCACGCAACCTTTCCAGAATCATCCTCACTTTAATCACGAATGCTGACTCGATGCAAAAAACCGCAGAAGACGATGCAAAGGCCTTAAAGAATCTAGGAAAAGATTTGGAGGATACACAGGCCCAGCTTGCTGTTGCTCAACGGGATGCTACTAGCTTCAAACAACAATTTGAAGATATGCAAAAACGCTATCATGATTTGCTTGAGTCCCACACCCAAGAGCGTTCGGAGCTGAAAAAGCAAGCCGAAGATGCCAAGTCAGATGCTGCCAAAACGCGACTTGCATACGCTGACCTTGAGCGGAAAAATGCCGAGTTAGCAAGGAGGAACGTTGAACTGGAAAAGAAAAATGCTGACTTGGCTTCTAAGCTAGTGGAGGCGGAGAACAGGGCTGCCCTAGCGGAGGGTAACGTCGAATGTGCTATCAAATCCGCTGAAGAAGCCCGCAAACAACTGTCTGAGGCTGAGGGAGAGGTTCAGGGTTTCGGCGAATTAATGATTGAATTCTTTGCGCACATCATCCGCCGCCGAAACATTTCTTGGATTGAAGATTACCCATCTACTCTAGTCCAAGTATGGAGTCAGATCGTTGAGTGGGAGAAAGAGGAGCTCAAGGTTAACTCCATTGATGAGGACAAGATGATGGAGAAATATTTACGAGATGATGAACCAGAACGCCTAGCCGAAGGGCGCCGCCTCATTGCTGCTGTTATGGACGAAGAGAGGCTGAAGGCTAAACAAAAGAACATTCCCGAGGCTGGTTCTTCCTCTACTGCCTCTGCAACTTCTGAAGTAGAGGGATATGATCCTGAAAACCCGGGGATCCCTCGAACAACTCTTTTATCCCATATTCCCGAAACAGCATCGGAGACAGCAGTTACTCCAACCGAGAAGTCTTCAGAAGGTATCTCTACATTTTCACCTCAATTCATCAAAGCTATCTCTACCTTTCGCCACGTGATTGAGCAATCGATGAAAAACCCATTATTTTCTCCTGAGTTGATAACTGTTGCTTCTCACTCTGTAGGTATTGAACCGTCCGGAAAGACAGATGTGTCCCAGGGAACCGCCTCTGGGGCGGAGCCTACGGAGAAGGCAAAAGGGGGAAAAGACAAGGCTGCTCCCATAGATTTGGGAAAAGGAAGTGAACCGTCTAAGGCTGACATTCCTCATGATGACGAAATGATAGATGCCTTAAAGGACGATTGCGGCGACGGGGGACATGAGGAAGATCCGGAGGTGGCAATAGTCGGGGAATCGAAAAGCGTTGATGATGTTACCTTAGCTGCACTGAAAGCTGATCAAGATAAACGCTTGTAGCTAAAAGCTGAAGACTTAGACCCTGAAAGCCTTAAGCCCCCCGCATTTGTGGATGCGGGATCAAGGTTAGTTGTTAAGCTTTCAACTAGATCTATTACAGAGGAACTCGCTAAAAAGTCTTCTCTTGATTCCAGCGCTCCGCCTTCCGGGAAGAAGTCGACTGATTCCAGCACTTCAGCTTCAGGGAAGAAAAAGTCAAAGCGTATCCTGACGGAGGCCGAGAAAGAGGCAAGGGATGTGGAGAAGGCTGCTAAGAAGTCCAAGCCCTCTTCGAAGTCCAAATGATGGAGTGTCTTGCGTTATTTTAGCGTTTGATTGACCAATAATTGTTGTTGTAAGGGTGGCCCTTGCATCTTCTTTTTGCCTGTTTTCTTATACAAATTCATTCATTTGTAAATGAAAAATAATTCATTTTCTGCAATGTCTGTTAGTCATTAGTTTTGCACTTATGTAAGAATGCATGTCTTACTATAGTTGTGTAATGAAGTTATGGTGGGGGGAAATATGTGTATACATATATGCCCCCAGTCAATCTCGAAAAACTATTCAAGACTTAGTCAAGTAGTCTGAACATTCCCGATTTTTCGACGGGATTGCATTCTTTGTGCCGTCAATGTCTGTCGTTTTTTTCTGGCATTTTTTATACTCTCCTGTCTTATACTCAGGTTAGAGTTCTTACTGAGGCGGTCTCTTGTCTGGGTGCACCTTCACGCCTCAGAGGACGTCGTCTTCCCGTCCTTTATACTCTCTCTCAATTCTCGAGAGCTAGAGTTAAGAATGTCGTCTTCCCATTCTTTTATGTCTTATCGCACAAACAGTCGTTGTGCTTTTTCCTGCGTATAAACTGTTTTCAACTTTTCAGGTTTTAAATCATCTCATATCCCATAATCGCAACAGAATAGTATATGAAGGTATATATAATGCAGGAAAGTAAATGACACGCGATATTTTTATAGTGGTTCAGCTAAGTCGTAGCCTACATCCACTTTATAGTTCTTTATTCATATCATCAGACTTTCCTAAGGCAAGTCGTGCCTTCTTACAGAGTTCATAAGAAAAATAGCAAAGAGTACAACATTTCTAATTCAAATATCGCATCAAGTGTTGGGCATTCCATGCCCTAGGTACCTCTTCGCCATCTACGGTCGTTAACTTGAAGGTTCCTGTTTCAAGTTTCCGTTGGATGACAAAGGGTCCTTCCCACTTTGGACCGAGGTGAGGAAGGGATGGAAAGACTCTCTTTAGCACCAAATCTCCTGGTTCAAAATTCCTAAGACGAACTTTTTTGTCGTAATAGCGTGCCATCTGACGTCGATGTCTTGCCGTGCGCAAATCTGCTTCTTCCCTTTTTTCTTCGATTTCATCAAGAGACTCGAGTAAGAGTGCCCGATTCGTCATCGGGTCATAATACGTCACCCGGTGGGAGGGAACCTCAAGCTCTACTGGAATTACTGCTTCTGAACCAAAAGAGAGAGAGAAAGGGGTATGACCGGTAGCTGTCTTAAATGTTGTTCGATATGCCCACAAAGCTATGGGCAATTCGTCAACCCATTTTGCCTTTGCGCGCTCTAACCGTTTCTTGAGGATGGATTTTATAACTTTGTTTATTGCTTCTACTTGCCCGTTCGACTGCGGATAGGCAACCGCAGTGTACCGTTTGTCGATCTTATATTTCTGGCAGAAATTTCTGAATTCAGCACCATCGAACTGGGTTCCGTTATCAGTTATAATGGTCCTTGGAATCCCGAATCGGCATATAATATTTCTAACCACAAAACTTATCACCTTTCTCGCCGTGATTTTGGTTAGGGGCTCAGCTTCCACCCACTTCGTAAAATAGTCCACAGCGACTATTGCATATTTCGCTCCTCCTTTAGCAATTGGTAGAACTCCGATGATATCAATTCCCCACATGGCAAAAGGCCAAGGACTCACCATCGACTTGAGTTGGGTCGACAGTGCTCTGGGGATTTTGGCGAATCTCTGGCACTTGTCGCAGCGTCGTGAATAATCAGCTGCATCTTTATTAATTGTGGGCCAGAAGTATCCATACCGCAATATCTTTTTTGCTAAAGTCTGACCTCCTGTATGATCTCCACACTCACCTTCATGTACTTCTCTTAGTACACGTTTGATGTCGTTGTGTGCTATACATCGTAACAGGGGCATAGAAAATCCTTGTCTATAAAGAGTATCATCTTGAAGGATGTATCTGGTAGCCTTGCGAACTATAGCCCGTCTCTCACTCTTCTTTGATGGGAGTATTCCATTCTTAAGGAAATTCTTAATTGGGGTCATCCACGACTCCTTCTCCGATTCTGCTTCGAAAGCGAGCTCAATTTCCATCGACTCAAAGCTCGGCGGTTCCAACATTTCAATTGGAATTATTTCAGTTTCTTCCGGGTTATCAGAACTAGCTAGCTTTGCCAGCCTGTCTGCCTTCTGGTTTTCGGCTCTTGGGATATGCGTTATGTTGTACCGCTCCAGGTTGCTCGACGGCTTTTCCACTTTCCCGAGGTAGGCGATAAGTCGAGGTCCCCGAGCCACAAACTCCTTTCGCACTTGGCAAACAACGATTTTGGAGTCGCAGAATATGTCCAACGTTTTTATTCCGAGGTCTTTAGCAAGCTTCAACCCGGCAATCAGGGCTTCATATTCAGAGTCATTGTTAGTCGCCGAAAATTCTAATCGTAGAGCGTAATATAACGACCGTCCTTCAGGAGTGACTAAGACGATTCCAGCTCCGGACCTTCGGTCGTTCTTGGCTCCGTCTATGTATAGCTTCCATGGATCTAATTTTAACTCATCTTCGGACTTGACCACTCTGTCATCGATTATTTCCTCCTCTGGGATTGTGAACTCTGCTATAAAGTCTGCCAGAGCTTGCCCCTTGATCGATCTCCGTGGCTGAAAATTTAAATCAAACTGACTTAATTCAATATTCCATTTGATCAACCGTCCCGATGCTTCGGGTCTCTGCAACACCTGCCTCAGAGGTTGGTCAGTGTATACGGTTATTGGGTGAGCTTGGAAATAGTGACGAAGTTTTCGGGAGGCGATTATGAGGCTGTAAGCGAGCTTCTCAATCTTTGGGTAGTTGCGTTCTGCCGCTGCCAATTTCTTGCTTGCATAATATACTGGTCTTTGCACTTTGTCTTCTTCTCGAACCAAGGCTGTGCTAACAGCGTGAGCCGAAACTGCTAAGTAAACAAATAACTCTTCATGATCCACTAGCTTTGACAAAATCGGTGGTTTTTCTAGCAATTCCAATAAATTTCGAAAGGCCTCGACACAGTCCGGAGTCCATTCGAAGTTCTTCTTTCCCCTTTTTATCAAGTCAAAAAATGGGATGCACTTGTCCGTTGCTTTGGAGATAAATCTACTCAACGCGGCTACTTTCCCTGCCAGACTTTGGACATCTTTGATTCTCCTTGGTTCTTCAATGTTTCTAATCGCTGCTATTTGGCTGGGATTGATTTCAATCCCTCGGGAGCTCACAATGAAGCCTAGAAACTTTCCCGATGCCACTCCAAATGAACATTTCAAAGGATTCAACTTCATCCGATACTTTCGCAGGATACCGAACATTTCTGCCAAGTCTTGCGTATGGCTGGAGGACTGTTTCGGTTTGAGAAGCATATCATCCACATAAACTTCCATAGTCTTCCCTATTTGATTATAAAACATCCTGTTCACCAAGCGCTGATAAGTGGCTCCAGCGTTTTTCAATCCGAACGGCATGACCACGTAACAGTATAACCCCAAATTTGTAATGAAGCTCGTGTGTTCTTGATCTGGCACGTGCATAGGAATTTGGTTGTACCCGAAATATGCGTCCATGAAAGAAAGAAGTTCGTGTCCCGCTGTCGAATCTACAAGCTGGTCAATCTGGGGAGTGGGAAACTATCTTTCGGGCAAGCTTTGTTCAAATCTGAAAAATCAATGCAAGTCCGCCACTTTCCATTCGGCTTCTTTACTAAGACGGGATTCGATATCCAGTCGGGATATGTCGAATCTCTAATAAATCCGTTCTGTTTCAGCTTCTCCACTTCTTCTTTCAGAGCGGCCGACCTCTCTGGGCCCAGCATACGTCTCTTTTGCTTTACAGGCGGGTGTTTCGGGTTTACATTTAGTGAATGACTTATGACGGATGGCGATATCCCACACATGTCGGCGTGGGTCCAGGCAAACACATCCAAGTTTGCCTTCAGGAAGTCAGTTAGTTCTTTGGCTCGACGTGGATCCAGCTGGGATCCAATCTTCAAAACTCTTGTTGGATCAGCTTCATCAATGGGAATGTCCACTGTCGCTTCATTAGGAGTTGCATTTCTAGTCTCTAGTTCCTCGTCTTTTCTGGGATCCAGGTCTTCATGCGTTCCTTTGGGCAACTCCTTCGGGGCCGATCCCTCTAATTGCTACGCTGATCCCTCCTTTGGAGGAGGCGAGGCACCTTTACTTTCGATGTTAAGTCCCTTCATTAACATCTTTAATTCAGCAACATAGCAGGCCCATCCAGAGACTTGATCTCCTCTCACTACTCCAGTTCCGGCTTCAGTTGGGAACTTAAGCAATAAACAACAAGGGGCGATGCAAGCCCTGAACTCAGCAAGGGCAGGCCTTCCCAAAAATGCATTATAAGGCGAATCTACATCCAATACTACGAACTGAAGCATCCGTACTCTTCGGCGTTCTCCTTGCCCCAAAGTTACGGGCAATTCTATATATCCCATCGTAGCTGTCGACGCTCCGTTGGAACCTCGAATCCAACCTTCGCATGGCTTCAAATCTTCAGACTCAAGCTTCATTTGATCGAATGATTTTTTAAATAAAATATTAACAGAGCTTCCATTGTCTACTAACACCTTATGAACCAATGCCGGCCCAATGGTGGTGGTAATGACCAACGGATCGTCGGTGGGTAACTGGATCCCGGTATTATCTCTGCTACGGAATACCACGTCGTCAAACATTGTCTTCTGTTGCTTTATAGGGGCGATATCTTCCAAATCATCACATTCATCCACATCTACGTGCTTAGCTGCATTTACATATTGATCCATTTCTCTAAAACTGTGGATCGTTGGGTGGGGTCCACCCACTATGGAGTTGATAACAATTCCCTTGCCTTTCTGCTGCGCTGTAGGCTTGGGAGCAGATTGGATCTGTTTTGGAGCATGTTCTCCTTGCCCCCTGTCTCTCGGGGCAACCTTATATTCATCCAATTTCCCTTCGCGCAGCAGCTTCTCAATCACGTCTCTCAAATGTCGACATTCATTGGTTGAATGCCCATGAGTTCCATGAAACAAACAAAACTTTCCAGTTGCCATTTCTTTCTCCGTTGAGTCGCGAGGTGGCGGTCTTTTATATTGCAAAACATTGTATGTATCCAAGTAAATGTTCTCCAGAGTGTCGCTCAACGGTGTATAATTCTCATAAGTCTGGAACCGGGGTCTTTTGTTAGGATCACTTCCCCTATTTCTATTTCTTCTGTTACCATTCGCGTTACGGTTGTTGTTGTTACCCCCGTTTCCATTATTGTCGTTTCCACTCTTGTTTCCCACATTCACCTCAACTTTTCCGGAACTTTCTCCAGACTGCTTCACGGCGACATTACTCTGAACATTTTCTTTTGAAGCCGCTCCAGACTTTCTCTTTCGGTTTTCCCTGGCCTCCTCTCGTCTTAACTGAATATCGGCCTTTTCATAGAATAACTCTCTCGTGGGAGGTGGCTTCCCAGAAAGGTAATCTCCAAACTCGGAGTCAGGATCGACTCCTTCCATCAAAGCCATCAAGATGGTGGGCTCGTGCGGGTCACTAACTTCAGTCACAGCTAAGTTGAAACGGTCGAGATATGACCTCAAAGACTCTCCCGGCGCCTGCTTAATTCTTGATAATTCAATAACACTCTTAGACTTTCGGGTATGGAGTCGGAACTGGTTCATAAAACGTTCGCTCAATTCCCTATAATCCGATATCGACCGAGGGGGAAGTCAGGTAAACCATAGCAGCGCCACATCTTCTAAATAGATCGGGAAGGCTTTACACTTCACTGCGTCAGGGGCGGCAACAGCATTCATGAGCCATGAGTATCGCATCAAATGTTGTCCCGGATCGGTTCTTCCATTGTACTTATCCATCTGCGGCAGATTAAAACGTCGGGGAAACTGGAAGTTGAGGATGTCGTCAGTGAAAGGAGTATGGCTTCGCTCAATGCCATAATCTTCATTGGTGTAGTTCCGGCTTTCGGACATAATCTGGCGTACCATTGCCCATACGTCAGCATTAGTCAGGGGCCGTTCAGGCTCCCTGGCCCTGGTATTTGGGTTCCTTCTGGGCTCTTGTTCAGGAGACGCCCTCCTTCTGATGTTTGGGTTTCCTCTGGGCTCTTGCTCAAGGGACGCCCTTCTTCTTTGAGCTGCTTCTGCTCTGCTTCGTTCCCTATGCTCCCGGTCGATCTCAGGAGGAAGGGGCTGGAGCATCTGCCCCTGAGTGGGATTGGTAAGGTTATGGTCTCTAGGTAATACATGGGATCCCTGCATCGGTAACAACATAGGCTCTCTCAAGCTTGGATCGTTGGGTCCTAGTACTCGTGCAGCATCCTCGCGGGACCCCAAAGATCCAAACGTCAGCTGCTCCAAATTCTGAGGTCGTTCGAGCGGCCTTCTTTCACGGGGCCGTTCTTCCTCGGAAGAAGAAGACTGATCCATTGGTGTGTGGCGAACCGGGGATGGGGTTCTCTGTCTACGGAGTTCGCTAATTTCCCTGCTCATGAGTCTCATGTTTTCTTGCATCATCAGATTGGTGCGCTCGTGGATTTTCATAGCCTCCCTAGTACTCTCAAGCATGTCAAGTAGGCGCGAGAAATCTCCTTGAGTAATAGGCGCAGATGGATTGACCTGATCATTGACCCTGGTGGCTGGAGTCGGAGCATTTGGAGGGGCTCGAGTAGAGGTTCCAACATCACCAAGTGACGGGTCGGATCAGAGATGGGCAATCAGGTCGGGTCGGAGCCGGGAGACCTGTTCGGGTCGGAGCTGGGAAGCCAAGTCGGATCGGTGTAGTGCGAGTTGTTCGGGTCGGTTCAGGTCGGGGGAATGCACTGCTTCAGATTCTTCTACCCGGATCGGATCGGAGCTCTCCCCTTGAGTGCGGTTCGGATTTCCTGTATCAGTCCGTTCCATTGTCGAGCTCTGCCCACGAGACCTTGTCACAACCGCATTTTGCTGATCTTCACCAACTCCGTTCCCTCGACTGGTTTGAACTTCCTTGCCTTTTCCTTTGGCCATAGTTCTTCAACAATCAATCAACAAATATTCAAGAGCATCGAAACTTGAGGATTAACTTCTTTGAACTCAATGGTCCAAAAAGCAGAACGATAATCCCGAAAAACAGAGAATTCAGATGATTCTCAGTGAAAGCACCAAAATGTTAGACCAAAAAGTGGTTCTAACACCCAAATTGACTAAAATCAGAATAAAATAAGATCAAAAGTAAAATGGAGACACATAATTTATAGTGGTTCGGCGTTGAAAAGCCTACGTCCACTTGTCAATCACTATTCTCGATGATATAGTTGCAATTACAATGAGATATTCACTCAATTTCACTCACAACTCACATACATTCACTCAATTGTCTCAAAACAAATGTTGAAAGACGATTTGGATTATCTGGGAGTGCTAGAATTCGGTTTATGAAGGTGTTTGAACTCTCAAAATGCCAAAAAGAAGATCCCTTTAATTGTCTCCAGGCAAGGTATTTATAGGTGAAAATTTGCTCAGAATCCGATCCGGGTCGGAGCCACGTGTCTTCCATCCCATCGTCCTCGGGTTCGGATGGACTCCAGTGCTGACAGCGCATCAGAATAGAGATTATCGTGGGTAGGAACTAGTCATAACCGCTCCGCATCTTCAGGCGATCGTGGGGGGAAGTGACGTGGGTTATGGGTTCGGTTCGGAGGAGCCTGCTGAGGGGGTTCGGATCGGGGCATCCGATCCGACCCGAATTGGTTCGGATCGGGGCATCCGATCCGACCCGAATTAATGCTGAAATTAAATCCTTATCCATTTCGCTCTACTCCGTTCCGACCTGGTAGTAGATCACCGATCTGACTGATGATAACTCTCCGATCCGAATGGTGATAGCTCTCTGACCCGAATCGTAACAGCTCTCCGATCCGAACAGCAGCATCTCTCCGATCCGATCTGCTATGATGCTTTCTAAGTTCTTCAACGCTTTACATCTCGACTTTGTGTTGCCCAGTTCACAAAGTGGGCTAACAAACTCACTTCGAATAACTAATATTCGATTACTCTTTCTTTCGAATGAACGATATTCGATAATCTCTCTTTTCGAATACTATATTCGATTACTCCTTTCGATTAAACTAATCGATAACTCCTTTCGATTAACTAAATTCGATTAACTCCTTTCGATTAAACTAATCGATAACTCCTTTCGATTAAACTAATCGATAACTCCTTTCAAATAGCTAGATTCGATAAACTCGTTTTAACTCTATTCGAATAACTAATATTTGATAACTCCTTTTAACTCGATTCGAATAACTCATATTCGATAACTCCTTTCGATTAACTAATCGATAACTCCTTCTAACTCGATTCGAATAACTAATATTCGATAACTCATAATTCGACTAACTCTAATCGAGTTATCCTAATTCGATTAACTCTATTTAATTACTCTATTGGTTTGCTCTAACTCTAACTAGTTAACTCTAACAGATCAACTCTAACTGGTTAACTCTA
Source organism: Allium sativum (assembly GCA_030737875.1). NCBI lineage: Eukaryota > Viridiplantae > Streptophyta > Magnoliopsida > Asparagales > Amaryllidaceae > Allium > Allium sativum. Next base: position 373,169,995 of record CM060924.1, on the reverse strand, counting down.
ACTGATCAACTCTAACTGGTTAACTCTAACTGATCAACTCTAACTGGTCAACCCAAATTGATTAACTCTAACTGGTTAACTCTAACTAATCAACTCTAACTGGTTAACTCTAACTGATCAACTCTAACTGGTCAACCCAAATTGATTAACTCTAACTGGTTAACTCTAACGGATCAACTCTAACTGGTCAACCGTAATTGATTAACCCTAACTGGTTAACTCTAACTCATTTACTCTATTCGATTGACTCTAATCGAATAACTAATATTCGATTAACTCATTTCGATTAACTCTTTTGAATTAACTCCTTTGAATTATTCCCTTTGATTAATTCCTTTGAATTATCTCCTTTGATTTATTCCCTTTGATTAATTCCTTTGAATTATCTCCTTTGATTTATTTCCTTTGAATTATCCTTTTTTTTATTTGTTTACTTAACAAATAACTATTCCCTATACAATTCTATTTATTTAACAAATAAATATTTCTTTTTCTTTTATATTTATTTAACAAATATTTTCTTTTATATTTGATTTCACAAATATTTTCCTTTATATTTGATTTCACAAATATTTCTCCTTTATATTTGATTCCACAAATATTTTCTCTTTTGATTTCATTTGTAAGTGGTTTACAAATCTTTCTCTTTTGATTTCATTTGTAAATGGTTTACAAATCTTTCCCTTTTGATCTCATTTGTAAATGGTTTACAAATCTTTCTCTTTTGATTTCTTTTGTAAATGGTTTACAAATCTTTCTCTTTTGATTTCATTTGTAAATGGTTTACAAATCTTTCTCTTCGAATTTCATTTGTAAATGGTTTACAAATCTTTCTCTTTTGATTTCATTTGTAAATGGTTTACAAATCTTTCTTTTTTAAAACCATTTTGATTTTATAAATAAATTTCCTTTATATAAAATCCCTTTCCTTTACTATATAAAATCCATTGATTTCATAAGTAATCCCTTTTATTTTCCAACCATTTCTTTTTTCTATTCTATTTATTTTCTAAATAAATCCTTTTATAATATCCTTTAATGTTATAAATATTCTTTACAAAATCTTTTGATTTTATAAACATTTCATTTTCAATATATGTTTTGAAAATTCCCTTTTATCATTTTGGTATTTCTTATGGTTTTTAACCTACCATATAACAATGGTTGGTATCATTTCAAATACACAAAATCAGCAACAGATTTCATATCACATCATATAACACAGTATATGAAAAACAGTAAAATAAATGTTGAGGAATCCCGTCAGATTCCTCCAACCTGTTTCCCTGCATCACAGATGTTAATCAACATAATAACATAGATTTCATTTCGATATGAAATATTCTGATAAACAGAATCAGTATTTGATTAACGATTTGTATAAATATCGTTATCTATAATTTCAACCAATACACAAGCAATTCAACCAAACAGTTAACACACAGCAATCAACAGATGATTAACAGTTCTAAAAATACGTTATTAAAATATAACTGTTCAGAGTTGGTGAGTTTTACTCATATTGGACGATCATCGTTAATAACGATAACCATCGCTTGATTCAGACGGACAATCTATTTTGTTATAAATTGTAACGAGCACCAATTCACACCCAGTCAGTTCCGTTGTGTAGTTGTCGTCAATACGATCCCAACGTGACCAGTTTCGCTGAATTTCGTTCACGTATGACAAAGTTACGATTATTAGAAGTTAATGTACATTTATAATTGAATTAAAAACATGGATTTAATATAAATTGGCCTTTACCCTTTTATATCATCCCATTTGCATATTCCCCAGACCCGCCAAATCATTATAGCCCGCACCCAATTTCCCTTTTGCCCAACCCGCTTTCGTTCCCTCAAACCCGTAATACCCTTTCCTCCAGAAAGCCTTCTTCTCCAAATACCAAACTTCACGATGCTGCTCCTTCAGCCATAACCGATTCTTGCTCCACCGTATCTCCCTCTCCGGTCCACTGTTCAACTCCCTGTCTCGACCCCGACCTTCTGACACCCTCCGTTGCTGCTCCGACCCACTGTGAAGAAATCCAACCCCACGCCTCCCTGTAGCTCACGCTACAGGGTCCGAACCCATTATGCACCAAATTCCTCCAATCTCCTCCAACAGGTGTGCCTCACACCCCTGAACACTCAGTCACCATCGAGACACACTCTAGAATCCCCCAGCTCTCCGCGTTGCACCCATAGCCCACACTGCCTGAAAGTGTCGAACTCCAGCATTCTTTGCCGCACCCTATTCCAAGCATACTGGGATGAAGATCTCCCTTATACTAGTTTAACAATCCCGACACCCTTCGATTTCATGGAGTATGGTTTCTAATTTAATCGAATGAAGGATTCAAGAAAATGGCGGCTTTGTTTTTGCCCGAAAATGATGAATTAGGCTATAAGGTTTTAGTATGGAGTATTTAAAGGGATTAGATATATCATTTTTTTTGTGCGGCTGAAATCAGATGGGTGCGTGGCCTATTTTTGATCATAAATTGATTAGGATATTTTAAGGTAGGTTTTGGATATTATAAAATTTAACGTACCTCATTTCATAAAATTTCTTTCACCTACAAACTGAAATTAAGATACCGTTGTATTCAGTAAGGTGCCACGATCCCAGAAATATAATAATATCGGTTGTTCAACTCATTTTGTGAAACCCCAAAATCGCTGATACATGGTGCAAAACACTCCAAATAAAAAGTTGCTTATTTAATTAATTAAAAATTACAATAAAATTCTAAAAATTAAATTATCGTTATGTCTCAAAAGAACCTTGCCTAAATTCAAACCCGATATTCAAATATTTTTAAATAACCGTTATAGCCACGAACGAATATACCGCTGTTTTTCTGAATATTTAATTTGGACATAACTAAAAATCTACACGACGAAATCCTGATTTTTCTCTTCCACTAGAAAAATATACTCCACCAGCTCCACACGTTTCTTGTTTCATAGAAATCCGGCTTAAAACGAACCCGGTACATTCGGTTGAAGTTCAAATCGCCAAATTACGAACTGCAGCGTCATTTCAAGCTTGATTATATTTATAATATAATTTATACGTTCAACCATCGTTAAATAAATATATTCGTTATTCTAATTCAATTCTAAACTGAATTAAATATCACAGATGATCCAGTTCACACCATATTGTGAATTCCACTATTTCTGGCTATTTCAGAAATTAAATATATTATTATATTATTTATTTTAATTAAATATTCAATACTATTTAATTCTGGTCATTTTAAATAACCAAAACTTTATTTAAATAATTAAATTAATTAATTATTCGACCGAAAAATACGGGTCGTTACATTCTTCCCCACTTAAAATAATTTCGTCCTCGAAATTGCTAAGGTAGAAAACAAACCCTATCGACCGGTTAGAACTTATTTGTTCACTCCTTAATTTCAGTTTCAACTGAACCAATTTAAATTTAATTAAAATATTAATTAATTCTTATTAACAAAAATTTCCAAAAATCCTAAAAAAAATCTAACGCCTTAACTTTTCGAAAAATTTCGCCATAACCTCCTTTGTACGGCTCAATCGGTACAATCACAACTCGCCTCTCTGGGCCATCTCCAACCCAAAAGAAAATCAAATAGCCAAGCAGCTTGCCAATTCGGCTCATCAAAATCTCATACCATATGAAATATAAACCTGTACCTTTTTGTCGGGCATATCAACTCTATCGCTTCCATATGCTATCAACTCAGCATATACTAATGTTATCCCAATCAAACTCCGATCAGTTTTTATCCTCAAACCAAATCATAGGCTTATACCCAAGTCAAACTTCATTTCAAATTCGAGTTCCAGTCTCGATTTTCCTATTTCAATTCAATTCCCACTTACGGGTTTCGATTCAGTTTCAATTTCTATTTGCTTTTACAAATTCTAATTCAGTTTGGTTTTAATCCAAACACTTTTTTTTTCCTGGGAGTTTTAAACACATTGGATTTTTCTAAAATCAAATAATCCTTTTTGAATCTCAAACAACTTGTTTTTCCCAAACAATTCGAAAACAAAATCTTTGGTAGTAATCCGTCACTTACCTACTTGAAAATGAACACTGATTATGCTGCAGTCATTATCAGAATTATTTTCCAGTTATCGAAGTGAGTTCAATACTATATCACTTTCAAAATCATTCTTAAACACTTTTATTTTGAAATCAGTTCAAAATATCATTCACAAATGCTTGGAATACAATTTAAAATCTCCCAAGATCTTAAAATTTACATATATTTAATCCAAGTCTATTTACAAACTCTGTCCAAATTTTCAGGGTTTTAATTTCAATTCTGATTCAAATTCAGATTTAATTCGTTTCATAACACTTATACGAATATTATTTGGTTATATACGTAACCATTTCACTTTTTATAATCTTACTCGATTATAACAACAACCAATATAAATCCTTTATATCAAAATATAATTTGGGTAAAATTATTCCGTTTACCCTCTTTTCAAAACATACCTTGTCGGTTCATCGTATTAGAGTGTTTAGTAACCCCTACCGATACAGTGGATCAAAGTGATCGTCTAGAACACGTAACCAACTCAACTAATAAATCTCCACAATATAAAACAATTTCATATTGAATAACAAATACGCTCTCGTATATATACACTCAAACTCAATCTAGGGTATTACTAACCCCATCTCTACCGAGTCACGCCACAGAGCCAAGGTAATACTTAACCTTCAGCTCTGATACCAACTGTAATGATCCGACGAATTCCGGTAGGCTTTGCAACCATCCCTTCATCCCCCCAGATAGCTGGCTAATATCCCACCGTGACTTACATTAGTACCCCAGCACCACGTTTTACGGCCAGTCTTTCGACTTCACAACCAACCCGTTACTAGGGACATGTAGGAGTAAGAGTCTCCCGTTCGCCACCTAACGAAAAGCGAGAACCCCCTATCATGCGACACATGCACTAAGTACACAACATGGACTGGTATGAGTAAAACAGTTTAAAACAGTTTGAACAAGTAAACGTTATCTCATAAGACCACGCCATATAACGGAACGGGTTTTTTCCCTTATGAGAATCCAAAATATCTTTATATCAAAAACCTTTTGATATTATAATAATGTCTATCAACCACAATATATTAATCATCTAGCAGAAACGCTTTCATCTCACGTTCTACATATATAGTATACAATCAAAATCGCAAGCACGTATTGGGTAATGGATTTCCAACTATGACAAGGTATGGAACCACCTTTCACTAGTGTACCTCTAGAGAGGAATACACTGGGTTCAACAAGAACATCTTGCAACCCGGCCACACATGACCAACCACTCATTTCACTTGAGTGTATCGAATGTATATCACCAACGGTTAGGATCAGCAACCGTTTCCCGAATGGGATAGCATAAACAATAGATTTTTAGAAGTAAATGAAACTCGAACCTAATAGGTGCGACCTACATAGCCATGCTGCCTGCCCGATTTCTGTCATTGCCCGGTTGTGAGGCTAGAAGCTACGCTTATCTTTTACATGCCACATCTTCATTCACTTAGAATGTCACATTGTCATACCCTTTAAATCACAAATTGATTTATCCAAAAATAACACGGGTATACAGCTAAGAGAAACGAATTCCTCCGCCACCAAACGTGAATATGTTTGAAGAGATCAACTTACGCAATCTATCAGATATACTCTGTCAGACTTTCGTCCATACAAGTTGTCCTGGAACTGGACAAACCGAAGGCACTATTCAGTACGTCCATCTTAGGCAATTGTTATCTAAGATTTATACAATAGCCTTTGCACTTTACTCCGTCTTCAATTATCTTTGGCATATATGATTCGCAGCGCTTATGCCAATACAGAGTGGTTCTTCGGATAATAATCCAACCGGTCTCTCCATATTAACATTGTTAAAATGGTCGAAAACTTCGATAGTCGGTGAGTTAACTATCAAAGAAAAACAGGTGTGCAAACAACGATGTTATTTCCGGATGGAAATTATATCGATCAATCATCATTCAACATTTATCTCCTTAGTTCATTAATTTACTTATCTCCTGTTTCCATATATTCTAAATTCTTATTTTCCATTATCAGAAAACATTTCTGATTTCTTATTTGGAAAACATTTCCAAACCTCCTTTACTGCCAAACCTTACCATTCCTTAGTTAAGAAGGAAGTCAATCAAGTTGGGGTATAATTACCTCTCAGACCTTAACTGAACAACGTTTTAACTTCGAAATAGTCAAAGTTTATCTTTTAAACCTTTAACAACTTCCTTACGTCTCTCTCGGATTCAATTTACGAATCCACTTCTTATTGAAAACATTGGTTATAACGATACGTTATAATCCCTACTCTCGAAATATCTAACTTCAATTATAACTTTTATTCTTTAATGTGAATAAATTAATGAACACCTAATTTATAAATGAATAAATCTTGATTTAACCACCGGAAAGTATAAGTACTTTCCCGAATTCGATATAATCGAATTCGACGATTAACTCTCTTCGAATAACTAATATTCGATTAACTCACTTTGAATAACTAATATTCGATTACTTTTTCTTTCGAATAAACGATATTCAATAATCTCTCTTTTCGAATACTATATTCGATTACTCCTTTCGATTAAACTAATCGATAACTCCTTTCGATTAACTAAATTCGATTAACTCCTTTCGATTAAACTAATCGATAACTCCTTTCGAATAGCTAGATTCGATAAACTCCTTTTAACTCTATTCGAATAACTAATATTCGATAACTCCTTTTAACTCGATTCGAATAACTAATATTCGATAACTCCTTCCGATTAACTAATCGATAACTCCTTTTAACTCGATTCGAATAACTAATATTCGATAACTCCTAATTCGGCTAACTCTAATTGATTTATCCTAATTTGATTAACTCTATTTAATTACTCTATTGGTTTACTCTAACTCTAACTTGTTAACTCTAACAGATCAACTCTAACTGGTTAACTCTAACTGATCAACTCTAACTGGTTAACTCTAACTGATCAACTCTAACTGGTTAACCCAAATTGATTAACTCTAACTGATCAAGTCTAACTGGTTAACTCTAACTGATCAACTCTAGCTGGTCAACCCAAATTGATTAACTCTAACTGGTTAACTCTAACGGATCAACTCTAACTGGTCAACCCTAATTGATTAACCCTAACTGGTTAACTCTAACTCATTTACTCTATTGGATTAACTCTAATCGAATAACTAATATTCGATTAACTCATTTCGATTAACTCTTTTGAATTAACTCCTTTAAATTATTCCCTTTGATTAATTCCTTTGAATTATCTCCTTTGATTTATTCCCTTTGATTAATTCCTTTGAATTATCTCCTTCGATTTATTTCCTTTGAATTATCCTTTTTTTCTATTTGTTTACTTAACAAATAACTATTCCCTTTACAATTCTATTTATTTAACAAATAAATATTTCTTTTTCTTTCTATTTATTTAACAAATATTTTCTTTTATATTTTATTTCACAAATATTTTCCTTTATATTTGATTTCACAAATATTTCTCCATTATATTTGATTCCACAAATATTTTCTCTTTTGATTTCATTTGTAAATGGTTTACAAATCTTTCTCTTTTGATCTCATTTGTAAATGGTTTACAAATCTTTCTCTTTTGATTTCTTTTGTAAATGGTTTACAAATCTTTCTCTTTTGATTTCATTTGTAAATGGTTTACAAATCTTTCGCTTTTGATTTCATTTGTAAATGGTTTACAAATCTTTCTCTTTTAAAACACTTTTTATTTTATAAATAAATTTTCTTTTTATAAAATCCCTTTACTATATAAAATCCATTGATTTCATAAGTAATCCCTTTTATTTTTCCAACCATTTCTTTTTTCTATTCTATTTATTTTCTAAATAAATCCTTTTATAATATCCTTTGATGTTATAAATATTGTTTACAAAATCCTTTGATTTTATAAACATTTCATTTTCAATATACGTTTTGAAAATTCCCTTTTATCATTCTAGTATATCTTATGGTTTTTAACCTACCATATAACAATGGTCGGTATCATTTCAAATACACAAAATCAGCAACAGATTTCATATCACATCATATAACACAGTATATGAAAAACAGTAAAATAAATGTTGAGGAATCCCGTCGGATTCCTCCAACCTGTTTCCCTGCATCACAGATGTTAATCAACATAATAACATAGATTTCATTTCGATATGAAATATTCTGATAAACAGAATTAGTATTTGATTAACGATTTGTATAAATATCGTTATCTATAATTTCAACCAATACACAAGCAATTCAACCAAACAGTTAACACACAGCAATCAACAGATGATTAACAGTTCTAAAAATACGTTATAAAAATATAACTGTTCAGAGTTGGTGAGTTTTACTCACATTGGACGATCATCGTTAATAACGATAACCATCGCTTGATTCAGACGGACAATTTATTTTGTTATAAATTGTAACGAGCACCAATTCACACCCAGTCAGTTCCGTTGTGTAGTTGCCGTCCATACGATCCCAACTTGACCAGTTTCGCTGAATTTCGTTCACGTATGACAAAGTTACGATTATTAGAAGTTAATGTACATTTATAATTGAATTAAAAACATGGATTTAATATAAATTGGCCTTTACCCTTTTATATCATCCCATTTGCATATTCCCCAGACCCGCTAAATCATTATAGCCCGCACCTAATTTCCCTTTTGCCCAACCCGCTTTCGTTCCCTCAAACCTGTAATACCCTTTCCTCCAGAAAGCCTTCTTCCCCAAATACCAAACTTCACGATGCTGCTCCTTCAGCTATAACCGATTCTTGCTCCACCGTATCTCCCTCTCTGGTCCACCGTTCAACTCCCTGTCTCGACCCCGGCCTTCTGACCCCCTTCGCTGCTGCTCCGACCCACTATGAAGAAATCCGACCCCACGCCTCCCTGTAGCTCACGCTACAGGGTCCGAACCCATTATGCACCAAATTCCTCTAATCTCCTCCAACAGGTGCGCCCCACACCCCTGAACACTCAGTCACCATCGAGACACACTCCAGAAACCCCCAGCTCTCTGTGTCACACCCATAGCCCACACTGCCTGAAAGTGTCGAACTCCAGTGTTCTTTGCCGCACCCTATTCCAAGCATACTGGGATGAAGATCTCCCTTATACTAGTTTAACAATCCCGACACCCTTCGATTTCATGGAGTATGGTTTCTGATTTAATCGAATGAAGGATTCAAGAAAATGGCGGCTTTGTTTTTGCCCGAAAATGAGGAATTAGGTTATAAGGTTTTAGTATGGAGTATTTAAAGGGTTTAGATATATCTTTTTTTTGTGCTGCTGAAATCAGATGGGTGCGTGGCCTATTTTTGATCATAAATTGATTAGGATATTTTAATGTTGGTTTTGGATATTATAAAATTTAATGTACCTCGTTTCATAAAATTCCTTTCACCTACAGACTGAAATTAAGATACCGTGGTATTCAGTAAGGTGCCACGATCCCAGAAATATAATAATATCGGTAGTTCAACTCATTTTGTGAAACCCCAAAATTGTTGATACAGGGTGCAAAACACTCCAAATAAAAAGTTGCTTATTTAATTAATTAAAAATTACAATAAAATTCTAAAAATTAAATTATCGTTATGTCTCAAAAGAACCTTGTCTAAATTCAAACCCGATATTCAAATATTTTTAAATAACCGTTATGGCCACGAACGAATATACCGCTGTTTTTCTGAATATTTAATTTGGACATAACTAAAAATCTACACGACGAAATCCTGATTTTTCTCTTCCACTAGAAAAATATACTCCACCAGCTCCACACGTTTCTTGTTTCATAGAAATCCGGCTTAAAACGAATCTGGTACATTCGGTTGAAGTTCAAATCGCCAAATTACGAACTGTAGCGTCATTTCAAGCTTGATTATATTTATAATATAATTTATACGTTCAACCATCGTTAAATAAACATATTCGTTATTCTAATTTAATTTTAAACTGAATTAAATATCACAGATGATCCAGTTCACACCATATTGTGAATTCCACTATTTCTGACTATTTCAGAAATTAAATATATTATTATATTATTTATTTTAATTAAATATTCAATATTATTTAATTCTGGTCATTTTAAATAACAAAAAATTTATTTAAATAATTAAATTAATTAATAATTCGACCGAAAAATACGGGTCGTTACAGTTCAGGTGAAGACATAATAGGCTTCAGGTCGAATAAGGTCGACCCGACCCGCTCGTGCCTTGGAACTGACCAGTGGAAGCATTCTCTCCGGTTCGGATGAAGACCATCCCAACCCATGCCTGTTACCTTGAGGCGGTTATGCCACATCGATCATGAACCGATTCTCGTGCCTTAAAAAGCGGATCGAAGTCCATTAACTTATACCCACTACCGAAACGTGTCTCCACTTCAACCATTTTGATATCTGAGATTTCATGAGAGGAGGCACGTCAACATCCGACCCGCTGTTTCTCCAGCCCTATACATACACTAGAACACGACTATTTGAGGGATCTTTTGGCATTTTGAACACTGAAGCTCCACCATTATCAATATTTCTTCTTTTATTCAGATAGTACTATAGATTATTGAGTATAATTCTACAAATTCTGAGAGATTATTGATTGTATTAGTGAGATTGAGTGATTATCCGCATTATATTCGTAAATTATTACTCAATCGAAGAATTATAGAGTGGATGTAAGCTCGTTAACGCAGAGCCACTATAAAGCCTTTGTGTCGACTGTTTTTCTCTGTTTTTATATTATTATTCTTCATTAATATCTACGAATTCTACTAAATTGGGTGTTAGTGCCAATTTTTGGTCCAATATTTTGGTGCTTTCATTGAGAAGTTTGAATTCTTAGTTTTTTGGATTGTCATTCTACTGTTTGTATCACCAAGTCCGAAGAGATACTTCACATTTTAATCACTTTCAAAGTTTTTTGTCAGTTTCAACGAATTTGAATTCCATGGCACCAAGGAAAGGTAAGGAACCACAAACCTCTCGAGCAAATGAAACAAGCGAAGACCAAAGAGGTGTTGCACAGGTTCTCGTCGCCACAGGCTCTCAAGGGACCGGGGAGGGTCCGATCCGACCCGGGGGGGGGGGGGGGGGTCTCTCGATCCGACCCGGAAGCTCGGCCACGATCCGAACCTATGAGGAAGATGCTCCGAACCGAAAAAACGACTTACCCCCGATCCGACCCGGTGACCAGAACCTGAACCCATCTGTTGCTAGTGCTTCTACTCGACCCGATCCAAATGATCTAACTCCCACTGCAACAACCAGTCATCTACCTCTTGCATTTGCCCTTGTTTCACAAATCGATTTCGCACGCTTGCTCACCATGATGGAGAAAATTGATGAGGCTTTAGAAGCTCAAGGACGTGATAGTGCCGCAATCCAAGAAAACACGAATGCGATGAACATGCAAATGGATGAACTTCGCAGGCAGAGAACGCCTTCTCCAACTCACCCCCTTGCATTAGACTATTCATCTTCTTCGGAGGAAAATACAAGGCACCCATGTCAGAGGAGGCTTGAGAACCTCGAATAGTTCATGTTTGGCTCGCTAGGTTCTCATGAAGATGCAGCTCGACGTTTGGGTCCTATTGACCATAGCCTAGCGGAACCAATGTTGTTGCCGATGCGTGGAACTCATGTCCTTTCAAGAGATCCAAACATTACCAATCCTACTCAAGGCAACTCCTTCAGCCCACTCGTCCTGTAAACGACCGCGATCGCAGGGGAAAAAAGAACTCCGCTCCCGCAAGAAACTGAAGGATGTTGCCTGAAGTAGGAGCTAGAAGGGCGAGAAATGTTGAACCCAAACCTGCCTTAACCAATGCGGAAGTAGAAGCTATGGTACATCAAAATATGACTGATAGCAGAGGCTACACTAATAAAGATTGGGGTATCGATCGCAGCCATACACCTTTCACCGATGACATATTGGATGTCCAGTTCCCGAGGTGATTCAACCTGCCTACCATGAACCGTTATGGAGGAAGAACTAATCCAAGGCAGCATCTGCTGTGATACTCCTGGTATATGAATATTGCAGCGGCCTCCGATGTCATGAAGTGCAAAGCTTTTCCGATATACCTCGAAGATGTTGCAATGATGTGGTTTACTCGGCTTCCACCACGATCAATTTCTAGCTTCAAAGAGCTAAGTGAGAGTTTCCTGAAATAGTTTTGGCTTCACGCCCAGAAGTCCAAGAACATCATCGAGCTTTCTGTAGTCTAGCTAGCCCCAGGGGAAACCTGAAATCATATTTGGATCGTTTCAATCTAGTAGTCACGGAAGTGAGCAACCCCCATGAACAGACTATTTTGATGGCGCTAATAGACGAAATTGATAAAGATATTGAATTCAGGAAGTACCTGGTTGGAAAGCCGTCGTTAACCAGATAATTGTTCTATGAGAAGGCTAATATCTGCATACGAGAGAGGTGTATGCTAGCCAAAAAATGAAACCCAGTGATGCCGCGAGTTAGGATATCCAAAGCAACATCGCCATTAAGCAGTCTGGTGACAATGCAGGGAAAGTTGAAGTTAACGTCGACAACCAAAGTGAAGGCAACGACCGCCAAGGTAGGAACGACAACAAGAGAAGCAGGAATCGAAGAAATGATCCCAAAAAGTGGCCTCGATTCCAACCCTTCGAGTATTACACACCGCTAAATGACACCTTGGAGAACATTTTTCTAGACACCTTCAATGTTTGCCAAGAGACTCAACTGAAAAGAAGCATGCGACTGGGAAGTTCTGTTTGTTTCATGAAACTTACGGTTGCTCCATAAATGAATGCCGTCACTTATGATATGTAGAAGAAAAGTTGCTCCGAGCAGGAAAGTTAGACGAGTATAAAGTTTCCCCTAGAGACAGAGGTAGGGAGGCTCAACTCCGAATCAGAATCAGAATCAGCCGGCCATGAGCTATAGCCCAGCAGAAAGGAAAGGGTATAGTTATTAATACCATGGTTAGAGGACCACATCCAGCTGGATTCGACAACAGAGCCATGGAACAATAAGTCAATGCAGCTAAGCATCCATATATAGGAGATTGTAATTCCCTCGAGGATACCACTCACGCCAAGCAGCAGAAAACGATGACCGACGACATTGTTTTCAAAGACAGAGCAAGCGTGGGAGTAGAGGCCCCGAGTATAGACCCATTGATAATCACGGCCCTCATCGGCCAAGCAACCGTACGGAAAGTCCTTGTTGACAACTGGAGTTCCGTTAACATTTTGTTTAAGAAAGCGTTCGACCAGATGAAGTTGGAAGCTAAAGACTTGAAGTCATGCACTGGATGGATACGTGGCTTCTATGGTTCGTCAACAACACCAATTAGGTTGGTAGACCTATCTGTGGAGCTTGGGGAGGGAGACCACCAGAGAGTGTGAATCCTCCCATTTGTTTTCATGAATATTGATTCCCCATATAATGCATTCCTGGGTCGACCAACTCTGGTAGAGTTCAAAGCTTGTATCGCCCCTTGGTGTTTATTTTTAAAGTTCCCGACCGAGGCCGAAGTAGGATTGGTCTGTGGTGACCAAGTTACCGGAAGAGCATGCTATTTGGCCGAGTGGAAGATGATGTGTAACAGTGACATATCGTAGAACCCATGAGCACCTCCCTTCCTGCAAAGGAGGCATCAACATAGAAAATAAAGGAAGCATCGCGGAAGGAGTCGCTCGACGATCTACCCAAAGACATAGAACCCAAAAAGGATGAAGATTCAGGATGCATAAGAGCGACATTGAATAAAGCAACTATAGATATTCTGATTGATAGCGACGACCCGACAAAGGTCTTGAAGATCGGATCTCACTTGTACCCCCTCCGGACGAGGGAATTGACACACTTTCTACGGGAAAATCTGGACGTATTCTCTTGGAGCCATACAGATATGTATGGAATTTCACCATCGATTACGAGTCACGCACTTACCATAGACCCTAAGCATCCTCCGTCAAACAAAAGAGGCGTGTGCTAGGCCCGGAGAGGTCAGCCTCCTTGAAGGAAAAAGTGGAGAAGCTGAGAGACAATGGTTTCATATGAAATGCTGCATACCCTAACTGAATATCCAATCCCATCCTTGTCAAGAAGGCTAATGGAATATGGCGTACATGCATCGATTTTTCAGAATTGAATAAAGCTTGCCCGAAAGATAGCTTTCCTTTACCTAGAATTGATCAGATAGTGGATTCAACAGCTGGACACGAGCTTCTTTCTTTTATGGATGCATAATCAGAATATAAGAAGGTTCCCATGCATATGCTTGATAAAAAACATACCAGTTTTATCACCGACCTTGGACGTGGTGATGCCCTTTGGATTGAAGAATGCTGGAGCAACGTATCAGCGCTTGGTGAATCATATGTTCTACAACCAGATTGGAAAGTCTATGGTGGTGTACGTAGATGATATGTTGGTAAAATCCAAAAAGTCATCCGATCTCACGACTGACTTGGCAGAAATGTTTAATATCCTCCGTTTATATGGAATGAAGCTTAACCCATTGAAGTGCTCTTTCAGAGTTGCGTTAGGAAAGTTCCTTGTCTTCATTGCCAGCTCATGTAGAATTAAAACCAATCCCGCTCAAATAGAAGCAATCAGAAACATTAGTGAGCCACAAAAGATCAAAGATGTACAGAGCCTAACAGGGAAGGTTGTAGCACTGAGTAGATTTATCTCTAGGGCCACCGACAAATGCATACCTTTCTTCAAATTGATAAAGCGAGGAAAGAGCAATTTCAAATGGACCCCAGACTGCATTGAAGCCTTCCAAAACCTGCCGAGTCATTTAGAAAGACCCCCGATACTGTCTAACCTAGTGCATCACGAAGGCTTGTTCATATACTTAGCAGTGTCATCGCATGCAATTAGTTCAACACTTGTACGTGAGGAGGATAGAGTTCAGAGACCAGTGTACTATGTGAGCAAGAAGTTAGCTACAACAGAGCGCAACTATCCAAAGATTGAAAAGCTCTCTTACAGCTTATTGATCGCTTCAAGAAAGCTTCGCCACTACTTTCAAGCTCATCCGATTATGATATACACCGATCAGCCGCTACGACTGATCCTGCAATGACCTGAGGCATCGGGAAGATTACTCAATTGGAACATTGAGCTAAGTCAGTTTGATCTCAACTTTCTCCCAAGGAAGTCCATACGGGGGCAAGCATTAGCAGACTTTATTGCTAAATTCACCATTCCCAAAGAGGATATATTTGATGAAAAAGACAGCCCGCCTGGAGCAAAACATAGAATTGAGCACTTGGAAGCTTTACACAGACGGTGCTAAAAATGATCGATGGTCCAGCGCCAAAGTCGTATTAATAACTCCTGAAGGACGGTCAATTTACTATGCCTTGCAGTTGAATTTTTCCGCCACTAAAAACGATTCCGAGTATGAGGCCTTGATTGCCGGGTTAAGGCTCGCTAAAGAGTTAGGAGTAAGGTGTTGAACATATTTTGTGACTCTCAGATTGTTGTTTGCCAAGTTCGAAAAAATTTCAAACAAAGGGACCACAACTTGCAGTATACCTAGAAAGGGTCGATGAGCTATTGGATGGCCTAGAGCATTACAGCATATCCCATATCCCACGAATAGAAAATCAAACGGCGAATAAATTGGCCAAACTAGCGAGCTTGACAACCCAGGAGAAATGGAAATGGTCTGAATTGAGATGCTAGACACTCCGAGCATTGATCAAATAGAAGTTGATCCGGTGTTGGAGATTGAGCCTAAGAAAGAGTCATGGATGACCCCGATAAAGGATTTCCTGCAGAATGGAACGCTTCCAACAAGAAAGAATGAAATGCGAACTATCATCTGAAAAGCTTTAAGATATATCATGCAAGGCGATGTTCATTACCGACGAGGATTTTCAGTCGCGTTACTCCTGCGTATAGCATGCGACGATGTCAAGCGTGTGTTGAGAGAATACATGAAGACGAATGTAGAGATCACACCGGAGGACATACATTGGCCAAGAAAATATTGCGGTACGACTACTTCTGGCCTACCATAAATCGGGATGTAGTTGATTATTCATGGCGTTGCGATAGGTACCGGAAATTCGCAAAGGTTCCCTGAGCACCTCCCAGGAAACTCACCTCGATGGCGATCCCGTGGTCGTTGCTATATGGGAGATTGACATCATTAGAAGCCTCCCAATTGCCAAAGATGGAGCGAAATATGCAATCGTGGTAGTGGATTACTTTACAAAATGGGAAGAAGCTGAACCATTGACTACGATCATGACGGAACGGATGATTAATTTCATTGTCAGAAATATCATTTTCCGATTTGGGATCCCTAAAGTCATTATAACTAACAACGGAACTCAGTTCGACAGCACATAGTTCAGAGAATTCTATCAAAGATACCTATTGATAATAAATACACACCGCCGTCACGCATTTGCAATCAAATGGGCTAGTAGAGGCAGTGAACAAAATCATCAAGTCCACTCTAAATAAGCGAATGGAACGAACAAAAGCCATGTGAGTCGATGAATTGCCTCTGTCCCTATGGTACTATAGGATGACCTACAAATCGACGACTGGCCACACTCCCTTCTCACTATCATTCGGATTAAAAGCGGTCATTCCAGTAGAATTGGAAGTCCCCTCACATAGAACAACATACTATGATCTGTTGACAAATAAAGCGCATCTCCTCGAATCCTTAAACATGATTGAAGAGAAGAGAGATGAAGCGGACTTGCGTGCCTCGAGGCATAGACACCAGGTTGTTTGATATTACAACAGGAAAGTTCGACCTAGAACCTTTGAGCATGACGACCTGGTATTGAAGCGTGTCTTCCCATCCCCCGTCTTCTTGGGCCCGAAATGGGAGGGACCCTATGTCATCCAAAGGAGGCTTGATAAATGAGCTTTCAAGCTAACGACCGTCAATGGCGATGAGATCCCCAAATCATGGAATCCCCAGCTTCTGCGACACTACCTGACTTGAGTTTTGTATTAATTCTTTTGTTTTTCAAACTATGTAAAAAGGCATGACTTGGCTGAAGTAATCTAGTTGATATAAACAAAAGATTATAAAGTGGATGTAGGTTGTGATTTGGTCGAACCACTATAAAAATATCTTGTGTTATTTACCATTCCTGCATTTATTTTTCCATGCCCTGTGATTGCCTTGATATGTGATTTGATGTGGCGATGTAAGCAGTTGGTGTTGGGCCAACGGGAAAGGGATGATTCACACCTTTATGAGGCTTGTTCAATTCCACTTGGACAAGAGCAATTAAATCCATGGTTGATTGAAGTTTGATTGGCTAACTTCGAGCTCGGTATCAATACCCGATGCGGTGGTTTTCACTTTGTGAACCAAAGTGAAAATACGACGCCCAAGCATCACACCCTCTCCATCCTATGATTCTACGGAATGAGAGAGATCAGATTAGAAAGAGGGGGCAACTCTGTCATTAAATTGGGGACTAAGAGATAGCACCTTAGCAAGACCACTTGCTGAACAAGCTCCATACGCTATAGAAAAGCATGGAGTACGAACTAAAATCGAGTTCGAGAACGACACTCGAGCCGATAGAATTCCGCTCTTGGAAATAGAGTGCAGAAGGAAAGCCTAGGCGAATAACATGACCGCTAGCCTGATCAACTCAAACTCTCTTGATTCGAGAGTGAGTATAAAGGTAGGCGCGATTGGTGCACCACGATTAAAGACCGCCTTAACCACACTCTAATTTGGGCATTACGATAAGAGAGTATAAAGACATCGAGACCTAGTGCCAAAGGAAAGCGGTTCCTACCCCACTAAAGGATTGGGGGGAAAGATTCAAAGCTGAGCCCGCGCTCCCCATTGAAGTACTAATGGAAATAGAATATCGCTTCTTATCAATCCCGAACAAGCCCTGTCCAGGCACTTTGTTCAATATCGATTGGGGGCATACACATATCATACTGTTACGATAATTACAGTGTGAAATGTTGTTTATTACTTAGTTTAGTAATGATTCCTTGAATGCGGAAATTTTTATTTTTTATTTGCAGGGATGCTGAATAGGAGTCCTTGTTTGATGTGTGATGTGATTTATTATTTATTACTTAGCATAGTAATGTTTTGATTACAAGTACATTTAATTGAGGCAGATAATAAACTGACAAACATATGACATTGCAAGAATGCTACTTTATTTACTGAATGCAGATTTATATAAGACAACTGGTCAAAAAAGCGAGGGCCACACTCCCAACAACAATCGCAGGCCAGTTGAAAGCAAAAAAGAAATTAAGACAACCCTCTACTTAGGCTTGGGAGAATGCTTGGCTTCCTTGAGTTTCTGCTTCTCCTCCTTTTCAACTTCAATGAGAATACGCTTTTTCTTCTTCTGCTCAAAGGGAGGATCTATCGGATTAACAAAGGACTTGGAAGCCAATTCTCCCGTAATCAGTGAGGCAAAATCTTTATGGTTATTTTGCCCCCGGGAGGAACCATTTAGAGGGGATCGACCGGGGTGGGCCCTCCTTCTTTTTTGACCTTTGAGAGCTCCTCAGTTCTGGCCTTTATTTGAGAAAGAGTCATGTTTTCCGTCTCTTCGAAAGCTCCAGTGATGGTGACTTCTTCCTCTTCATCCTCCTTACCATCGATATCCTTGAAGGCATCAATCATTTCTCCATCTTGGGGAGCTTCAACACTGGAGGGTACTAAGGCCTTGTCAACAGCTCTTTCTGCTTCTCTTCAGTCTCCTCAGTGGGCTTAGTACCTAAATAACGGGAAGTAATAGTTATTAACTTTTGGAAAAACATAGGTCTTTCAATTGTCTGCTCCATAATACTGTAACAACCCGAAAATCTGGGCCAGTTTAAAATTTTTATTTTGGCTATTTTAACGAATTTTGAATATTTAAAATAGATTATTTTAAATAAAATCGACGATAAATTTATTTTGAATAGAATTCGAACGTATATATTATATACGTCGTCGTTAGAATATAAATAATTATATATAATTATAAATAGAATTGAAAATGGCGCGGTAGTTCGATAATTCGATTTCAAACTTCAATTGAACATACCGGGTGCAAAACAATCCGGATTTTAGTGAAACCAAAGACATTAGGATCTAATCGATAATATCTTTCCAACGAATCCGAAAAATCAAGATTTCATAGCGGGAATCAAAAGATATGTCCAGTTGAAGATTCTGAATAGTCGCTATGGAATTCAGGCCCTTAAAAATAGACATTTTGCAAGCGACCTCGGATTTCGACGAAACCACTTTTGTTGGATCCGCAGTGTCAAATTATTGCTAGATGCCAATTTTCATTATTTTCTGAATCAATATGTGAGCGTGGCACACTTAAACGCATTTGACCAGTTTCAGTTGAATTTAATCGACTGGAAAATGGCCATTTTTCAAACGGTCTCAGAATTCGACGAAATTAGTTTTGTTAGGACCGTATCGTCAATACGAAGTTAGAAATAATTTTTCGGGAATTTTTAGAGGCTGTATGTGGCCCCGGTAAATTGAAATGTACGTTCAAATTTAATATATAAAGAATTATATTTTAATTTCAGTGAAAACTAATCGAAACAGTCGAATCAGCTTGCGAAACATATCCCATTGTGTTCGGGATGGGGGTAATTAGCTAGGGGCGACAGTCGTTGGGTCTCGATTGGAGTCCGAACAAAAGTCAACCCTTGTCGAAAATTAAAATAATATAAAATAATTTATATACATATCCTTAAGACCTAGTTCTCTCTTACTTTTCAAAACCGGGTCAAACCCGCTGTCATTCTTCAATTCTCGACGGCGGAAGAGCTTAGATTTTTTGAGCTCAAAAATCTCGAAATCCATTCAATAAAATCTGCAACTTCTTAAGAGAAATTGTGGCCCTCCTTTCGATCTTCACAACCATGCTAGGATCATCGTACTTCGTGAAGGAAACAGCTCGAACTCGAGCTGCAGAACCACCGCCGTCGCACCAGTTCTCACCGCGCCTCTGGTGATCGAACTCGCCCTGCTTCTGGCCGCTGGTGGCTCTTCCCAAGGACAACGTCGTGGTTACATCTGATTGTCACCTAGCTTCATGATTTTGGTGCAGAATCCAAGCCCTAGTTTGAAGCTCAATCGGAATGTGGTCAGTCGAGTTTTACAGTGGAGAAAGGTGATCCATCTTAAGTTAATTATCTTGTTAGTTAATTATAGCGTTAATTACACGGCAGTTAATTCAAAAAATTCAAAATATATGATTTTTATCTAAAGTAAATATATGTTTTTTTTTAACTAAAAAGATTCGATTTTTCAAAGTAAAAAGACTAAATTTTTAGAAGTAAAAAGGCTAAATTTTTAGAAACAAAAAGGTTTGAATTTTTATAGGATAAGAATGCGATTTTTGGAAGTGTAAAGATGCGATTTTTGTCATCTTGAGAGCAAAGTGAAAATAGGATCTTTATTGTCTAGAAAGAGAAATAAAAATTATGGTTTTCATATATATTTGAAAGGACGATAAAAATAGGATCTTTATATGTGAATTGAATTAAAAATGTGAATTTTTATTTATAAACACCGAAATAGAAATGTGATTTTTAACGTAAAATCGCGTGTAACAGATCTCGTTGGAAGCACGGCGAAGATGTTCTACATATGAAGAGTCGTGGCGTTTGGTTTAGCTAATCGGTGAGAATTTCTCACTCTTCAATTTCTATTTCTAGTTATATATATATACTAGGATGCAGACGGTGCTTAGTAGCACCTGACACAATCGTCCACAGACCATGGACTTGTTTGTTTGATTGCAAAAATTAGTTAGATTATTTGATTGAAATTTGAGTTGTTTGGTGAAATAGAATGATTGATTGATGTGTGAATGGCGTGGGCCTTCACTAGACCGGGGATAAGGCTAGGCCTTGTCCCGTTTCTAGTATCGAGCCGTTATGCCGCCGAAATTTTCTAAAATATGTTAGAAAAATAAAAATATCATTTTATTGAATAAATGAACTGAATAGAATATTCATAAGTTAAATAAAATATTTTATCGTTAAAAATATAGTTTTAACGTGGAAGTGAATAAAATAAAATATTCATTTACAAACCCGACGGGTTGTTTATGTACACCTATTTGAATGACATTGATTGGGACGATAAATTTTACACATCGCCCAACTGCACAAATAAAATCTGTGTTTGATTGTTTGAAACCCCACACGGGTGTTGGGATGAAATATGAAGTTCACTCATCCTGATTGATTAAATATGTCGATCGATTGATTGACAGGCTGTTATAAGCGTTAGATATCTATATTTGATGCTTATACAGTGTAGTGCACTTTGGTTGATGGTTGATTATTTTCAATGCTATTATATACGTGTGATGTATGAAAATCCATATAATTAACATTGTATGGTGATTGATTGGGCCTCATTCCAATTTAGAAGATAAAGAATATTATATAAAGTAAAGGTTCATGTGTTGACTGTACTCATCCGTTGAGATTAGTCATGTGTTGAACGAAATATTTTTTATAATAAAATTTACATCTTTATCAATATAAAGTAAAGGTTCATGTGTTGACTGTACTCATCCGTTGAGATTAGTCATGTGTTGAACGAAATATTTTTTATAATAAAATTTACATCTTTATCAATATAAAGTAAAGGTTCATGTGTTGACTGTACTCATCCGTTGAGATTAGTCATGTGTTGAACGAAATATTTTTTATAATAAAATTTACATCTTTATCAATATAAAGTAAAGGTTCATGTGTTGACTGTACTCGTCCGTTGAGATTAGTCATGTGTTGAACGAAATATTTTGATAATAACAAATATTTTGATAATAACAAATATTTTAATAATAGGAAATATTTGAAATAGATTATTTGAAAATAGAAATACATTAAGCCGTGTTGATTAGATTGACGTCATTTTGACGTGAACGATATTTATATCGATTTTGACGATTTCGAAATGAATTGAATCGAAAACGATTTCGAAGTGAATTGAATAGAAAACGAATTTGATTTCAATTGAATATATAACGAATTTGATTTCAATGGAATATATAACGAATTTGAATCGAATAGAAAACCAATTTGAATTGAATCGAATAGAAAACCAATTTGAATTGAATCGAATAGAAAACCAATTTGAATTGAATCGAATAGAAAACCAATTTGAATTGAAACGAATAGAAAACCAATTTGAATTGAATTGAATAGAAAACCAATTCGAATTGAATTGAATAGAAAACCAATTTGAATTGAATCGAATAGAAAACCTATTTGAATTGAATCGAATAGGAAACCAATTTGAATTGAATCGAATAGAAAACCAATTTGAATTGAATCGAATAGAAAACCAATTCGAATTGAATTGAATAGAAAACCAATTTGAATTGAATCGAATAGAAAACCAATTCGAATTGAATCGAATAGAAAACCAATTTGAATTGAATTGAATAGAAAACCAATTTGAATTGAATCGAATAGAAAACCAATTTGAATTGAATCGAATATAAAACCAATTTGAATTGAATTGAATAGAAAACGAATTCGAATTGAATTGAATAGAAAACGAATTCGAATTAAATTGAATAGAAAACGAATTGAAATAGAATAGAAATCGATTTGAATCGAAATCAAATAGAAGTGAATGTAGAAAGAATTTATAAGGAAAAATTCAATTTTGATTTGAATTTGAAATAAAGGTTGAAATTGTTTTTGAAACAAATTTGAAATGTTTTTATAAAATTCGTTTTAAAATAGTAATCGACGAAATATATATTATATATATAATATAATGGCCTGAATAGAACGCGCCGCGCCGCGGTAGTTCGTGAATTTCGACCATTTATTTCAAACGGACATTACGGGAGGCCCGACCGTCGGATTCTCCTAAAACCGGAACCGTTGGGTTCGTATCGAAAAGAGCTTTCTAACGAATATTAGAAATTTGAAATCTAACGGTTGGATTTGGATATACGTCCAAATCAAATTTGAAAAAGGTCGTTGTAAGTGCAGTTCGATGGCCGTTGATGGAAATCGACTGTACGGGCCTTGATAAAATTATTAAAAATATCAATAATTTGTGTAAAATCATAAGAAATGATTTGGGAGAAGTTTGGGATGAAAAACTCCATATTTGAAAAGATAAAAATGGATTTTTATCAAAATGAACTAGTTTTGAACTAAATTTAAAACCCAATTATTTTTAAATAAATAAATTAGATTTAAAAAGGGGTTTTAAATAAATCGGAATTTCTAATATATTTGATTGGATTTGAAATGGGTTTATCGTGAACGGTGTTTTAAATAACACTAGTTCTTTAACCCGATAATAAATAGAATTTAATTTGGGTTTGTCGTGAACTGTGTTTTAAATAACACCTAGTTCTTTAACCCAGTTAAAAGAATTTTGATTGAATCTTCAATTAAATTGAAATGTGGATTGATAATTTAAATTATCAACTTTAGAAAATAAGCGAGAATGGAGTATCACCAGTTTTGCTCCAAAGCGATAGTTAAATCTTTAATTAGATTTGAACGTGAAATGGTAATTAATTTTACCGACAACACTGTGGTGTTAAATATGGAGTATTACCAGTTTTACTTCATGGGATGAATAGGTTGGGATTGGGAAATAAATTAAATAATTACTTCGGTATGGTTCGCTAATCTCGACTAGTTTGGAAAACCATAATTTGGTTTGAAATGTCATCCAAAGGAAGATTAAGGGATAAATTTTAAAGAATTTATCTTGGATAAAATTAATGGGAACCTTTCCCTAAGAATTGAAATTTAGAAACTAACTGAAGGTTAGTTAAGAAGAATGGTTTCCTGGATATTGATCTGATGTTGGTTTCGGCCTTCGGGGTTAATATTTGGGGAATTCCTCTCTTACTGATTTACGGTTAGTAACTAATGAATTGGAATGAGGCGTATGTTGTGTTTGTGTAACATTCGTTTTAATATACGCGGGTTGTTCGGAAAGGCCGGGTTTATACCCATTCTGAATAATCAATTCGACGATATGTCGAAGATGAAGACGGTGGTTGAAGACCGGAAGTCTTCACATCGTAGGGATAATTACTGACGATCCTGATTGGGCTGTACACCCAAGAGGATGGAAATAGTTGGTGGTCGTCCAGACGTACTTGGAGATGGATGGATATGCGAGGAAAGTGCCTCCGGTTTCGTTCAGACCTAGAACGGACTTGTAAATGGACGGTGTGTCTGACATTGTATTCCTTTATATTGTATTTGTTGATCTCTACTAAATATATATCTGTTTGGTGGCGGAGAATTTATTCTCTTGCTTAACGCCCTTCTCTGAGACATATGAGGTCAGAGGTTATATATTGGTAGAAATCAATGGTACGATATGGATTGATAGTGTGGCATGCTGAGATGCAGTGATCCAGACTTTTGTTGAAAAGCAAAGTTTGGTGGTTGATGATCAAAGCGCAGCTGATATAGCATGGCTTTGTGTATAGCGTTGGTCCGCGAGCCTCACACCCCGGTATGGTGGTAAACTGATGGTTTGATCAGTATGCTTTTTCGTGGATGGGCACCTTAGTGGTGTCGTGGATTCGGTCGACCGAGATGAGCCTAGAGCTCAGGGATATATAGAGTAAGCGGTGTTTTCTCTCGCTGGGACGTAAGCCGCGGTGGTACTCTGGTCCCAAATGTGCGGATGCAGACGGTGTTTTCTCTTGTGGGGACGTAAGCCGTGGTGAATTGCATTCCGCGATCGATCTTTCAAATCAGGAGCCACCATGATGGAAATCCAATTTCCAATACGTGTATTGCGGTTTTAATTGTAGAACTAGTATGGCGACATGATATATGGTACCCATGCCGTCTATGATTCATATTTATGATTGAAATTGTTTTGACGCTATACACATATTATAGTATCAAATGATTTGTTTTAAACGTACCAAGCATGTTTGGCTATTATAAGGGAAAACCCTATCCTCCGGCTTGCGTTGCATTGTGTGATGGGACCTGGGTCTTATAATAGCTTCATTTTTCGAAAAAGCATTACGCTGTTTATTCTATGCACTAGTATTCTTGGGAGGAAACCCGTTCCGTGTCATACGGCGTGGTCCCTTGAATTACTCTCTTTTAAAGTAAAGTTTTAAATAACTGTTTTAGTTCTCACACCAGTCACATGACTGACCTGGAGTTTATTGTTTTAACCTAAACTCTGGGTGCCCCTATTTTCCACACGGGCAGCTAGTAGTTTTGGTTTTGCAGATTTATATTCACAGGATCCTGGTTTACAGCTGGAATGATATCCGGAAAGCTTTGTATCCGTATATCTCTTCTAGTTGTGTATTGTATTATTTTCCGCTGCGATGTATTTAAATGTAATTTAAATCTCTGATATTTCTGTGTAATATTCATTTATACTCTGTATATTCTTGTATTCTGATGCATTGTTGTAATATACAATGAAATGTTCTTTTGTCTGCGTTCTGTTGTGGCTTGTTCTCGAACTATCCGCACTTTTCCCAACCGGGGAAGTTACGGGTTTTCACAGTTGGTATCAGAGCCTTGGTTTACAAAGCTTAGAGAACAAGGCACATTAGAACCGTACGAAAGAATTCATCAGATATTGGATTAGTAATATCCAATTAGAATGACTCGTTAGAGATGGGATCAGTAGTATCCTAGGACGAGTGTGAAGAGTATATTTTTAAAAATGAAAACAATTTTTGTTTTGAAAATTTAAATCAACTATTCGTATTAGATTATCTATTTATAATGAGTTGGACAGTCCAGTATATAAAGATTTTGCGTATACGTCTGATCCACGTGTATTTGAAGTTTTAATATACTGGATAGATATAGAATTACACTCTAGTCGCCCGGGGATGATGCTGATAATTGTGATCACATTATCAGTGTTTATATTCGAGTGACGAAAGTGAGATTTCTATATATTTCCTATTGACTGGTGTGAGAACCAAAATTAGATAGGACCTATTGTTGTGATTTGGCATCAAAAATCTGATTTTTTTTACTATATATCAAAGTTATGAATTTGAAAAGCTAATCAACTAATTGATTGATGGTTGCGTTGTTTGATTATTGTTGGATTAATTAAAATTTGAACCATTTAGTCAAATTGTACCAAAAAGTGAGTTGTATTGAAAATTGGTCGTATTTTCTTGCATATACATGTACTTACATTGAACAGGTCATAGCAAGGAGGCTAGAGCCGAAGAATAAAATTTGTTTGCCCGACAAATAGGTACATGTTTACTACATAATTTAATGTTTTGTTTGGGTGATGATGATTTTATGAGCCTATTGGCTAGCCGCTTGGATTTTTCTTTTTCTTTTTGAGATTAGAAGGACCGGGGAAGCTATTTGAAATTCCCCGATGCTCCCGTTGCAGGGGAGGTTATGGCAAAAATTTTCGAAAATTTAGGGTGTTAGCCAAATTTTTGAAAATTCTCAGAAACTGAAAAGTTGGAGAATGCAAGCCGGATCGAACGTAGAGTTGGATAATCAAACCACTTTCGACTTTGTTCCTTTTCGGGGACGAAAAGTTTTAAGTGGGGGAGATTGTAACAACCCGAAAATCTGGGCCAGTTTAAAAATTTGATTTTGGCTATTTTAACGAATTTTGAATATTTAAAATAGATTATTTTAAATAAAATCGACGATAAATTTATTTTGAATAGAATTCGAACGTATATATTATATACGCCGTCGTTAGAATATAAATAATTATATATAATTATAAATAGAATTGAAAATGGCGCGGTAGTTCGATAATTCGATTTCAAACTTCAATTGAACATACCGGGTGCAAAACAATCCGGATTTTAGTGAAACCAAAGACATTAGGATCTAATCGATAATATCTTTCCAACGAATCCGAAAAATCATGATTTCATAACGGGAATCAAAAGATATGTCCAGTTGAAGATTCTGAATAGTCGCTATGGAATTCAGGCCCTTAAAAATAGACATTTTGCAAGCGACCTCGGATTTCGACGAAACCACTTTTGTTGGATCCGCAGCGTCAAATTATTGCTAGATGCCAATTTTCATAATTTTCTGAATCAATACGTGAGCGTGGCACACTTAAACGCATTTGACCAGTTTCAGTTGAATTTAATCGACTGGAAAATGGCCATTTTTCAAACGGTCTCAGAATTCGATGAAATTAGTTTTGTTAGGACCGTATCGTCAATACGAAGTTAGAAATAATTTTTCGGGAATTTTTAGAGGCTGTATGTGGCCCCGGTAAATTGAAATGTACGTTCAAATTTAATATATAAAGAATTATATTTTAATTTCAGTGAAAACTAATCGAAACAGTCGAATCAGCTTGCGAAACATATCCCATTGTGTTCGGGATGGGGGTAATTAGCTAGGGGCGACAGTCGTTGGGTCTCGATTGGAGTCCGAACAAAAAGTCAACCCTTGTTGAAAATTAAAATAATATAAAATAATTTATATACATATCCTTAAGACCTAGTTCTCTCTTACTTTTCAAAACCGGGTCAAACCCGCTGTCATTCTTCAACTCTCGACGGCGGAAGAGCTCAGATTTTTTGAGCTCAAAAATCTCGAAATCCATTCAATAAAATCTGCAACTTCTTAAGAGAAATTGTGGCCCTCCTTTCGATCTTCACAACCATGCTAGGATCATCGTACTTCGTGAAGGAAACAGCTCGAACTCGAGCTGCAGAACCGCAACCGTCGCACCAGTTCTCGCCGCGCCTCTGGCGATCGAACTCGCCCTGCTTCTGGCCGCTGGTGGCTCTTCCCAAGGACAACATCGTGGTCACATCTGATTGTCACCTAGCTTCATGATTTTGGTGCAGAATCCAAGCCCTAGTTTGAAGCTCAATCGGAATGTGGTCAGTCGAGTTTTACAGTGGAGAAAGGTGATCCATCTTTAGTTAATTATCTTGTTAGTTAATTATAGCGTTAATTACACGGCAGTTAATTCAAAAAATTCAAAATATATGATTTTTATCTAAAGTAAATATATGTTTTTTTTAACTAAAAAGATTCGATTTTTCAAAGTAAAACACTAAATTTTTAGAAGTAAAAAGGCTAAATTTTTAGAAACAAAAAGGTTTGAATTTTTATAGGATAAGAATGCGATTTTTGGAAGTGTAAAGATGCGATTTTTGTCATCTTGAGAGCAAAGTGAAAATAGGATCTTTATTGTCTAGAAAGAGAAATAAAAATTATGGTTTTCATATATATTTGAAAGGACGATAAAAATAGGATCTTTATATGTGAATTGAATTAAAAATGTGAATTTTTATTTATAAACACCGAAATAGAAATGTGATTTTTAACGTAAAATCGCGTGTAACAGATCTCGTTGGTAGCACGGCGAAGATGTTCTACATATGAAGAGTCGTGGCGTTTGGTTTAGCTAATCGTTGAGAATTTCTCACTCTTCAATTTCTATTTCTAGTTATATATATATACTAGGATGCAGACGGTGCTTAGTAGCACCTGACACAATCGTCCACAGACCATGGACTTGTTTGTTTGATTGCAAAAATTAGTTAGATTATTTGATTGAAATTTGAGTTGTTTGGTGAAATAGAATGATTGATTGATGTGTGAATGGCGTGGGCCTTCACTAGACCGGGGATAAGGCTAGGCCTTGTCCCGTTTCTAGTATCGAGCCGTTATACCGCCGAAATTTTCTAAAATATGTTAGAAAAATAAAAATATCATTTTATTGAATAAATGAACCGAATAGAATATTCATAAGTTAAATAAAATATTTTATCGTTAAAAATATAGTTTTAACGTGGAAGTGAATAAAATAAAATATTCATTTACAAACCCGACGGGTTGTTTATGTACACCTATTTGAATGACATTAATTGGGACGATAAATTTTACACATCGCCCAACTGCACAAATAAAATCTGTGTTTGATTGTTTAAACCCCACACGGGTGTTGGGATGAAATATGAAGTTCACTCATCCGGATTGATTAAATATGTCGATCGATTGATTGACAGGCTGTTATAAGCGTTAGATATCTATATTTGATGCTTATACAGTGTAGTGCACTTTGGTTGATGGTTGATTATTTTCAATGCTATTATATACGTGTGATGTATGAAAATCCATATAATTAACATTGTATGGTGATTGATTGGGCCTCATTCCAATTTAGAAGATAAAGAATATTATATAAAGTAAAGGTTCATGTGTTGACTGTACTCATCCGTTGAGATTAGTCATGTGTTGAACGAAATATTTTTTATAATAAAATTTACATCTTTATCAATATAAAGTAAAGGTTCATGTGTTGACTGTACTCATCTGTTGAGATTAGTCATGTGTTGAACGAAATATTTTTTATAATAAAATTTACATCTTTATCAATATAAAGTAAATGTTCATGTGTTGACTGTACTCATCCGTTGAGATTAGTCATGTGTTGAACGAAATATTTTTTATAATAAAATTTACATCTTTATCAATATAAAGTAAAGGTTCATGTGTTGACTGTACTCATCCGTTGAGATTAGTCATGTGTTGAACGAAATATTTTGATAATAACAAATATTTTGATAATAACAAATATTTTAATAATAGGAAATATTTGAAATAGAATATTTGAAAATAGAAATACATTAAGCCGTGTTGATTAGATTGACGTCATTTTGACGTGAACGATATTTATATCGATTTTGACGATTTCGAAATGAATTGAATTGAAAACGATTTCGAAGTGAATTGAATAGAAAACGAATTTGATTTAAATTGAATATATAACGAATTTGATTTCAATGGAATATATAACGAATTTGAATCGAATAGAAAACCAATTTGAATTGAATCGAATAGAAAAACAATTTGAATTGAATCGAATAGAAAACCAATTTGAATTGAATCGAATAGAAAACCAATTTGAATTGAATCGAATAGAAAACCAATTTGAATTGAATTGAATAGAAAACCAATTTGAATTGAATTGAATAGAAATACAATTCGAATTGAATCGAATAGAAAACCAATTTGAATTGAATCGAATAGAAAACCAATTTGAATTGAATCGAATAGAAAACCAATTTGAATTGAATCGAATAGAAAACCAATTTGAATTGAATCGAATAGAAAACCAATTTGAATTGAATCGAATAGAAAACCAATTCGAATTGAATCGAATAGAAAACCAATTTGAATTGAATTGAATAGAAAACCAATTTGAATTGAATCGAATAGAAAACCAATTTGAATTGAATCGAATAGAAAACCAATTTGAATTGAATTGAATAGAAAACGAATTCGAATTGAATTGAATAGAAAACGAATTCGAATTAAATTGAATAGAAAACGAATTGAAATAGAATAGAAATCGATTTGAATCGAAATCAAATAGAAGTGAATGTAGAAAGAATTTATAAGGAAAAATTCAATTTTGATTTGAATTTGAAATAAAGGTTGAAATTGTTTTTGAAACAAATTTGAAATGTTTTTATAAAATTCGTTTTAAAATAGTAATCGACGAAATATATATTATATATATTATATATATAATATAATGGCCTGAATAGAACGCGCCGCGCCGCGGCAGTTCGTGAATTTCGACCATTTATTTCAAACGGACATTACGGGAGGCCCGACCGTCGGATTCTCCTAAAACCGGAACCGTTGGGTTCGTATCGAAAAGAGCTTTCTAACGAATATTAGAAATTTGAAATCTAACGGTTGGATTTGGATATACGTCCAAATCAAATTTGAAAAAGGTCGTTGTAAGTGCAGTTCGATGGCCGTTGATGGAAATCGACTGTACGGGCCTTGATAAAATTATTAAAAATATCAATAATTTGTGTAAAATCATAAGAAATGATTTGGGAGAAGTTTGGGATGAAAAACTCCATATTTGAAAAGATAAAAATGGATTTTTATCAAAATGAACTAGTTTTGAACTAAATTTAAAACCCAATTATTTTTAAATAAATAAATTAGATTTAAAAAGGGGTTTTAAATAAATCGGAATTTCTAATATATTTGATTGGATTTGAAATGGGTTTATCGTGAACGGTGTTTTAAATAACACTAGTTCTTTAACCCGATAATAAATAGAATTTAATTTGGGTTTGTCGTGAACTGTGTTTTAAATAACACCTAGTTCTTTAACCCAGTTAAAAGAATTTTGATTGAATCTTCAATTAAATTGAAATGTGGATTGATAATTTAAATTATCAACTTTAGAAAATAAGCGAGAATGGAGTATCACCAGTTTTGCTCCAAAGCGATAGTTAAATCTTTAATTAGATTTGAACGTGAAATGGTAATTAATTTTACCGACAACACTGTGGTGTTAAATATGGAGTATTACCAGTTTTACTTCATGGGATGAATAGGTTGGGATTGGGAAATAAATTAAATAATTACTTCGGTATGGTTCGCTAATCTCGACTAGTTTGGAAAACCATAATTTGGTTTGAAATGTCATCCAAAGGAAGATTAAGGGATAAATTTTAAAGAATTTATCTTGGATAAAATTAATGGGAACCTTTCCCTAAGAATTGAAATTTAGAAACTAACTGAAGGTTAGTTAAGAAGAATGGTTTCCTGGATATTGATCTAATGTTGGTTTCGGCCTTCGGGGTTAATATTTGGGGAATTGCTCTCTTACTGATTTACGGTTAGTAACTAATGAATTGGAATGAGGCGTATGTTGTGTTTGTGTAATGTAACAACCCGTAAAATGCGAGCCAGTTTGAAATTTTTATTTTGGCAATTTTAGCGAATTTTGATTATTTAAAATGAATCATTTTAAATAAAATCAACGGGAAATTTATTTTGAATTGAATTCGACGTATATATTTATATACGCCGTAGTTAGAATATAAATATTTATATATAATTATAAATAGAATTGAAAATGGCGCGGTAGTTCGATAATTCGATTTCAAACTTCAATTGAATGTACCGGGTGCAAAACAATCCGGATTTTAGTGAAACCAAAAATGATAGAATCTAATTGATGATATCTTTCCAACGAATCCGAAGAATCAAAAGTTCGTAGCGGGAATCAAAAGATATGTCCAGTTGAAAATTCTGAATAGTCGCTATGGAATTCAGGCCCTTAAAAATGGACATTTTGCAAACGACCTCAGATTTCGACGAAACTGCTTTTGTTGGATCCGCAGTGTAAAGTTATTGCTAGATTCCAAATTTCATTATTTTCTGAATCAATATGTGAGCGTGGCAAAGGAAAACGCGTTTGACCAGTTTCAGTTGATTTTAATCGACTGGAAAATGGCCATTTTTCCAACGGTCTCAGAATTCGACGAAACTAGTTTTGTTAGGACCGTATCGTCAATACGAAGCTAGAAAATATTTTTCTGGAATTTTTCTAGTTAGTATGTGACCCCGGTAATTTGAAATGTACGTTTAAAATTTCAATATAGTGATTTAAATGTAAATTTAACGGAAACTGATTCAAACAGTCGAATTGGCCTACGATACATATCCCATTGTGTTCGGAACGGGGGTAATACGCTGGGGACGACAGTCGGTGGGTTTGATTTCGAGTTTGAAATAAAAAGTTGCTTTTTGAATTTAAAAATAATTAAATATATATATTATATTATATAACCCCGTTGACTCTCTCTTCCATCTCTCTTCTATTTTCAGATCGAGAATAAAATAAAATAAAAGGGGGGGGGGGGGAACGAACGGAATAGCCACCCTCGACGTCGCCACCGCGCCTCGACGGAGCCGGCGCCTACCCCCACTCCTGCTTCACCTCCTCCTGCTTCCACCCTTCCCCAGCTCGAACGCAAGACCCGGATCCGCGTGCCCTAGCCGACCACCAGAGCTCCATCGTCGCCCCCTCGAGTTCGACCGCCTCCACCTACCTCCCCAATAGCCGATGCAACACCTTGAAGCACCCCCTTCCGACGATGACCAGCCCCGCCAACTCCCCTCAGCCCACGCACCCCCTCTGGCCTTGCGTCAACCACCTCCACGAACCCCAATCCGACCCCGCCTCCCTCAAATCTGAACGCAGCAAAAAGGAAACCCCCCCTTCCCGATTAAAATGGCTGTAAGTTTTATTCTTTTGTTTTCCCTATAAAGTTTTGATTTGTAAATAGGAAAAGATGCAATTTTTATATAATAAAGGTTTAATTTTTATAATAGAAAAGGTGAAATTATCTTTGTTAATGAAAGGGGGCAGATTTTTGTTAATGAAAGAGTCATATTTTTGTTAATGAAAAGGGTCGTATTTTTAAAAATTATGAAAAGAAATGATTGTTATCTATACAGTAGCAGGGTTAAAAATATAATTTTGATAATATAGAAAGGTTAAAAATATAATTTTTATATTATAGAAGGAATAAAAAAATATCATCTTTATATGTGTAGAAAAATAAAAATGAGATTTTTATAAAGATGAAATCTTTAAATTTGAAAAGGTGAAGTCTATGTTTTTATAAAGGCGAAATCTTTATTTTAGAAAAGGCGAAATCTTTATATGGAAAATAGCGTGATAAAAATATAATTTTTATCTATATAACATAGTAGAAAAAAATTCGATTTTTATATATATTGAACGTCGAAGTAAAAATGTGATTTTTACATATGTAGTGAATACGGGCAACGAAGATGACGAAGATGCGGTAGCGACGAAGATTTCTATCAATGAAGAGTCGTGGTGTTGGATAGCTATCTGTGAGAATTTCTCACCTTTCAATTTCTTTTTCTAGTTATATATATATATATATACTAGGATGCAGACGGTGCTTAGTAGCACCCGACACAATCGTCCACAGACCATGGACTTGTTTGTTTGGTTGCATAAATTAGTAAGATGTTTTGATTTGAATTTGGTTGTTTGGTGGATTGATTGATGTGTGAATGGCGTGGGCCTTCACTAGACCGGGGATAAGGCTAGGCCTCGTCCCGTTTCTAGTATCGTGCCGTTATGCCGCCGAAATTTTCTAAAATATGTTAGAAAATAAAAATATCATTTTATTTAAAGAATGAACTGAATAGAAATTCATATGTTTGAATAAAATGTTTTGTCGTTAAAAATATAATTTTTAACGTGAATGGGAATAAATAAATATTCATTTACAAACCAGACGGTTTGTTTATGTACACCTATTTGAAGGACATTGTTTGGGTCGATAAATTTTACACATCGCCCAACTGCACAAATAAAATATGCGTTTCATTGTTTGAAACCCCACACGGGTGTTGGGATGAAATTTGAAGTTCACTCATCCTGATTGATTAAATATGTCGATCGATTGATTGACAGGCTGTTATAAGCGTTAGATATCTATATTTGATGCTTATACAGTGTAGTGCACTTTGGTTGATGGTTGATTATTTTTCAATGCTATTATATGTGTGTAATGCATGAAAACCCATATAATTAACTTTATATGGTAATTGATTGGGCCTCATTCCAATTTGAAAAATAAAGAATATTATAAAATAAAGGTTCATGTGTTGACAGTACTCATCCATTGAGATTGGTCATGTGTTGAACGAAATATTTTAGTAATAAAATTTACATCTTTATCAATATAAAATAAAAGTTCATGTGTTGATAGTACTCATCCATTGAGATTGGTCATGTGTTGAACGAAATATTTTGATAATAACGACTATATTTGAAAATAGAAATTTATGAAGCCGTGTTGATTAGATTGGCGCCATTTTGACGTGAACGATATTTATATCGATTTTAAAACGATTTCGAAATGAATTGAATTGAAAACGATTTCGAAATGAATTGAATTGAAAACGATTTCGAAATGAAATGAATTGAAAACGATTTCGAAATGAATTGAAAACGAATTCGAATTGAATTGAAAGCGAATTGAAATGAATTCAAATTGAATTGAAATTTGAATTGAATAGAAATGAATTTAAAACGATTTATAAAGCACGTTTTGAATTGAAATCGACGAAGTATATATTATATATATATAATATAATGGCCTGAATAGAACGCGCCGCGCCGCGGCAGTTCGCGAATTTCGACCATTAACTTCGAACGAATATTACGGGAGATCCGACCGTCGGATTCTCCTAAAACCGGAACCGTTGGGTTCGTATCGAAAAGAGCTTTCTAACGAATATTAGAAATTTGAAATCTAACGGTTGGATTTGGAGTTACATCCAAATCAAATTTGAAAAAGGTCGTTGTAAGTGCAGTTCGATGGCCATTGATGGAAATCGACTGTACGGGCCTTGATAAAATTATTAAAAATAGTAATAATTTGTGTAAAATCATAAGAAATGATTTGTGAAGATTTGGGATGAAAAACTCCATATTTGAAAAGATAAAAATAGATTTTTATCGAAATGAACTAGTTTTGAACTAGAATTGTAATTCTGTTTATTTTTAAATAAATAAATTGAATTCGAAAAGGGTTTTAAAAATAACCAAAATTTCCAATGATTGCATTGGAATGGATTTGAATCGAAATTGTCTTCGGAATATTTCGATGTTGGAATTCGTGATTATACAGATGTTGTTATGGAAATTTGAAAGATATATATTTATATCGTTATTTCCAATACGACATTTGTTAATCGTAGAATTTGATATTGAATATAAGCCGATATATTTTCTATTCAGAGCCTTATATTGAATATCAAATGTGATTTGGGTTTGTCGTGAATGGTGTCTTCACTAACACTGTTCTTGAACCCAGTTGAGAAAAGATTAAATCTTTTTATTTAGATTTAATGAAGTGTACCAATTAAATGATATTTAATTGGAATTGAATTGGTATTGATTTTTGGGTTTATCGTGAACAGTGTTTTAAATAACACTTGTTCTTTAACCCGATAATTAATGGAATGTGATTTTGGGTTTATCGTGAACCGTGTTTTAAATGACACTGATTCTTTAACCCAGTTAACGATTAAAACTAAGTGGAGTTTTAATGAATCTTTAATTAGATTGAAATAATCGAGAATGGAGTATCACCAGTTTTGCTCCAGGCGATAGTTAAATCTTTAATTAGATTTGAACGTGAAATGGTAATTGAATTTACCGATAACACTGTGGTGTTAGATATGAAGTATTACCAGTTTTACTTCATGGGATAAATAGGTTGGGATTGGGAAATTAAAACAAATGATTACTTCGGTAAGTTTCGTTAATCCCGGCTAGTTGAATCGAAATTCAAAAGAATAGAATAAAGAATAAATTCAAGGAATTTATCTTGGATAAAATTAATGGGAGCCTTTCCCTATGAATGTGAAATTTAGAAACTAACTGTCGGTTAGCCAAGCAGAAGGGTTTTCTGGATATTGATCTGATGTTGGTTTCGGCCTTCGGGGTTAATATTTGGGGAATTATTCTCTTGATTAATTTACGGTTAGTGACTAATGAATTGGAATGAGGCGTATGTTGTGTTTGTGTAACACTTATTTAAAATATACGCGAGTTATTCGGAAAGACCGGGTTTATCCCATTCTGAATAACTGATACGACGATAAGTCGAAGATGAAGACGATGGTCGAAGACCGGAGGTCTTCACGTCGTTTGGGTAATTACTGATGATCTTGATTGGGCTGTACACCCAAGAAGATGGAAACAGTTAGTGATCGTCCAGACGTACTTGGAGATCGATGGATATGCGGGGTACTAGGTGCCTCCGGTTTCGTTCAGACCCAGAACGGACTTGTAAATGGACTGTGTGTCTGACATTGGATTTTAGTCTGTGTGATTGATTTCTATTAAATATATATCTGTTTGGCGGCGGAGAATTTATTCTCTTGCTTAACGCCCTTCTCTGAGACGTACGAGCTCAGGGGTTATATATTGATGGATATCAAACGCATGGAGTGAATTGCCTGTGTGGCATGCCTAAGTGGCAATTGATCGAGGCTTCTGTTGAAAAGCAAAGTCTTGTGGTGATGATCAAAGCACGGTCTTTGTGGCGTAGCTTTGTGTAACGCTTGCTTCGCGAGTTTCACACCCGGTATGAACCAAAAACGGGAGACGGACCTCAGGGAGGGCATGCGTTTCCTTCTAGATAAAAAGTGGCGTCAGTGGTTTTACACGCCCTGACGAGTTTGACTTATGTGGTTGTTGCTGTTGCGAGGCGCCTCGGATTGATCGGTCGTTCTCGAACCGATGGAGTCATTTAGTTGGCTCATTTACGCCCCAAAGGGCGGGGAAACGTAGTGTTCAGGCATTTTAATCCACATCGGTGGACCGGCCCTGTCGCTCCAAGGGTCACTCGAGCTCTGATCCTGAGACATGGGCTAGATTGTCTCGAATCGGTTGAGGACTATCTTTTGCCTCGGTTCATAGACGGAAATCCAATTTCCAAATACGTGACATTTGCGGTTTTATTTGTAGAGCCTAGTATGGCGACATAGTGGGATGGGGCGCTCATGCCGCCTATGATTGATACTTATGATTTGAAGTTGTTTTATACACTATGCACTTATAATAGTATCAAATGATTTGTTTTAAACGTATCAAGCATTCTTTGGCTGTTATAAGGGAAAACCCTATCCTCGGCTGCGTTGCATTGTGTGATGGGACCTGGGTCTTATAACAGCTTCATTTTTCTTTATTTAGCATTGCGCTGTTTGTTTATGCACTGGTATTCTTGGGAGGAAACCCGTTCCGTGTTATACGGCGTGGTCCCTTGATTTACCTAATGATTTAAAATAAAGATTAATAACTGTTTTAGTTCTCACACCAGTCACATGACTGACCTGGAGTTTATTGTTTTAACCTAAACTCTGGGTGCCCTTATTTTGACACGGGCAGCTAGTAGTTTTGGTTTTGCAGATTTATATTCACAGGATCCTGGTTTACAGCTGGAACGATATCCGGAAAGCTTTGTATCCGTATATCTCATTCTAGTTGTGTATTGTATTTTTTTTCCGCTGCTATGTATTTAAATGTAATTTAAATCTCTGATATTTCTGTGTAATTTTCATTTATACTCTGTATATTCTTGTAATCTGATGCATTGTTGTAATATACAGTGAAATGTTCTTCTGTATGCGTTCTGTTGTGGCTTGTTCTCGAACTATCCGACGCTTTCCTTTACGGGGAAGTTACGGGTTTTCACAGTTGGTATCAGAGCTTTGGTTTACAAAGCTCAGAGAACAAGGCACATTAGAACCCTACGAAAGAATTCATCAGATAATTGGATTAGTAATGTCCAATGAGAATGACTCGTTAGAGATAGGATCAGTAGTACCCTAGAACGAGTGTGAAGAGTATATTTTTCAAATGAAAACAATTTTTGTTTTGAAAATTTAAATCAATTATTCGTATCTGATTATCTATTTATATTGATGTGGACAATCCAGTATATATAGATTTTGCGTATACGTCTGATCCGCGTGTATTCGAAATTTTAATATACTGGATAGATATAGAATTACACTCTAATCGCCCGGAGATGATTTTGATGATGGAGCTCCATCATTAGAATTTATGTTCGAGTGACGAAAGTGGGCTTTCTATATATTTCCTATTGACTGGTGTGAGAACCAAAATTAGATAGGGCCTATTGTTGTGATTTGGCATCAAAAATCTGATTTTTGTATATGTATCAAAATTATGAATTTCAAATGATAATTCACTAATTGATTGATGTTTGTGTTGTTTGTTTAATTGTTTGATAATTTTGAACCATTTAGCCTAATTGAATCAAATATTGAACTGTATTGAAATTGGTCGCATTTGCTTGCATATACATATACTTACATTGAACAGGTCATAGCAAGGAGGCTAGAGCAGAGAATAAAATTTGTTTGCCCGACAAATAGGTACATGTTTGCTACATAATTTACTGTTTTGTTTGGGTGATGATGATTTTATGAGCCTATTGGCTAGCCGCTTGGCCTTTTCTTTTTCTTTTTGAGATCTGAAGGACCGGGGAAGCTATTTGAAATTCCCCGATGCTCCCGGTACAGGGGAGGTTATGGCGAAATTTTTCGAAAATTTAGGGTGTTAGCCAAATTTTTGAAATTTTGAAAATTCTCAGAAACTGAAAAGTTAGAGAATGGAAGCCGGATCGAACATAGAGCTGAATAATCAAACCACTTTCGACTTTGTTCCTTTTCGGGGACGAAAAGTTTTAAGTGGGGGAGATTGTAACAGCCCGTAAAATGCGAGCCAGTTTGAAATTTTTATTTTGGCAATTTTAGCGAATTTTGATTATTTAAAATGAATTATTTTAAATAAAATCAACGGGAAATTTATTTTGAATTGAATTCGACGTATATATTTATATACGCCGTAGTTAGAATATAAATATTTATATATAATTATAAATAGAATTGAAAATGGCGCGGTAGTTCGATAATTCGATTTCAAACTTCAATTGAATGTACCGGGTGCAAAACAATCCGGATTTTAGTGAAACCAAAAATGATAGAATCTAATTGATGATATCTTTCCAACGAATCCGAAGAATCAAAAGTTCGTAGCGGGAATCAAAAGATATGTCCAGTTGAAAATTCTGAATAGTCGCTATGGAATTCAGGCCCTTAAAAATGGACATTTTGCAAACGACCTCGGATTTCGACGAAACTGCTTTTGTTGGATCCGCAGTGTAAAGTTATTGCTAGATTCCAAATTTCATTATTTTCTGAATCAATATGTGAGCGTGGCAAAGGAAAACGCGTTTGACCAGTTTCAGTTGATTTTAATCGACTGGAAAATGGCCATTTTTCCAACGGTCTCAGAATTCGACGAAACTAGTTTTGTTAGGACCGTATCGTCAATACGAAGCTAGAAAATATTTTTCTGGAATTTTTCTAGTTAGTATGTGACCCCGGTAATTTGAAATGTACGTTTAAAATTTCAATATAGTGATTTAAATGTAAATTTAACGGAAACTGATTCAAACAGTCGAATTGGCCTACGATACATATCCCATTGTGTTCGAAACGGGGGTAATACGCTGGGGACGACAGTCGGTGGGTTTGATTTCGAGTTTGAAATAAAAAGTTGCTTTTTGAATTTAAAAATAATTAAATATATATATTATATTATATAACCCCGTTGACTCTCTCTTCCATCTCTCTTCTATTTTCAGATCGAGAATAAAATAAAATAAAGGGGGGGGGGAACGAACGGAATAGCCACCCTCGACGTCGCCACCGCGCCTCGACGGAGCCGGCGCCTACCCCCACTCCTGCTTCACCTCCTCCTGCTTCCACCCTTCCCCAGCTCGAACGCAAGACCCGGATCCGCGTGCCCTAGCCGACCACCAGAGCTCCATCGTCGCCCCCTCGAGTTCGACCGCCTCCACCTACCTCCCCAATAGCCGATGCAACACCTTGAAGCACCCCCTTCCGACGATGACCAGCCCCGCCAACTCCCCTCAGCCCACGCACCCCCTCTGGCCTTGCGTCAACCACCTCCACGAACCCCAATCCGACCCCGCCTCCCTCAAATCTGAACGCAGCAAAAAGGAAACCCCCCCCTTCCCGATTAAAATGGCTGTAAGTTTTATTCTTTTGTTTTCCCTATAAAGTTTTGATTTGTAAATAGGAAAAGATGCAATTTTTATATAATAAAGGTTTAATTTTTATAATAGAAAAGGTGAAATTATCTTTGTTAATGAAAGGGGGCAGATTTTTGTTAATGAAAGAGTCATATTTTTGTTAATGAAAAGGGTCGTATTTTTAAAAATTATGAAAAGAAATGATTGTTATCTATGCAGTAGCAGGGTTAAAAATATAATTTTGATAATATAGAAAGGTTAAAAATATAATTTTTATATTATAGAAGGAATAAAAAAATATCATCTTTATATGTGTAGAAAAATAAAAATGAGATTTTTATAAAGATGAAATCTTTAAATTTGAAAAGGTGAAGTCTATGTTTTTATAAAGGCGAAATCTTTATTTTAGAAAAGGCGAAATCTTTATATGGAAAATAGCGTGATAAAAATATAATTTTTATCTATATAACATAGTAGAAAAAAATTCGATTTTTATATATATTGAACGTCGAAGTAAAAATGTGATTTTTACATATGTAGTGAATACGGGCAACGAAGATGACGAAGATGCGGTAGCGACGAAGATTTCTATCAATGAAGAGTCGTGGTGTTGGATAGCTATCTGTGAGAATTTCTCACCTTTCAATTTCTTTTTCTAGTTATATATATATATATATATATACTAGGATGCAGACGGTGCTTAGTAGCACCCGACACAATCGTCCACAGACCATGGACTTGTTTGTTTGGTTGCATAAATTAGTAAGATGTTTTGATTTGAATTTGGTTGTTTGGTGGATTGATTGATGTGTGAATGGCGTGGGCCTTCACTAGACCGGGGATAAGGCTAGGCCTCGTCCCGTTTCTAGTATCGTGCCGTTATGCCGCCGAAATTTTCTAAAATATGTTAGAAAATAAAAATATCATTTTATTTAAAGAATGAACTGAATAGAAATTCATATGTTTGAATAAAATGTTTTGTCGTTAAAAATATAATTTTTAACGTGAATGGGAATAAATAAATATTCATTTACAAACCAGACGGTTTGTTTATGTACACCTATTTGAAGGACATTGTTTGGGTCGATAAATTTTACACATCGCCCAACTGCACAAATAAAATATGCGTTTGATTGTTTGAAACCCCACACGGGTGTTGGGATGAAATTTGAAGTTCACTCATCCTGATTGATTAAATATGTCGATCGATTGATTGACAGGCTGTTATAAGCGTTAGATATCTATATTTGATGCTTATACAGTGTAGTGCACTTTGGTTGATGGTTGATTATTTTTCAATGCTATTATATGTGTGTAATGCATGAAAACCCATATAATTAACTTTATATGGTAATTGATTGGGCCTCATTCCAATTTGAAAAATAAAGAATATTATAAAATAAAGGTTCATGTGTTGACAATACTCATCCATTGAGATTGGTCATGTGTTGAACGAAATATTTTAGTAATAAAATTTACATCTTTATCAATATAAAATAAAAGTTCATGTGTTGACAGTACTCATCCATTGAGATTGGTCATGTGTTGAACGAAATATTTTGATAGTAACGACTATTTTGAAAAAGAAATATTTGAAATAGAATATTTGAAAATAGAAATTTATGAAGCCGTGTTGATTAGATTGGCGCCATTTTGACGTGAACGATATTTATATCGATTTTAAAACGATTTCGAAATGAATTGAATTGAAAACGATTTCGAAATGAATTGAATTGAAAACGATTTCGAAATGAAATGAATTGAAAACGATTTCGAAATGAATTGAAAACGAATTCGAATTGAATTGAAAGCGAATTGAAATGAATTCAAATTGAATTGAAATTTGAATTGAATAGAAATGAATTTAAAACGATTTATAAAGCACGTTTTGAATTGAAATCGACGAAGTATATATTATATATATATATAATATAATGGCCTGAATAAAACGCGCCGCGCCGCGGCAGTTCGCGAATTTCGACCATTAACTTCGAACGAATATTACGGGAGATCCGACCGTCGGATTCTCCTAAAACCGGAACCGTTGGGTTCGTATCGAAAAGAGCTTTCTAACGAATATTAGAAATTTGAAATCTAACGGTTGGATTTGGAGTTACGTCCAAATCAAATTTGAAAAAGGTCGCTGTAAGTGCAGTTCGATGGCCATTGATGGAAATCGACTGTACGGGCCTTGATAAAATTATTAAAAATAGTAATAATTTGTGTAAAATCATAAGAAATGATTTGTGAAGATTTGGGATGAAAAACTCCATATTTGAAAAGATAAAAATAGATTTTTATCGAAATGAACTAGTTTTGAACTAGAATTGTAATTCTGTTTATTTTTAAATAAATAAATTGAATTCGAAAAGGGTTTTAAAAATAACCAAAATTTCCAATGATTGCATTGGAATGGATTTGAATCGAAATTGTCTTCGGAATATTTCGATGTTGGAATTCGTGATTATACAGATGTTGTTATGGAAATTTGAAAGATATATATTTATATCGTTATTTCCAATACGACATTTGTTAATCGTAGAATTTGATATTGAATATAAGCCGATATATTTTCTATTCAGAGCCTTATATTGAATATCAAATGTGATTTGGGTTTGTCGTGAATGGTGTCTTCACTAACACTGTTCTTGAACCCAGTTGAGAAAAGATTAAATCTTTTTATTTAGATTTAATGAAGTGTACCAATTAAATGATATTTAATTGGAATTGAATTGGTATTGATTTTTGGGTTTATCGTGAACAGTGTTTTAAATAACACTTGTTCTTTAACCCGATAATTAATGGAATGTGATTTTGGGTTTATCGTGAACCGTGTTTTAAATGACACTGATTCTTTAACCCAGTTAACGATTAAAACTAAGTGGAGTTTTAATGAATCTTTAATTAGATTGAAATAATCGAGAATGGAGTATCACCAGTTTTGCTCCAGGCGATAGTTAAATCTTTAATTAGATTTGAACGTGAAATGGTAATTGAATTTACCGATAACACTGTGGTGTTAGATATGAAGTATTACCAGTTTTACTTCATGGGATAAATAGGTTGGGATTGGGAAATTAAAACAAATGATTACTTCGGTAAGTTTCGTTAATCCCG
The DNA here is from genome assembly GCA_030737875.1 of Allium sativum. NCBI lineage: Eukaryota > Viridiplantae > Streptophyta > Magnoliopsida > Asparagales > Amaryllidaceae > Allium > Allium sativum. The sequence continues at coordinate 373,126,325 of CM060924.1, read as the reverse complement.
GCTAGTTGAATCGAAATTCAAAAGAATAGAATAAAGAATAAATTCAAGGAATTTATCTTGGATAAAATTAATGGGAGCCTTTCCCTATGAATGTGAAATTTAGAAACTAACTGTCGGTTAGCCAAGCAGAAGGGTTTTCTGGATATTGATCTGATGTTGGTTTCGGCCTTCGGGGTTAATATTTGGGGAATTATTCTCTTGATTAATTTACGGTTAGTGACTAATGAATTGGAATGAGGCGTATGTTGTGTTTGTGTAACACTTATTTAAAATATACGCGAGTTATTCGGAAAGACCGGGTTTATCCCATTCTGAATAACTGATACGACGATAAGTCGAAGATGAAGACGATGGTCGAAGACCGGAGGTCTTCACGTCGTTTGGGTAATTACTGATGATCTTGATTGGGCTGTACACCCAAGAAGATGGAAACAGTTAGTGATCGTCCAGACGTACTTGGAGATCGATGGATATGCGGGGTACTAGGTGCCTCCGGTTTCGTTCAGACCCAGAACGGACTTGTAAATGGACTGTGTGTCTGACATTGGATTTTAGTCTGTGTGATTGATTTCTATTAAATATATATCTGTTTGGCGGCGGAGAATTTATTCTCTTGCTTAACGCCCTTCTCTGAGACGTACGAGCTCAGGGGTTATATATTGATGGATATCAAACGCATGGAGTGAATTGCCTGTGTGGCATGCCTAAGTGGCAATTGATCGAGGCTTCTGTTGAAAAGCAAAGTCTTGTGGTGATGATCAAAGCATGGCCTTTGTGGCGTAGCTTTGTGTAACGCTTACTTCGCGAGTTTCACACCCGGTATGAACCAAAAACGGGAGACGGACCTCAGGGAGGGCATGCGTTTCCTTCTAGATAAAAAGTGGCGTCAGTGGTTTTACACGCCCTGACGAGTTTGACTTATGTGGTTGTTGCTGTTGCGAGGCGCCTCGGATTGATCGGTCGTTCTCGAACCGATGGAGTCATTTAGTTGGCTCATTTACGCCCCAAAGGGCGGGGAAACGTAGTGTTCAGGCATTTTAATCCACATCGGTGGACCGACCCTGTCGCTCCAAGGGTCACTCGAGCTCTGATCCTGAGACATGGGCTAGATTGTCTCGAATCGGTTGAGGACTATCTTTTACCTCGGTTCATAGACGGAAATCCAATTTCCAAATACGTGACATTTGCGGTTTTATTTGTAGAGCCTAGTATGGCGACATAGTGGGATGGGGCGCTCATGCCGCCTATGATTGATACTTATGATTTGAAGTTGTTTTATACACTATGCACTTATAATAGTATCAAATGATTTGTTTTAAACGTATCAAGCATTCTTTGGCTGTTATAAGGGAAAACCCTATCCTCGGCTGCGTTGCATTGTGTGATGGGACCTGGGTCTTATAACAGCTTCATTTTTCTTTATTTAGCATTGCGCTGTTTGTTTATGCACTGGTATTCTTGGGAGGAAACCCGTTCCGTGTTATACGGCGTGGTCCCTTGATTTACCTAATGATTTAAAATAAAGATTAATAACTGTTTTAGTTCTCACACCAGTCACATGACTGACCTGGAGTTTATTGTTTTAACCTAAACTCTGGGTGCCCTTATTTTGACACGGGCAGCTAGTAGTTTTGGTTTTGCAGATTTATATTCACAGGATCCTGGTTTACAGCTGGAACGATATCCGGAAAGCTTTGTATCCGTATATCTCATTCTAGTTGTGTATTGTATTTTTTTTCCGCTGCTATGTATTTAAATGTAATTTAAATCTCTGATATTTCTGTGTAATTTTCATTTATACTCTGTATATTCTTGTAATCTGATGCATTGTTGTAATATACAGTGAAATGTTCTTCTGTATGCGTTCTGTTGTGGCTTGTTCTCGAACTATCCGACGCTTTCCTTTACGGGGAAGTTACGGGTTTTCACATGTAACATTCGTTTTAATATACGCGGGTTGTTCGGAAAGGCCGGGTTTATACCCATTCTGAATAATCAATTCGACGATATGTCGAAGATGAAGACGGTGGTTGAAGACCGGAAGTCTTCACATCGTAGGGATAATTACTGACGATCCTGATTGGGCTGTACACCCAAGAGGATGGAAATAGTTGGTGGTCGTCCAGACGTACTTGGAGATGGATGGATATGCGAGGAAAGTGCCTCCGGTTTCGTTCAGACCTAGAACGGACTTGTAAATGGACGGTGTGTCTGACATTGTATTCCTTTATATTGTATTTGTTGATCTCTGCTAAATATATATCTGTTTGGCGGCGGAGAATTTATTCTCTTGCTTAACGCCCTTCTCTGAGACATATGAGCTCAGAGGTTATATATTGGCAGAAATCAGTGGTACGATATGGATTGATAGTGTGGCATGCTGAGATGCAGTGATCCAGACTTTTGTTGAAAAGCAAAGTTTGGTGGTTGATGATCAAAGCGCAGCTGATATAGCATGGCTTTGTGTATAGCGTTGGTCCGTGAGCCTCACACCCCGGTATGGTGGTAAACTGATGGTTTGATCAGTATGCTTTTTCGTGGATGGGCACCTTAGTGGTGTCGTGGATTCGGTCGACCGAGATGAGCCTAGAGCTCAGGGATATATAGAGTAAGCGGTGTTTTCTCTCGCTGGGACGTAAGCCGCGGTGGTACTCTGGTCCCAAATGTGCGGATGCAGACGGTGTTTTCTCTTGTGGGGACGTAAGCCGTGGTGAATTGCATTCCGCGATCGATCTTTCGAATCAGGAGCCACCATGATGGAAATCCAATTTCCAATACGTGTATTGCGGTTTTAATTGTAGAACTAGTATGGCGACATGATATATGGTACCCATGCCGTCTATGATTCATATTTATGATTGAAATTGTTTTGACACTATACACATATTATAGTATCAAATGATTTGTTTTAAACGTACCAAGCATGTTTGGCTATTATAAGGGAAAACCCTATCCTCCGGCTTGCGTTGCATTGTGTGATGGGACCTGGGTCTTATAATAGCTTCATTTTTCGAAAAAGCATTACGCTGTTTATTTTATGCACTAGTATTCTTGGGAGGAAACCCGTTCCGTGTCATACGGCGTGGTCCCTTGAATTACTATCTTTTAAAGTAAAGTTTTAAATAACTGTTTTAGTTCTCACACCAGTCACATGACTGACCTGGAGTTTATTGTTTTAACCTAAACTCTGGGTGCCCCTATTTTCCACACGGGCAGTTAGTAGTTTTGGTTTTGCAGATTTATATTCACAGGATCCTGGTTTACAGCTGGAATGATATCCGGAAAGCTTTGTATCCGTATATCTCTTCTAGTTGTGTATTGTATTATTTTCCGCTGCGATGTATTTAAATGTAATTTAAATCTCTGATATTTCTGTGTAATATTCATTTATACTCTGTATATTCTTGTATTCTGGTGCATTGTTGTAATATACAATGAAATGTTCTTTTGTCTGCGTTCTGTTGTGGCTTGTTCTCGAACTATCCGCACTTTTCCCAACCGGGGAAGTTACGGGTTTTCACAAATACAGTGACACATTATGATAACCTTGAAAAACTGCGGTGAAAAGGTAGAGATACCTTTAGTGGACTTGTCTCCGGGAGTGGTAGGAGTAGCTGCTTCCTCGATGGGAGATAGAAGAGGAGCCTTGGAGATCTATGGATGTTTGGGATCATATACCTTAGTCTTTGCAGCTCCAGGAAAGGGAAAAGAGGAACTGGAACCACCTATGATGGTATTCATTCCCTTGTCTTGGCGCTTCTCCTCTTCCAGAGCCTCCTGAATTAATTTCCGCCCCTCAGCTAAGCGCTCTGGCTCTTCGCCTCTTAAGCATGTATTCATTAGATCATCTTCGTCGATGGTCTCAACCTTCAACTGCCTCTTCTCGTCATCAACAATTTGATCCCACACATCGACCAAAGTCGCCAGATAATGCTGGATCTTAGATATGTGCCAAGTCCAAAGCAGTTGGGCGAAGAAAGATATCATAAGATCCCTGTATTCGTTTAACTCTTTCCGGACTTCGACAAGCTGTGCATTAGACTTAGAAGCAGATTTAAGAGCAATATTGGTATTCCCTTCAACAAGTACTACCCTTGCCTTAGCCTCTGCCAGCCTGGCTTTCAAACTAGTGTTTTCGTTTTCCAACTCGGTCTTTTCCTGGCCGAGGTGAGCGCAAGATAACTTTAATTCGGTTCTCCTAGAAGTGACATCCTCGACTTTTTTCTTAAGAGTTGTGCGCTCTTGACTGTGGGAATCAATCTCATTATAATATCGCTTCTACAGCACTGCATGCTGCTTCTTATAATTCTCAGCATCACGTTGTGAGAGTGCAAGATGAGCTTGGGCATCCTCAAGTTCATTTTCTGCGGTCTTTTTAGCTGACAAGTCATGTTCAGCCATTTGTTTCAACTTGTCAATGTCCGCTAATAGATCCTTTATAATTTTGGAAAGCTACAGGGAGAACTTGCATGTTTCCTGATACTATCGGCCCACAAATTCTATTTGAGCCTTGATGGTCACTACCCAATCGGAAGAAACTGGCTTCAAGTTCGAAACAAAATGCATATTCCCAAAGTGGTAATCTCGGAATTGCCTCTTTAAAACCTTTATCCTAGCCTGAGTATCGAAATCAAGTATCACAGGATTTGTTGTTGTAATATCGATGTTCCTGTGCTTAACGGACACGACCGTTGTAATGCTTTTTTCCTGCTTTTTACCCAAGTCTTTTCCCTTATCTATTGGACCCTAGTGCTTCTTCGGTGGCTTCTCTTGGGAATGAGAGTCTCTCGGAGGAAATGGAGCTTTGGGAGGGTATTTATCTCTGTAACACCCCGTATTTTCTGTTAACGTTATAATAACGAATTAAAGAATATTTAATTTCAAATGTGAGAATTAAGGGATACTGGTTACGCCATTGCGTTCGTCTCGGAATTCTGCTTGAGATAGAGTCCGAGTTTGCGTAAAACGGACACCGTATGAAGGAGATATGGACGAACGAAGTTAAAGCAGAAAACCAGAAGAAAGAAGAAGAAAAAAATGCACTGGCGCACTTGGGAAGTGCGCCAATACAAAAGTGGCACTGGTGCACCTGCCAAGTGCGCCCAGGCCGAGCAGAGAGCCTGCACAGCTTTCTGGTGTGATCTGATCCATACTGTGAGTCAATGCTAAGTCCTTTCTGACTCCTTGCTGAGTCATTAGGGCTGAGGTGTCACCCTATCATGACTGAATGGTTATGGTTAACCCTAGGATCATCCGACGGCTCAAATTAAATTGAAATTCTATATAAACAACCCAATGCTCAAACCTAAAAATCACACAAAAATAATCCTGGAACTATCATGCCGTCAATAGAGAACTTGGAGTAGCCGTTACCAATTCAAAGACAAGATAAAAACCTGAATCAAAATCAAATTAAAGTAATCAAATTCAACAATCTACATCAAAGGCGAGCTTAGCAATTTCAGAATTCAGATTTCAGAAATCAAGAATTCCTTTTTAGTTTGTAAGTTGGTTATTACGTAGATTTAAACGTTCTTTCAAATGAATCATGACATGTTGCAATTCGAATATAGAATGATGCTTATGTATGAGATAACTAAATTTTGATTCTCATTTATCTTAGGCTACCATTGCGATTGATCATGCCTATATGTTTGTGATGATGAACATACCATATTGTATGTTATTGGAATCTATTATGATTGGTTATTGGATTTATTATGCCAACTGAATGGTGAAACATCTCATGTTATAATTTGGTGGTTACTTGCAAGTTTATGTTCTAAAACACATGCTTATATGTTAGATCAACACTCATGTATATTTAGATCCATGTTAAGTTGAATCTATTTATGTTGCAAGATTTGATTTGTAGCTCTCTTATGTTTAACACACATAAGTTATCGTGCTAAGTTGTGATTCGAATATGTTTATAATAGCCCTCTTATGTTTAACACACATAAAACATCATGCTAAGTTGTGATTCGAATATGTTTATAATAGTTCTCTTATGTTTAACACACATAAGTTAATACGCTAAGTTGTGATTTAAATATGTTTACAGTAGCTTTCTTATGTTTTGGCATACATAAGTTAATATGCTAGGTTGTGGTTTAAAACTGTGTATATATGTTAAACCTCCATGCTAGACCTTTATCAAGTTCACATGACAATTAGACCCAACTTAGTCACAAGTTCACCTTTACCCATTTAATTAAGTTAATGATACTTCTATACCAAGTTACACATGATAAGTTAAATGTATGCTATTTTATGTTTGTTTCATGTCCCTTGTTTATTACCCCTTTTTGTTTATGGGTTTGGGCTAATTTACTAGCCCAACATTTTATGTGATTCATGCATATGTTCCACGGGGGTAGCGATGGGAAAATATGAAAATTTCATGGCATAGGTTTGTTCATAAAATGGTATAGTTGACATACCATTTATTGTGAGCATAATCAAAGGATAATTATGGAATGATTAAATTAAAATTAATTTACATAAAGAAATTAGACATATATAGAAAATATGTGAATTTAGAAAAGACTAATATGCCTAACCCGAGGTTAGACTGAGTTGTGGTGTAAATCTGCCCGGAACTGACCGGCATATCCAGTGACCACAACAAGACCTGTCTAATGTGGGTGGTTAGTGCATCAAGCCTAAAAAGAACCCGAGGTTAGACTGAGTTGTGGTGTAAATCTGCCCGGAACCGACCGACATATCCAGTGACCACAACAAGACCTATCTAATGTGAGTGGTTGGTGCTTTAATGAATAAATTAAAGCTAAATCAGGATTGATAAGGTTAAGTCAATTAGGGAAACACTTAACCGATTCAACATGTTAACTAAACAGATGGGTGGGGTTAGGTAAACTTGGACACTTAACCAAATAAACATGTTGATTAGAAAACCCTAGTAACGGGGACCCATTTCAGCAGTAACTCACATAGATGTATCATGGTACCCTGAAACTAGGCAGGGTGGGACACGATTACTGGGCTGATTATAAGCGGTCAAAACGTCGGTGGTTGGTGCATCAGTGTAGGTTCCGACGGAGTATGGACGTGCACATACTCCGGAGTGGAAAAAGCAGGCACTGGGCATCAGTAGTATACACTATGCATCTTTAATTGTGTTGGGTTGCCACCAGGGGGACTGATACACCCCATGGTGGGACCAGCATAGGTATCTATAGTCAAGCGAGGCCGAATGACATAGGATATGAATGCACGCGAGTAAGAGCCGATCATTAAGGTTATTGTTTGTTATAAACGCGTGGGGCTGGTTGAACCAATGGTTAAGTAGGTGCAGAGACTATAGAAATGGGTGCGATCACATGTTCCTCTTATCTTATATTAGGGTATTGTCCTATGTTCTGTTATTACTGTCATGATCCCTTTCCTTGTTTAAATACTAGTAATCACTGAACTTACCAGACTTATTGTCTGACCCATTTTCTTTCGTCCTCTTTTCTTCTGTTCCCCCCTCCTCCCCCAAGTCCACATGGACGGAATACTCCAGCTTAGTCAGACTCTTTGCAAGCTTCAAGAAAGTAGATGTATGATTGGGACTCTCTTACCTTGGCTATGGCTTTTGAGTACTACACTTGGGGATTTATGCAGTTTTATTTATGGTTTATGCTTCTTTATTAAATAATCAAGACAGAAATTATGGTGTAATGCTTTGGAATTTATTTTGAGATAATTTGATGTAATGCTTTTGTATTGAACTACGTACGCAATAAATATTTGAATTTTGCTGCTTAAATTTATCTATCTTGTAAATTTTTCTGTGTCTTGCACCTATAACCCTCTACCAAAGTTAAGGCATTCCCTTTGTGAGTGACCTTAACGGAAGTGGGGTGTTTCACTTGGTATCAGAGCGAGGTTTACCAGATCAAACAAGAGTTTTTGAAAACTATTTTCAAAAAGAAATATAAAGAGGCATTTTACAAAAAAAAGTGTTGTTTTAAATTAAAAAAGGCATAATCCCCAAATCCATATGCACTATCTTTCTATCCTTCGTTTTGAATCTTTTCTTTTTCGTTTCAGCATGTCTGGGAATCTTAACCTTCCAGAGGGTGTACCGATACCTGGTTGGTTCAGGAGGTACTTAGAGGCTAGGGCCAACGACGCAAGCCCAGCAGATATTCCTCCTCCTCCAGCTGCAGTGGTTCCTCCTCCTCCTCCTCGTACAAATGCTTTCTCAAAGATTTGTAGAGACTTTAGGGCCATAGGTGGAAAGGATTTCAAGGGAACTGAATCATTCGTAGAAGCAAGGAACTGGCTCAAAGGAACTGAGGATCTGTTCGTTATCTTCGAGGTGGACGATAGGCAGAAGATACAGTTGGCTGTATGGTTACTCAAAGACGAAGCTTCCTATTGGTGGGAAGTCACTAACGCTGAAAGACCGGTTGAAACATGGATGGATTTTAGAATAAGGTTTGAGATGAAATTCCTCTCACAAGCTGAACGAAGTTTACAGTTGGAAAAGTTCTTATCTCTTAAGCAAGGGAGTATGACGGTCAAGGAGTACGCCAACCAATTCAATCAGCTAGCCCGATTTGGACTGGATTTAGTGAATACTCCTCATAAGAAGGCTCTCCGTTTTGTCAAGGGATTGAATGAGCCACTTCACAGATTGGCTATGACCCATGTACCTATGGGGGCTACTTACGAGAGGTTAGTGGACATGGCACTCTTACATGAGGAAGACAAGGGCAAGAAAGAGGAAAAAGTGGAAGTGCCTTAAGATAAGAAGGGGGAGGGGTCGTAGAACAAGAAGGACGATTCAAAGAAAGGCGGGAAGAACAACAAACCCCGTGACAAGAGAAAGTGTAATTTCTGTGGCATTTTGGGACATCTGATCAAAGACTGCAAGAAGAAGAAAAGGAAGATGGGTGGCTGTTTCCACTGTGGTGAGACAGGACAATGGCTAGGGCCTGCCCAAGGAAGCAAGGGCAAGGAGCTGGACCTTCTTCTGGAGGACAAGTTCACGCTCTCACGGCACCTCCGCAAGAACGAGGTAGAAATATTTCTGTCGAAAATTTAGTCTATCTTTTTGATCATCCTGTTCGTACACTGTTTGATTCTGGCGCATCGCACTATTTTATATATACTGCGTTAGTGGAATCTCTGCACCAAGACACCAGTATAGTAGAGGATCCCTTGGTTGTTTCAAATCCAATTAGGGGCTCAGCTTATTTGTCAATGGTTTGTTTGGATTTGAAAATATCTATATTAAGCGTTGGGTTTAGATGTAATGCCTTTGTTTTGGGCTTCACGGGCTATGGGTTGATTCTAGGCATGGACTGGCTATCCAGTAATGGTGTCGTCCTCGATTGTGAAAAGAGAGTGGTTAGACTCATGACTCGCCTCGGTAACACTCTCGAAATTTCTTGTAATCCCATGAACTCCGTTATGCTTAGTTACCTAGAATCTCTTGATGCGTCTGCTGAGAAATTGCAGTCTGTAAGGGTAGTCCGTGAATACTCAGATGTGTTTGAAGAGGTAAAGGGCTTACCTCCGAAGCGGGAGATAGACTTCCGCATATACCTCGTTGACAACGCAAAACCCGTTACTTTACCCGTTAGACACATGGCTCCAAGGGAGAGGAAAGAACTCAACAAGCAAGTTAAAGAATTGCTTGAGAAGGGGTTTATAAGGCGGAGTATTTCTGAATGGGGTGCTCCAGTAGTGTTCGCAACTAAAGCGGATGGTTCGCTTCGCCTGTGCGTGGATTATAGGGAGTGACCAAGAAAAATAGGCCCCCACTCCCGAGAATAGATGATTTATTCGATCAGCTTGTAGGTGCATCGGTTTTCTCCCAATTAGATTTAGCTATCGGGTTCCATCAGCTAAGAGTGGCTGAAGACAACATTGATAAGACCGCGTTCAGAACTCCAGATGGTTTCTTCGAGTGGCTTGTCATGCCTTTCGGCTTGACGAATGCACCCGCTTACTTCGTTGATTTAATGAGCAGGGTGTTCCGAGAGTTCCTCAATAAGTTTGTGGTGGTCTTCGTAGACGATATTTTGATCTTCTCAAAGAATGAGGAAGAGCATGCTCAGCATCTAAAGGAAGTCATGGATACTCTCCGTGCACATCAGTTGAAAGCTAAATTCTCCAAATGCCATTTCAGGAGAGAAGAAGTTAGGTTCCTTGGACACGTGGTGTCCAAAGAGGGGATAGCTGTGGACCCCGCGAAAGTGGTTGCTGTGCAAGATCGGAAGGTTCCTCGAAACGCAACCGAAGTCTGAAGCTTTCTCGGGCTAGCAGGCTTTTATCGAACGTTCATCAAAGATTTTACAAAAATCTCAGCTTCACTTACAAGGTTGACAAAGAAGAACCTAGCTTTCAATTGGGATTTGGATTGCTATATTGCTTTCCAACGTTTGAAAAGGACTCTAACAATAGCCCAGTTCTGACATTTCCTGATGGAAGCAAGATGTTTACAGTATACACAGATGCATGCGAAACGGGACTAGGCACTGTTTTGATGCAAGAAGGGAAGGTAATGGCTTATATTGGAAGGCAGTTGAAAGTACATGAGAAAAACTACCCAACCCACGACCTAGAGTTGGCAGCCATCGTTTTTGCGCTTAAGTCTTGGCGACATTATCTCCTAGGTGAGAAATTTGAATTGTATACTGACCATAAATCGTTGAAATACCTTTTCTCGTAGAAAGATCTCAACTTGAGGCAGCAAAGATGGATGGAGTTTCTTGCCTCGTACGATTTTGAGATTTCCTATGTTCCTGGCAAGGGCAATGCAGTAGCAGACACCTTGAGTAGAAAGAAACTGACCTTAAGCCCTCTCTTTGTGGAAAGGCAAAGCTTGGAGTTCATAGCAAGCTTTAACTTCAGACCCTCCACTGACTTTGTACCTGGCTTGCTAGCAACGTTAGAAGTGCGACCAACTCTATTAGACTCAATCGGAGCCGCGCAAAGAGAAGACCCTCAGCTAGCCGATGTGGTGGACAAGTTAATTAGGGGTGAGACTTCTAGTCACCTCAATAGATACTCCATTTATGCCAAGGGCTGGTTGAGACGAGATGGAAGACTATGTGTCCCACAAGCAAGAGGCTTGGTAAAGGCGGTTCTATAAGAGGCACACCGTTACAAACTGACCATACACCCAGGCAGAGACAAAATGTATAAAGACATCAAAAGAGTTTTCTTTTGGAATGGCCTGAAGCAAGACGTAGCTGAATTTGTTTCTAAGTGTTTAATATGTCAACAAGTCAAGGCGGAGCAGAAGAAGCCTGGTGGTCTGCTCCATCCTCTAGAGGTCCCACAGTGGAAATGAGATAGCATCTCGATGGACTTTATAGATGGGTTGCCTAGGTCAAGAAGGGGAAATACCAGCATTTAGGTAATAGTGGACATGCTCACAAAAAGCGCCCACTTTATACCCATCAAGAGTAGAAGGACTGCCTCATCTCTAGCATCCATATATCTTAAAGAGATAGTTCGACTCCATGGGATACCCTCCAGCATAGTGAGTGATCAAGACCCTATCTTCACGAGCGAGTTTTGGAAGAGTTTACAAGAGGCTGTAGGCACACAGTTATGCTTAAGCACGGCCTATCACCCTCAAACCGATGGCGAAACGGAAAGAGTCAACAGAGAATTAGAAGACCTCTTGAGATTATGCATTATTGACTTTAGAGGTACATGGGAGGATCATTTACCTTTGGTGGAATTCGCTTACAACAATAGCTACCAAGCCACCATAGGCATGGAGCCTTTCGAAGCTTTATATGGAAGACCGTGCAGGTCACCAACTAGCTGGTGGGAGTCCACAGACAAGCTCATACTTTTACCAAACATGATTAGGGAAACTTCAGAGAAAGTAGACTTGATACGAAGAAGAATGAAGACTGCCCAAGATAGACAGAAGTCCTACGCAGACAAAAGAAGAACTGACCTTGAGTTTGAAGTTGGAGACAAGGTGTTCCTTAAAGTATCTCCTTTGAGGAACGTCATTCTCTTTGGATCCGCAGGAAAGTTAGCACCAAGATTTGTAGGGTCGTTCCCTATCATCGAGAAGATTGGGAAGATGTCTTATAGGGTACAGCTGCCCGAAAGATTGGTCGGGGTTCATAATGTCTTTCATGTCTCTTACCTGCGGAAGTGCTTACACGAGTCTGCGGAAGTGGTAGAATCAAGCATGCTAGAGGAAGTAGAAGTTGAACGAGAAGCAACTGTGAGAAGAGTTCCAACCCGTATCTTGGGAACAGAAGTCAAAAAGCTATGCAACCGTGAAGTTAAGCTCGTCAAAGTTCAATGGAGCGACACCGAGGAAGACGCGACTTGGGAAATTGAGGACAAAACACGCGCAGCCTACCCTTTTCTTTTTGAGGGTACATTCTTGATCTCTTTTTTCTTAAGTTCATGCTCGTATCTATCTTTTTTGGTATGTCTCCTCGATCCCATCCTTTATCCTTAGATAGAAACCCATTTGGTTGAAAACATGTAATTGAAACATGTTATGGTTGATGGTAGCAAGTGGTTGCTCGTGGATGCATATACACACACATTAGGTATTAGATCGGCTAAGTCACTTCCATATTGCATATGCATATATGTACTTGTATATGGATTGAAACTTGATTTGTTATCATATGGACGTTGCATTTATATGAATGATTGTGCACTCATGTAGGAAATTTTGAGTAGGAAATTTTTTTGCATTCATAATGGACTCATGGCATTGACATAATTTGCATTAAGGAGGTCAACTGAATCAGTAGACCGCCTGATTTTGCATTAGATAAGGACAGGTACACACACTATGCATATGATCATGAAGCATTAGAAATTTTTTAAGGACAATGGGCGCCTGTGTTTGATGGTTAAGTAGATGGGTGATTCGATGGTAGGATATAAGTTATTCTCGACTTGAAGATTTCGAGAACGAAATCCTAAAAGGAGGGGAGAATGTAACACCCCGTATTTTCTGTTAACATTATAATAACGAATTAAAGAATATTTAATTTCAAATGTGAGAATTAAGGGATATGGGTTACGCCATTGCGTTCGTCTCAGAATTCTGCTTGAGATAGAGTTCGAGTTTTCGTAAAACAGACACCATATGAAGGAGATATGGACGAACGAATTTAAAGCAGAAAACCAGAAGAAAGAAGAAAAAAATGCATTGGCGCACTTAGGAAGTGCGCCAGTACAAAAGTGGCACTGGTGCACCTGCCAAGTGCGCCCAGGCCGAGCAGAGAGCATGCACAGCTTTCTGGTGTGATCTGATCCATACTATGAGTCATTGCTGAGTCCTTTCTGACTCCTTGCTAAGTCATTAGGGCTGAGGTTTCACCCTATCCTGACTGAATAGTTATGGTTAACCCTAGGATCATCCGACGACTCAAAATAAATAGAAATTATATATAAACAACCCAATGCTCAAACCTAAAAATCACACAAAAATAATCCTGGAACTATCATGCCGTCAATAGAGAACTTGGAGTAGCCGTCACCAATTCAAAGACAAGATAAAAACCTGAATCAAAATCAAATTAAAGTAATCAGATTCAACGATCTACATCAAAGGCGAGCTTACCAATTTCAGAATCTATATTTCAGAAATCAAGAATTTCTTTTTAGTTTGTAAGTTGGTTATTACGTAGATTTAAACGTTCTTTTAAATGAATCATGACATGTTGTAATTCGAATATAGAATGATGCTTATGTATAAGATAACTAAAGTTTGATTCTCATTTATCTTAAGCTACCATTGTGATTGATCATGCCTATATGTTTATGATAATGAACATACCATATTGAATGTTATTGGAATCTATTATGATTGGGTATTGGATTTATTATGCCAACTGAATGGTGAAACATGTCATGTTATAATTTGGTGGTTACTTGCAAGTTTATGATCTAAAACACATGCTTATATGTTAGATCAACACTCATGTATATTTATATCCATGTTAAGTTGAATCTATTTATATTGCAAGATTTGATTTGTAGCTCTCTTATGTTTAACACACATAAGTTATCATGCTAAGTTGTGATTCGAATATGTTTATAATAGCCCTCTTATGTTTAACACACATAAGTCATCATGCTAAGTTGTGATTCAAATATGTTTATAATAGTTCTCTTATGTTTAACACACATAAGTTAATATGCTAAGTTGTGATTTAAATATGTTTATAGTAGCTTTCTTATGTTTTGGCTATGCTTGGTTGTGGTTTAAAATTGTGTTTATATGTTAAACCTCCATGCTAGACCTTTATCAAGTTCACATGACAATTAGACCCAACTTAGTCACAAGTTCACCTTTACCCGTTTAATTAAGTTAATGATACTTCTATACCAAGTTACACATGATAAATTAAATGTATGCAATTTTATGTTTGTTTCATGTCCCTTGTTTATTACCCTTTTTTGTTTATGGGTTTGGGCTAATTTACTAGCCCAACATTTTATGTGATTCATGCGTACATTCCACGGGGGTAGCGATGGGAAAATATGAAAATTTCATGGCATAGATTTGTTCATAAAATGGTATAGTTGATATACCATTTATTGTGAGCATAATCAAAGGATAATTATAGAAAATATGTGAATTTAGAAAAGACGAATATGCCTAACCCGAGGTTAGACTGAGTTGTGGTGTAAATCTACCCGGAACCGACCGGCATATCCAGTGACCACAACAAGACCTGTCTAATGTGGGTGGTTAGTGCATCAAGCCCAAAAAGAGACCCGAGGTTAGACTAAGTTGTGGTGTAAATTTGCCCAGAACCGACCAGCATATCCAGTGACCACAACAAGACCTGTCTAATGTGAGTGGTTGGTGCTTTAATGAATAAATTAAAGCTAAGTTAGGATTGGTAGGGTTAAGTCAATTAGGGAAACACTTAACCGATTCAACATGTTAACTAAACAGATGGGTGGGGTTAGGTAAACTTGGACACTTAACCAAATAAACATGTTGATTAGAAAACCCTAGTAACGGGGACCCATTTCAGCAGTAACCCACATAGATGTATCATGGTACCCTGAAACTAGGCAGGGTGGGGCACGATTACTGGGCTGATTATAAGCGGTCAAAACGTCGGCGGTTGGTGCGTCAGTGTAGGTTCCGACGGAGTATGGGCGTGCACGTACTCCGGAGTGGAAAAAGCAGGCACCGGGCATCAGTAGTATACACTGTGCATCTTGAATCGTGTCGGGTTGCCACCAAAGGGACTGATACACCCCATGGTGGGACCAACACAGGTATCTACAGTCAAGCGGGGCCGAATGACATAGGATATGAATGCATGCGAGTAGGAGCCGATCATTAAGGGGATCGTTTGTTATAAACATGTGGGGCTGGTTGAACCAATGGTTAAGTAGGTGCAGAGACTATAGAAATGGGTGCGATCACATGTTCCTCTTAACCTATATTAGGGTATTGTCCTATGTTCTGTTATTACTATCATGATCCCTTTCCTTGTTTAAATACTAGTAATCACCGAACTTACCAGACTTATTGTCTGACCCGTTTTCTTTCGTCCTCTTTTCTTCCGTTCCCCCTCCCCCCCGGTTCACAGGGAGGGAATACTCCAGCTTAGTCAGACTCTTTGCAAGCTTCAAGAAAGTAGATGTATGATTGGGACTCTCTTACCTTGGGTATGGCTTTTGGGTACTACACTTGGGGATTTATGCAGTTTTATTTATGGTTTATGCTTCTTTATTAAATAATCAAGACAGAAATTATGGTGTAATGCTTTGGAAGTTATTTTGAGACAATTTGATGTAATTCTTTTGTAATGAACTACGTATGCAATAAATATTTGAATTTTGATGCTTAAATTTATCTGTCTTGTAAATTTTTCTATGTCTTGTACCTATAACTGTTTGCGAACAAATTAGACAATTGTGAACAACTGTAAAATTCGTTCGGCTTTCCTAAACAACAAGGATTGTTGTAGAGGGTGTCGAACTCTGGGACCAAAAATATTTTAATTAATAAATCCAATCAAGTTATCCCTAACTTTTGATTGGTGGAAAACAAAGAAAATAGCAGGAATTAAATAAAAGAGAGTTTTAACACTAAGTGAAAGCAATTAGGGGATAATGACATAGATCAGATTCATAATCATCAATAGCCAAAAGATTAACCAGATCTAATACATGTTTCTGTCACAAACATGAATCAACGATAATAGGTTTTAGAAACAAATATGTAAATAACGACAAGCATAGCCTATGCAGGAGCTCAGCTCTACAACCATAGACTATCAGGACAGATTCACTGATTAATTTCTAAAACCCTAAAATTAGATCTAGATCTGATAAACGTTAGATCGAACACGAATATATCATGTGAAGGAGCATAGCTCTTAAACGACACAAAATATGAAGGTTCAGATCTAACCCTTAATTCAGATCCAAATCTACATGTATACAGTCTTCATCTTTTGGCTATGTGATTCATATTGAATCATACTATCAGCGTCATCACCCCCTAATCAAAGGGGATTAGCTAGACATAGCTAAAGAAGAAGAGAAAAAGAAATTAAACAACATGAACATAAATAAAATAACCAAAAAGTAAAAAGAAAGGGAGAGAATGATTTTATTCCAAGAAGAGAATTACAGAATAAAACCTAATATGTTCTTTACAAGACTAAGATACAATGTATTTATAGCTGATATGACAAAGGCTAGCTAGCTAATTACATAATGTGGGACTAAAGAAATAACCCAAATAACACAAAAGCCAGTGTGAACGCAGCTTTAGAGTGAGTGGTCTAGCAAATAGGCTAGTGTGAACGCAACATGATTAAGAGGCCTTCCAAATGAGCTAATGTGAATGCAGTTTGAGTCTTTATTGAGCCAAATCTTCTTAACTGAAATATAATTGCAACCGTTCTTCAAGCTTTAGACTCTTCAAGCTTTAGCAATTTTAAACTTCACTCTTTTTAAGCAAATTCTTCATGCTTTATCCATCAAATGCTCTAAACCATGCTTCTTGTCAATAATCTGAAAATACAGCTATAAATACAAAGTATTAATTATTTTAAAGGGAAAATAAGATAAATAAGCGGATAAAATATACACATTTACGTGTATATCAAATACCCCCACACTTATCTTTTTATTCGTCCTCGAATAAACTAAACTAAGATATGTCACACTTTCGTAGGAAACACGATTGCATTTAGCGTATGCAACAAGCCGTTAAACCTCTGGGTGTCCCCAGTAGGACGAGTGTTGTCTCGTGAGGGTTTTCAGCGGATACTACCCACAAAATCCAAAGCGTCTTATGTACGCGGATTAATCAAACAATATATTTAAGGTCTTTCACATTACAAGGATTTCACCTAACTTCAATAATAACGGTTTAGTTCCAATTGTCCATCCCATTATTGGTGCAAAAATGAATAAGATTTTTCGAGCTGAATCGTAATTCCTTGATAACACTATAATTGTCTTGAAGGTTAAGAGCGTGGTGTCAACCAAAGTTCTACACATCGACAATGTGCACCCAATCATTTATTCAACCTTTTTTTTTTGAATAATTTTGCACCACCGTAACTGTAATGTATTGGATGTGAGTTATGCATAGATGAAGGAAAATTTTGTAAGTTCTAAAAATATTCTAGATAAGAGGGCAAGTGTATTAGTTGAATTTCAAGCTACAAAAGATAAAGTAATACTAAGGCACATATGGACATTTTGTTTCCTTCCATCTCCTCAACTACAATCCTTGCTTCTAAGTACGGTATGATGGATGTGGATGGAATGGAAATGGATGCTTCATAGTCAAGAACGATGAAGACTATTTTATTCAGAGAGACTCTCTCTTTGTTTCTTTTTTTTTTTCCTTTTTTTCTATTCTTTTTTTTTTCTTTTTTTTTTCTTTTGCATGATGAATGATGAATGGAGATGGAATGATGACGTACATGATTTCATTTGATTCCTCCTCTACTACCAACACTTCATGAAAGGAAAGTTTTGTGCCCTAGTTACTCTACTTCTATAACCTTAATTCAACACACAAGTCTGGATTGATGTTATACAAAAAAACTGAAAGGAATGATAAGCAAAGTTTCGTAAGATAGATAACCCATATAAATTAAGATGTGGTATATGGTTATCCTACCTTAAAACAAGTACGGAATGGGTAGTGTAATATTGGTATAAAAAGTGACATTTTTGACCTTTAAACAAAGGTTCTTGAGTATACCAATATAAGATAAACTTGTCGACACATGGATGTAAATCGACTAAAACTTGGGTTTGAATAATGTGGGGTATCGACGAAGAACGCTACAATGAGTCATTTCTCCTTAATTGGGCCAAGTGGATTTTAGAACTTACGATTTTGAAAATTTGAGTGGAAAAGAAAATATTATGCATGAAAACGAACTCAGAAAATCCAACAAATGTAGGTGCAAAATCCTTTTATTTCATGATTTTTTTTTGATTATTTTTACTTGCACATTCTAACATGTATAACAAAGGTTGACACGCTTACTCCAAAACACAACTAACGTCTACACAGTCTCAAGCTAGCATCTTAAAAAGACACATTACGACTCAATGAATAAATAATATTCATTCCCATCACCCAAAAATTCAACTTATCAAACAAGAACCAAGGTGTTATTTATGAATTTAAGTTAATCCTTGTTCAGTGAATGGCCTAGCTTATAAAATTTGATTGCTGATGTAATGTAAATTCCCCCCACACTTGAGTGTGACTGTGTCCTCACAGTCGTTAATCAGACATATCTTAGTGAAAGGGAAAAACAAATAAGAGAATATTTACATATGTACAAAAGAAGGTTAGTGCGTCTTACCGAATGTAATGTGGCTCATGGAGGACCATGAGCTCTTCCTCTTGGTTGGGTATTGGTTCCAAGTAAGGTTTAAGGCATTGACCATTGACCTTAAAGGATGATCCATCAGTTGGATTCTCAATTTCTACCGCACCATACGGAAAAACGGTCCGTACAGTGTAAGGTCCTGTCCATCTAGATTTTAGCTTACCCGGAAATAGATGCAATTTTGAGTCATACAACAGAACTTTTTGACCTGGCATGAAAGTTTTACGTAAAATTGATTTATCATGAAAAACTTTTGTTCTGTCCTTGTAAATTCGTTCATTTTCATAGGCATCATTTCGAATTTCATCAAGTTCATTAAGTTGAAGCTTCCTATGTTCACCTGCTTGCTCTAAATCAAGATTCAAAGTTTTTATTGCCCATAACGCCTTATGTTCTAGTTCAACTGGCAAGTGACATGGCTTACCAAAAATCAACCGATAAGGGGACATACCCAAGTTGGTTTTGAAAGCGGTGCGGTAAGCCCAAAGAGCGTCAGTTAACTTTTGGGACCAATCTTTACGATTTCGATTCACAGTTTTCTCAAGAATTTGTTTAATCTGCCTATTCGATACTTCAACTTGCCCACAAGTTTGAGGATGGTAAGGAGTAGATAACTTGTGGGTTATCGAATACTTTCTCATGAGAGCTTCAAAAGAACGATTACAGAAGTGTGTTCCATTGTCACTGATTATTGTGCGAGGTGTGCCAAACCTAGAAAAGATGTTTTCTTTTAAGAAGCGCACAACAACCTTATTGTCGTTTGTTTTGCATGGAACAGCTTCGACCCATTTAGAAACATAGTCGACAGCTAAGAGAATGTAAAGGTTCCCAAAAGAATTAGGGTAGGGTCCCATGAAGTCTATACCCCACACATCAAAAATTTCGACCTTAAGAATGGGGTTTAGGGGCATCATATTCCGTTTAGAAATTTTCCCCAAGAATTGACATCGATCACAAGTTTTGCAAAATTCGTACGCGTCTTTGAAAAGGTTGGGCCAGTAGAAACCCGATTGGAGAACCTTTTCGGCTGTCTTTTTGGGACCGAAGTGACCACCGCATGCTTGGTCATGACAGAAAGAGAGGACACTGTGAATTTCAGTGTCAGGAACACATCTTCAAATGATTTGGTCGGGACAATACTTGAAAAGATAGGGGTCGTCCCAATAAAAATGTTTCACTTGAGAAAAGAATTTGTGTTTATCCCGCTTAGACCAAAAAGAAGGGGTCTGCTTGGTGACTAAGTAGTTGACAATGTCAGCGAACCAAGGATCAGTGGATAGAGAAAACAACTGTTCATCAGGGAAATTCTCGTTGATCGGAAGAGAAGAAGACGGGGCATTTGGAAGACGAGACAAGTGGTCTGCAATAACGTTGTCAGATCCTTTTTTATCCTTAATGGTAAGGTCAAATTCTTGAAGTAGAAGGATCCAACGAATGAGACGAGCCTAAGCATCCTTTTTAGAGAAAAGGTACCTAAGTGCGGAATGATCGGTATAAACCGTGATGTGTGAGCCAACTAGATAAGGTCTGAATTTTTCTAAAGCGAAAACGACTGCCAAGAGTTCCTTTTCAGTGGTCGTATAATTGATTTGAGCGTCGTTCAGAGTCTTACTCGCGTAGTAAATGACATGAAGAATTTTATCGATACGTTGTCCTAAGACAGCGCCAACAGCGAAATTCGAGGCATCGCACATGATTTCAAAAGGCAGCTTCCAGTTGGGAGAGCAGATGATCGGAGCAGAGACAAGTTCATTTTTAAGATGCTCAAAGGATGAAATGCAATCAGAATTGAAGTCGAAAGGAACATCCTTACCAAGAAGATTGGTCAACGGTCGAGTGATTTTGCTAAAATCTTTTATAAAGCGACGGTAAAAACCAGCATGACCTAAAAAGGATCGGATGTCCTTAACTGATTTGGGAATGGGAAGATTTGAAATAACTTCGATTTTGGCTCTGTCTACTTCAATTCCTTTGTTAGAGATGACATGTCCCAAAACAATGCCATGTTTAACCATGAAGTGACACTTTTCCCAATTAAGCGTTAAGTGTTTCTCTTTACAGCGATTAAGAACAAGATCGAGATGATGTAAACACTCAGTGTAGGAATCCCCAAATATGGAAAAATCATCCATGAACACTTCCAAAAATCGCTCGATCATATCAGAAAAAATGCTAATCATGCACCTCTGAAAAGTTGCAGGAGCATTACAGAGACCAAAAGGCATACGTCGGTACGCAAATGTACCAAACGGACAAGTGAAAGTGGTTTTCTCTTGGTCCTCAGGAGCGATAGGGATTTGATTATAGCCCGAGTACCATCAAGGAAACAGTAGTACTCATGACCCGCTAGTCGTTCTAACATTTGATCGATAAATGGCAGAGGGAAATGATCCTTACGTGTTGCAGCGTTAAGTTTTCTATAGTCAATGCAAACACGCCAACCAGTCTGGGTGCGGGTTGGGATAAGCTCGTTAGCTTCATTTTGGATCACAGTAATCCCTGATTTCTTAGGTACGACATGAATCGGACTAACCCATTGACTATCAGAAATCGGGTAGATGATTCCATTGTCAAGGCATTTAAGGATTTCAGCACGAACTGCTTCTTTCATGATAGGGTTTAGTCGACGTTGGGGATCACGAGTGGGTTTGGCATCATCTATAAGGTGGATTCGGTGTTGGACTATCGAAGGACTAATCCCCTTAATATCAGCCATGGACCAACCAATTGCCTCCTTATTTTTCTTAAGGATGGGAAGGAGCAATTGTTCCTGCTCTAAAGTAAGGTCAGAAGCGATGATGACAGGAAAAGTTTCATTGTCTCCTAAGTAAGCGTACTTAAGATGACTGGGCAACACTTTGAGTTCAGATTTTGGGGGTGACTCAACCGAAGAAATTGGTTGAGGAATAGGCTCAATTGCGAGCGGCTCAACAGGAATTGAATCAGAGATATTTTCGGGAATATCTTGAAATAATGTTTCATAATTTGATTCAATTTCGTTGCTCAGATGGTCAAGCTCAGATTCATTATCGTGGACAGCATGGATTTCAGAAAACTGGTCCACATAAGAGTTAGGAGAGTTTTCAGTTCTGAAGATGTTTAGCTCGACAGTCATGTTACCAAAAGAAGGTTTCATAGACCCATTTCTACAGTTGATGAGAGCATTAGAGGTTGCTAAGAAGGGTCGTCCTAGAATCAAAGGGATTTGGTTTGCAGGATTGCTAACCTGTTGTGTTTCTAAGACAATAAAATCAACTGGAAAGATGAATTCGCCAATTTTTATCAACACATCCTCGATTTCGCCCACAGGTTTCTTAATTGAACGGTCAGCAAGCTGAAGGGTAACCTTGGTGGGTTTCAATTCTCCTAGCCCTAATTGGCGATAGACGGAATATGGAAGCAAGTTAACACTAGCACCTAAGTCTAGCAGGCATCTATCGATTTTCTTGTCCCCAATAGTACATGATATTGTGGGGCAGCCAGGATCTTTGTATTTCACTGGCATCGATTGGGACAAGACTTCGCTTAGAGTTGCCGCTAGAAACACTTTCTTAGGTACATGTGTATGACGTTTTTGAGTGCACATATCTTTTAGAAATTTTGCGTATTGTGGAACTTGTTGTATAATATCTAAAAGAGGAATGTTCACTTTAACTTGCTTAAATATTTCAAGGATTTTTTCTAGCTGATCCGTCTTTTTCCTAGGTCGGAGTCTATGAGGAAATGGAGCAGGTAACTCAGTAGGTTGGGCTACTTGAGTTTGAGGATGGTCCTTGTCAGAAATTGGCTCAATGTTTTGATCTGAGTTGGTCGAATTTTCGATAGGGTTTGGAAGATCGTCCGGTAAAGCATTTGGGTTGACCACACGGTTGTCAATCTTTTTGCCGGATCTAAGAGTCGTGACCGCATTCAAGTGACTCACGTTTGAATCTTGAATGATGTGAATTTGGTTGGAGTTAGGATTTTGACGATTGGGGTTTGGAATGGGTTGACTCGGGAAAGTGCCTCTTTCTCGTTCGCTTATGGAAGTGGCTAACTGACTCATTTGCATTTCAAGTTTAGCGATCGATTGACTTGTGTTTTGCATGTGCGAAGTCAATAAATTTTGAAGATTGGTATTCGAGTGGAGATTTTGGGTCGTCGCTTTAGTCAATTCTTCGAGAGTTTTCTCCAGTGATGTCAATCGTTTATCGTCTTGGGGAACAAAAGATTGGTGTGCTTGGTTTTGAAAAGGTGGCGCAGGATGTTGGAATTGAGTTTGTTGAAAGGGAGGTTTCGAAGGATTATTCGAAAATGACTGAAAAGGTGGTCGAACCACATTCAAATTTGCATTGTTTTGGGTCCAAGAGAAGTTAGGATGGTTTCTCCAACCTGGATTGTATGTTGGGGAGAATGGGTCATTCCTAGCTTTGTTAAATGCGTTGAGTTGTTCCAATGAATGTGGGCATTGATCAGCTATGTGGTTAGGATCATTACATTTGTAACATGATGTCTGAGACGCTTGAGCTTGATTTATTTGCGTTGATGAAAGGACATTATCGAATTTGGATATCATCGCGTCTATTTTTGCTTCTAAGGCTACTGATGATCCTACCGAATGAGCGTTAGATCGGGAATAAATCGATTTCTCGTTAGATCTTTCCCATTGAGCTGATTTTTCGGCCAAATTTTCGAGAAATTGCCAAGCGGCATTGTGATCTTGGGCTAGAAAATTTCCTTGGCACATTGATTCGAGCATGGTTCGAGAGTTATTTTCAAGTCCATCGTATAAAATTTGACAAAGAGTCCATTTTTCAAAATTGTGATGTGGACATTTGACTAGAAGCTCTTTAAATCTTTCAAAATATTTTGCAAAGGATTCACCCCCAAATTGACAAAAATTGACGATTTCATTTCGAATTTTAGATGTTTTTTCTAGAGGGTAAAATTTCTTTAGAAAAATGTTCACAAATTCACCCCAAGTTCCAATCGTATTTGAAGGCAAGCTATACAACCATTTCTCAGCATAATCGGTAAGTGCAAATGGAATTAACCTAAGTTTGATTCCATCGTCACTTAATTGTTGAAATTTCATTGTTGCACAAACTTGTTCAAATTTGGTCAGGAAAATATAAGGATCATCACATTCTAGATTGCCGAACTTTGGAAGAGTATTTATGTGATTCGAATGAATTTCAAAGTGGTTACCCGTTGGGGCGGGCAATATGATGCAAGAAGGAATAGAAACCCGATCGGGGAAGTATCTATCCATAAGAGATCGAGGGGGATTTTCTTCGGCCATGGTTAAAGAAATGTTTGTTCGAACTAAATGATTGTCTAAAGGATCACGAGTCCAATGACGCATGCACTAGCGAGAAGAATAAGGGAAGACGAGAAAAAACAAATTTGAGCGAGTTTTTTTTTTTTTTTTTTTTTTTATAAAGAAAAAGAATTAGACACAAAAGTTTTTTTTTTAAATGAACCTAATGCGATTTACAATTTCTAGAATTATATAATGACGGTTTGATTTATTTCAACAAAAGACTTCTCAGCCAGTTAACGGACAGGAGTTATCGGTGCACCAGGAATCACCCTAGCAATGCAGCCGAAGGTTTAAGTACCTTCAAAGGAACAACCGATATAATATTTACGAATCACCGTAATATTTATAAACAGTTATTACTCTGCCGTAGTCTAGACACCGAGAAATAATCCGTTTGAACTAAACCAAATTGTCAAAATATAATGAAGTCCTTAGAAAATAAAAACAAAACTAAGATGAATGCAATTTTTATTTTATTTTATCAGTCACAGAATGAACAGTCTCAGAACAGTCACAAAACAGTCAATTGCAGAGATTACAAAAAACAAATTTTTTTTTACAAGCAAGCCGATGCCCTGCAGAAGAGTTTTACAAGCAATGTCTATATTTTTTTTATTTGCAGCAGCGGTCCCTGTAGAGTTAGAAAATACTCACCTTGATCGGCAGTCCGTCCAGTGCAATTGGGTAGCGCTAGCGCGTTCACCAATTTAGAGCCCGCGAACCCATCAAGAATTCAAAAGCCCACTTAAGAAATGAGGAAAAAGAAAAAAAAATATTAACAAAATCAAGTCAATAGGAGCCCAAAAAAAAATATATAGGACATGGCCCAGCTCCCAATCACTATGGTGCGCACACACCAAATACACTCAGCCTCCTTATTTAGTTTTCCAGAAATTTCCACAACTCCACAAGAATAGACGCTTGCTTTTCTCAGTAAAAATTTTGAATTCAATAAAAGAATTTCGTGTCCTTATTCTTTGAGAATTCGGTATAGGGTTTCCTTTTTGTTGTTCGAAGGTTCTTATGGTGGATTTGGGGATCTCGGTCTGGGCAGATCTGGTGATCGGTGCAGAATCAAATCGGTCTCGAGGTTTGTGTATGATTTCGTTGAGGGGTGATTAAAGCCTGGGTTTCGGGAATTGGGGTTCTCGAATTGGGTTGTTACGATGATAGGATCTGCTCGCGATTTGGTGAGATGGTTATGACAAGGTGGCGTTCGATTTGACGTTGGCTTCAAGAAATTGCTGTTGCGATTGTTAGGCGTAGGAATCAAAGGTGGATGATGAGGTGGTGCGCAGGATTGAGGAGATGTTGTTCTGCGGTGTAGAAGGATGATTGTGGTAGTAGTGAAGAGGCGCAGGACTGAGTGACTATTTTGTGGGATACAGGTTTTGGTGAAGTATGGTAAGTATTGGGGATTTGCGGTTGGTTTGAGGTGAAGCAGTTGAGGGTTGGTTGGCAGAATTTTTGGTTTGTGGTTTGGTGTCTTCGCGTTTGGGGTTGGTGTAAGGTCTGGACGGAAATGGGTTTGCTAGTGAGGTTGGCGAACAACAACAGTGTGGTTTTTGTTTTGTGGAGAAGGGTGAACTTGTGTGGTACTTTGGCTTTTTGATCAGGGAATTTGATGGCGATTGTGTAAAAGTGTGACTGTGGAGGTGTTTGTTTTGAACAGAGGTGATTGTGAACAGGGAAAAATGGACGTGATTTGGCTTGAGGGACGAACCGCAGTGATGTTGAGGCTGTGCGTTTCTGTGGAGATTGCTGTAGTATGAACGGTTTTATGGCAGTGGGGTTGCTGAGTAGTGGGGTATGCTTTGGTTTGTGGAGTAGGAGTAAGATGGATGGAAGAGGTTTGTGTAGTGGAATTTGTAGATGACGTATGTGGTACTTTAGGTTAACAGAAAGCAAGAAATCAGAAAGTGAAGATTTTTTTTTTCTGAAATAAATTGTAAACAGAAAGTTGGAATGATTAGAATAAAAATGGAAGAAAACTTGGAAAGAAATCGGGTAAGAATTGGCAAGGTTTTTTTTTCTATATTAATTAGAAGATCATACTATCAATCCAATACCGAATCAAAACTATCTATAAAAAAAAAAGCAAGAAATAAAATAAAAATATTTTTGTGTATTTTTTTTTTAAAAAAAAATTAACCCGAAGGATCTACGAATTTAAATTATTTTGGTCCCCGGCAACGGCGCCAAAATTTGTTTGCGAACAAATTAGACAATTGTGAACAACTGTAAAATTCGTTCGGCTTTCCTAAACAACAAGGATTGTTGTAGAGGGTGTCGAACTCTGGGACCAAAAATATTTTAATTAATAAATCCAATCAAGTTATCCCTAACTTTTGATTGGTGGAAAACAAAGAAAATAGCAGGAATTAAATAAAAGAGAGTTTTAACACTAAGTGAAAGCAATTAGGGGATAATGACATAGATCAGATTCATAATCATCAATAGCCAAAAGATTAACCAGATCTAATACATGTTTCTGTCACAAACATGAATCAACGATAATAGGTTTTAGAAACAAATATGTAAATAACGACAAGCATAGCCTATGCAGGAGCTCAGCTCTACAACCATAGACTATCAGGACAGATTCACTGATTAATTTCTAAAACCCTAAAATTAGATCTAGATCTGATAAACGTTAGATCGAACACGAATATATCCTGTGAAGGAGCATAGCTCTTAAACGACACAAAATATGAAGGTTCAGATCTAACCCTTAATTCAGATCCAAATCTACATGTATACAGTCTTCATCTTTTGGCTATGTGATTCATATTGAATCATACTATCAGCGTCATCACCCCCTAATCAAAGGGGATTAGCTAGACATAGCTAAAGAAGAAGAGAAAAAGAAAATAAATAACATGAACATAAATAAAATAACCAAAAAGTAAAAAGAAAGGGAGAGAATGATTTTATTCCAAGAAGAGAATTACAGAATAAAACCTAATATGTTCTTTACAAGACTAAGATACAATGTATTTATAGCTGATATGACAAAGGCTAGCTAGCTAATTACATAATGTGGGACTAAAGAAATAACCCAAATAACACATAAGCCAGTGTGAACGCAGCTTTAGAGTGAGTGGTCTAGCAAATAGGCTAGTGTGAACGCAACATGATTAAGAGGCCTTCCAAATGAGCTAATGTGAATGCAGTTTGAGTCTTTATTGAGCCAAATCTTCTTAACTGAAATATAATTGCAACCGTTCTTCAAGCTTTAGACTCTTCAAGCTTTAGCAATTTTAAACTTCACTCTTTTTAAGCAAATTCTTCATGCTTTATCCATCAAATGCTCTAAACCATGCTTCTTGTCAATAATCTGAAAATACAGCTATAAATACAAAGTATTAATTATTTTAAAGGGAAAATAAGATAAATAAGCGGATAAAATATACACATTTACGTGTATATCAATAACCCTCCACCAAAGTTAAGGCATTCCCTTTGTGAGTGACCTTAATGGAGGTGGGGTGTTTCAATCTCCCTCGTGTTGGATGTGATAACCCTTGTATTTATCTGAATCTAAGCGGGATGGAGAGCAAGAGTGGGAAGATTGGTGATGCTTAGACTGATAAGGCCTTATGTCGTCTCTCCCTTGGCTTTCCCATCGATCGTGTTCAATATCAGAGCCGTACAGAGGAATGCTTGCACAAATATCCCTGAGATCATATCTGCGGCGAGGCATCCCTCCTACAATTCAATAGAAACCAGTATTAGAGCTAAGAAGTAACGTAAAACACGGAGATGTGACGTGCATTGTTAGTGTGGGGTATGTCCTAAGTGATCCCCCCATGAACCAGAGCTCGAAGTTAGGATTACGGGTGTAATCTCCCCAGCCTTAGGGGGTGTAATCTCCCTTTCGGAAGGGAGAAAGAAAGAATCAGAACTAATATCTTTTGAAGTATACATCTTGTACGGTAAAGGAAGCTTCGCCAAATCCATGAATATGGAGTCCTCCAATTGGGAGTCATGAACGGGGGGACTTGACTGGAGACGGCGTTTTAGGAGAAGGCCGGTTTTCAGAAACAAAGGCCTCTTCTGGATCAGTGCCTCAGGGCTCCTCCCCAACTGGTCTATTTAGGATTTTGTCATCTTCGATGTGCATCGGGGAAGGATTCCTCAGAAGAGTGGCTGGAACTCGCTCTGGAATTGTCTCTTTATCTCCCGATTGCGACACTTGACCGGAACCCGTGGGCTCTTGGTCGCTTGAGCTCTCACCCACCTCAACTAAAGTTATAGCTTGGTCTTCGACTGGGGGTACACTGCCGGTCTCGGCGAGCAAGGGAGGAACTTGAACCGGGGGCATGTACGTGTAAGCACGACCTCTATGACCAATACTTTGACTCACATCAGGCAAACGGTGACGACGAAGATACTCGTCCACCAAGCACTTCCTGACATTCAAGAAATCTAGGTTGTCATTCAATAGATGGTTCAAATGGTCCAAGTATATTTGAACCTGCTCCTTTCATGGATTTGTAACTACAAATAAGAGATAAAAGTCAGTGCATTCGTCAAGGTGGTTGAAACGAGAACACTAGAATTAGGAGCTTACTTGATTGGCGCCACCTTCTGGCACACTCGGGCTGGTGTTTAACATAAAACCACTCGAGCTTTACGTCGCCTGGATAGTTGTACCCTTCATTGGGAATCTTTCTCTTGGGCACTGAGTTGAAGTAAAGAAAAGAAGGAGTTTCCTTCGTCTGATGCTTGAAGTGGTAGTAGAAATTTACATTCTCAAACGTGGGCTCCGTTCTCAAGACTTCCATGTATGCTATATATAATGTGTGCAAATAAGAATACGCAGTAGGATAGAGTTGCATGGGGGCAATCTACAGTCATCATAGAAAATCGATGACGAAAGGTGGAAATGGAGGAATAGATCTCACTGTGCACATCAGTCGACTAACGAACATATACCGCTTTGGAGGATCATGGGGTCTGTCCTTGCTAGTTGCAATTCTGATTTCTTCCCAGGGAATCCCATGCCTCAAACATATCCGCTAAGTCCAGTTCATCGGTTGTCGAAGCCACAAAATCACTGGGTGTATCTAGAATGGTTGCACTCCCAAATTCATCGGGAGCCCGGTTGTCACCTACTCCCCCTTCTTCTTCTTCGTCTACTGAAACCTCTCCTCCAGACGATTCCGTATTCTCATGAAGTTCGATCTCGAAGTCAGAGACTTTACTGTCCCATCTTGAATATGACGTGGATGAAATATCATCGACATCGGGTTTACTAGATGACTCTGGAACTTTACTCTTATCTGACTCTGAGTATCTCATTTAATATCTTCTCGACATGCTAGCTGTATTGTTGAAGAAACACCAGGGGTTATACCATAGTTGCACGTGCCCCCATGTGTGCGTGTGCGCTAATGTGTGCCAATGTGTGCAGTGCTAGTATAAATAAAGCAGAAAACGCAAGCAATTAATCAATTTGCATTGGGTTGTCGAGCAGACTTATGTTCGTCAAGTCCAAAGTGTTCCGTCTTGAAGTATCTATCCTAATTGTTTGCAAGTTTGTAAATTGTGATTGTCTCTAATTGAGTCGTGTATATGCCTTTTGGTATATTGAAGTCATCGAAGTCATTGCATATATTTGAATTGATGGTGTGTTGAGATACACGGGAGTTATAATTGGTTTTTCAAATAGCGGATCAGAGTGGATGAACGAGTCGGATATTGGGCTCGGGTCAGATAGACCTCGGGTCAAACTAGCTCGACCCAAATCGATTATGTCAAGTATTACTTCTCCCCTTCAGATCTCCAATTATATCTCCATCTGACCCCTCGCAAGAACTTCTTCCCTCTCATTCTCTCCAAATCCTTCTTCTCCACCTTCATTGGCTTTCTGAAACGGAAGACGACCTTCTGTTATTGAGCTTGCTAACTCCAAGCATGCATCGTCGAGATAGCCACCCAGGGATGAGTTGGATGTCACCGACGATGGTGGTGGCATCGTGATTTACAACATCGACACTGTTATGGGCGGAGTGACACAGATTAATGCAAGATTCGAGCGTTATTTAATTGAAATCAGATATTAAAAGCCATGAAACAACTACCTATAAATTAAGTTAGGAGATCGAAAGGAATTGGGAAGAACCGAAGATTAGGGTTTTGATAACTTAATTTGATTTAGCAGTAGTGAAAATAAAAATAGGAGAGGAAGATTGAGAGGCCATTCGTATTCTTGAAGTGACGGCCCCGTTAAACCCGCTCCATCGAGAAAATCACTAAAGCTATCCAGGCCATCGCGGGTCGAGTATGGCAGTGGGTCAAGTGTGGCAGCGAGTCGAGTTAGCTCGACCCGACCCGATGTAAAAACTTCAACTTGGTAAACCATGCGGTCGTATAAGATGAAAGCAAGAGAAATTAAAGAAGAATGCAAAAGATGGTGCGCATGCATAAAGATGAGTTAGTAAAGTAACCTAAATCGATTGAGTAATTTGGACTTCTTGATTCAACAAAAGCTAGAAAATTAACTTGAAGATTTGTCTTTATACTGATTGAAAGCTTTGAATTGTTCAACGTGATAAAGATAATTCTGGGACAAATATAATATCTATAAGAAGATAGCATAGGCCAAAAGACACGACTTCACATAGCATCATGATTTTACAGATAAACATCACTGTTGGTTGTCACCGATTCAAGAATAGATGGACTGTCGATTTCAAAGCACGCCTCATCTCCGAGAAAACATACTTCGAGGGGGGGAAATGTTGGCCTACTTTGTGACTAGGCCACCAAAGTCCAAACACTCATAACTAAGTGAGTCCAAAGGCTAAAGACTTGATTGTCCAACGGTAGGTCATCGAATCGAGTAAGATGAAAAATGCATTTTGTTCGAATGGAAGATATGGCACCGGATTGGATAGGGTAAGACGCCAGTAAGTCGGAGAATACAAAGAAGGAGCCAGTTCATATGTAGACATAATAGGGTTCAGGTCAAATAAGGTCGACCCGACCCGCTCGTGCCATGGAACTAGCCAGTGGACGCCCGGTTCGGATGAAGACCGACCCGACCCCAGGCCTGTTACCTGGAGGCGGTTATGCCACATCGACCATGGACCGATTCTTCTGCCTTAAAAAGCGGATTAGTGTCCATTAACTTATACCCAATACCGAAACGTGTCTCCACTTCAACCATTTTGATACCCGAGATTTCATGAGAGGAGGCCACCTCAACATCTGACCCATTGGTTCTCCAGCCCTATAAATACACCAAAACACAACTATTTGAGGGATCTTTTGGCACTTTGAGCACTGAAGCTCCACCGTTATCAATATTTCTTCTTTTATTCAGATTATACTCTAGATTATTGAGTAAAATTCTACAAATTCCGAGAGATTATTGATCGTATTGGTGAGATTGAGCGATTATCCACATTGTATTTGTAATCTGTTACTCAATCGAAGAAATATAAAGTGGGCGTATGCTTGTTAATGCCGAACCACTATAAATCCTGTGTGTCGACTGTTTTTCTCTATTTTTAGATTATTATTCTTCACTAATCTCCATGAATTCTACTCATTTGGGTGTTAGTAACAATTTTTGGTCTAACAATAACCACATTGTATTTGTCTTAAACCCATAAATGCCTCCATCAAATTGTCAAACGGCAATGGTTCTGCACTTTATGTTGCATACGTAAGTTTACTATTTTGATCACTACATGTTTCATTTGCTCCCTAATATGAGTTACCACCTGTATAGTCAAAAGTAGAATGTGTATAGTATGGTGGATCATTCAAAATATATGGATTGTAATGTTCGTAATTATGTTGATGTCCATGTTCAACATTTAAATTTCTATCTCTTCGACTGGGAATGTCGCTTGCACCAGTTCAACGCGTTCATGTCCATTTACATATGCAATGTTCATGTCAGTTCACCGTGAAAGTCTAACGTGTTCAGATCCATATGTTATTTTCAGGTCAGTTGACGTTGAAGAAAAAAGGCAATATGACTATTACAAAAACTAAAATAAAAATAAAATAAAGTAGAATGCTAATGTGTTCATATGAGATTAAAAAAATAAACATAAAGTAATTTTGTGGCGCTGCTAATGTTTGCACATGGAACATTAACATAAAGTAACCTAATATGTCTACAGCACTTCCATCTAGATTTTAAAAAAACAAACGCATTACATCTTCTCCCCCATCAATAAACATTCATGCAGAGCAGCAAAACCCAAAAATAACACGTAGGGGAAAAGAAGACGACGGCAGATTTTTTGTAAGGTATTCATAAATCAATTAATTACCTGCAAGTCGATCGTCGATTGCAACTCGATTTCGCGTCTGCTGAGCACAATTACTTTGAATCGGGAAGATTTTTGAAGCTCGAAGATTCCTGAATGGTAAAGAAAGCGTGGTAATTTATTTTCTTCAATCGTTTATTTATATACATATTATTTTACTATTCGATCACGAGAAGTTTGCTTTTACTCTCGCTTTTTCAAATTCTATTTCACACGTGCTTTTTTGTCATTGTTCAAAGATTTCGCAATTTAGGGTTTTTTTTCCCTTGGAGAAACGATACATGATTCTGCCATTGTTCCTTTCTGGTGAGTGCCGGGACCGACACGAGATCAACGACATCTTGCAATTTCGAACGAGACCTCAAACCATGCTCTCACCACTAAGTGTTGTGTAAACTTAAAGATAAAACTGGGAAAGTGGATTGGATAGGGTCATTTGCCAAAAATTAGAGTGTTTTCTTATATTCTAGTGTTTACCACCAATTAGTGTGTAACATGTTCATTGAACATGATAAAATTTTAAAACATTTTGTTCATAGATATTAATAAAATAAAAACTATTTGTACAATATACGGTAAATATGATGTGTTATCAATTATTATCTTTTTTTCATTCTTTATGTATGTCGCATTTGTTAAGTGATTTATATTCCGATTAAAATTTGATTTCATCTATTGTTAAGAATATGATATGCATATTGAAAATGATAACCTCTAAAATTAATTGGAAAAATTTGTAACTACTAGTTACTCAATTTGATTTGACTTATTTTTGTTTAGTATTATTAACTAATTGGTCAGATTAATATCTGGACTTAAAGTACATATTATAAGATAAAACTGAATTTTTTATATAAAAATATACGTATTCAAGTGTAAAGCCATTAAAAGAAGTAGCAAACACCATGTCTAATTGTGAAAATGACAACTCACACAATTTTTCTTTAAATACATGAGAGAACTAAAGAGAAGGGACAAGACTCCTTGTTGAGATAAACAAAATTTAAATTAAAGTTGTTTTTGGCATTTATGCATGTAGTGTTTGTTATGTAATTTATATATTCTTGCATTTGAACAAAAAGATTTCATTATTGTTGGTATAAATATGATGTAACACCGCACACTTTTCTGAGCCCAAATTTTGACAAAAATTGAAACTCAAACACATCCAAGCATGGAGCGTGTAAATGTGGTACCCGCAAATAAATGAGCATGAGCATAACCAGAGTATGATTAAAGAAACTCACAGTAGAAACAAAATAGTATAAACTAGTATTAACTACCTTTTTCAGAGTAAGACACTTTTCCAATACCGAGCATGAGAGAGAACTGAAAGACAAACCTGAACACCTATGACAACCCGACATTCTCTAGAAATTTGAGAGGTTGTAATGAGGAAGGGGTCATAAACAACAAGATTCTTGTAACGAACCAGAATTTTCGACATTAAAATATAAATTAATTCATAATTTATCACTCAGATAAATACTTATAGTTGGGTTTTGATATACAATTTGAAAATATGAATTATAGTTGAATATATTTATATTTGGATTTAATTTGATATTTGGACTAAAAATTTTGTAAACATATTTGAATAAACTTATAAAGGAATATTCTTTTGTAAATTCAATTTTCATGTAAACGTTGTCGAAATGTAAAGTTTGAATTTAAGTTAAACGGTCTATGTTTTCATTTGTATTTAGCTTTATATTATGTTCTTCATTGTATTCTAGCTCGTTTGTATTTATGACATTCTACTTTTGATTTAATTATGCGTGTTTAATAGTTACAATATTTTTACTTTCTTTAGCTATATTCTTATTTATATTAAACACATTTCGTTTTACTTATTTTATACTAGAAGTATTTATTTTATTCAAATTTAATTTTTCTACTTTACCTTAACTATGTTTTCTGCAGTTTTTTTGAACTTATTAAGATACTAAATCATTGCGTTTGCCTTTTATACAGTATATCCTTCGTTATGTAAACTCTTTTGCATAAAATTCTATTTTGACTAAATTATTTGTATCTAACAGTTTATAGTATTTTTAACTCTTATCTATTTATTTCATCTAAGCTTTAGTAAGCAATTGTATTTTGCCCAAATTTATTTAATTGTTTTGCTTAGACTGTTGCATTTACTGGTCTTTACAACAGAAATATCTATTTTTAAGCTGATCGTTTTATTTAAATTGTTAAGTATAAATTTAGTTTTGTAATTAGAGAACTTGAAATTAAAGTTATTTTTAAAAGCGTGGTTTTGAATATATAATTTGAATTTCTAAATTTAATCATCAGTTTTATTTTCACTAAAGTATAAATCTATCGTAATACGGTCGACGTAATATGAAGGAAGGAATAAATTGTGTAATATATTTCATGTGTTATTGCATTACCACTTAAATCGATTTACCGTTTAACAATTGTAAAATTTATAACGTAGTTAACATATGTAAACAACATTTCCCTTTCAGCATTGTTCTAGCCTAACGTTGTAAACCCGTTCACTGATATTTTCGTTTGAAACCACCTTCTGTCGTTCAACACAGTGCTGTAATCTAATCATATATGATATAATCTTTGTTAGATTTGGCAACAGCACCAAGAAATATTGTGCTGGAAAATTTTGCCACTTGCCAATGCCGCTCTGAAGTTGTTACCATGTGTTGATCTGTTCTTGTGTCTGGTCTCCTTTGTTGTATTATTAAAGCGCGTACCCTCTTCTATCTGTTCACCGCAATATAAATATATCTCTTCTCTAATTCTTCTTTCAACGGCCAATTGTTTTCTACCCTTCCTCCGTCTCATCGCAAATTGAAATTCCCAAATTAAAATGCTTTTCGTTCCAATCAATTTCTCAAATCGGTCCACCGTCCACTCCTCACAAGGCAAATGCTCAAAATCGAGATTCACTCAGCTCGTCGTCACCACCATACCGTGTCACTCAAGGCCACCATTTCCACCTTGTCTAGTTGTCGCTCCGCCTCCATGCAAGTTCAAAGCCATAGCTCTGGTTTCCCGTGAGCCAAGCTAGGCGTTGTCGACGTTAGCCATCTCAAGTTCGGGCCTTCTTCTCCCAAGCAAACCCAAGTCCGTTTTATCGTTCAATATTGGTTGTAGATCACCTTCAAGGCGGCGAGCATTTCAACTGCTCATGTAAATGCCGCAAAGATTCCACCGGTGTAGGCCACTGCTTCCTATAACTCGAGTTACCGCCTCATCAGTCATTGAACGCATCAGTCCGCGCCATCTATGGAGCTCTCGGCCCATCCATCGTCGCGATAAAAGTAAGTTTACTTACGATTAGGCCTATTACAAGTCTCTAAACTTCTATTTCACAAAATATAGTTGTTGTGGTTGTTTACTGCTGTTTTCGGTTGTCTGTGCTCGCTGCCTATATGAGCCATGGGTTGTCCACTTACTGTCTTGATAAATCCAAATGCGCCCCTTGTTTCACCATTGTTTTGTCCCTATTGGACCTGAAGCCTTGATTTCTATATTGCCTTGTATTGTCTCTTGGATTACCCTACTGTTATAGGCATAGACAATATATTGAACATGCAACTCCTCATGCATGTTAGATCTTTGTTGACATCAGTACACTTCGAGTTCAGAATGAACAGAAACTGCCTTGATACACTTTGAGTCGAATATATTTGACCTTGATTTACTTTTAAATCAAGAACCGCATGTATCTATTCTAGTGTAAACACAGCCCCATTTACAATATACTATCGCATTATGTGTTGATGTTTTGGCCATCCTTTTGAAAACTGGAATGTATATGTAGATTTATATCAACCCAACCCATGCCAACCTTGTCCCACACATGGACACTTGTGAACTGCCTGTCCTTTTTGTCTGAAGCCAAAACTTTTCTTAACATGAGCACACTGATTTACTCACAGTAGCTTTATGGGATCTCCACCTTGTTCTTTGGTTGATCTATATGTGTCATGAATTAAATTACCCGGCATACGAGTTTAACTATCAAAAGGTTTCCCTGCAAATTTGAGTAGCATGCATATATATGCTAGAGGCACATACTGATATATGATGAATTATCAAAAATGTCACCATGCATGCAATATAGTGTTCTCACTTCCACTAGTCCTAACCCATATGATTTTAGTTACACATGGTTTATAAAGATGTGCATGTTAGTTTAGACTGGGAGTTTGCATGTCTGGGAGTTCATATATATTTAGATACACACAATATTGCTTTGATGTGGAAGTGCCATTTAACCTTGACATAGAATAAAATGTACATGTATTGCCTTAACTACTATAGATTTTATGCCATGTTGCTGGTCCAAATGTGAATACATGTAGTTGTAATAAGTTGGGTTAACATATATAGTTTATAATATTGGTGCATAGGGCCTGTAATTACATGCTTCCATATTTTACTTTGGGTATACTTCTTATTCCGGTGCCATGTCCGGACGTGCCTGTCACCTTTATTGAACTACTTGAAACATTTCCCAAATATGTAGGGGCAATATGTTTTCTCTTGTTTGCCATCGGACAAGGGCAGTCTTATTCGTGCC
The DNA here is from genome assembly GCA_030737875.1 of Allium sativum. Taxonomy (NCBI): domain Eukaryota; kingdom Viridiplantae; phylum Streptophyta; class Magnoliopsida; order Asparagales; family Amaryllidaceae; genus Allium; species Allium sativum. The sequence goes on along the minus strand of CM060924.1, from coordinate 373,089,317 downwards.
TTATCATTGATTTCATAAAATGATATTCATAGGGTGGTATTAAATTTTCGTGCATACTTACTGCCTGTATATGCATGACTGCTTCAAAAATTTGGACCAGTGCCACATGACACCCTTTCGCCGCCTCCACCTTATCGTTAATGCATGCACATAATTTAGATTTTATAGGATATATGTTGATAGTTCGTGAGTGTTATACTCGAATTATTTAATAACAACGTGTTGGGATTAAACAATTTTATTTATGTGATTTTATCGAAGTTTACTGACTTGAAATATGTTTAATCCTGACCCGAGTGTTCTGTGTATTTTGCATGGGACACTCGGGTCAGACACTAAGTGTTCCATATTATAGATATCATTTCGCAAACTGGAGAGGACGTGAAGATATGGAACACTCGCACGTGTTAATCTCAACAAAAATGTAAAATTTATTCATTTGAAAATTCATGTATACAATATTTTTTTCCATTGTGCAAATACTGTATACAACTCTGATGTTTATATGAAATTTTACTCCGCTCCAAATTTTTGTATGATGTGATTCCGTGTTAATTATGTTTAAACCGTGTAAGCCAATAATAATCTGTCGTTTTGGACATTCGAGTTGGTTTCATTACTGACTTTGGACGGTCAAAATGTCAGGTCATTACATCTGGTATCAGAGCCAGGTTTATACAAAGCTTGGCTTATTCGGTTTAAAATTCGTTGGAGATAAGGTTGAAATACCTTAGAATGAGCGGAATTAATGCTAGAATTAGCGGAATTCGAAAATAAATCATTTTTGAAAGATATTTTGAAAATAAAATTTTGAAGAAGATATTTTCGAAAGTAAAAGCTTCTTGCGGTAAATCGATTGTCGAGTGCCCGGAATTTTCAAGGAACATAAAGGTGATTAATGAAATGGTTTTCCAAGTGTTTTGAATGCTTCCAATAAATTATTTTGGGAAAAGAGATTTTGTTGAAAAATGAAAGACGAGTACAAAAGTACGGGTTTCGCAGCATACATTGAAAAAGAGAAAAAAAGATAATTTGGAAAAAAAAAATTGAAACTTGATGAAGCTGAAGTTTGACGATACTCGACTTAAGGAACGGTTGACGGACGAAACATGATTCAGTACTGAATTTGACTTGGATCAGATTTAAAATTAATATTGCTTTCATTACAACTAATATACTATAATTATTTTTCATCTTAAACCCTTTTATTTTAGAAGCCTATTTTATACCAAATTGTTTTACTGACATTTTCGAATCTATTTTATACAAAAACTATCTATTTTTAAAAATAAACTTTACTATATTTACTTAACTATTTTTCTAAATCATTTCGTATTTAAACTATCTTATATAATTATATTATCTTATTTTCTTATTTAAACTTATTTCAGTACAAACTTATTATTAAAGATCTGGACAAATTCGATACGAGTGCTCGAGTATGAAGGACCGGTGGAAGAACGATGCGCGTGACATATGAATCCAAAATCAAATTAGAGGTTTTTGAAAAAACCGGTCTGCAAATATAAATTTTGGATAAACGAAAATATCTGAGTCAAGTGAAATTGAAATGATTTGAATAGCGAATCAATTTATAAGTCAAAATGATTTTGGGAATTGAAATAAAACTTTCAAGGAAATTAAGATACGAAACGAAACCTTATATAAGGAAAATATAAGAATGATACATTGGAAGCATGGCTTGAAATTTCTAGATAATTGAAATAAGATTCCTTTTTGAAATTCCAACTAAGAAGGCTCTTTGGGATAAAAACTTCGAAAATTCAGCGTCGAACTATTCGGAGTTATCGAGAAAATAAGCAATTAATAAATTGGCTTTAACGAGTGTTTTGAAAGAAAAGGAAAACACTACGAGATTGGAATGAGAATTTCAAGAAATTTGGTGTAAAGAGTTTTGAGACTTATATATGAAAATGATATAGCTTTTAATGATGGATTAGAAAGATAATCAACGTGTAATGGAAACAGTTGCGAGTATTTATTTGACGTCAAGTTTGGATGATCAAGTATGTAAGGATTTTGCATATATGCCTAGCTAACGTATATACGAAGTCCAATATGTACTGGATGGATATAGAATAACACACTAGTCGCTTGGGGATGATTCTGGTGATTGATCGATCACCATCAGTATTATTTTTGTGTTTTGAAAGTGGGATGACTATATATTTCTGATTAAGACGTCGAGAAATACTTAAAGCTGTTTAAATAAATATTTGAAATATTTTTGCGACGTCCTCATGGTGATTTTGCAAACGATTTTTGAAGTATTGACGGTATTCTGTTAGGTAAAGGTATATGCAAAGTAAATTTAAATGCTTGGGAATGTTAAGAAAATTTTACATACGGTAATTAAGTTAATCACATACCTAATTTGGATAATAAGAAGCGTGAATCGAGCTACTTTGTCAAACCGCAAGGATATATATTTTAGAGGTGAATCTCACTTAAAGAACTGAAAAGTGAATTTTTGAAAATGCACGTAAACGAGATTAGAAATCATACCACCCCATATTTCGGTTTGACGGTACAATTTAATTAAATATCTTAAGTGGGGGAGAAGACTGATTTTCCCCACTTGAAGCTATACGAAAATTTGAGCAACTGGGTTAATACGATAAAATGAGTAAAATAGAGTGAACAAATCAATTGAATTATATTAACGATCCCAAAACCCAGTGTTGCGGTGCTAAGGATAATCATTGGAATATAACACATTAATTATCATTAGCAGATCACAAAAAATAGCATAAACAGAAAATAGAATAATTTACACACATATGACAGCGGAATCATATAGATATCATCACATCAGAGAAGCACAGTACAGGATACAACTTAGTGCATAATGATACATAGTCAGTCACCATCGCCTGAGGCGGAATCATACATAAAGAGTACACAAAATAAATATCAGTCTACATCGCCAATGGCGGAATCATAATATAGATACAATAATGGCGGAGAAAATCCAAGTCAACACGGTGTAGTCAAGCCTCGCCATGAGCCAAAAGGTGCGTCAGAAACCTGTAACTAGGCTGCCCGTGTGAAAATGAGGGCACCCGAGTTTGCAAGGTGAAACAAACTACGAGTCAGTCATGGGACTGGTATGAGAAATCTACTTAACTTATTAACAACAATAATAAGGCAAATCAAAGGACCACGCCACTTTCGTGGAACGGGTTTACTCCAATGAGTGCTAGTGCATGAAATAAAGTAAATGATTAAATCATCGCAATGCTTTTATAAAATGAAGCCATTATAAGACTCAGGTCCCATCACACAATGCAACGCAAGCCGGAGGATAGAGTTTTTACCTAATAATGGCCAAAAATGCTTCATACGTATAAAACCGAAGTGTTTGATATTATTATTAGTGTATATATATTTCAAAAGCATTTTCAATCATAAATATCAATCATAGGCGGCATAAATGACCCATACCATTATGTCGCCGTACTAGTAATACAATCACGTCCGCATATTTCGTATTGGAAATTGGATTCCTTCATGAGTCGAGGCAAGGGGCAAGCTCCTCTCCGATTCGAGACACTCTAGCAAATGTCCCAGGACCCCACTATGATCCTTGGATCTTCAGGGCCGGTCCTCTCTTACTTTTGAGGATTGGCAATTCCTGAACACACGTTTCCCGGTCCTTACAGACCTATAATCGAGGCACCTCACATTCCAAAAACCACACAGGTGAAAAGTATATATAATGTCAGGGCTGGTAGGTCACTGACACCACCTTAGCTAGAAAGAAACGTCGTGCTCTCCCTGCAGTCACTCTCCTGTTTTTGACTCATACCGAGGTGTGAGGCTCGCGAATTCACGTTATACACAAAGCTACGTCACACAGACCATGCTTTGATCATCAACCACAAGACTTTGCTTTGCAACAGAAGCCTTGATCATATGCCACTTAGGCGTGCCACACAGGCAATCCACTCCTTGTGACTGATTTCTATCAATACATAACCTCTGAGCTCGTACCTCTCAGAGAAGGGCGTTAAGCAAGAGAATAAGTTCTCCACCGCCAAACAGATATATATTTGACAGAGATCAATCAGCACAGAACAAAATCCAATGTCAGACACACAGTCCATTTACAAGTCCGTTCTGGGTCTGAACGAAACCGGAGGCACCAATTCCTCGCATATCCGTACAATCAACAGTATGTTTGGACGGCTACTACTTCAGTTCCTTCATGGTAGCTACTCCAATCACGAGCATCAGTAGCGCCCATCCATCCAATGTGAAGATCGTCGGTCTTCAACCGTCTTCCACTCTTCGACTTCTCAACGTCGATCGATTATTTGAAATAAGATAAACTCGGCCTTTTCAAATAACCCACGTATATTTAGATTTTCAAATCAATTATTCATTTGGTTGGACTATTCAACATTCACATTTCAGTTCTTTAGTTATAATTTTCATGTCAAATACATTCAACCATCACATACCAAGCAAACACAACGAAATTGGTTTATTTCCACTCTATATCGTCTATAGTATTTTATAACGATATATCGACATTTTTAATTAATTTAAAACGACCATATTTAATTAAACGACGTTTCAGGTCGTGTCGATGCACTGGCGCTGTTTTTCACTAATTTTGTTTTACACATATATGAAAATCTAACCGTTGGATCTTCACAAATTTTATATCATCAGAAAGATCATTTCAAAACGAATCCAACGGTTTCAGTTTTGGGAAAATCCGACGGTCGGATCTTCCTCACTAGCCATTCGAAGTTACGATTTCAATTTACGAACTGCAGCGTCGTTATTCGATTTTATTTAATTATATTTATATATATATAAATATAATCGTTTCTGGCGCTGTTTTTCTTCAGATTTGAATTAAACATTCCAGACAATCCAACCGTCGGATCTTCACAAAGTTGGTGTCGTTGTAAAGATATTTCCAAGGCAAACCCAACGATTGCGGTTTCGGGAAAATCCAATGGTCGGATTTCCCGCACTAGTCGTTTGAAATCACGGTTTCAAAACACGAACTGCACGGCCACGTTTCGTTTTAATTTTATTTATATTTATATATTTATATAAATATAGTTCATTCAAAAATTCCTATATCGTTTTCACTTCAATTATTTCACTAACGCCTTTAAATTTTGGAAAATTTCGCCATAACCTCCTTTGTACGGGAGTGGTTGGGAAAATTCCCAAATAGCCACACGGGCGTCTCATGTCAAAAAGAAAAAGCCAAGCGGCTAGCCAACAGGCTCATAAAATCATCACCCAAACAAAACAGTAAATGTGTACCTATTTGTCGGGCACACAATTTTATTCCTCTTCTCTAGCCCCTTTGCTATAACCTGTTCAATAAATATGCATGTACATATATATAATTTTTATCACTTATCATTTTCCATTCAACTTCATAATTGATTTACTTTGGTTTAAAAACACCATTCATTCTAATGTTGCATGCATAGGCTAAAATCATATCATTAGCTAATTAATGTATATTTCAACTCATGCACATTTGAAACACCCCACCTCCGTTAGGGTCACTCTAAAAGGGAATGCCCTAATTTTGGTGGAGGTTTATAAGTATAAGTCACAGATATACAAGACAGATATAAGAACACATATTTGTAAAACAGCGGAAAAACAAACAACTTTTATTTCATAAAAGAGCAAATACGTGTTACAGCGACATCACCATGATTGTCTTACATCTTTTCCAAAAAACATAACATAACACTTTCATAATCTGTCTTGATTACATTATTTAAAGAAGCATAAATAAAACATAGATAAACTGCAAAAGCCCCATAGTGGTTGTCCAAAGCCATAGTTCAAAAACGAGAAGTTCCAAGCAATACATTTCTCCTCTTCAAGCTGGATGTTAATGCTGGTCAAGCTGCAGTGTTCCCTCCCTGTGGACCTGGGGGGGGGGGGGAAACGGAAGAAAAGAAGACGAAGGAAAAGTAGAGTCAGACATAAAGCCTGAGTAAGTCTAGGACTATTTTGTCTATGAATAAAGAACTGAGTATGATAAGTATAATCAAGAAGTGGGAAAGCACTATAAACTTAGTTAAGTTGTCTAGGGTCGAATATACTATCGTACCCCATGTTAATCTCTGAACCCATATAAACTAGTTTCCAACTGGCACCCCATAATCAGGGTGATGTGATCCATTCAATGATGATCGGCTCCTACTCGCATAGTTACATGTGTCTTACGGCCCCCGATGTCGTAGTTACCTATGCTGGTCCCACCATGGGGTGTATCAAGTCCCATGGCGGCGGCCCGACACAATCCTAGAATGCACAGGTATGCTACTGGTGCCCAGTGCCTTATTTTTCTGCGCCGGAGTGTGTGCACGCCCGCACCCCGTTAGAACCTACACTGCTGCACCACCGCCGTCGATTTGACCTCTTACAATCAGCCCAGTAATCGTGCCCCACCCTGCCTAGTTTCAGGGTATCATGATACACCTTATAGGGTTACTGCTGAAAAGGGTCCCCCGTTACTAGGTTTTCTATCTCTAGCCAACATGCTAAGTTGGTTAAGTGTTTTCTAACCTAACCCCACCAGTCCGTTTAGTTTAGGATGTTCCATTTTGATTAAGTCTTTAGTCCACTTAATCCTAACAGTCCTGACTCAGCCTTAATTGTCTTATTAAAGCCTTGACCTCTCACATTAGACAGGTATTGTTGTGGCTGCCTGTTGCCGGTTGGTTCCGGGCAGTCTTACGCCATAACTCAGTCTAACCTCGGGTCCTTATTGGGCTCCACGTTTAACCTCTCACATTGGATAGGTATTGTTGTGACTACTGGACAGCCGGGCGGTTCCGGGCAGGTTTACATCACAACTCAATCCAACCTCGGGTTAAACACCTCGTATTTTCTACATTTACATATTTTGTCTTTCTTCTTTATTTATATGTAAATATTTACGGCCCATTATTAAGTTAATGGTGTAAAGGTTACACCAATCATGGGCCCAACCCATTCTTGAATTTGGGCCCCTATACTTTATCTTTTCATTTATTAGTTAATTAATTTAGCCCAACGTTTTTCCCCCGTTTAATACGTTCGTTCATATGTTGGGCTTAACCCTTTTTAAGCCCAACTTAGCCATGCGAAAGAGGGGAGGCTTAAAGCGTGATTACATACACAAAAAGGGGATTGTGAGCGCATGAACTTGCAATGTGACGTTGGAACTACAAAATAGAAACTGGTGTACTTGCATAGTAGTAACGTATACTTTGGTCATAAAGCATAGGTGACATGAATCAAACCATGTAAACTTGTAGTTAAGATAAGAATCTAAATTAGGTGTCACATAGTCTTAACTACAACATAGACCTATGTTCTTATTTAGGCATAATGTCAAACATAAGCAAATCATGTTCATAAGGTTTCTACATGTTTACAAAGAGGATTACTTTTGTTACTAATACAAAAACATAGTTCAACTTAAATCATAATTTAAGTCTAATCACATAACGATGGTACAAATATACTTATGCATAAATATTCCTAAACATGGTGTTTACTTTATTCAAGCAAACTTGCAAAAAGGGGTTTTTGAGTCTAACCTAGCCATGTCTCACATATGTCATCATATAATTCTTGCTAACAATATAGAACTAACGTGGTTTTCAATTATGTAAAATATCAATCATAGCCTAGTCATATTCATAAGTTTGCAAATAGGTTTCTAGTACAAAACATGGCTTAATACATAGATCATGGTGCCAAAATTTCAACATAGTTTCCATATGAATTATGATAACCCAAACTTATTCCAATTACTTCACAAAAATGATGTTTGTATAAAAATAAACATTATGATGGTATAATAGCAAAACCCCAAACTTGCATGAATTTCAATTAATCAACTACATACATGTAGCTTCAACATGGATTACATAATTTGCGAATATTCCGACGTATATTTGCATAAAACTACCGCATGTAGTTTTTCATAATGAATAACATAATTCAAGAATATCCAAACGTATACAATATTCCAAATTGATAGCAACGCACAAATATGAATTACTTTATCGCCACAAATCAAGTATACAAACCAACACAATTATTTGTTCATACCAAAATAATACTCTACTTACAATCGTTGCGGCGAATTCTCTAATTTAGGAATTTGAAGATGCGGTTTGATTTGATTGAGTTGCTTTATGCCTTAGAATTTGCCTCCTAATCCTCTCTCCAATTGGTGGCTACCCCTAGTCGTTCCTCAGCAACATGGCGTCTTTGTTCTTATTTTTGAATGAATAGATTAGGGTTAGTCTAGGGTTGTTTTTATAGAGGTAATGAACTGATTAGGACCATTGATGTTGCTTGGATTGATCGTAGCCATTCATTCGAAAGAGAGACCAATTAGAGCCTGCCACCTAGCCCTAATGACAAAGCAAGCTTCTGAAAATCGGCCAAACACAGACCTGGCCAGCCAGGGCTCGACCAGACCTGACCAGCAGGTCATTTTTGACCTGGGCGCACTTGGCAGGTGCGCCAGGTCAAAAATGTACTGGCGCACTTCACAGGTGCGCCAGTGCATTTTTGTTCTGGCGCACTTCCCAAGTGCGCCAGTGCATTCTGACCCGTTTTCCGGTTTTTCGCCTAACTTCGTTCGTCCATAACTTCTTCATACGATATCCGTTTTACGCAAACTCAGACTCTATCTCAAGCAGAATTTCGAGACGAACGCAATGCCGTATCCCGTTTCCCTTAATTCTTTTGTTTAACATTAGTTATAGTTTAATTTATGAATTTCACAGTTATAAAATATACGGGGTGTTACATTCTCCCCCACTTAAAAGGATTTCGTCCCCGAAATCTTCAAGTTAGGAGGAATGCGCATCCTAACGTCCAAACATCCATCTACTCATCCATCAAACACGAGCATCCATTGTCCTTAAAAGACTTCTAATGCTTCATGATCATATGCGAAGTGTGTGTGTACATGTACTTATCTAATGCAAAATCAGGCGGTCTACTGATTCAGTTGACCTCCTTAATGCGAATTATGTAAGTGCTATGAATCCATTATGAATGCAAATCCCCCTACTCATGATTCTACATGAGTGCACAATCATTCAATACAAATGCAACATCCACATGACAACACATTAGAGTTCAATCATATACGAATGCAAACATATATATGCATATGCAATATGAAGTGACTGAGCCGATCTAAAACCTAGATTGTGTGTGTATATGCAACCACGAGCAACCACTAGCAATCACTTGCAACCACTTGCAACCATCAATCATAACATGTCTCAAACACATGTTTCCATCCAAAGGGCTTCTACCTAAAAGATAAGGTCGAGGAAATATACCTAAAAGATAGATAAAAGCGCAACTTAAGGAAAAAAGAAAGATCAAGGATGTACCCTCGAAAAGAAAAGGGTAAGCAGTGCGTATTCTAGCTTCAGTTTCCCAAGTCGCGTCTCCCTCGGCGTCGCTCCACTGAACCTTGACGAGCTTGACTTCGCGGTTGCGTAGCTTCTTCACTTCTGTTCCTAATATGCGGGTTGGAACTTTTCTTGCGTTCCACTTCGGCCTCTTCGAGGATATTTGGCTCTACCACTTCAGCAAACTCATGTAGACATTTTCGGAGATGTGAAACATGAAAGACGTTGTGAACTCCGGCCAGTTTCTCGGGTAGCTCTAATCTATAGGCCATTTTCCCAATTTTCTCGATAATAGGGAATGGCCCTACCTAAAGGTATAGTCGAATGATAGAAGCAAGTAAAAACTTCGTGCCCATTAGGCAATGTCAAAACTGGAGATCTATGCCACATATATATTGATTAGGAGAAGAACTCTCTAAGCATCAGCCCCGAAGACCGAAATCAACATCAGACTGATACCCAAAGAATTACTCAACCCAACCACCATATATGATTCTAGGAAACTAAGCATGATGGACTCCTTTTAGGTCACAAGGGAGTCCCTTCCTAAGACCAATCCGTATCTTATAAAACCCAAAATCTTTAGTCAAACCAACGAACACCCTCGAGCCCCAACATGTGTTACTAACAGATGAGTCATACTCCCTATGGGGTTTGCAACAGAAATTGGATTGAGGATGGGACCGAGAGGATATACACAAAAGATAGCATGCAAGTAAGCTCTACAGGAAGAGAGGGATCAAAGATATACTCTTAAGAAGAGATATGGTGCACGAATCTAGTCTTTAATCTTCTAAGTCGCATTTCTTGAGCTTAACTCCATTATGCTTTGTCTGTCTTTAACTTCACCATTTCGTAGCTTCTTAATTCTTGTTTCCAAAATATGGGTTGGAACCTTTTTCACTGTTGCCTCTCATTTCACTTTCACTTACTCTACTTCTAATATACTTGGCTCAAGCCTAACTGCGTACTCATGGTTCCATGCAAGCTCTCCAAAATTCACCAGTGAATCTTGGATCTCGTCCCCGCATTATCAGGTAAAGGAACTATCTTTTGGAAATAAATGCCAACCATATTGCCAAATGTACCTACTAAGGTGATTCTCCACAACTCATGCATAAGCGAAATGAACCTTCTGCGAGAAAAGATATTTCAACGATTTATGGTCCGTGTAAAGTTCGAACTTCTCACCTAGGAGATAGTGTCGCCAAGACTTAAGTGCAAAGACGATGGCGGCTAATTCAAGATCGTGGGTTGGGTAGTTCCTTTCATGCACTTTCAACTGCCTCCCGCCATAAGCTACTACCCTTCCTTCTTGCATTAAGACGGCGCCTAGCCCTGTCCCACATGCATCCGTATAAACAGTGAACATCTTGCTCCCATCTGGCAGCGTCAAAACTGGGGCTGTTGTGAGAGCCCTTTTCAGTCGTTGAAAAGCAAACTCGCAATCCAAGTCCCAATTGAACACTAGATTCTTCTTGGTCAATTTCGTGAGCGGAGCTGAGATTTTCGCAAAATCCCTTATGAACTTTCGATAGAAACCCGCTAGTCCTAGAAAGCTTCGGACCTCAGTTGCATTCCTTGGTGTCTTCCAATCCTGTACCGCCACTACCTTAGCAGGGTCCACGGCTAACCCTTGTTTGGATACTATGTGCCCAAGGAACCTCACCTCTTCTCTCCAAAAGTGGCATTTGGAGAATTTGGCTTTTAGTTGATGGACTCGCAAAGTTTCCATGATTGCCCTTAAGTGCTGAGCATGTTCCTCTTCACTCTTTGAAAAGATAAGGATATCATCTACGAAGACGACTACGAATTTGTTGAGGAAATCTCTAAATACCCTACTCATCAGGTCCACGAAGTAAGCAGGTGCATTTGTCAAGCCGAAAGGCATGACAAGCCATTCAAAGAAGCCATCTGGGGTTCTGAATGCCGTTTTATCGATGCTATCTTCAGCCACCCTTAGCTGATGAAAACCGGTTGCTAAATCGAGTTGGGAGAAAACAGACGCTCCTACAAGCTGATCAAATAAATCGTCAATTCTAGGGAGAGGGTGCCTATTCTTCTTCGTTAGCTTGTTGAGCTCCCTATAGTCAACACATAGACGGAGTGAACCATCCGCCTTTGTAGCGAACACCACTGGAGCGCCCCATTCTGAAATGCTCCTCCTAATGAACCCCTTTTCTAGAAGCTCTTTAATCTGTTTACTAAGCTCTTTCCTTTCTCGTGGAGCCATGTGTCTAACGGGCAACGCAACGGGCTTTGCATTATCTATAAGATATATGCGGAAGTCTATCTCACGCTTCGGAGGCAAGCCCTTCACTTCTTCGAAGACATCCGGATATTCCCGGACTACTCTAACTGATTGCAAATTTTCAACAGAGGCATCTAGCGATTCAAGATAACTAAGCATAACCGCATACGAGGGATTACAAGAAATTTCCAAAGTATTACCGAGCTGGGTTAGGAGCCTAACAACCCTTTTCTCACAATCAAGGATGGCCCCATTCCTGGATAGCCAATCCATACCCAAAATCAAACCATACCCCGAAAAGCCCAAAACAAAGGCACTACATTGAAATTCAACACTTAGAATAGAAATTTTCAATCCCAAACAGATCATAGACAAATGAGCTGGGCCCCCAATTGGGTTTGAAACAATTAAGGGGTCCTCTACCATACTAGTTTTTAGGTGCAGAGATTCTACTAAAGCAGACGAGATAAAGGAGTGTGATGCGCCAGAATCAAATAAAGTGCGAACGGGGTGATCATAAAGATAAACTACACTTTCTACAGAAGTGTTTGTACCTCGCTGTTGCAAAGGTGGCGCTTCTAGCACATGAACCTGTGCCCCTGAGGTGGATCCAGCGCCCTGCCCCTGTCCTCGTTTCTTTGGGCAGTCCTTAGCCCTGTGGCCTGTCTCACCGCAAGAAAAGCACCCACCATTCATCTTGGCCCTCTTTTTCCGGCAATCTTTCACTAAGTGCCCCACTTTGCCACAGAATTTACACTTCCTCTTCTCTCGGGACTTGTTGTCTTTCCCGCCCTTCTCAAAGTCTGTCTTCTCAGGGCAGTCTTTGCTGATGTGTCCAGTCTCCCCACAATGAAAACATTCTCCTTGCTTTCTTTTCCTCTTTCTACAATCTTTGGCTATGTGCCCTTCCGTACCACAAAAATTGCATTTCCTTTTTTCTTGTTTCTTATTATTACTATTACGATCCTTTCTTGTTTGACTATTATTCGTCTTCCTACTCTGGGACTCTTCCGCTTGCTGGTTCACGTGAAGGAGGAGGAGTGAAAGCGTCAGCAGCTGGGGAGTGAGGTCTCCAGACATGCTGAAACAGGAAGGATAGATTCAAAACGAAGGATAGAAGAGAGTACCTATGGCTTTTGGGAGGAACTTTGCCTTTTTAAAATAAAATAATATTTTTCTTTTTAAAAATGCTTCTTTAAATTTCCTTTTTGAAAATAATTTTTCAAAACTTTTTATCTTATCTGGTAAACCTATGCTCTGATACCAAGTGAAACACCCCACCTCCGTTAGGGTCACTCTCAAAGGGAATGCCCTAATTTTGGTGGAGGTTTATAAGTATAAGTCACAGATATACAAGACAGATATAAGAACACATATTTGTAAAACAGCGGAAAAACAAACAACTTTTATTTCATAAAAGAGCAAATACGTGTTACAGCGACATCACCATGATTGTCTTACATCTTTTCCAAAAAACATAACATAACACTTTCATAATCTGTCTTGATTACATTATTTAAAGAAGCATAAATAAAACATAGATAAACTGCAAAAGCCCCATAGTGGTTGTCCAAAGCCATAGTTCAAAAACGAGAAGTTCCAAGCAATACATTTCTCCTCTTCAAGCTGGATGTTAATGCTGGTCAAGCTGCAGTGTTCCCTCCCTGTGGACCTGGGGGGGGAAACGGAAGAAAAGAAGACGAAGGAAAAGTAGAGTCAGACATAAAGCCCGAGTAAGTCTAGGACTATTTTGTCTATGAATAAAGAACTGAGTATGATAAGTATAATCAAGAAGTGGGAAAGCACTATAAACTTAGTTAAGTTGTCTAGGGTCGAATATACTATCGTACCCCATGTTAATCTCTGAACCCATATAAACTAGTTTCCAACTGGCACCCCATAATCAGGGTGATGTGATCCATTCAATGATGATCGGCTCCTACTCGCATAGTTACATGTGTCTTACGGCCCCCGATGTCGTAGTTACCTATGCTGGTCCCACCATGGGGTGTATCAAGTCCCATGGCGGTGGCCCGACACAATCCTAGAATGCACAGGTATGCTACTGGTGCCCAGTGCCTTATTTTTCTGCGCCGGAGTGTGTGCACGCCCGCACCCCGTTAGAACCTACACTGCTGCACCACCGCCGTCGATTTGACCTCTTACAATCAGCCCAGTAATCGTGCCCCACCCTGCCTAGTTTCAGGGTATCATGATACACCTTATAGGGTTACTGCTGAAAAGGGTCCCCCGTTACTAGGTTTTCTATCTCTAGCCAACATGCTAAGTTGGTTAAGTGTTTTCTAACCTAACCCCACCAGTCCGTTTAGTTTAGCATGTTCCATTTTGATTAAGTCTTTAGTCCACTTAATCCTAACAGTCCTGACTCAGCCTTAATTGTCTTATTAAAGCCTTGACCTCTCACATTAGACAGGTATTGTTGTGGCTGCCTGTTGCCGGTTGGTTCCGGGCAGTCTTACGCCACAACTCAGTCTAACCTCGGGTCCTTATTGGGCTCCACGTTTAACCTCTCACATTGGATAGGTATTGTTGTGACTACTGGACAGCCGGGCGGTTCCGGGCAGGTTTACATCACAACTCAATCCAACCTCGGGTTAAACACCTCGTATTTTCTACATTTACATATTTTGTCTTTCTTCTTTATTTATATGTAAATATTTGCGGCCCATTATTAAGTTAATGGTGTAAAGGTTACACCAATCATGGGCCCAACCCATTCTTGAATTTGGGCCCCTATACTTTATCTTTTCATTTATTAGTTAATTAATTTAGCCCAACGTTTTTCCCCGGTTTAATACGTTCGTTCATATGTTGGGCTTAACCCTTTTTAAGCCCAACTTAGCCATGCGAAAGAGGGGAGGCTTAAAGCGTGATTACATACACAAAAAGGGGATTGTGAGCGCATGAACTTGCAATGTGACGTTGGAACTACAAAATAGAAACTGGTGTACTTGCATAGTAGTAACGTATACTTTGGTCATAAAGCATAGGTGACATGAATCAAACCATGTAAACTTGTAGTTAAGATAAGAATCTAAATTAGGTGTCACATAGTCTTAACTACAACATAGACCTATGTTCTTATTTAGGCATAATGCCAAACATAAGCAAATCATGTTCATAAGGTTTCCACATGTTTACAAAGAGGATTACTTTTGTTACTAATACAAAAGCATAGTTCAACTTAAATCATAATTTAAGTCTAATCACATAACGATGGTACAAATATACTTATGCATAAATATTCCTAAACATGGTGTTTACTTTATTCAAGCAAACTTGCAAAAAGGGGTTTTTGAGTCTAACCTAGCCATGTCTCACATATGTCATCATATAATTCTTGCTAACAATATAGAACTAACGTGGTTTTCAATTATGTAAAATATCAATCATAGCCTAGTCATATTCATAAGTTTGCAAATAGGTTTCTAGTACAAAACATGGCTTAATACATAGATCATGGTGCCAAAATTTCAACATAGTTTCCATATGAATTATGATAACCCAAACTTATTCCAATTACTTCACAAAAATGATGTTTGTATAAAAATACACATTATGATGGTATAATAGCAAAACCCCAAACTTGCATGAATTTCAATTAATCAACTACATACATGTAGCTTCAACATGGATTACATAATTTGCGAATATTCCGACGTATATTTGCATAAAACTACCGCATGTAGTTTTTCATAATGAATAACATAATTCAAGAATATCTAAACGTATACAATATTCCAAATTGATAGCAACGCACAAATATGAATTACTTTATCGCCACAAATCAAGTATACAAACCAACACAATTATTTGTTCATACCAAAATAATACTCTACTTACAATCGTTGCGGCGAATTCTCTAATTTAGGAATTTGAAGATGCGGTTTGATTTGATTGAGTTGCTTTATGCCTTAGAATTTGCCTCCTAATCCTCTCTCCAATTGGTGGCTACCCCTAGTCGTTCCTCAGCAACATGGCTGCTTTGTTCTTATTTTTGAATGAATAGATTAGGGTTAGTCTAGGGTTGTTTTTATAGAGGTAATGAACTGATTAGGACCATTGATGTTGCTTGGATTGATCGTAGCCATTCATTCGAAAGAGAGACCAATTAGAGCCTGCCACCTAGCCCTAATGACAAAGCAAGCTTCTGAAAATCGGCCAAACACAGACCTGGCCAGCCAGGGCTCGACCAGACCTGACCAGCAGGTCATTTTTGACCTGGGCGCACTTGGCAGGTGCGCCAGGTCAAAAATGTACTGGCGCACTTCACAGGTGCGCCAGTGCATTTTTGTTCTGGCGCACTTCCCAAGTGCGCCAGTGCATTCTGACCCGTTTTCCGGTTTTTCGCCTAACTTCGTTCGTCCATAACTTCTTCATACGATATCCGTTTTACGCAAACTCAGACTCTATCTCAAGCAGAATTTCGAGACGAACGCAATGCCGTATCCCGTTTCCCTTAATTCTTTGGTTTAACATTAGTTATAGTTTAATTTATGAATTTCACAGTTATAAAATATACGGGGTGTTACAACATTTGTTTGAACAAGTGGCTATTTTTAACATTTCACATTTCAAAGATGATAACTTTGGCGAACTAAAATAGATTTCAACACATGACTATTTTATTTAGTTCCTATGCATGTTAAAAATAATATTTCTTCACAAATATTTATTTCAACGTCCGCATATCTTTAACATATCACATATATGATAAAAATGATATTTTTATCATTTAAAATATTTATTCAACAAACGAATGTTTCCAACACTTCATAGTTTCAAAAAAAATGTAATTTTTATTGCTCGATCTTTTTATTCAACACATGAACTTTTCCACTACACACACTTCTCAACACGTGAGCATTTCCACACATGGATATTTCATTTATGTTGTTCATATAAGAAAGATAGAATTTTTATTGTTGAAACTATTTATATATAAGGCGAATATTTTTCATACTTCATATATATTATAAAAAGGTGATTTTTATTGTTTAAACACTTCATTCATTCACAAATGAATTTAATTTTCACACATCACTTTTCAACACATGAACATTTCCACACATGGATATTTCATTTATGTTGTTCATATAAGAAAGATAGAATTTTTATTGTTGAAACTATTTATATATAAGGCGAATATTTTTCATACTTCATATATATTATAAAAAGGTGATTTTTATTGTTTAAACACTTCATTCATTCACAAATGAATTTAATTTTCACACATCACTTTTCAACACATGAACATTTCCACACATGGATATAGTTTCAATATATGACTTTAATTTCAACGCATGAAGATAATTTCAACATATGAAAATAATTCTAACACATAAAGATTATTCAAAATTTCGGCAGCATAACGACAGGGTAGTTAAAACCGGCACCGTCCCCAGTACGGCTCCTCGCTCTACCTTAAAACCTCGCGGTTTTTGACAATGGGGATTCATGCATCTAATTCGCACGCAGGCGGCATGTTTATTTTTATTTCCACAAATATTTCCAATTCATTTCAATCACCAATGGGTATTTTTCAACCACAACCAATCAATATCAACCACAAACAATTATTCAACCATTCGCATTTTTCATCCAATATTTCACAACAATAAATATCGTCCATGGTTTGTGGACGAGGGGAGTATATATATATATATTATAATTGCTATATTTCACTTGCATTTCAACACATATATCAATTATTCTTTGCATGTATAATTCATACTTCGCTTATATAGCTTACACTACGCATGTACATGAGGTATACAACACGTGTGTAATTTATATTTCGCTTATATAATTTATACATGACATTTTCCACTCAAATTCATTTAATTTAGATTTCTCAAATTGGTTTGCGGAGTGCTAAAAATCGTAGAAGACTCCGAAAAATCCGCGGCTTCTTCTATGTGGTAGAGAGCTTCCTTGCGGTCCCGATGTTTCCTGTTTCATCGAATTTCGTCAACACACCAAAAAGATATGATATTTCAAAGTGAAGACATAAAAAAGGACTCACCTTTCACGATGGTTCGAAACTAGGTTTGAGGTTTTCGCGAAATCCGCTGACCTAGACGACGATCAGGGAGTTGGACGTGGAAGAGCTTCGAGTGGCGGTCATGTCGGTGGTGGTTTGGTGGCGCTCGGTGGCAGATCGGAGCGGCGGCGGCAATGGGAAGCGGTGGACTTTCTGGGCTCGATTCAGGCGGAGGAGGCGTCGGTGGCGGTCGTGGGTGGGTCGGATCTGACGAGGGAAGGGAGGTGCGTCGACGACAGGTGGTGGCGGCGGCGATAGAAGGCTGAGGCGGTCGGAAAAGGGGAGGGAAGCGGCGAACGGGTTTCGCCATTGAAATCGAGGGTTACAGGATTTTTTATTTTATTTTTAAATAATGAATGGAATTTTCTGATTCGCCGGAATATATATATATATATTTCAGAAAATTAGGGTTTTAACCAACGAACTCCTTTTCAAGCCCAACGAATGTCGCCCCTAGCTAAATACCCCCATCCCGGACACAATGGGATATGTTTCATTGGCCAATTCGACTGTTACAGTCAGTTATTTTTCACATTAAAGTATAAAACATTTAATTTTTAACTTTGAACGTACATTTCAATTTGCCAGGGCCACAAACTGATTCGAAAAATTCCAGAAAAATAAATCTAGCTATGTTTTGACGCTACGGTCCCAACAAAACTAGTTTCGTCGAATTCTGAGATCGTTTGAAAAATGGCCATTTTCTGGTCGATCCAATTTAACAGAAATTGACCAAACACATTTTCTTTTGCCACGCTCACATACTAGCTTCAAAAATTATGAAATTTGAAACCTAGCAATAGTTTGACATCCCGGACCCAACAAAAGTGGTTTCGTCAAATTCCGAGGTCGTATGCAAAATATCAATTTTCCAGGGCTATATATTCTATATAGCGACCTCTCTGAAAATTCATTCGGCCATAACTTTTGATTCCCGTTATGAAATTTTGATTTTTCAGATTCGTTAGAAAGGTATTGACTAACAGATTTAAATATTTTTAGTTTCGCTAAAATCCGTTATATTTTCCACCCTACACAGTCAGTCAAAGTTTGAATTCAAATTTTCAAACTGACTCACTATTTCTAATTCACTATTTTATTGAAATATTCTATTTCAATTGTTCAAATTCCATTGAAATCACCAATTTAAAAATTTTAAATTGGCTCGTATTTTCCGGGTTATTACATTTCCTTTGTTGAAAGAAACTGACAAGAACGAGTAAGTTGAACGAAATTTCTCAACAAGTATTCACTTGAGATACAAAGGAAGAAAATGAATTTTGAAGAAAGATTTACTCAAGAGGAAATTTAATGAGAAAAATCGAGTATCCCACGATTGAACTGCTGATATTTGTATGCATTCGATTTTACCATCTTGACTTTCTTTGCTCTGTTAAACATTTGAACCAACTATTTGGCCTCGAGCATCTTTATCTCGTGAATTTAGGCGAGTGTTTTGACTGCGAACCGTTTATTCTTGAGTAGTGTCTTCCATACCTGTTCTCTTATGAACATGACCAGCATTCTGATTCGTATCGATATACCTTTAGATGTTCATTTGATATGAGCTTCTGTTTGAGCACATGGAATTTTGACTTGACCCATGTATACCCCTTCGTGCCGTGTGAAACCGTGTTTGAATTTAAACTAGATAACTTTGATTTTATCCAAGACATTATGTAACAAACCTTAATGAGCTTTCCATAGTAATTAAAAGTGTTTGAAATATAGAATCCAACTTATGCAAGACAATTGGATTTTGGAAAATATTAATCAACGTTTTGGTATGTTTTACAATACTAGTTTGAATATGTATACGCGTAATCAGAGTGCATAGCGGAAGCGTGACAGTATTTTTAAATAGAAAATGTTCAAGAGGTTTTCCAACTAAATTGAATAGTGCATATTTTCAACAAGATTTGATATTGAAATTTGGAAGAAAAGGTTATTCGACTATATGAATGGTTAAATGATCTCTAAGATAATTGTTTGAAGCTCTTGAAAATTTTATATTATAAGAATATGAACTTTGTTTGGAAATCTTAGAAATGTTTCGAAACAATTTGAAAATGAAATTTGATCTAACGAAAGATTGTTATAATGTAGGTATTGATTATAAACGATTTTCATAAGCTTTTAAATTTTGAAAAGCTTGATTTGAAAGAATGATAAGAGAATCATATTGATCAAATTTGATTTCCAATTGTTGAAAAGAATTTTTTTTATGGAAAAATGTATCTCTTAGAAGATATCAACTTATGTATAATTGTCGAAAGTGTTATTTCAAAATAAATTGAAATTTATAAAGCTTGATATAATGATCCTTAAAGTCTTTAATCTGAAGAATTTGAAAGACTTGAAATGTTCGAATAAGATCATTAATTTTGAAATATAAAACATAAGTTGTATGTTTGGAAGCTGAAGTTGTATTTTCAATTGTTTGGAATTGTTCTTCCAAATTATTTTTGGATGTGAGAAATATTTTATAAATTGAATTATGAACTAAGAAAATTTCGACGACTTGAATCCCGATATTTGAAATGTTTGAAAGACAACAATAATATGATTTAAAGTATTTGAGAATTATAGTTGCAAAATGATTTATGGCTTTGGGATATGAAATGATTTGATATGTTTCATGGACTCGGGGGACCTGTGACTAAAAGAAGGACGTGTGTGATTTACGCTGAGCAACCTAGGCATATACGGTATCCGAGTCTGGATGAAAACCGAGTTATATGTGCTCAGCGATTTTCTACTTGGAGGTCCGTGTCTGGACGAAAACCGTGATGTACACTTCGTTGGGATCCCTCGATGATGATATTTGGGAAGAGCAACCTAGGCATATACGGTGTCCGTGTCTGGACGAAAACCGAGAGATATGTGTGCTCCGCGATTTTGTACTTGGAGGTCCGTGTCTGGACGAAAACCGTGATGTACACTTCACTTGAGAACCCGCGACGATGGTCTGCTTTAGGTGTCCGGTACGACCTTAATTATCTATATTATTGCATACGATAGGCTGCCCTTAGGCCTTGTCATGGGAAACTTGAGAAAATGAACAGAATTTTTGACGAGAAGTTGAAACAAGTATATTTAGTACTTGTATATTTTAGTCACGTGTCTGATCAACGCATGTCTAAAGTTTGCAAGGACGACGATGAACTTGTTAGGTTTCGAGTCATCAATATATTTGAAGTTTTGAAAGCGATTTTGATTTTGAAATCCCGAAGTGAAGTATGATTCTATATGGAAGAAACGTACAGTACTTCAATGGTTTGAAATAAAATGGGATTCTATGTTCGGAGAAATCATTTTCGAAGCTTTCAGTTGATTTTATATAGTATTTTAATTTAACTTAATCAACTCATTCATCTGCTTAACTTATCATTTAAACTATTATATTTCGCATTTGTACCTATGATTTATCCATTTAAAGTTCTTTTACTTACACTATTTTACTACTTTATAACGTTATCTATTTTCTACCAAGTTTTCTAAAAATTGCTTATATTTAATCATTTTAAGATAACTTTTATTTTTCTTATTTTTACCACTTTCTCTTAAATTATCTTGTACTGTGAACATAGTCTTTTTCTACATTATATAGTAAATTCCCTTATTTAGTTATACAATGGTTTAAGTTTTGATATAAGAAGTTTTCCAATTTAGTTGTATGAAATTATTTGTTAATCTATTAAGAACCTTTCTATAAATTTCAAGCTTATTAGAATTGTAAATATTTTGATTTGATAACTTTTATTCATATTTGGTTTTAACAAATTCTATAAGTAAGATTTGTTTTACTTAAGTATAAATTCTATAACTCTCCTTTTCAAGGATGAAAAGTTTTTAAGTGGGGAAGGCTGTAACGAACTAGAATTTTTGACATTAAAATATAAATTAATTCAGAATTTATCGCTCGAATAAATACTTATAGTTGGGTTTTGATATACAATTTGAAAATATTAATTATAGTTGAATATATTTATATTTGGATTCAATTTGAAATTTGGGCTAAAAATTTTGTAAACGTACTTGAATAAACTTATAAAGGAATACTCTTTTGTAAATTCAATTTTCATGTAAACGTTGTCGAAATGTAAAGTTTGAATTTAAGTTAAACGGTCTATGTTTTCATTTCTATGCGTTTTTAATAGTTACGATATTTTTACTTTTTTTAGCTATATTCTTATTTATATTAAACACATTTTGTTTTACTTATTTTATACTAGAAGTATTTATTTTATTCCAATTTATTTCTTCTATTTTACCTTAACTATGTTTTCTGCAGTTTTTTTGAACTTATTAAGATAACAAATCATTGCGTTTGGCTTTTATACAGTATATCCTTCGTTGTGTAAACTCTTTTGCATAAAATTCTATTTTGACTAAATTATTTGTATCTAATAGTTTATAGTATTTTTAACTCTTATCTATTTATTTAATTTAAGCTTTAGTAAGCAATTGTATTTTTCCCAAATTTATTTGATTGTTTTGCTTAGACTATTGCATTTACCGGTCTTTACAACAGAAATATCTATTTTTAAGCTGGCCGTTTTATTTAAATTATTAAGTATAAATTTAGTTTTGTAATTGGAGAACTTGAAATTAAAGTTATTTTTAAAAGCGTGGTTTTGAATATATAGTTTGAATTTCTAAATTTAATCGCCGGTTTTATTTTCGCTAAAGTATAAATCTACCTTAATACGTTCGACGTAATATGAAGGAAGGAATAAATTGTGTAATATATTTCGTGTGTTATTGCATTACCATTTAAATCGATTTACCGTTTAACAATTGTAAAATTTATAATGTAGTTAACATATGTAACAACATTTCCATTTCAGCAGTGTTCTAGCCTAACGTTGTAAGCCCGCTCACTGATATTTTCGTTTGAAAACCACCTTCTGTCGTTCAGCACGGTGCTGTAATCTAACCATATATGATATAATCTTTGTTAGATTTGGCAACAGCACCAAGAAATATTATACTGGAAAATTTCGCCACTTGCCATTGCTGCTCTGAAGTTGTTACCACGTGTTGATCTGTTTCTATGTCTGGTCTCCTTTGTTGTATTATTAAAGCCGTGCACCCTCTTCTATCTGTTCACCACAAAACAAATATACCTCTTCTCTAATTCTTCTTTCAACAGCCAATTGTTTTCTACCCAAATCAAACTCCTCCCTCTCACCGCAAATTGAAATTCCCAAATCAAAATGCGTTTCCTTCCAATCAATTTCTCAAATCGGTTCATCGTCCACTCCTCACAAGGCAAACGCTCAATATCGAGATTCACTCAGCTCGTCTTCACCACCATACCGTGTCACTCAAGGCCACCATTTCCACCTCATCTGGTTGTCGCTCCACCTCCATGCAAGTTCAAAGCCATAGCTCTGGTTTCCCGTGAGCCAAGCTAGGCGTTGTCGACGTTAGCCATCTCAAGTTCGGGTCTTCTTCTCCCAAGCAAACCCAAGTCCATTATATCGTTCAATATTGGCTGTAGATCACCTTCACGGCAGTGAGCATTTCAACTGCTCGTGTAAATGCCGCAAAGATTCCACCGGTGTAGGCCACTGCTTCCTTTAACTCGAGTTGTCGCCTCATCAGTCGTTGAACGCGTCAGTCCACGCCAACTATGGAGCTCTCCGCCCATCCATCGTCGCGACAAAAGTAAGTTTACTTACGATCAGGCCTATTACAAGTCTTTAAACTTCGTATTACACAAATTATAGTTGTTGTGGTTGTTTACTGCTGTTTTCGGTTGTCTGTGCTCGCTGCCTATATGAGCCATGGGTTGTCCACTTACTGTCTTGATAAATCCAAATGCACCCCTTGTTCCACTTTTGTTTTTTCACAATTGGATCGGAAGCCTTGATTTCTGTAACGACCCAGAAATTTCGATGAATTGGAAATAAGACTTATTGAAATTCAAACAATAAATTGGATATTTGGTTTAGAGGTTTAAAATCAAATATAAAAAACTCAATATCTAATTCGGAATGATTGGTTGAAAATCAATTATTTATTATTGAATATTTGAATTGGATTTGATTGGATATTTGATTTGGGTTTCGACTAAAAATATAAATGGTCGGATTTAAAAATAAATATTATCGACGTTAAACGAATTGGGGAATTTTATTGAAATATATGGAAATGGGCTTGTATATGTGAGTATTTGTGTACATTAAGAAATTAAAATTTAACGTTCAAAATTTGGAATCAACAGAGTTGTTGGTTCGGAATAAAATCAGTGAATCGATGATTTTTTTTAAATAACGTTATATAGACAAAGTCGGTTTACAATAATAATAATTTTATTGGATCCAAAATGTCGAAGCGTGACGATGCGTAAAATTTCATCACAATTGGAGTTAGTTTGTGGCGGTTCAAGAAATAAGAAAGGTCAATATAATTTGTGGTAAAAAAAATGAAGGAATCATATATAAATAAATAAAATAAAGCGTTCGGTTCCTTCTTACACACACTATTGATTCCTTGGCTCCCACGAAAACTTGGTACCTACGGCTTCTACTTCTATAAAGTCGCACTGCTTTTCCCCAATTCCATCAGCCAAAAATCATTCTTTTCCTCGTTAATGACCACCGCTAATTCCAATTTCCATTCCCTAAATTAATCTGCATCTTCATCCTTCGATTTATCACAGCAGCACCTCCTCGCTCCTCTCTTCTATCTCTCCTTCAAGTTTTAACCGTAAATCAAAAACCCTAGAACCAAAATCGATGAAATCAGTCACTAGCTCCTCTTGGCTGCCACGTCGATCAGAAAGAGCCACCGTCGTGCCGCCAGCAACCACCGTGTTGCCACCAAGAGCCACGGATCGAAGGCCGTTGTCGAGTTCGTTGATCTCCTCCATCAATTCGAAGCAAAAGTCCAAACTTTCTGCTTTTCTTTCACTGTGCGAAGGTGAGTTTCTTTGAAACTCACGATTTAAACTTATTTCAAGTGATTAATATCAATTAAAACTGAAATGAAAAAGTTTAAGCTTGACTGTATAATCTCTTTGTTTGAATTTGCTTCATGTGCTTGTATCGCTGTTATTTTGATGGATTTTTCTGTTGGATACCATACTACTTGTGTCGTGCCCCTGCTATTGCTGATTTTGGGTGGTTTTTATTTGCATTAATAAACTGTGGAATATGATGTTCACGTTGAGATTTTGAAGGTAAGCATTGAATAGGAAATCATATCGAATAGTTGGGTTGTATGTGATTTCATTAGGTAGGTAGATGTATGAAGAAGTTGAAATTTTCAGTTATTCATTATATAAAATGCTGAAATGCTGTTATTGAAAATAATGGGGTCGGTTTGGGAACGAAACACCTTGGTATTTAACAGAAATGATTAATGAACCCGTTTTAAAGAACAAGTTTAACTTTTGGATAAATCAAACGCCCAATAGTTTTTGTTAGTTGATCCTTGATGGTCTTTAAAGTCAGAGTACATGCTGTACCATATTATATATTTGAGATTTATCCCAGTTTTAAATGATCTGGAATGAGCCAATGTCAGTTTCCTTTATATGATTTGAAACTATAAAGTAAATAAACACATGTATTTAGTCTTTTATTCGAAGTGTTTGAAAGTATAATTTAGATTGTGAATGTCACGGTAGGCCCATGTGTAAACATGCCGGTTGAAGGAAATTAAGGACACCCTACGGTCAGCAAATTTGTAAATTTGCAGTGCATTATGAACTTGGTTTAAAACCCGAAGTTTTGGTGGTGAATGGCATTAGCGGTTTGATCCTTATTGATATTTACTTGCTTTTCTCTATTGCCTGATTCTTGTTGTCTGTGCTTGTCGTAGACTCGTATATACATATGCTTGTTCATATAATTGTCTTTCTACACTTGTGTAAAACAATATCATACTTTTTGCTACCGGAATATAAGATATCATAGATGTTAGACCTACTTGAGATTAAAAATGGTACAAACGTTAGGTCATGCAGTATGACCACATATGTGTCCAGTTTATCAAACTGTTTTGCATAACTAATATACTTAAAAAAAATAAGTTGAATCATTTCACTTGAATGTCCTTGTAAGACCCAAAGATTCAATACTCGAATTTGGGAAACAGTCATGATAGATGTTAAGATATATTATCAATATGTTCAATCTTAGCCTTTTAAATAGAAATAAACAATATATTCAATCATACTTTTAATTTACCACAGTCGCTTAAGTATTCCGTGTTAATTATTTTGAGTCACCAATGCTATCGGTTCTGCCCTGTAGTAAATTGTGATTATATTTCTCCTGATTTGATCGCTGGAAAATCTGTATATGTTCCATCCACCTTCGGCAGCTGTGGTGGATATTTATATGTATGTATATATGCTGGTATTTGGATTGCACATCTTAAATGTCTTTGTCCATCCTTATGTACCCAGCACTGCCCTGCTATGAGCTGTTACATTGATGTGCCATAAATATACACCACTAATGAAGAAAAATTGGAAAATACCATTGATGTATATTATTATTGAACCTGTAGCTGTCTACTTATACTCTTAGAAAACCTAAATATACATGCACACACATTGATTTTCACTTTAGTGCCCCTGATTAGTTGAAGTCTGGAAAGAAGTATACACATGAATTCTAATCCTTATGAATGAAACCACTTCTTGTATACTGACAGTTTGAGACCAACAATTGTATTTGTCTAATTTCAAATATGTACGCCAGTAGGAGTGTGTGTGTGTGTATATATATATATATATATATATATATATATATATATAGGCTCATTTGGGAATTTTATTAGGGGACATATGGTGCTTTACTTATTGGAATAACTTGTTTATGAAAACATGTCACTACCAGGTCATACGTTTCGAACCCAGGAGGGATTAAATTGTTTTTGCCAGTTCTGTTTTGAGTATTGGATATAATAACATATTTGTCAACTTTGCTTTAGTACCTTGTACACCCCTATGAAACTCAGTGCACTGCCCCCTTTATTTTATTTTGGGTTGTTGCGTTACTCAATCAATTTTGTACATTTTGGCACCATATGAACCCTATCCTATCTATGTTATTTAGATTGCTGCATATATGTTGTAGCCAAGTGTAGCCACTATGTTATTTGGTTTGCTGCATATATATTGTTGCCAAGTGTAGCCACTATGTCATTTAGTTTGCTACTTGTAGTCGAGTATAGTCAGTTTGCACTTGTCCATTTGCTACATAAACGGTTAGGAGCGTCCCTGTCTATATTTGAAATGCATGTCTTGTAGTTGCACTTCCATGTTCCATTATAACTTGTTTGTTCGTCAAACCCATGTTTTCCATGCTTGCACTTTGTTATATTCTGGTTTCGGACGCCGAGGCGGTACACACGTGTACATGTACACGTGTGTACATGCAGGCTCCAACGACCGTTTGGAAAAAAATTAGAAGCAGATAAGCACATATACTACTTAATATTAGATTTATTTGAACAGATACCATGCTTACATTTAAGCTGATATAAAACGGACACTACACATCGATGAGAACCAGATACTACACAACTTTTATTTTACATATGATATATCGATGTAGGAGTGATTATATATTTTCAGTTTATATTGAAATTAATCTACTTGAACTATGATTTAATCCTGACTCGGGTGTTTTATTTTCTGTTCAATATTGTGTTATTTATTTATTCTGTATTTTCGATGTTGATTCTATGTTTTAAACTCTGTAAGCTAAATAACGAACCGTCGATTTGAACGTTTTAAGTTGGTTTAATTACCGATTTGAACGGTCAAAAAGGCGGGACGTTACAATTTCTATATTGCCTTGTAGTGTCTCTTGGATTACCCTACTGTTATTGGCATAGACAATACCTTGAACATGCAACTCCTCATGCATGTTAGATCTTTGTTGACACTAGTACACTCCGAGTTCAGAATGAACAAAAACTGCCTTAATACACTTTGAGACGAATATATTTGACCTTGATTTACTTTTAAATCAAGAACCACATGTATCTATTCTAGTGTAAACACAACCTCATTTACACTATACTATGGCATTATGTGTTGATGTTTTGGTCATCCTTTAGAAAACTGGAATGTATATGTAGATTTATATCAACCCAACCCATGCCAACCTTGTCCCACGCATGGATACTTGTGAACTGCCTGTCCTATTTGTCTAAAGCCAAAACTTTTCTTAACATGAGCACACTGATTTACTCATAGTAGCTTTATGGGATCTCCACCTTGTTCTTAGGTTGATCTGTAAGTGTTCATGAATTAAATCACCCAGCATGCAAGTTTAACTATCAAAAGGTTTCCCTGCAAATTTGAGTAGCACACATATATATGCTAGAGGCACATACTGATATGTGATGCATTATCAAAGATGTCACCATGCATGTATTATAGTGTTCTCGCTTCCACTAGTCCTAACCCATATGATTTTAATTACACCTGGTTTATAAAGATGTGCATGTTAGATTAGATTGGGAGTTTGCATGTCTGGGAGTTCATATATATTTGGATACACACAATACTACTTTGATGTGGAAGTGCCATTTAACCTTGACACATAGAATAAAATGTGCATGTCTTGCCTTAACTACTATAGATTTTATGCCATGCTGCTGGTCCAAATGTGAATACATGCAGTTGTAATAAGTTGGGTTAACATATATAGTTTATAATATTGGTGCATATGGCCTGTAATTACATGCTTCCATATTTTACTTTGGGTATACTTCTTATTCCGGTGCCATGTCCGGACGTGCCTGTCACCTTGATTGAACTACTTGAAACATTTCCCAAATATGTAGGGACAATATGTTTTCTCTTGTTTGCCATCGGACAAGGGCAGTCTTATTCGTGTCTTGTCATTGATTTCATAAAATGATATTCATAGGTGGATATTAAATTTTCATGCATACTTACTGCCTGTATATGCATGATTGCGTCAAAAATTTGGACCAGTGCCACATGACACCCTTTCGCCGCCATCCACCTTATCGTTGATGCATGCAAGTAATTTAGATTATATGGGATATATGTTGAAAGTTCGTGAGTGTTATACTTTAATTATTTAATAACAACGTGTTGGGATTAAACAATTTTATTTATCTGATATTATCGAAGTTTATTGACTTGAAATAAGTTTAATACCGACCCGAGTGTTTTGTGTATTTTGCATGGAACACTCGGGTTAGGCCCTAAGTGTTCCAGGTTATAAATATCAGCTCGCAAACTGGAGAGGACGTGAAGATATGGAACGCTCGCGAGCGCTAGGTTCAACAAAAATGTAAATTTTATTCATTTGAAAATTCATGTATACAATATTTTTTTTCCACTGTGCAAATATTCTATACAACTCTGATATTTATATGAAATTTTACTCCATTGCAAATTTTTGTACTATGTGATTCTATGTAAATTATGTTTAAACCGTGTAAGCCAATAACAATCTGTCATTTTGGACGTTCGAGTTGGTTTCATTACTGACATTGGACGGTCAAAATGCCAGGTCGTTACAATTCTGGTGAACAGGAAATGCACATCACATATTATAATACACAGATGCAACCCATTTGGTTCAACCCAAGATATATACCTACCAAAGTTAGTAATTCTAACCTAACCTTGTAAATATTTATGCATGACTACAACTACCCTTCCCAAGGTAGTATATCCAAAATACGGTACGGTGGTAGAATGTGGCGACCGCCCTGTACCTCCCGCACAAGCCAACTAGAAGATGCACTATATGATGTGCCAGGCCGATAAGGGACGATCATCGGAAGTAGAAAACACACGTGGAAACTTGTCGTATAACTCCCAGCGTAGGGATAAAATATAATATAACATGTACAACAGGAAGTTATGGCGAAGCATCATTGACCCGAATCTTAAATTTTCATATCATCATGAAAATATCCATAAAATACTGGATTACATCAACAAAGTCTGTACAAGAAGCCTCACTACAAGTCACTAAGAGCAGCACACATCATATCAACTATAGCAGCGGAAACAACAAGTAGGTATAATAGGAAATAATACGCCAGCCTCCTGCTCTTTGTCACTCTGCAGTATTCCCCTCATCAAGATCTACTACCTATTACCTGCTACTCAGTCTGCCTATCCACAACCGGATGAACAACCCAAGGTAATAAAGGGAAACATAAAACCTTGAGTCAGACAATAGTCTTATTGAGCGATAAAATAACTATCTAACAACATCAATACAGTGTATGAGAAGTAGGCAGATCAATCATCTAATCTACTAGCACATCAACAGAGAAGAAACCCAAACCCGTCTCCTCCACAACTAACAATGATAGCCTTTCCCATAGAATTAGAGAAGAAACAAACAAACATCCATAACAACCAATTATCAAGCGTAGACCATCCTAATCCAGCTCAATATCCCTCAAGCACAAGCCCCGAAGGCCTAAGCCAACATCAGACAAGCACCCAAGAGATATCTCCCTCAACGTCGGGCAATCCACACAAGACGATACAAACATTAGCATCCATGACTCTGGCTATCACCGCTGCCTTGCCTTGAAGCCATCGTTAATCATATGAGCCACATCATGCCATCCGTCAAGGGCTAATGGTAACCCCAGCTCTAGCAAAACTCTGTACGCACATCGTGTATGTCTGTCTTACTCGATGAAGACAACTAGTCCCATCAAGTTTTTTCCCAGGGTAGTCGACTAATCATCTAGTCTTTTGGGCGTCCCCATCATACCCCTGCTTTGAGTCCGCTAGACCCTCCTACTAACGACGATCCCTTGGCCTTCAATAAATTTAGTCATCATCATCGGCGACTATCTATAAGCTCAAATATCGTCTCGAGCAACCATTATCCACGAGATCAAACATCCTTGAGTTGTCTTCACAACTTCGTTGCATTCATCGATCAATGAACACTTCATCATCCTTCTAACATTCCATCTGAATTCGCATCAAAGCTAGGCCCATCGTCAAACCAAAAATCATCTTCACTTGGTTATTATTATATGGATCAGCTCCTATGGATCGCTCACCGATCCATATGGATCACAACTGATCCATCTTTCCACGTTACAACCTCAGTCCTTGAACCAACACAGGCCAACTCGCCTTTCACCAGCTTTGCACATCTTGCATGACCGACCCTGATCCATCAACAACCATCCATGTGGCCCATGCTTCCTAAGCTTCATGCGATCCATCTTTCCACCGATACATGCGATCCAGCTCTCCACCGACCCATGCGATCCAGCTTTCCATCGACCCATGCATCTTGGCTGATCCATCTGTTTTGCCACTTCAGCTGTACATACTTGAGCCACACGATCTGATCCATTCCCACCGATCCGATTCATGCTTTTAGCCCATGTCGATCCACATCATTTCTTGCACCACACTCCAAGTGGTCAATCAACATATGTGATTCGTTCCACTTGCTTCAAGCGATCCATTGCCAGATCCATTTTATGATGAATGATCCATCCATTTCTTGCGCAACAGTCCACACTACGAACGATCCATTACCATGTTGAACGATCCAAAGCCCACTTGGTCTAATCCGTGCATACAACTCGTCCAAATCTTCCGATTTTAAACAAATATTCAATTTCACAATCAAACAATCATCAACAATCACTAGGACATCAATAATCATCATTTAACCATATGAAATTCACCAAATCATGATAAAACGGTAAACAAATCAATAAATGGATCTAAACTTACATAAACATATGAATTTACCATTATAATCTTGCTAGATTAGATCCTACGGTGATTCGAATTAAAAATACCCTTACCTCCATTAGATCTTGGTGAAAATGACTCGAAATGATGAAATTAAGATCAATAAACTCATATACTCGATTGAATCTGTGTGAGAAATGCTTATCACTCACCAAATCCACAAAATAGCTTGAAATCAATGAATCTCTAATACGGACAGCGAAGAAAGGCCTCCAAATCAATCAATTTGATGTGATTTACCCTTCTTCGATGTTGATCTTCAATCTTCTTATGTAAATCTATGAATTAAATGAAGCGGAGGTGTATTTGGTTGAGCCGGAGAATCACAGTCACCCAACCAAATGAGAGAGTGAAGGAACTAAACCATTCTCTTTGCCCCTACTCCTCTATTTATATCCAACAACACCTAGCCTTAATGAGCCTCACTAATTAGCACACTTATGACTACATAGTCTATCCAGAAAATGTGTAACACCCAAACATCGATTCCACCTAAACCACTCAGCCAAATCTTTAATGTGACCACTCTATGGGATTGAAAATACCATTTCGGATCCAATGAAATCGATCCTAGCACTTGATTCAATCCCAATCAAAAGTTATGCCCTAAACAAAAATAAAGGGGTAAAATGGTTACAAATAAAATTGACAAAAATCGTGGACATGTCTTACACCCCCACGAACAACATTTCAAAATATGAGAATGATCCGACCCTCGTAGAATTAAATAAAAATATTTTATAATCCTCCGATGTGTAAAACGAGGGTCGTTACATATAACATTTTGGCATATATTTATGAAGACTTTATACCAGAACATGGCTGGTTATTTAATCGAGAACGACCCCTAATTACGGAGTTTCTTTATATATATATATATTCACACATACATCCTTAATTATTTAACGCCTCATATCAAATGATAGATAGGGTGGATTCTCCGAATCACTTAAGACCCTAAACGGACATGTTAGTCACTTAATATTTCTCGATGATTTATTCAACGTTACCATAAACTAGAGGGCACTAGCTACGGGCCCTACTAGTTAAGGCTTCCGTCATTCATGCATATAAACCCATACCCCATGTAAGGTGAGAGAGGGTGTTTTGCTTTACTATATAACTAACCTTATTTGATAATCTCCTTAGTCGCTTACTACTTCCCATCGGATAGGTAGTCATACCAAACATTTTTAGATTTCCAGGTTTGGGTAGGCCTCACACACATATCATTTAAGACCCTTAGACTAGAAGACCTACTTCCAGGTGGACTCCTCGATCCAAGCCACTTAAGACCAAAGGAAGTGGACTACACGCAAAGATTATTAAGTTCATACCCCATTTAGCCTTTAATGTTTTTCCCTATTGGGATGAAGCGGGCCGCATTATTGAGGTATTCCCGTTTAGTTTCTCTTCACGGAAGTACCATATGCATATAATTAATTTCGTCATGCGTTCCTATGGTTAATAATGTTTCACATCATTAACCTACCAAGTCTAATTCTAACTTTTAATTATAAGTTCTACCTTAACCTGTATAATAAGGAAAGTTATATCCACCTTATCCTAGGATATTTATTTGATTATTTTACCTGATTGGACTTAGTAATTTAAGCAACCATCTATACCCCTTTATCCCATTTTTATTTCATTTATCTTTGTTCATATATTTAATTCCCTTTATAACTATAACGATCATATTTTTTCTAAGGTAACAATTTATCTTTAATTTCTTTTTATAACCATTGATTACAATTAATGTCATTTATTAGCCTAACGGCCATAATTTTCCTAAGACATTAATTATCAATGGATATACTTATCTTATCATCCCGAAATATCAATTCGTTTTACCCCAACAAACATTTATAATTTTATTTATTTATTGTTCGTTGTATATATACTTCTATACACATATTTATGCACCAAACCTCTCACATTAAGTTGACTACTTGTGGATGCTAGATTTGCTGGGCGGTTCCGGGCAGACATCTACCACAAGTTGAACTTAACCTCATGTTGTAGTACAATTATATTTACGCACTAGAACCCTTAAGTTAAGCTGACTACCCGTGGATGCTAAATTTTTCGGTCTGTTCCAAGCAGAATTCTACCACAAGTTGAGCTTAACCTTATGTCTTATTGCGGTTATAATTTAAATTTCCTAATTAGGGTTTACAACATTTATCCTAACCAATTTAGAGATTGTAACCATTAAGTTTAATTACCAATTAAATTTATTTTCCTCAAATCAACGTCAGTTACAATGGCTATTTATTTATTTATAGCCATGTTTATAACAATCAATTATATTAATTACTACCATGGTTACCACAAATATATTCAATTAATATGGATTACATTTACATGTATAACTCCGTAAATTAATACCATTCAAACATCTAAACATTCAACGTAATATATATTTTGTCGTTTTACGTAAATTCAAAGATAATGTATATATTCATATTTATCTCTTTGTGCATTTAACATAATTAATTTTTCTTTTACTATTATTATTATTATTATTATTATTATTATTATCATTAAGGTTAATAATTTGGTTCAACTAATAACCAAACATCATTTTTGTATTCAATCTTGCCATAAGGTTTTAAATATTACAAAAAGATCGTCAACTGTAGTTACTGTAAATTATGCCTGAATATTGCAATAAACATATTTTCGAACCACAAGAATTATACTTTATGTATATTTTGGAATAGTTGATGCAAACTACGCACAAATATGTATATTTATATTTATACATAAATTTACACAACTTTTCCCTTTTTAAATCTTTTCCATACTTCTTGTTGGTTTCAAAATAATGTTTTTTTGTTTAAAATGAGGAAAACAACATATTTACAACGACTAAGTCAAAACCCCAACAACATTGAACACAAACAAGTTTATTTCTTTTTAATCAAAATTTCATAGTTCACCGTTGTATCATTTTAATCAAAATTACATAATTTACGATTTAACACTGAAACTAGAAATCTGGAAGATAACTACATCTAAATAGTGTTTAATGAGACTGTATTCCAGATCTACACTGTTTTGCAACAACCACAAATATATCTTTAAACATAATTGTAGGCAATATGTATAAACAATTAAATAAGCCTACAAATAATATTATTCATACCCACAAACCAATACTTTCAAGTTTTGACAATATATATAAGCAGATATTATACGTGTCACTTCAAATTCAACAATATTATAAAGAAATCCGATAATATTAGGCATATATTTTGAGATCTAATTCAAACGAGATCGATATGTTTATAACTTTATATGTAAATTTCCGACTCACCTGAAATCATCCAAAATTGAAATCTGAATAATCTTTTAGACCTACAATCCTTAAATTCTTATAGATATTCAATTATTCTGCAAAGGGGATACTTTCAAATCTGTATATTTGCAAGAAAATAGGAAAAAAGGGAAGAATCTAACGTAAAATAGCTTAGATGTCAATTCATCCCATTTTCCATTTAAATCTGATAATCCTTTTCAAATCTATGTGATTTATATTTGGTTGACTGTATAGGAATATATTTTTGATTAAGAAATTGATTTGAAGAGAAATTGAAATGGCAGAGCTTCGCTGCTGCCTACATATTTGTGTGCAAAAGAATGAGGTCTTACCCCTTTATTTATTGGAGTGTGGCCATGAACCGTTAGATTTATTTAAATAAACATCCGTCCATTTATAATATATAATATAACGAAAATACCCTTCAAATCCTAGCCATCATTATGCACTATCGGCCTGAAGCGGTCGACACCCTCCTTAGAGTGGTCGACCGCCCTTCAACCAAAATGCCCAGTGAGGGCGGGTTAAAGAAGGAAATATATATTATTTATTCTAGTGGAAATTAGGTTAACGAACTTCTTTTAGTAGGACAATAAGTTTTAAGGACAATATTTTTTAAAGTAAGTTTTACGGACAATTCTGCACAAAAAAGATAAAAGGGGTTATCTTTTTAAGTTATACAGGAAAAAGATAAAAGCGATTATCTTTATTTATGTATATTGTAAAAAGATATCCGCTTTTATCTTTTTCATGCAAAATTGTCCTTAAAACTAATTTTTCAGAAGTGCTATCCTCAAAACTTATTACCCTGAACAAATAATCCCTTTAAGTGAAAATCCCCTTTATTTTATTTATTTATTTTCGTCTTTTTCATATTTTGTCCGTAACTTTTTCATACAGACTCCGTTCGCGAAAATCCATACTTGAAAGTTGGCCAGAAATCCGAGACAAACGCAACACTTAAAATTTCGTGGTCAAATTCAATTGTTTGCAGAAATTCCTATTTTATAGATTCTAATTAAATAACTAATTATTATCAAAATTCTGGATTGTTACATTCTTCCCCCTTAAAAGGAATTCCATCCCGAAATTCCGACACATAGTTATCTTATCCTACTCAACCAATTTGTGTACATCCACTTTGCAACCATGTGAATAGTGTACATAATGCATTTCAACCATAAAACATGTATGCAAGATGATTCAAAATCGGGCCCTTTGTATGTATGCATTAAATTTTTCTAAAACACTTTTGAAAACATGATGCAAAACATCCCAAATATACTGGCAGTCCTATATAAATGCAAGTTAAAAAAAAATCATCCACAACCCTCACATGATTACGAATAAAAGTGTGAAGTAACCGATTTTGCATCCAAACCCTACCATCCAAAACTTCGACACATCTAATCGTTTCCTATTTAATTTCTCCTAAACTGAAAAAGGAAATCAAAGTGAAGAATTTTAATGTTTTCTTTGCTTATAAATATTCCATTTCCCGTCCTACAGTGGAATTTTCACCTCAGTTACCCAAAATACTCCAAAAATTTCCATCTATAGACTATAAAGGAGGCTCTAAACAAACTCTAAAATGTAAAAGGAGTTGATTGATAATTCGCGTGCATCATTAACAAGATATGGAAACAATGTTTTCAAGGCTAAAATAGCCTTTTCCTTGTTGTCCTTATCGTTTTATCGCATTATGGGTCTACTGCACTGCTAAAACACGCACACAAACCATCTAAACATCTTTCTTACACTATTCATGTGACCAAAAATCGAAATTTTTCCATAAAAATAAATTTCTGCTTAAAAACTTCTTATGATTATTTTGAAATTTTCTTTTCAATATCGTTTCACTTTCCATATAATATTCGTATGAAAAATCAAAATTTCGATAACTGCACTCTGTGCCATTCAAATCATCCATTTTATGTAAAACAAACGTTTAAATATGCACAAATTGCCATATCCAAATTTTGCGTTTTCGCGCGAACCAATATAGAAGAAAGTAAATCAGTAAAAAAATTGAAAACGATATAAGTTTTTTTC
The DNA here is from genome assembly GCA_030737875.1 of Allium sativum. Taxonomy (NCBI): domain Eukaryota; kingdom Viridiplantae; phylum Streptophyta; class Magnoliopsida; order Asparagales; family Amaryllidaceae; genus Allium; species Allium sativum. Next base: position 373,052,423 of record CM060924.1, on the reverse strand, counting down.
AAACAACGTTTTAGAAAAAGCCCAAAAAATGTATTTTGCGGAATCTTAAACGATTTACATCACATGTTGGCGAAGAAGGAAGCTAGTCATGCAAAAATGGGAAAAACTGAAACCACACACAAAAGACCAAAATAAATTTAAGCTAACAAGGAATGGTGATTTAATTATACCCATGACGAAAACAACGCAAAACCGGTCCTTTGCTAAAATTTATCCAACACATAATTCTATTCTTTCCAGCTCTAGGACAACTGTTAGTTAGATAAGAAAATGAGATTCCATTCAAACGGTTATGCGCGAATGACATAAATATTCTTAAATATAGAAATCTCATTAACATAAGTCGTGCGATTTAAACAACACTAACAGTTACAAGCATGAATCACCACAAAGCCAAAAGCTGAATGTTGGAAAGGGAAAGCAGCCAAAATGACAACAAAACAACAACACTGAAACTCCCAAGACAATGGCAATAAACAACAAGATGTCTTGCTCCACAATTGGAGTTCAAACCATTTTTGTGACCTTGGGTTAATCAAATCATCATAGCAAAAATGCTCAATTTCGGGTTACAAACACTGCTAGTTGATGTTGGAGGTTCCCGCATCACCATCCCTTCTAAGAGAGAATTTATGATGAGAAGAGAAACCTATCACAAAACCGCTTCTCGTGGAAATCCACCTAATATTGTCTAAAGACAAAATGGATAGGTGAAATTATGGAAAGTAACCCCATGAGACAACACAAAAGAACAACAATATGAATCAAATATGATGCGACATTAAATGATGGTTACGCCATCGATCAAGCAAGAGATTAATTTCTGTTAGGGATTGCGGAAAGGATTGTTAAGGCAAAACAAACACTAGAGGGGGTAAATAGTGTTTTTAAGAATTTAAAGAAAATCTAGAACTTATGTTATAAACTATATGAATCAAACACCACAGAAACAATCACAGACACAGAATCAAACATAGATGCAAAATAAACAGAAATAAAGATGTAGAAAGGAAAGAACACACCAAATTTTATATTGGTTCGGATTTCTCCTGCGTCCACTCCCACGCAACGCTGGATTGCGCAGAGTTTTATTACTATATCAAAATCCAATTACAACCCTCCTTGGTTTAACAGCTATAAGGGATACCACTGATTCAACACAAACTTAGTCAAGATTTGCCCGTCCTTGATTTCACAGCTACAAGGGATACCACTGATTCTATGACACCCCACGTCCGTTGATGTCACTCACTAAGGGAATGCATTAAGTTTCGTGAAACGTTATAGGTAAACAGAATAGAAACATTACAAGACAAATATAAAATAGCAGTGGAATTAAAAACTTTTATTAATCATCAAGCATGGTTACACCATATGTCTGAAAATACATTAACTGAGTACATCATTAAAAACTTCTGTCTTGTACTTTAAATATCAGAGTACAATAACAAAGAAAGCATAATCCCCAAATCATAAGCCATAGTAGCAAAGATGGAAGCATGAGCAATACATCCAGAAGCTCCAAACAAGACGATAACAGAATCTTGACTAAGCCTGAGAATTCCCTCCCTTGAGAACCGGGGGAGGGGTGAGGGAAACAGAAGAAAGAAGGAGAAACAAAAGGGTCAGACATAAAGTCTGGCGAGTCTAGTTACTTTTAGCCAGTAAATAAATAAAAGTAACATGATAGGCATATAAAGTGGATAAGAGAGATCACTACATAAATGGCAGGTGTGACAAGGTAGACAGGATTAGGTGTATGTGCCTCACTAGTGATTATTCTGCACTATTACTAGTATAACTGAAATGAGATGATCCCTTCCACTATACGTTTGTAGGCTTAGGTCATACGTCCAAGTATACCCTAACCACTACCCTAATCGATCGGCTACCTACCCTGAAGATATCCTGTGCTAGCCCCATAGTAGGAGGTATCACTTCCTAAAGTGGCAACCCATGGTGTGCACAACTATATCTACTGGTGTCACGGTCGTCTTAGCCCCCTCTGCCCGGCCCATGCACGCATATGTCCCCGGTCGGTTTGCGCCGCCCACACCATCTGTCTCGTTTGGATCTCTTACAATCAATCAGTAAGCGTGCCCCTTCTTCGCCTAGTACAGAGTTCTTTACTTGATACCAACTCCGGGTTACTAACTGAAATGGGTCCCACACAACATGATACAAGCTCTCCCCCTTGTCCTGTATCCCTACTAGGTTTTCCACTGACTATGCATACCCTCAGGTGTCTTTAATTACATAGCCCCATACCAGTTATGCTTACCCTAAAAGGGTGTCTTTAATTACATAACTTTATTATATTTTCCCCTGGTTATGTATACCACTAGGTGTCTTTAATTACATAACCTTATTTATTTCTACCAGTTATGCTTACCCTTAAGGGTGTCTTTAATTACATAATTCCACTCTTTCTACTGGTTATGCTTACCTACATGTGTCTTTAATACATAACCCCTAATCTTCCAACCGGTTATGCTTACCTATAGGTGTCTTTAATACATAACCCTATCATTTCTACAAGTTATGTTTAACCTAAAAGGCGTCTTTAATTACAAAACTTTATTATTTCCACCAATTACGTATACCACTAGGTGTCTTTAATTACATAACCTTATCGAGTTAAGTTTGTGGGCCTATATATACTAATATTACCCACCTACCGAAGATTTACTTAACCCTCCCGCTGATTCAAGCATGTTTATTTAACGGTTAAGCTTGTGGGCCTATATATCCTAATATTACCCACATACCCAAGATTTACTTAACCTCCCACTGATCCAAGCATGTTTGTTTAATGGTTAAGTTATGGGCTATATATACTAATATTACCCACCTACCCAAGATTTACTTAACCTCCCCTTGATCCAATCAACTTTTACTTAACTCTAACTTTAGTTCTATATCATACAATCCCTATGGATTGGATTTGGTTAAGTAGTCCAATTCATTACCATGTCCATTTATGGTTTATAATGGGCTAGACCTCCCACATTATGCCTACAACATGTGGATGCTGGATATGCCGGTCGGGTCCGGGCAGTCTTATTCCACAGTTGGGACTTACCTCGTATCTTAGCCAGATTCATATTTGTGTACTTAGACCTCCCACATTAGGTTCAACATTAGTGGCTGCTCGATATGTCGGTCGGGTCCAGGCAGACTTCCACCACTAATGCATCCTAACCTCGTGTCATACGTACAATTACAATTCCTAATTGTAATTACTAAACATTATATTTTTAATTAATTTAACAATTAATTAATCCTTTCCTTTTATAGGCATCAGTACCTATTTTACCCAATAATTTGAATTACATGTCCAAAAACATTCATATTTAAATTATGCCATTTTTAACCCTTTTTCCTCTGTTCCTTAACTAGCGCCCTCATAAAATTTACAGTATGCCTAGGCTAGACAACATCCTAGTCATAAACGATAATAGGGAAAAACAATAGGAATGTAACAAAAGCGATCATCTTGGCATAAGCATAAACTTAGCATGATAATGTGAACATACATACTGGCATGGACAAGTAATTATTATCATAACAAGATGAACATAAAACTAGTGAACATAACATGATGTCTCAATAAGCACAGTAAGATCTAAATCAACAGTTTAGATGTCACATTTGTTTAGATCTACATAATAACACATGGTGATAGATTGGATCACATGATCTAGATCTAGAGGTTAAAATAGATCTAACATGATAACACAAGGTGATAAATTAGATCACATAGAATAGGTCTAACATGATAACACAATGTGATAATCTATCTGACTAACAGTTTCAATGTCCACATAAATTAGGTCTACTAGTTTAGAAATAGATCTACACAAATCCACATAATAGCATGCCATAGAAGTTATAATTTAGATAAAAATTTAGATCCAATCCTAACCAATTCAAGGTGGCATATGTTCTTGATTTACATACATGATTAGGTCTATCCAATGACATAACTATTCAAATTGACAGATTTATATTAACCACAATATAGTTACAAACCAAGATCCACAATAATAACATAATAGAATAATCACCATTGAATTGGATCTAAAGAAATAGATCTATCATGACATAGAAGAATAATCACAATCGAATTGGATCTAAAGAAATAGATCTATCATGACATAGCAGAATAATCAAAAAGAGATAGATCTATCATGACATAGTATCAGATATGATAATAGCATAGATTCATGGTTTACACATATCCAAATCACAGTCTTTCATAATTTGCTTTTATTATCTAAACCTAAAAGAAACTAGAACTCACAACGTTAGGCTTAGAGAATAGAGAGAATGGATCTTGAATTCTGAATTTGATTTGCAAAGTATGTAATTGTAGAAAACGGTTCAGTTCGCATTCCAACAACATATGGCCTCCATGACTTCCAATGCAGAAAATATGAGAAATAGCCACATATTTATAGCTGCAAAGCCCTCTGAAACCGACTGCCATCTCAGCCCTACGGGTGTCGACACCCCTGTGGGTGGGTCGACTCCTAGGTCGACACCTCTTCAGGAGGGTCGACCCCTTGGTCAACACCCCTCTAGGGGGTCGACCCCTTAGAGTAGGAATTTTGGCGCACCGATGAATTTTTCAATTTCGATCAGTTCTGGATAGGATTCTGACTCAGCTCTGACTCATCTCTGACTCATACATATGTATATAATTTTTTTGCGCGTATATAAACTTAAAACCCTCATAACTTCCCTATATGATGTCCGTTTTACACAAACCAAATGTCTATCTAGACCAGAATTTCAAGATGGACGCAATGGTGCAATCCATTTCCTCTAATTTTGAAAATTAAATTAATTATTATTTAATTTATTCTCTTTTAGTGTCGTTAAAAATTCGGGGTGTTACATTCTCCTCTAATCAAAGAATTTCGTCCCCCAAAACTCTAAGTTGAGAAGAATGCGTATCCTACCATCCATCATCCATCTACTCATCCATCAATCACTGGCATCCATTGTCCTAAAAGATTTTTAATGCTTATATGAGTATATGTAAAGGTGTGTGTATATGTCCCAATACTAATGCGAAGACCAGGCGGTCTACTGATTCAGTTGACCTCCTTAATGCAATGCATGTTAGTGCCATGAATCCAATTTGCATGCAAATAAACCTATTGTATCATATAAGCTCTATATGCATGCACACCCATTTGTCCAAATGCAACATCCATATGCTAGTTCATCCATTTCCATCCATAAAAGAAAAGAAAATGCACACACATCCATATGCAGTATGAAAGTGATTGAGCCGATCTTAATGCCTAATGTGTGTGTATATGCATCCACAGGCAACCACTAGCAAACATTTGCATCCACTTGCATCCATCAATCAAAACATGTCTCAAACACATGTTTACATCCATAGGATTCCTATCTAAAGGTCGAAAAATACTATGGATAAGTTATACTCAAATGATTGAAACAAGTACTGATAAAGCTTTGGAAAAAAGGAGTTAAGAACATATCCTCGAAAAGAAAAGGGTACGAAGCACGAATCTTGTCTTCGGTCTCCCAAGTCGTATCCTCTGGGTTATCTCCCTATTAAACCTTTAGCAACTTGATCCCTTTATTGCGTGGCTGTTTAACTTCTGATCCAAGAATACGGGAAGGAACTTGACTGACTGTCACCTCCCGTTCCACTTCTACCTCTTCCAATACATTCGGCTCAACGACTACTGCGGTGTCATGCAGGCACTTTCACAGACTGGAAATGTGGAAAACATCATGAACACCGGATAGATTGTCTGGGAGTTTTACTCTATAGGCCATTTGGCCAATCCTCTCGGTTATGGGAAGTGGTCCTACAAACCTAGGTGCCAACTTCCCTACTGATCCGAAGCGAACCACATTCCTTAAAGGCGATACTTTGATAAAAAAAACCAAGTCTCCCACTTTGAATTCGATGTTAGTCCTTCTCTTATCTGCATAGGACTTCTGCCTATCTTGAGTTGCCTTCATCCGCCATCGAATAAGGTCAATTTTTTTGGACGTTTCCCTAACCATATCTGGTCTATGTAATAATCTTTCTGTAGATTCCCACCAACAAATTGGCGATCTACAGGGTCGTCCATATAATGCTTTAAATGGTACCATGCTGATGCTAGCCTGATAACTGTTATTATAGGCAAACTCTACTAAAGGAAGATGCTCTTCCCAAGTCCCTCCGAAGTATAGGATACACAGCCTTAAAAGATCTTCAAGAATCTTGTTCACCCTCTCCGTTTGTCCGTCGGTATGAGGATGATAAATGGTGCTCAAACACAAATGTGTACCTAATGCTTCTTGCAAGCTCATCCAAAATTCGCTGGTAAAGATGGGGTCACGATCGCTCACGATGCTAGAAGGTACTCCATGAAGGCGAACTATCTCATGAACATAAATTGTTGCCAACCATGGTGTCGTCCTCTTACTCTTAACTAGAAATAAAATGAGTGCTATTGTAAGCATGTCTACTTCCACTCAAATGCTGGTGTTGCCCCTCGTTGATCTGGGCAAAATATCTATGAAATTCACGGAGACGCTCTCCCACTTCCACTACGGGACCTCTAAAGGATGAAGTAAACCACCGAGCTCCCTTTGCTCAGCTTTGACTTGCTGGAAAATCAGATATTGAGAAACAACGCTGCTACAGCTTTCTTCATCCCAGCCTAAAAGAAAACCCTTTCTCAAGTATCTCCCCTACTTGCTTGCTCAACTCCCTCCTTTCCCTTGGAGCCATATGGCGCACTGGTAATGCAACTGGCTTTGCATTGTCCACCAGGTATATGTGAAAATCGATCTCGCACCTCGGAGGTAAGTCCCGTACCTCATCAAAAACGTCAGAATAATCTCGAACCACTGGAACAGATTGCAAAACATTGACAGATGTATCAAGAGACTCTAGGAAACTAAGCATAACAGACCCTTGGGGGTCACAAGAAACTTCGAGGGTCTTCCCATGACAAGTCAGGAGTCTAACAACCCTCCTCTCACAATCCAGAATGGCCCCATATGTGGTAAGCCAATCCATTGCGGAAATCAACCCATAGCTCATAAACCCGAGCACATATGCGCCGCACTCAAACTCGACGCCTAACACAGATATTCTCAAACCCCGACAAATCATAGATGAATGAGCCGAACCACCAATGGGGTTTGAGGCAACTACGGGATCCACTACAATATTAGTAATTTAGTGCAGAGATTCAACTACAGAACTAGATATAAACGAATGCGAAGCGCTAGAATCAAAAAAAGTTCTTATAGGAAAATTGGAAAGAGAAATAAACCCTTCCACGGAAACTTTCCTACCTCTATCTGGTGTACTAGCCATGAGAGCATTCGCTTGCCCTCCAGAGTTTCCTGTCCTTTGACCTTGCCCTTACTTCCTTAGGCACTCCCTAGAATAGTGTCCAACCTCTTCATAAACGAAGAAGCATTCTTCCCTTTCCTGCAGTCCTAGGCCAAGTGACCCTCTCGCCCGCAACTATGGCACTTCCTCTTACCCTTAGCCTTGTCATTCCTTCCGCCCTTCTTCTGATGCTGTTGTCCACCTTTCATGGGCCATACCTTTTTATTTTGTGTTTCCTCGACCTTAACCTTTTTCTTTTTCACCTTTATTTGAACTTTATCTATGTTCCCTTCCCGGGCCATCATTTTTCTCATCCTTGGGCTGTACTCCTTAACCCAAACTCCCTTATTCTACTTTTTACCATCCTTGTTTAATAGGCTAACAAGTCTCTCGAAAGTTGCCTCATCGACGGAATCCTTACGAAGCTCAAGAAAATTAGTTGCAGGTGATAATACTGCAGCTACAAATGGAGGTTAGGCACTTCATTGCCCTTCGACATATGCCGCAGCTCAAACATACCTATGGCATTATGCCGGAATGGGGACACCTTTCGGGAAGAATCGGTCCCCCAGACAAAAAGGAAAAAGGAATCAAGTGGAGAATCGAAAGGTACTTCCTATTGCTTTGGGGAATATGTTTTTCAAAATAGACTTTACTTTTTTGAAAATGCTTTCTTTTAAAACCTTTTTGAAAATAATTTTCAAAAACTTTATCCAATCTGGTAACCTTCATCTCTGATACCAAGTGTGACACCCCACGCCCGTTAATGTCACTCACTAAGGGAATGCATTAAGTTTCATGAAGCATTATAGGTAAATAGAACAGAAACATTACAAGACATATATAAAATAGCTGCGAAATTAAAAACTTTTATTAATCATAAAGCATGGTTACACCATATGTCTGAAAATACATAAACTCGGTACATCATTAAAAACTTTTGTCTTGTACTTTAAATATCAGAGTACAATAACAAAGAAAGCATAATCCCCAAATCATAAGCCATAGTAGCAAAGATGGAAGCTTAAGCAATACATCTAGAAGCTGCAAACAAGACGATAGCAGAATCCTGACTAAGCCTAAGAATTCCCTCCCTTCAGAACCTTTGGGGGGGGGGGGGAAGGAAGAAAGAAGGAGAAACAAAAGGGTCAGACATAAAGTCTGGCGAGTCTAGTTACTTTTAGCCAGTAAATAAATAAAAGTAACATGATAGGCATATAAAGTGGATAAGAGAGATCACTACATAAATGACAGGTGTGACAAGGTAGATAGGATTAGGTGTATGTGCCTCATTAGTGATTATTCTGCACTATTACTAGTATAACTGAAATGAGATGATCCCTTCCACTATAAGTTGGTAGGCTTAGGTCATACGTCCAAGTATACCCTAACCACTACCCTAATCGATCGGATCCCGACCCTGTAGATATCCTGTGCTGGCCCCACGGTAGGAGGTATCACTTCCTAAAGTGGCAACCCATGGTGTGCACAACCATATCTATTGGTGTCACGGTCGTCTTAGCCCCCTTTTCCCGGACCATGCACGCACATGTCCCCGGTCGGTTTGCGCCGCCCACACCATCCGTATCTTTTGGATCTCTTACAATCAATCAGTAAGCGTGCCCCTTTTCCTCCTAGTACGGAGTTCTTTACTTGATACCAACTCTGGGTTACTAACTGAAATGGGTCCCACACAATATGATACAAGTTCTCCCCTTGTCTTGTATCCCCACTAGGTTTTCCACTGACTATGCCACCTATGACGATCCAAAAATCCCGTACGACGGTGTTAAGGATAAACATTGGAATATAACACATTAATCATCATTAGCAGAGTACAGATAATAGCACAAACAGAAAATAGAATAATTTACATCAATATGACAGCGGAATCATAATATGTACAATACATCAGAGTAGCACAGTGCAAGATACAACTTAGTGCATGAAAGGAAATGATCAGTCTACATCCAGATCACTGGGATATATACATCAGAGAGTACATAATAAAAGTAAATCTGTCTACATCGCGATAAGCGGAATCATATACATAAGGTACTAATGGCGGAATATCAAATAGCCAAAATACTGAGAAGTCAAGTCCTCGCCATACAAGCCAAAAGGTGCACTCCATGCTGCAGTGCAAAAGCCAAAATATAACCTATCACCTGTCACTAGGCTGCTCATGTGAAAATAAAGGCACCCAAGTTTGCAAAGTGAGATAAACTATGAGTCAGTCATGGGACTGGTATGAGAAATCTACTTAACTGGTTAAACAACAATAATAAAGCAAATCATAGGACCACGCCACTTTCGTGGAACGGGTTTACTCCAGTGATTGCCAGTGCATGAAATAAAGTAAATCTTTTGAACAACGCAATGCCTTTTTATAAAAATGAAGTCGTTATATGACTCAAGTCCCATCACACAATGCAACACAAACCGGAGGATAGAGTTTTAACTTATAATGGCCAAACTGTGCTTAATACGTGTAAAGCAAAATCATTTGATATTATTACTAGTGCATCTATTTTTCAAAAGCAAATTCAATCATAAGTATCAATCATAGACGACATGAGCGTCCCATGCCACTATGTTGCCATATATAAGTTACAATCAAATCCGTGATTTCGTATTGGAAATTTGGATTCCATCATGAGTCGAGGCAAGGGATATACTCCTCGCCAGCTTCGAGACACTCTAGCAAATGCCTCAGGATTCCCCGCAGAGAACCCTTGGAATCGGCTGGGCCAGTCCACACTTACGTTAGTGGATTGGCAATTCCTGAACACACGTTTCCCGGTCCTATCAGACCTATCTGTCGGCTCCGCAGAGACCGATTTAACCTAGGCGCCTTGCATTCCAACATCCATAAAGGTATAATAATCAATAATGTCAGGGCTAGTAAAACGCTGACACCACCCATAACTAGAAAGAAGCGTCGTGTTCTCCCAACGGTCCTTATCACGTTTTTAACTCATACCGGGGTGTGAGGCTCGCGAATTAATGCATACACAAAGCTACGCTATATTCAAGCCGTGCTTTGATCATCAACCACAAGACTCTGCTTTTCAACAAAAGCCTTGATCACTGCATCTCCGCATGCCACACAGGCAATTCACTCCATGCGACTGGTTTCTATCGATATATGACCTCTGAGCTCGTACGTCTCAGAGAAGGGCGTTAAGCAAGAGAATAAATTCTCCGCCGCCAAATAAATATATATTTAATAGAGATCAATCAACACAGAACAAAATCCAATGTTAGACACACATCCATTTACAAGTCCGTTCTAGGTCTGAACGAAACCGGAGGCACCTTATTCCTTGTCCCGTATGTCCAATACAGGAGAGAGGCCCTCGCACATCCGGACGATCAACAAGTACGTCCAGACTACTACCACTGTAACTTTGTCAAGGGAGCTACCCATCTCAAAGGCATCAGTAGTAATCTACACGATGTGAAGATCACCGGTCTTGCACCGTCTTCATATCTTCGACATTTATTCGTCGATCAATTATTTGAAATGAGAATTACTCGGCCTTTTCAAATAATTCACGTATATTAGAATTCAAATCAATTCTGTCCATGGTTAAATTATTCAACATCCACATTTCAGTTCTTTGTATAATTTTAATGTCAAACACATTCAACCATCAAATATCAAGCAAACCAAGTAGAATAGGTTTATTTCCATTCCATATCACCTATAATATTTTATAACGATATATTGCTATTTTTATTTATTTAAAAATAGTGTCATTTAATTAAACGACATTTTGGGCCATAACATGGCCCTGGCGCTATTTTTCTCTAATTTTGATTCACACATTTCTCAAAATTTAACCATTGGATCTTAACAAAGTTAAGTCCATTGGAAAGATCTCTTCAAAGAAAATCCAACAGTTCTAGTTTTGGGAGAATCCGATGGTCGGATCTCTCGATATGATCGTTTAACGTTACGATTTCAAAACATGAATTACAGCATCATTATTCGTTTTATTTAATTTATATTTATATGTATATAAAATTATAATTCATTCTAGCGCTTTTATTCAGATTTGAATTAAACATTTCACACAATCTAACCGTTGGATCTTAACAAATTTTATATCATTGGAATTTTTTTTCCAAAGCGAACCCAACGGTTCCGATTTCGGGAAAATCCGATGGTCGGATTTCTGTATATAATCGTTTAAAATTACGATTCCAAAACACGAACTGCAGCTGCGCGATTCGTTTATTTAATTTATATATATATATATATAATTCATTCGACGATTTCCACATCGTTTTTCACTTCAAATATTTCACTAATGCCTTTAAATTTCAGAAAATTTCACCATAACCTCCTTTGTATGCAGAGGGGTTTGGAAATTTATTGGGCCGCATTAGGCACCCAATAAATCCTAAAAAGCATGCACGTATTTATAGTGATATATTCCGGTGTCCACAGGGGAGTGTGTATAGATCATAACTCCAGAGAATAAATTCTCGTCACCCTATAAATGGTTTTTGTGCCTTAATGACTAGAGAGACATGTTTATTGTCATCTCCAGACCCGTGTGGTTTTTTTTATTAATCTGACAATTTTACCGTTATATTTTATATAGTCCATATCAGTTATCTGTTCAACCCGAAATATAGTCATCGCCATACAAGCCTCTCGATTGTATGGTATATCTTCAACCTCATCACATAAGCTCCAAATGCTTATGTGGTATATGATAGGGTATGCTATCTTCAAGAAGTATGCCATGTAGTGTAGTTCAAAATTAATTGTTACTATCCTATGGCGACGTTTATTATTTCACACAGAACAACCAGCACTCGGCATCCAACGACATTCACAGGAGTTTATATAATAATAAAATCGCGTGGCCAACTCATTAAGGCTTACTTATTTGTCGGGCACACAAATATATTCTTTACTCAACAGCTAATCCATATTCCTGTTTAACACATGTATATATATGCAGAACCAAACTAAAAGTAATATTTCTAGCGAACAAATGTTTATTTCAACATATGGTTATTTTTAACACATCATACATAGGATAAAAATGATATTTTTGGCGAACAAAAATATGTTTCGACACATGTGTATTTTTAGCGAGTCGTATACATGATAAAAATGATATTTTTATCGTTCAAAACATTTATTCCACACATGAATGTTTTTTGCACTTCATATTCACAATAAAATGTTAATTTTATTGTTCAATCCTTTTATTCAACACATGAATCCTTTTCAACACATGAATATTTTAAATAGTTCATACATATAATAAAAATGATATTTTTATCGTTAAAACAATTTATTTAAAACATTAGTATTTTATATAGTCCATATATATGATAAAAATGTGATTTTTATCTTTCAAAGAATTTATTTAACACATGAATGTGATTCAACACATGGAAATAATTCAAACACATAGATATTACTGAAAATTTCGGCAGCATAACGATAGGGGGGTTAAAAACCGGCACCGTCCCGAGTACGACTCCTCGCGCTACCTTAGGCCTCGCAGCGTTCCATAAGGTGCTTATCTAAATGATCTAAGATCAATTTCATATCATATGAATTTTCCACAACAATTCCAATTTGTTTCAACCACAAACAATTTCTTTCAACCACAAACAATTATTTCCAACCATTCGCATTTCAACTAATTTTCAACCATTCGCATTATCAACCAATTTCACATCAATCACAATCAATTCATATCATCCATGGTCTGTGGATGAGGAGAGTATATATGTATATATACAAATATATTTTATTTCCATTTCAACAAATGTATGATTTTTACAACGCATGTATAATTTATACATCGCTCATATAACTTATACAACGCTCATACATGAGGTGTACAACGCATATATAATTTATACTTTGCTCATATAATTTATACGATGCATTTCCATTAAATATTTGAATTTAGAAGTCTCACCTCGATTTTAATCCTTCTGAAATTTGTAGCGAGCTCGGAATACGTTCTAGCTTCTTCTAGAATGTAGATGATGTCGCTACGAGTCCGATGTTTCCTGTTTCATCGAATTTCGTCAACATAGCAAAAAGATATGATTTTTATTTGAAAATCGAATTTTGCAACGCTTTAAAGTGCTGTAAATAGTTAATTAAAAACAGGTTGTTACCTCTCCAAATTGGTTCGAAACTAGGTTTCTATCCTACGTCCAAACCGTTGATCGATGTTGAAATCAGTCGGCGCCACGCTCTAGAGGGTGGAACGACGCATGGATCGAGGGCAGGGGGTCCCACTCAATGCGGGGGTTGAGGCACAGCGGCGGGTGGAAGTTCGGAACTTTGAGGGGGTGTAACTTGATGATTACGAAGCTAAAGGGGGTGTACCAGGTACTGTTTTGAAGAGGGGAGGAAGATCTTCAAAAAGTTGAACTGGGGCGAGGTGAAATGATGAGCGGAATCACCGAAAAGTGACCAGGAACGATGGAGCTCGTGGCGCCGTCAAGAGAAGGTTACCGGGGGGGGGGGTAGATTTTTTTTATAAAATTAAATAATAAAAGAAAAAATCCTATTCGTCAATATTTATACTAATTCAAAAATTAGGGGTTTTTCCATACGAACTCCAATTCAAACCCAATGACTGTTTCCCCAGCTAAATACCCCTATTCCGGACACAATGGGATATGTTTCGTAAGCCCATTCGAATGTTACAGTTAGTTATTCTTCAAATTAAAATATAAAACATTCAAATTTGGATTTGAACGTACATTTTAATTTGCCGGGGCCACATACTGATTTCAAAAATTCCCGAAAAATTAATCTGGCTATGTTGGGACAATACGGTCCCAACAAAACTTATTTTATCGAATTATGAGACCATTTGAACAATGGCCATTTTCTGGTCGATCCAATTTGACTGAAATCAACCAAATACGTTTTTCCTTTGCCACGCTCACATATTAATTCCAAAAATCATAGAATTTGAAATCTAGCAATAAATTGACATCCCAGATCCAACAAAAGTGATTTCATCAAAAACGGAGGTCCTTTGCAAAATGTCTATTTTCAAGGGTTATATTTATTCTATAGCGACCGTCCTGAATATTCAACTGGCCATAACTTTTGTTTCCCACTATGAAATTTTGATTTTTCAGATTCGTCAGAAAGATATTCTTAAACAAATTTAAATATTTTGGTTTTGCTAAAATCCGTTTTATTTTGCATCCTGTACGTTCAGTCAAAGTTCAAATTCAAAATTTTAAACTGCTGCGCTATTTCTAACTCGTTATTTAATTAAAATAAATTATTTTAGTTACTCCAAATTCATTAAAATAACCAAATTAAAAAATTTAAATTGGCTCGGATTTTCTGGGTTGTTACATATACCCTTAGGTGTCTTTAATTACATAGACCTACACCAGTTATGCTTACCCTAAAAGGGTGTCTTTAATTACATAACTTTATTATATTTTTCCCATGGTTATGTATACCACTAGGCGTCTTCAATTACATAACCTTATTTATTTCTACCAGTTATGCTTACCGTAAAGGGTGTCTTTAATTACATAATTCCAATCTTTCTACCGGTTATGCTTACCTATAGGTGTATTTAATACATAACCTCCAATCTTCCAACCGGTTATGCTTACCTATAGGTGTCTTAAATACATAACCCTATCATTTCTACAAGTTATGTTTACCCTAAAAAGTGTCTTTAATTACATAACTTTATTATTTCCACCAATTATATATAACACTAGGTGTCTTTAATTACATAACCTTATCGGGTTAAGTTTGTGGGCCTATATATACTAATATTAACCACCCACCCAAGATTTACTTAACCCTCCCACTGATTCAAGCATGTTTATTTAAAGGTTAAGTTTGTGGGCCTATATATCCTAATATTACCCACCTACCCAAGATTTACTTAAACTCCCACTGGTCCAAGCATGTTTGTTTAATGGTTAAGTTGTGGGCCTATATATACTAATATTACCCACCTACCCAAGATTTACTTAACCTCCCACTGATCCAGTCAACTTTTACTTAACCCTAACTTCAGTTCTATATCATACAATCCCTATGGATTAGATTTGGTTAAGTAGTCCAATTCATTACCATGTCCATTTATGGTTTATAATGGGCTAGACCTCCCACATTAGGCCTACAACGTGTGGATGTTGGATATTTCGGTCGGGTCCGAGCAGTCTTATTCCACAGTTGGGCCTAACCTCCTGTCTTAGCCTGATTCGTATTTGCGTACTTAGACCTCCCACATTAGGTTCAACATTAGTGGCTGCTGGATATGTCGGTCGGGTCCGGGCAAACTTCCACCACTAATGCACCCTAACCTCGTGTCATACGTACAATTACAATTCCTAATTGTAATTACTAAACATTACATTTTTAATTAATTTACCAATTAATTAATCCTTTCCTTTTATAGGTGTCAGTACCTATTTTACCCAATAATTTGAATTACATGTCCAAAAATGTTCATATTCAAATTATGCCATTTTTAACTCTTTTTCCCCCATTCCTTAACTAACAATAGGAATGTAACATAAGTGATCATCTTGGCATTAACATAAACTTAGCATGATAATGTGAACATATATACTGGCATGGACAAGTAATTATTATCATAACAAGATGAACATAAAACTAGTGAACATAACTTGATGTCTCAAAAAACATAGTAAGATCTAAATCAGCAGTTTAGATGTCCCATTTGTTTAGATCTAACATAATAACACATGGTGATAGTTTGGATCACATGATCTTGATTTAGAGGTTAAAATAGATCTAACATGATAACACAAGGTGAAAAATTAGATCACATAGAATAGATCTAACAAGATAACACAAGGTGATAATCTAGATCTAACTAACAGTTTCAATGTCCACATAAATTATATCTACTAGTGTAGAAATAGATCTACACAAATCCATATAATAGCATGCCATAGAAGTTATAATTTAGATTAAGATTTAGATCCAATCCTAACCAATTCAAGGTGGCATATGTTCATGATTTACATAAATGATTAGGTCTATCCAATGACATACTATTCAAATTGACAGATTTATATTAACCACAATATAGTTGCAAACCAAGATCCACAATAATAACATGGTAGAATAATCACCATTGAATTGGATCTAAAGAAATAGATCTATCATGACATAGCTGAATAATCACAATCGAATTGGATCTAAAGAAATAGATCTATCATGACATAGCAGAATAATCACAAAGAGATAGATCTATCATGACATAGTATTAGATATGATAATAGCATATATTCATGGTTTACACATATCCAAATCACAGTCTTTCATAATTTTCTTTTATTTATCTAAACCTAAAAGCAGCTAGAACTCACAACGTTAGGTTTAGAGAATAGAGAGAATGGATCTTGAATTCTGAATTTGATTTGCAAAGTATGTAGTTGTAGAAAACGGTTCAGTTCGCATTCCAACAGCATATGGCCTCCATGACTTCCAATGTTGAAAAATATGAGAAATAGCCACATATTTATAGCTGCAAAGCCCTTTGAAACCGACTGCCACCTTAGCCCTAGGGGTGTCGACACCCCTGTGGGTCGATCGACCCCTAGGTCCACACCCCTCTAGGGGGGTCAACCCCCTAGAGCGGGAATTTTGGCGCTCTGACGAAATTTTCAAATTCGAACGATACTGGATAGAATTCTGACTCAGCTCTGACTCATCTCTGACTCATACGTATGTATATAATTTTTATGCGCGTATACAAACTTAAAACCCTCATAACTTCCTCGTACGGTGTCCGTTTGTGTCCGTTTTACGCAAACCAAATGTCTATCTTGACCAGAATTTCGAAACGGACGCTGCAACGTCCTAGATTTATGTGTCATTTAAATTAGAATATTTAAATCTGCATTATATATTATATTGGAAATATAATGGATTTTTTTTGAATTTAGTTTATAAAATGGAGTTCGAATATACATATATATATACATATATATTTATAATATAATTAAAACGAGCTTGAAACGCAGCGGTAGTTTGTAATTTACGATTTGAACTTTAATTGAATATACAGAATCCGTTCTAAGTCGGAATTTTGTAAAACAAGAAACGTTGGGATCGATTCGATTATATTTTTCTAAGGAAAGAGAAAAATAGAGATTTTATATTATAGATTTCAAGTTATATCCAATTTAAAATTTTCAAATAATCGCTATGGAATTTCGTTAATAAACGATAGCGTTTATTTGATAAATATTAAGGAATTTCTATATATTTGGGTATCGTTTTAAACCAAATTTCTGAATATTGAGTTTAAAATATATATTGGCTTATATTAGAGTTGTATAATGTTTCATTTCGAAATATATGATAATAATAATCCATTACTATTTAAAAACAGAATTGATTTGAATTAAATTTATTTTATCGATATTCATAGGCCATAGAAATTGATTTCATTTCAAGCGACCTCTGTTCTCGATGAAACAAGTTTTATTGGAATGCGTATAATTAAATATTGCTAAATTTCCAATTTGGAGTCAATTGGAGCTGTTTTATCGGTAGGCATAATTCAACGGTGAACCGATACATTAATATAAAGTCGTTTGTACAAACGGAGTCAGATTTAAACGGATCGAATTTCATTGGGTTTAAAACATTGAGACGTGGCAGTACGCTTATTTTGTTGCGTTTGGAATTCATGTGGGATGATACCTATATTTAATGGTCAATGATGAATAACGGTAGGATTTATTTATCGTAAAATAAATATAATTTAGCGTACGCATGCAGCGAACTCTATGTAACCCACCATTACTTCGTAAAGAGAAAAAAAATGAATTTCCTTTACGCCTAAGCCACCACGTTTTGTTTTACTTGCATGCCACACTATTTAAATTTCCTCCCCACCAATCCATTGAAAAACCGTGGAAGCCAAGCTTTTATTATGGAAATTCCCACCGTCCCATTAGTCTATACGTATACAAGCACATGCAAAAAGAAGCACAGGACAAACCCAGCTATACCCTACATTGAACTGTAAAAACGTGGCCACCACGTCTTCATCCCTATAAAATCATTACTGCTAAATCCTTCTTCTTTCGTTCCAGCAAAGCTTTAAAACTCTGAAAGCTACCATTACTCTAAAAAACGAAAATCTCCCTTCATGGAAAAACGAAAACCCACCTTTGATAAACCTTAAAGAATGATAAATCTCCTCGACCCTATAAGTCAAAGTGACGAACCGAGTTGGATGCTCTGATCGGGTGAGGAAGCACTGTTCAGTCTTCAAATAGTACGGTGCGCAGTTCACCAGGAAGGGCGTGATGGCGTTGTGTTTGAGGATATGTGACAGAGAGGGGTCGCGTGAATAGTATATAGCATGGGATGCAGTGGATTAATGAAGGATGAAAACAGAGAATGAGGTGATGCAGACCATTCTTGAATGAAGGATGAGCAATGGTTATGTGAAGGAAAGGAAGAAGAATGGAGGGAAGATGCGGACCGTATGGAGAAGCAATATTCGAAGAAATATTTGGGGGAAAAAATGAACGGAAGGGGGCAAGGCTTCCTACATGGTGAGCATGGAAGAAAAGATATATGGATGGAAGCATAGACAAGGCGTTTGCTGTAGGTATTATATTCTTGCATGAGTAAAAAGAAGAAAGGCGAACTGGAATAGGAGTGGAGGTCAAGCAGTGCGGACTTGTGGGAGGTAAAGTCAAAACACGGACTGTCGAAGTTGGTGGAGTCATGGCTGGCATTGGCGGATCTAGACGAGGTTGGAGCAGTTCTCGGAAACAGGGTGATGTTGGCAGAAAAAGGAAGGGTAAAGTGAAGGGAAGAAATTGTAGATAGGAAAGGAGGAAGGGGAACCGTAGCATGGTGCATGCATGGTACAGTATTGGAGAAGAAACGTAAATTGCATGGCGGAAAAAGGGTGCAAGAGAAAGAGATGGGCCAGTGTTTGCTGAATTATTCACATGTACTGCAAAAACGTTGGAGAACAGAAGAAAGGCGAGGAGGCGATGGTTGTTGTCGGGGGAAATGGTGGCATAAGAAGCAGAAGATGGGAGGAACTTGCAGGTTTCAAACAATGGTAAGAAGCAATGAATAGTGTATTTTTAACATGTCCAAATCCTTGATACTCTGCCTAATCAAGTAAATCATTAACGTAAGAAGAGGGTTAGTTATTAACATATATTAAATTGCATTAAATGTTTACAGCACGCCTACTAATAATTAAAATTAAATGTGCCAAATTGGGGTAGTATAGTATATGCCTAACCTTGTGTTAAACTGACGTATTTAAAGTAAAGTTAATTATGTAACGCGACCTAGAAGAGTTCATGAATATACCATATATTTAGACAAAGCCAACATTAACGTACCATTTATATAATCCAATGAATGTGTGATTAGTGAATTAATATTAAGGATTTAATTTAGGGGTTAATTACTTTAAATTTAAATCGTAACGAAAAATGTGTATAACATCCTCATATTTTATTAGAATGGAACGAGACAAGTGACGTCGGAACCACATTGGCAAGAGCAACATTGTAGAGCTGGTTTGGATAGAGCTGGACGTAGATGGAAATTTTAATTAAATTAAATGCTTGTTTAATTTAATTAAACAGATCGTTTCAATGACGAACGAAAATCCAAGGTAAGTTTAGCTCATTCAGTCATCCCGTTTATATTTTATATAAGCTGGGTTTCTATTTTGTGTGCAATGTTTGCTAATGGTTGATGATTTGATGACTGTTTGTTTGTATGTTGAATATTACTTAATATTCATGGATTAAATTAAACATTTGTTTAATTTAATCAAATTAAATTGTTATTCTAAACGATTAGATTCCAAACGAGATAACTTACCTTGTTGGTTACATTATAATAATATAACGTATTAAATAAATAATTAAATGCTTGGTTGGCTGTTATAAATTGTTAGTTGATCGTTTGAACTGTTTGTTGGTTGTTATTAGTTGAACTGTTTATTTCTATTTATGTTTATTGTGATGCATAAAAATACTGTCCTATTGAATTTAAAGTAACCCATTGAGATGCAGGGAAGGACAGGATGGAGAGATCCAACCGGATTCCTCAAATATGTTGTATTTATATGAACTGTTAATCAATTTGATTGATTGTTGATTGTTGAAACCAAATTCATCACTTGTTTGATATTATCTAATGGATATTGGTTGAATAATTATCGGTAGATGGCCCAGTAATGAATTGTTTTATAAAGATTGTTTTACCGTTAGGTAAATCAATAGAAAGAAAGACATAAAATTTGGTCTATAAATAAAGACATGCTTTGAAATCTATTTTATATAGATTATTTTCAAATGAAGTTATTAAAGGAAATGAGTAATTATTTTATATTGTAATTATAAAACGAGTATATAAAAGAATGTTGTAAGTAAGTGAGCAGAAATTAACGAAATGGTTAAAAGTTGAAAAAATTGTTTCAATAAAACAATTGAATGAGATTATTTAATTAGATTTTTAATGAAATAAAATTAAATGATTTAAATAAATTTTATTTAGTAATTTAAAAGAAATAACCAAATGGAAATGGTTAACAAAGTAACCTCGTTTGAGATGACCAAGTCGAGTAATATTACGAAAATTGATTATTAAAGAATGTTCTTGGATTGTTAATTATTATTGAAGTTAATTATCATTTTAAAATTTACCTTTTAAGGAAAAATAAAAATTTGAAAATAAAGTAAACCATTTAATGTTAGACAATTGACAAGGAATTGACCTTTAAACGGGATATTAAAAGTATAGTATGGATATGAATTTATAAAGTGACTCGATTGTCAAGATTTGAATATTCAAGAGTGCTTCAAAGGAAACCAAGATGTCTTTGACATATCAAGTCGAGATTTTATTAAGAATAATATTAACTTTCAAAATGGATAATGTTTGAAAGAAACCAGTGTGAAATGGACATGGTGATAAAGGGAATTAGTTGAGAAAATCCTTATTTATAATTAAAAAGGATTCTTAATAAGTTTACTTATATTTATATGAGTTAGATTTTTTTTTATTTATTTCTGGAAAGGAATTCTATAAAAGTAAAGTATTAAACAAGATTTAATATGAGTTGGAATCGAATGGAAACTTTAATGGATTGAACTTGGTTATAAAAATAAGAACTTAACGATAAAGATCTAGAGTTGAATATTTTTAGTGTGAAAGAAGTTTATTTTAGTAAAACTAATATATGTGGTTATTTAAAAAGGATTTTAAAATAAATTGAAATGCTGGGATATTATTTGAATGAGATTTCGTTTATAAACTTTTATATTTCGAAGATAAGGGTGTTGTTGACTCAAGGTATGAGAGGTAAATAAGATACCCCAACTTGTGATGACTTCGTGATTATCCAAGAATGAAACTAATTTAGAAACGATGGTAGTTAGAGTAGTTAAGTTAAAAATTCCGTGAGGAATATTATAAGCTATAAATGGAAGAATTGTAAGTTAAATAATTTGATTTGATAATAAGAAGGAAGGGGGGGTCTGCCAAATGATTGGGAGATTTAGAAATTTAATAAACAATCATTTAACTGAAGAGGCCAAGTGATGTTTTATACTGAACAAATAAATACATTTTATTATTCTATGGATGACGATTGTTTATTTTGATAGTTAAATCAACGACTATCAAAATCTGGGTAAATCGATTGTTTGAATGGAAAAACCGGTATCAAATTTATATTCGAAAACCATTCCGACTAGCAAATACGTAAACGTTGAAAATATCAGAGGATGGTCGAGATAGAGCATTGAAGACCGTGGATCTTCATAAGCGGAAGGATTGCTGTTGAATTTCTCTAGCTAGCTACCAGAGGTTTTTAAACTATGATTCGATCGTGGTTGAGATATTACGGATTGCAAGGATTTCTTGCTACTGATCCCTTTGGGCAATTCCTAGGATGCGGTAGGAGGGTGCCTTTGGTTCATCCTGTTCCTGGATGACTTGTATGGACGATGTAAATGGTGGCCAGATGTTCCAAAAGTCGATTACAACCTCAAGCCTCATCAACCGGGAAATGACAAAAATCGGGCAGGCAGCATGGCTATGTGGGTCGTTCCCATTAGGGTGTATATTCACCAATCTAGAGAAATTCCATTTCATTCTTTAATCTGTTTCGATGCTGTCCCTTTTCGGGAAACGGTGGGTCACACCCAACCGTTGGTGATATACATTCGATACACTCAAGCGAAATGAGTGGTCGGTCATGTGTGGGCCAGGTTGCAAGACGTTCTTTTTGAACCCAGTGTATTCCCCTCTAGAGATACACAATCGGAAGGTGGTTCCATACCTTGTCATAGTCGAAATCCAATCTCCAATAAGCGTCTACGGGTTTGATTGTATATTATATATGTGGAGCGTGAGATGCAAGCCTTCCGCTAGATTGCTATTTACTTGTACTTAGACATTATTATAATATAAGAATAATATATGATTTCAAAAATGTTTTTGGGTTATAGTAAGATAAAAACCATCTGTGTTTATGTGCGTGTTGGTCTTACTATTATCCTTTTCTTTTCAAAGGGATTTTGAGCTTTAAAATCAATATGAATGTTATATAAACTTAGTGGGTTTCTCACTCTGGTTCACCAGACTGGCCCGGTGTTTTGAAACGCTCCGGTTAGACCGGGTTATACAGGTCCAGATTATCGGATGCTGAGAAGTTCAGTGACGGGCTAAAGGTGTTTAAACATATGATATCTAGTATTTATTCCGCTGTGTGATGTATATAAGGACAGGTTGTTATAACTGTCCAGATATATTACTGTACTCTGATAATTGTAAGTATTTTCCAAGTTTCCAATAAAGAGTTATTCCTATGTTATGGTTTATTCCGCTGCGATGTGAGACTCTGTATGGTGTTGGTTCTTCTTATTCTTCTATTCTAACATTTCTTTCTTTCTTATCTCACCCTCTAATTTCTTTCTATTGACTATCTTCGATACTTGGATTTTGGAAAGTAATATGAGATTTAATTTTATTGTCGAAATTCGAGCATCGAATTTCTACCGGGTCGTTACAGTGGTATCAGAGCTATTGGTTGAGTTGTAACCTTGGCTCTGTGGCTTAATTCAGTAGAGATGGGGTTAGTAACACCCTAGATTGAATTTGAGTGTATATATGAGAGCACGTATTTGTAAATGAATGTAAAATTATTTTTAATTATTTTTTATAAGAAGGGCAAACGAGATAATTTTACCCAAATTATATTTTTATAGAAAACGAAAATAATTCTCTATCGTATAGTAATATTGGTTGTTTGATTGTTTTACTTGATTTGGTTGAAATTCAAGTGGAATTAGGGAATGAAATTGAACATATTTGGGGAGAATCAATTAGTCAATTTAATTGGGTATGAAAATGAAACTGAACATGGTTAAGTAGAATTAATTTAAGAAATGGAATTGAATTAATTTGAAATTTGGAATCAAATGGATGATAATGGGGATCAATCGGATATAAACCGATTGATATAAATATATGTTAAAGTTAATGCAAACCAGTAAGTATCAGTGTTGAATATAATTCAAATAATTTGATTGTTTGATATATGGATGTTGGATTGGTTGAATAAAATCCATCAAGCAGGGTAAATAAGGATGTTGAATGAATTGAGATTAAATTCCAGTATGGTGAATTGGGAATAACATCGTTTATGAAATAAAATAGGATTATTTTACCCTGTATTTGTAACTGGCATTGTAAGTTGGGATAAGTGCAGATACCAAACAGCTATGGAAATTGGCTTGGTTATAGAGATTGAAGTACAGATTGAAAGGAGAAAGTGTTGATAGTTGATTTGCTTCGAAATTGAAATTCAGTTGCCCGACAAATAGGTAAACCTTAGTATTATTGATTGGAGTGATTGATTTTATACCCCTGAGTTGGGTAGCCATTTGGCTTTGTTTTCTTTTGGAGAAGTTGAGGGCCGTAGTGGCAATCGTAGTTTTTCCGATCGAACCATACAAAGGAGGTGCTGGCAAATTTTTTGAAATATTTTAAAGAATCTGAATTTGTTTTGATGATAACTCAAAAATAATTGGGTTTAGAGCATCATTCTTACCTTGTAATTTCGGGGACAAAATTCTTTTAAGGGGGGAAGAATGTAACGTCCAAGATTTGTGTACCATTTAAATTAGAATATTTAAATCTGCTTTATATATTATATTGGAAATATAATCAATTTTTTTTGAATTTAGTTTATAAAATGGAGTTCGAATATATATATATAATAATTAAAACGAGCTTGAAACGCGGTGGTAGTTCGTAATTTACGATTTGAACTTCAATTGAATATACAAAATCCGTTCTAAGTCTGAATTTTGCAAAACAAGAAACGTTGGGATCTATTTGATTATAGTTTTCTAAGGAAAGAGAAAAATGGAGATTTTATATTATAGATTTCAAGTTATATCCAATTTAAAATTTTCAAATAATCGCTATGGAATTTCGTTAATAAATGATAGCGTTTATTTGATAAATATTAAGGAATTTCTATATATTTGGGTATCGTTTTAAACCGAATTTCTGAATATTGAGTTTAAAATATATATTGGCTTATATTAGAGTTGTATAATGTTTCATTTCAAAATATATGATAATAATAATCCATTATTATTTAAAAATAGAATTGATTTGAATTAAATTTATTTTATCGATATTCATAGGCTATAGAAATAGATTTCATTTCAAACGACCTCCGTTCTCGACGGAACAAGTTTTATTGGAATGCGTATAATTAAATATTGCTAAATTTCCAATTTGGAGTCAATTGGAGTTGTTTTATCAGTAGGCAAAATTTAACGGTGAACAGATAAATTAATATAAAGCCGTTTGTACAAACGGAGTCAGATTTAAACGGAACGAATTTCATTGGGTTCGGAACATTGAGACGTGGCAGTACGCTTATTTTGTTGCATTTGGAATTCAAGTGGGACGATACCTGTAATTAATGGTCAATAATGAATAACGGTAGGATTTATTTATCGTAAAATAAATATAATCTAGCGTACGCATGCAGCGAACTCTACGTAACCCACCATTACTTCGTAAAGAGAAAAAAAAATGAATTTCCTTTATGCCTAAGCCACCGCGTTTTGTTTTAATTGCGTGCCACACTATCTAAATTTCCTCCCCACCAATCCATTGAAAAACCATGGAAGCCAAGCTTTTATTATTGAAATTCCCACCGTCCCATTAGTCTATACGTACACAAGCACATGCAAAAAGAAGCACAGGACAAACCTAGCTATACCCTACATTGAAATGTAAAAACGTGGCCACCACGTCTTCATCCCTTTAAATTCACTACTACTCAATCCTTCTTTCATTCCAGCAAAGCTTTGAAACTCTGAAAACCACCATTACTCTAAAAAACGAAAATCTCCCTTCATGGAAAAACGCAATCCCACCTTTGATAAACCTTAAAGAACGATAAATTCCTTGACCCTACAAGTCAAAGCGACGAACGGAGTTGGATGCTCTGACTGGGTGAGGAAGCACTATTCAGTCTTCAAACAGTACGGTGCGCAGTTCACCGGGAAGGGCGTGATGGCGCTGTGTTTGAGGAGATGGGACAGAGAGGGGTTGCGTGAATAGCATATAGCATGGGATGCAGTGGATTAATGAAGGATGAAAACAGAGAATGAGGTGATGCAGACCATTCTTTAATGAAGGATGAGCAATGGTTACGTGAAGGAAAGGAAGAAGAATGGAGGGAAGATGCGGACCGTATGGAGAAGCTATATTCGAAGAAATATTTGGGGAAAAAATGAACGGAAGTGGGCAAGGCTTCCTGCATGGAGAGCATGGAAGAAAAGATATATGGATGGAAGCATGGACAAGGCGTTTGTTGTAGGTATTATATTCTTGCATGAGTAAAAAGAAGAAAGGCGAACTGGAATGGGAGTGGAGGTCAAGCAGTGCGGACTTGTGGGAGGTAAATTCAAAACACGGACTTTCGAAGTTGGTGGAGTCATGGATGGCATTGACGGATCTAGACGAGGGTGGAGAAGTTCTCGGAAACAGGGTGATGTTGGCGGAAAAAAGAAGGGTAAAGTGAAGGGAAGAAATTGTAGATGGGAAAGGAGGAAGGGGAACCGCAGCATGGTGCATGCATGGTACAGTATTGGAGAAGAAACGTAAAATGCGTGGAGGAAAAAGGGTGCAAGAGAAAGAGATGGGCCAGTGTTTGCTGAACTATTCGCGTGTACTGCAAAAACGTTGGAGAACAGAAGAAAGGTGAGGAAGCGATGGTTGTTGTCGGGGGAAATGGTGGTGTAAGAAGCAGAAGATGGGAGGGACTTGCAGGTTTCAAACAATGGTAAGAAGCAATGAACAGTGTATTTTTAACATGTCCAAATCCTTGATACTCTGCCTAATCAAGTAAATCATTAACGTAAGCACAGGGTTAGTTATTAACATATATTAAATTGCTTTAAATGTTTACAGCACGCCTACTAATAATTAAAATTAAATGTGCCAAATTGGGGTAGTATAGTATATGCCTAACCTTGTGTTAAACTGACGTATTTAAAGTAAAGTTAATTATGTAACGCGACCTAGAGGAGTTCATGAATATACGAAATATTTAGACAAAGCCAACATTAACGTACCATTTATATAATCCAATGGTGAACGTGTGATTAGTGAATTAATATTAAGGATTTAATTTAGGGGTTAATTAGTTTAAATTTAAACCATAACGAAAAATGTGTATAACATCCCCATATTTTATCAGAATGGAACGAGACAAGTGACGTCGGAACCATATTGGCAAGAGCAACATTGTAGAGCTGGTTTGGATAGAGCTGGACACAGATGGAAATTTTAATTAAATTAAATGCTTGCTTAATTTAATTAAACAGATCGTTTCAATGACGAACGAAAAACCAAGGTAAGTTTAGCTCATTCAATCATCCCGTTTATATTTTATATAAGCTGGATTTCTATTTTGTGTGCAATGTTTGCTAATGGTTGATGATTTGATGACTGTTTGTTTGTATGTTGAATATTATTTAATATTCATGGATTAAATTAAACATTTGTTTAATTTAGTCAAAATAAATCGTTATTATTAACAATCAGATTCCAAACGAGATAACTTACCTTGTTGGTTACATTATATTAATATAACGTATTAAATAAATAATTGAATGCTTGGTTAGCTGTTATAAATTGTTTGTTAATCGTTTGAACTGTTTGTTGGTTGTTATTAGTTGAACTATTTATTTCTATTTATGTTTATCGTGATGCATAAAAATACTGTCCTATTGAATTTAAAGTAACCCATTGAGATGCAGGGAAGGACAGGTTGGAGAGATCCAACCGGATTCCTCGAATATGTTGAATTTATATGAACTGTTAATCAATTTGATTGATTGTTGATTGTTGAAACCAAATTCATCACTTGTTTGATATTAACTAATGGATATTGGTTGATTAATTATTGGCAGATGGCCCAGTAATGAATTGTTTTATAAAGATTGTTTTACCGTTAGGTAAATCAATAGAAAGAAAGATATAAAATTTGGTCTATAAATAAAGACATGTTTTGAAATCTATTTTATATAGATTATTTTCAAATGAAGTTATTAAAGGAAATGAGTTATTATTTTATATTGAAATTATAAAACGAGTATATAAAAGAATGTTGTAAGTAAGTAAGCAGAAATTAACGAAATGGTTAAGAGTTGAATAAATTGTTTCAATAAAACAATTGAATGAGATTATTTAATTAGATTTTTAATGAAATAAAATAAAATGATTTAAATAAATTTCATTTAGTATTTTAAAAGAAATAACCAAATGGAAATGGTTAACAAAGTAACCTCGTTTGAGATGACCAAGTTGAGTAATAGTACGAAAATTGATTATTAAAGAATGTTCTTGGATTGTTAATTATTATTGAAGTTAATTATCATTTTAAAATTTACCTTTTAAGGAAAAATAAAAATTTGAAAATGAAGTAAACCATTTAATGTTAGACAATTGACAAGGAATTGACCTGTAAACGGGATATTAAAAGTATAGTATGGATATGAATTTATAAAGTGACTCGATTGACAAGATTTGAATATTCAAGAGTGCTTCAAAGGAAACCAAGATGTCTTTGACATGTCAAGTCGAGATTTTATTAAGAATAATATTAACTTTCAAAATGGATAATGTTTGAAAGAAGTCAGTGTGAAACGGACATGGTGATAAAGGAAATTAGTTGAGAAAAACCTTATTTATAATTAAAAAGGATTCTTAATAAGTTTACTCATATTTATATGAGTTAGATTTTTTTTATTATTTATTTACGGAAAGGAATTCTATAAAAGTAAAGTATTAAACAAGATTTAATGTGAGTTGGAATCAAACGGAAACTTTAATGGATTGAACTTGGTTATAAAAATAAGAACTTAACGATAAAGACCTAGAGTTGAATATTTTTAGTGTGAAAGAAGTTTATTTAAGTAAAACTAAGATATGTGGTTATTTAAAAATGATTTTAAAATAAATTGAAATGCTGGGATATTATTTGAATGAGATTTCTATTATAAACTTTTATATTTCGAAGATAAGGGTGTTGTCGACTCAAGGTATGAGAGGTAAATAAGATACCCCAACTTGTGATGACTTCGTGATTATCCAAGAATGATACTAATTTAGAAACGATGGTAGTTGGATCATTTAAGTTAAAAATTCCGTGAGGAATATTATAAGCTATAAATGGAAGAATTGTAAGTTAAATAATTTGATTTGATAATAAGAAGGAAAGGGGGGTCTACCAAATGATTGGGAGATTTAGAAATTTAATAAACAATCATTTAACTGAAGAGGCCAAGTGATGTTGTATACTGAACAAATAAATCCATTTTATTTTTCTATGGATGATGATTGTTTATTTTGATAGTTAAATCACCAACTATCAAAATCTGGGCAAATCAATTGTTGGTATGGAAAAACCGGGATCAAATTTATATTCGAAAACCATTCCGACCAGCAAATACATAAACGTTGATAATATCAGACGATGGTCGAGATAGAGCATTGAAGACCGTGGATCTTCATAAGCGGAAGGATTGCTGTTGAATTTCTCTGGCTAGCTATCAGAGGTTTTTAAACTGTGATTCGGTCGTGGTTGAGATATTATGGATTGCAAGGACTTCTCGCTACTGATCCCTTTGGACGATTCCTAGGATGTGGTAGGAGGGTGCCTTTGGTTCATCCTGTTCCTGGATGACTTGTATGGACGATGTAAATGGTGGCCAGATGTTCAAAAAGTCGATTACAACCTCAAGCCGCATCAACCGGGAAATGAAAAAAATCGGGCAGGCAACATGGCTATGTGGGTCGCTCCCATTAGGGTGTATAATCACCAATCTAGAGAAATTCCATTTCATTCTTTAACCTGTTTCGATGTTGTCCCTTTTCGGGAAACGGTGGGTCACACCCAACCGTTGGTGATATACATTCGATATACTCAAGCGAAATGAGTGGTCGGTCATGTGTGGGCCGGGTTGCAAGACGTTCTTGTTGAACCCAGTGTATTCCCCTCTAGAGATACACAATCGGAAGGTGGTTCCATACCTTGTCATAGTCGGAATCCAATCTCCAATAAGCGCCTGCGGTTTTGATTGTATATTATATATGTGGAGCGTGAGATGCAAGCCTTCCGCTAGATTGCTATTTACTTGTACTTAGACATTATTATAATATAAGAATAATATATGATTTCAAAAATGTTTTTGGGTCATAGTAAGATAAAAACCGTCTGTGTTTATGTGCGGGTTGGTCTTACTTTTATCCTTTTCTTTTCAAAGGGATTTTGAGCTTTAAAATCAATATGAATGTTATATAAACTTAGTGGGTTTCTCACTCTGGTTCACCAGACTGGCCCGGTGTTTTGAAACGCTCGGGTTAGACTGGGTTATACAGGTCCAGGTTATCGGATGCTGAGAAGTTCAAAGACGGGCTGAAGGTGTTTAAACATATGATATCTAGTATTTATTCCGCTGTGTGATGTATATAAGGACATGTTGTTATAACTGTCCAGATATATTACTGTACTCTGATCATTGTAAGTATTTTCCAAGTTTTCAATAAAGATTTATTCCTATGTTATGATTTATTCCGCTGCGATGTTAGACTCTGTATGGTGTTGGTTCTTCTTCTTATTCTTCTATTCTAACATTTCTTTCTTTCTTATCTCACCCTCTAATTTCTTTCTATAGACTATCTGGTATTTTTGATACTGGGATTTTGGCAAGTAATATGAGATTTAATTTTATTGTCGAAATTCGAGCATCGAATTTCTACCGGGTCATTACAGTGGTATCAGAGCTATTGGTTGAGTAGTAACCTTGGCTCTGTGGCTTAATTCAGTAGAGATGGGGTTAGTAACACCCTAGATTGAGTTTGAGTGTATATATGAGAGCGCGTATTTGTAACTAAATGTAAAATTTATTTTAATTATTTTTATAAGAAGGGAAACGGGATAATTTTACCCAAATTATATTTTTATAGAAAACGAAAATAATGCTCTATAGTATAGTAATATTGGTTGTTTGATTGTTTTACTTGATTTGGTTGAAATTCAAGTGGAATTAGGGAATGAAATTGAACTAATTTGGGGAGAATCAATTAGTCAATTTAATTGGGTATGAAAATGAAACTGAACATGGTTAAGTATAAGTAATTTAAGAAATGGAATTTAATTAATTTGAAATTTGGAATCAAATGGATGATAATGGGGATCAATCGGATAAAAACTGATTGATATAAATATATGTTAAAGTTAATGCAAACCAGTAAGTATCAGTGTTGAATATAATTCAAATAATTTGATTGTTTGATATATGGATGTTGGATTGGTTGAATAAAATCCATCAAGCAGGGTAAATAAGGATGTTGAATGAATTGAGATTAAATTCCAATATGGTGAATTGGGAATAACATCGTTTATGAAATAAAATAGGATTATTTTACCCTGTATTTGTAACTTGCATTGTAAGTTGGGATAAGTGCAGATACCAAACAGCTATGGAAATTGGCTTGGTTATAGAGATTGAAGTATAGATTGAAAGGAGAAAGTGTTGATAGTTGATTTGCTTCGAAATTGAAATTCAGTTGCCCGACAAATAGGTAAACCTTAGTATTATTGATTGGAGTGATTGATTTTATACCCCTGAGTTGGGTAGCCATTTGGCTTTTGGTTTTCTTTTGGAGAAGTTGAGGGCTATAGTGGCAATCGTAGTTTTTCCGATCGAACCATACAGAGGAGGTGCTGGCAAAATTTTTGAAATATTCTAAAGAATCTGAATTTGTTTTGATGATAACTCAAAAATAATTGGGTTTAGAGCATCATTCTTACCTTGTAATTTCGAGGACGAAATTCTTTTAAGGGGGGAAGAATGTAACGTCCAAGATTGTGTGCCATTTAAATTAGAATATTTAAATCTGCTTTATATATTATATTGGAAATATAATGATTTTTTTTTTGAATTTAGTTTATAAAATGGAGTTCGAATATATATATATATTTATAATATAATATAATTAAAACGAGCTTGAAACGCCGCGGTAGTTCGTAATTTACGATTTGAACTTCAATTGAATATACAAAATCCATTCTAAGTTGGAATTTTGTAAAACAAGAAACGTTGGGATCGATTTGATTATATTTTTCTAAGGAAAGAGAAAAATGGAGATTTTATATTATAGATTTCAAGTTATATCCAATTTAAAATTTTCAAATAATCGCTATGGAATTTCGTTAATAAATGATAGCGTTTATTTGATAAATATTAACGAATTTCTTTATATTTGGGTATCGTTTTAAACCGAATTTCTGAATATTGAGTTTAAAATATATATTGGCTTATATTAGAGTTGTATAATGTTTCATTTCGAAATATATGATAATAATAATCCATTACCATTTAAAAACAGAATTAATTTGAATTAAATTTATTTTATCGATATTCATAGGCCATAGAAATTGATTTCATTTCAAGCGACCTTTGTTCTCGACGAAACAAGTTTTATTGGAATGCGTATAATTAAATATTGCTAAATTTCCAATTTGGAGTCAATTGGAGTTGTTTTATCAGTAGGCAAAATTTAACGGTAACCCGATAAATTAATACAAGGTCGTTTGTACAAACGGAGTCATATTTAAAAGGAACGAATTTCATTTGGTTCGGAACATTGAGACGTGGCAGTACGCTTATTTTGTTGCATTTGGAATTCATGTGGGACGATACCTATAATTAATGGTCAATAATGAATAACGGTAGGATTTATTTATCGTATAATAAATATAATCTAGCGTACACATGTAGCGAACTCTACGTAACCCACCATTACTTCGTAAAGAGAAAAAAAAAATGAATTTCCGTTATGCCTAAGCCACCGCGTTTTGTTTTACTTGCGTGCCAGACTATCTAAATTTCCTCCCCACCAATCCATTGAAAAACCGTGGAAGCCAAGCTTTTATTATTGAAATTACCACCCACCCATTAGTCTATATGTACACAAGCACATGCAAAAAGAAGCACAGGGCAAACCTAGCTATACCCTACATTGAACTGTAAAAACGTGGCCACCACGTCTTCATCCCTTTAAATTCACTACTACTCAATCCTTCTTCTTTCGTTCCAGCAAAGCTTTGAAACTCTGAAAACCACCATTACTCTAAAAAACGAAAATCTCCCTTCATGGAAAAATGCAATCCCACCTTTGATAAACCTTAAAGAACGATAAATTCCTTGACCCTATAAGTCAAAGTGACGAACGGAGTTGGATGCTTTGACTGGGTGAGGAAGCACTATTCAGTCTTCAAACAGTACGGTGCGCAGTTCACCGGGAAGGGCGTGATGGCGCTGTGTTTGAGGAGATGGGATAGAGAGGGGTTACGTGAATAGCACATAGCATAGGATGCAGTGGATTGTTGAATGAAGGATGAAAACAGAGAATGAGGTGATGCGGACCATTCTTGAATGAAGGATGAGCGGTGGTTACGTGAAGGAAAGGAAGAAGAATGGAGGGAAGATGAGGACCGTATGGAGAAGTCAATATTCGAAGAAATGTTTGGGGGAAAAAACGAACGGAAGGGGGCAAGGCCTCCTGCATGGTGTGCATGGAAGAAAAGATATATGGATGGAAGCATGGATAAGGCGTTTGCTGTAGGTATTATATTTTTGCATGAGTAAAAAGAAGAAAGGCGAACTGGAATGGGAGTGGAGGTCAATCAGTGCGGACTTGTGGGAGGTAAAGTCAAAACATGGACTGTCGAAGTTGGTGGAGTCACGGCTGGCATTAGCGGATCTAGACGAGGGTGGGGCAGTTCTTGGAAACAAGGTGATGTTGGCGGAAAAAAGAAGGGTAAAGTGAAGGGAAGAAATTGTAGATGGGAAAGGAGGAAGGGGAATCGCAGCATGGTGCATG
The DNA here is from genome assembly GCA_030737875.1 of Allium sativum. Taxonomy (NCBI): domain Eukaryota; kingdom Viridiplantae; phylum Streptophyta; class Magnoliopsida; order Asparagales; family Amaryllidaceae; genus Allium; species Allium sativum. The sequence continues at coordinate 373,018,545 of CM060924.1, read as the reverse complement.
CGTGGTACAGTATTGGAGAAGAAACGTAAAATGCGTGGAGGAAAAAGGGTGCAAGAGAAAGAGATGGGCCAGTGTTTGCTGAATTATTCGCATGTACTGCAAAAACGTTGGAGAACAGAAGAAAGGTGAGGAGGCGATGTTGTTGTCGGGGGAAACTGTGGCGTAAGAAGCAGAAGATGGGAGGAACTTGCAGGTTTCAAACAATGGTAAGAAGCAATGAACAGTGTATTTTTAACATGTACAAATCCTTGATACTCTGCCTAATCAAGTAAATCATTAACGTAAGCACAGGGTTAGTCATTAACATATATTAAATTGCGTTAAATGTTTACATCACGCCTACTAATAATTAAAATTAAATGTGTCAAATTGGAGTAGCATAGTATATGCTTAACCTTGTGTTAAACTGACGTATTTAAAGTAAATTTTAATTATGTAACGCGACCTAGAGGAGTTCATGAATATACCAAATATTTAGACAAAGCCAACATTAACGTACCATTTATACAATCCAATGGTGAACGTGTGATTAGTGAATTAATATTAAGGATTTAATTTAGGGGTTAATTAGTTTAAATTTAAACCGTAACGAAAAATGTGTATAACATCCCCATATTTTATCAGAATGGAATGAGACAAGTGACGTCGGAAACATATCGGCAAGAGCAACATTGTAGAGCTGGTCTGGATAGAGTTGGACGCAGATGGAAATTTTAATTAAATTAAATGCTTGTTTAATTTAATTAAATTGATCATTTCAATGATGAACGAAAATCCAAGGTGAGTTTAGCTCATTCAATTATCCCGTTTATATTTTATATAAGCTGGGTTTCTATTTTGTGTGCAATGTTTGCTAATGGTTGATGATTTGATTACTGTTTGTTTGTATGTTGAATATTATTTAATATTCATGGATTAAATTAAACGTTTGTTTAATTTAATCAAATTAAATCGTTATTATTAACGATCAGATTCCAAACGAGATAACTTACCTAATTGGTTACGTTATAATAATATAACGTATTAAATAAATAATTGAATGCTTGGTTGGATGTTATAAATTGTTTGTTGGCTGTTATTAGTTGAACTGTTTATTTCTGTTTATGTTTATCGTGATGCATAAAAATACCGTCGTATTGAATTTAAAGTAACCCATTGAGATGCAGGGAAGTGCAGGTTGGAGGGATCCAACCGGATTCCTCAAATATGTTGTATTTATATGAACTGTTAATCAATTTGATTGATTGTTGAAACAAAATTCATCATTTGTTTGATATTAACTAATGGATATTGGTTGAGTAATTATTGGCAGATGGCCCAATAATGAATTGTTTTATAAAGATTGTTTTACCGTTTGGTAAATCAATAGGAAGAAAGTTATAAAATTTGGTTTATAACTAAAGACATGTGTTGAAATCTATTTTATATAGATTATTTTCAAATGTAGTTATTAAAGGAAATGAGTAATTATTTTATATTGAAATTATAAAACGAGTATATAAAGTGAGATTCGTGGATTAAAGAATGTTGTAAGCAAGTAAGTAGAAATTAACGAAATGGTTAAGAGTTGAATAAATTGTTTCAATAAAACAATTAAATGAGATTATTTAATTAGATTTTTAATTAAATAAAATGAAATGATTTAAATAAATTTTATTTAGTAATTTAAAAGAAATAACCAAATGGAAATGGTTAACAAAGTAACCTCGTTTGAGATGACCAAGTCGAGTAATAGTACGAAATTGATTATTAAAGAATGTTCTTGGATTGTTAATTATTAATGAAGTTGAATATCATTTAAAATTTACCTTTTAAGGAAAATTAAAATTTTGAAAATGAAGTAAACCATTTAAAGCTAGACAATTGACAAGGAATTGACCTGTAAACGGGATATTAAATGTATAGTATGGATATGAATTTATAAAGTGACTCGATTGACAAGATTTGAATATTCAAGTGTGCTTCAAAGGAAACCAAGATGTCTTTGACATATCAAGTCGAGATTTTATTAAGAATAATATTAATTTTCATAATGGATAATGTTTGAAAGAAACCAGTTTGAAATGGACATGGTGATAAAGGGAATTATTTGAGAAAAACCTTATTTATAATTAAAAAGGATTCTTAATAAGTTTACTCCTATTTATATGAGTAAGATTTTTTTATTATTTATTTCCAGAAAGGAATTCTATAAAAGTAAAGTATTAAACAAGATTTAATGTGAGTTGGAATCGAACGAAAACTTTAATGGATTGAACTTGGTTATAAAAATAAGAACTTAACGATAAAGATCTAGAGTTGAATATTTTTAGTGTGAAAGAAGTTTATTTGAATAAAACTAAGATATGTGGTTATTTAAAAAGGATTTTAAAATAAATTGAAATGCTGGGATATTATTTGAATGAGATTTCGTTTATAAACTTTTATATTTCGAAGATAAGGGTGTTGTCGACTTAAGGTATGAGAGGTAAATAAGATACCACAACTTGTCATGGTCGTTAACGCTGAAAATATTAGACGATGGTCGAGATAGAGCATTGAAGACCGTGGATCTTCATAAGCGGAAGGATTGCTGTTGAATTTCTCTGGCTAGCTACCAGAGGTTTTTAAACTCTGATTCGGTCATGGTTGAGATATTACGGATTGCAAGGACTCCTCGCTACTGATCCCTTTCGGTGATTCCTAGGATGCGGTAGGAGGGTGCCTTCGGTTCATCCTGTTCCTGGATGACTTGTATGGACGATGTAAACGGTGGCCAGATGTTCCAGAAGTCGATTACAACCTCAAGCCTCATCAACCGGGAAATGACAAAAATCAGGCAGGTAGCATGGCTATGTGGATCGCTCCTGTTAGGGTGTATAATCACCTATCTAGAGAAATTCCATTTCATTCTTTAATCTGTTTCGATGTTGTCCCTTTTCGGGAAACGGTGGGTCGCACCCAACCGTTGGTGATATACATTCGATACACTCAAGCAAAATGAGTGGTCGGTCATGTGTGGGCCGGGTTGCAAGACGTTCTTGTTGAACCCAGTATATTCCCTTCTAGTGATACACTATCGGAAGGTGGTTCCATATCTTGTCATAGTCGGAATCCAATCTCCAATATGCGCCTGCGGTTTTGATTGTATATTATATATGTGGAGCGTGAGATGCAAGCGTTCCGCTAGATTGCTATTTACTTGTACTTAGACATTATTATAATATAAGAATAATATATGATTTCAAAAATGTTTTTGGGTTATAGTAAGGTAAAAACCATCTGTGTTTATGTGCGGGTTGGTCTTACTATTATCCTTTTCTTTCAAAGGGATTTTGAGCTTTAAAATCAATATGAATGTTATATAAACTTAGTGGGTTTCTCACTCTGGTTCACCAGACTGACCCTGTATTTTGAAATGCTCGGGTTAGACCGGGTTGTACAGGTCCAGGTTATCGGATGCTGAGAAGTTCAGAGACGGGCTGAAGGTGTTCAAACATATGATATCTAGTATTTATTCCGCTGTGTGATGTATATAAGGACAGGTTGTTATAACTATCCAGATATATTATTATACTCTGTAATTGTAAGTATTTTCCAAGTTTTCAATAAAGATTTATTCCTATGTTACGATTTATTCCGCTGCGATGTGAGACTCTGTATGGTGTTGGTTCTTCTTCTTATTCTTCTATTCTTACATTTCTTTCTTTCTTATCTCACCCTCCAATGGTGCAATCCGTTTCCTCTAGTTTTGAAAATTAAATTAATTATTCTTTAATTTATTCTCTTTTAGTGTCGTTAAAAATTCGGGGTGTTACATTCTCCCCTACTCAAAGGATTTTGTTCCTGAAATCTCTAAGTTGAGAAGAATGCATATCCTACCATACATCATCCATCTACTCATCCACTAATCACTGGCATCCATTGTCCTTAAAGATTTCTAATTCTTATTGGAGTATATGCAAAGGTGTGTGTATATGTCCCAATACTAATGCGAAGATCAGACGGTCTACTGATTCAGTTGACCTCCTTAATGCAATGTATGTTAGTGCCATGAATCCAATATGCATGCAAATAAACCTATTGTATCATATAAGTTCTATATGTGTGCACACCCATTCGTCCAAATGCAACATCCATATGCTAGTTCATCCCTTTCCATCCAAAAAAGAAACGAAAATGCACACACATCCATTTGCAGTATGAAAGTGAGTGAGCCGATCTTAGTGCCTAATATGTGTGTATATGCATCCACAGGAAACCACTATCAAACACTTGCATCCATCAATCATAACATGTCTCAAACACATGTTTTGCATCCATAGGATTCCTATCTTAAGGTCAAAAAATACTATGGATAAGATATATTCAAATGATAGAAACGAGTGCTGATAAAGCTTTGGAAAAAGGAGTTAAGAACATACCCTCGAAAAGAAAAGGGTATGAAGCACGAATCTTGTCTTCGGTCTCCCAAGTCGCATCCTCTGGGTTATCTCCCCATTAAACCTTTAGCAACTTGATCCCTTTATTGCGTGACTGCTTAACTTCTGATCCAAGAATACGGGAAGGAACTTGCCTGAGTATCGCCTCTCGTTCCACTTCTACCTCTTCCAATACACTCGGCTCAACAACTACTGCGGTGTCATGCAGGCACTTCCGTAGATGGGAAATGTGGAAAACATCATGAACACCGGATAAATTGTCTGGAAGTTTTACTCTATAGGCCATTTGGCTAATACTCTCGGTTATGGGAAGTGGTCCCACAAACCTAGGTGCCAACTTCCCTACTGATCCAAAGCGAACCACATTCCTTAGAGGCGATACTTTGATAAAAAAACAAGTCTCCCACTTCTAATTCGATGTCAGTCCTTCTCTTATCTGCATAGGACTTCTGCCTATCTTGAGCTGTCTTCATCCGCCGTCGAATAAGGTCAATCTTTTTGGATGTTTCCCTAACCATATCTGGTCCAAGTAATAATCTTTCTGTAGATTCCCACCAACAAATTGGCGATCTGCATGGTTGTCCATACAATGCTTCGAAGGGTTCCATGTCGATGCTGGCCTGATAACTGTTATTATAGGCAAACTCTACTAAAGGAAGATGCTCTTCCCAAGTCCCTCCGAAGTATAGGATACACAACCTTAAAAGATCTTCAAGAATCCTGTTCACCCTCTTCGTTTGTCCGTCGGTCTGAGGATGATAAGCGGTGCTCAAACACAACTGTGTAACTAATGCTTCTTGCATGCTCCTCCAAAATTCGCTAGTAAAGATGGGGTCACGATCGCTCACGATGCTGGAAGGTACTCCATGAAGACGAATTATCTCATGAACATAAATTGCTGCCAACTATTGTGCTGTCCTCTTACTCTTAACTGGAAATAAAATGAGTGCTCTTCGTAAGCCTATCAACTACCACTCAAATGTTGGTGTTGCCCCTCGTTGATCTGGGCAAACCATCTATGAAATCCGTGGAGACGCTCTCCCACTTCCACTGCGGGACCTCTAAAGGATGAAGTAAACCACCAAGCTCCCTTCGCTCATCTTTGACTTGTTGGAAAATCAGATATTGAGAAACAATGCTGCTACATCTTTCTTCATCCCAACCCAAAAGAAAACCCTTTCTCAAGTAGCTCCCCTACTTGCTTGCTTAGCTCCCTCCTTTCCCTTGGAGCCATATGGCGCATTGGTAATGCAACTGGCTTTACATTGTCCACCAGATATATATGAAAATCGATCTCGCGCCTCGGAGGTAAGTCCCGTACCTCAACAAAAACGTCAGAATAATCTCGAACCATTGGAATAGATTGCAAATCATTGACATATGTATCAAGAGACTCTAGGAAACTAAGCATAACAGACCCTTGGGGGTCACAAGAAACTTCGAGGGTCTTCCCATGACAAGTCAGGAGTCTAACAACCCTCCTCTCACAATCCAGAATGGCCCCATACGTGGTAAGCCAATCCATTCCCAGAATCAACCCATAGCTCATAAATCTGAGCACATATGCGTCGCACTCAAACTCGATGCCTAACACAGATATTATCAAACCCCGACAAATCATAGATAAATGAGCCGAACCACCAATAGGGTTTGAGGAAACTACGGGATCCACTACCATACTAGTAATTTAGTACAGAGATTCAACTACAGGACTAGATATAAACGAACGCGAAGCACTAGAATCAAAAAGAGTTCTTATAGGAAGATTGGAAAGAGAAATTAACCCTTCCATGGAAACTTTCCTACCTCTATCTGGTGTGCTAGCCACGAGAGCATTCTCTTTCCCTCCAGAGGTTCCTGTCCTTTGACCTTTCCCTTACTTGAATCGAAAGATACTTCCTATGGCTTTGGGGAATATGTTTTTCAAAACAGACTTTTCTTTTTTGAAAATGCTTTCTTTTAAAACCTTTTTGAAAATAATTTTCAAAAACTTTATCCAATCTGGTAACCTTCAGCTCTGATAATAAGTGTGATACCCCACGTCCGTGAATGTCACTCACTAAGGGAATGCATTAAGTTTCGTGAAGCGTTATAGGTAAACAGAACAGAAACATTACAAGACAGATATAAAATAGCAGCAGAATTAAAAACTTTTATTAATCATAAAGCATGGTTAAACCATATGTCTGAAAATACATAAACTCAGTACATCATTAAAAACTTCTGTCTTGTACTTTAAATATCAGAGTACAATAACAAAGAAAGCATAATCCCCAAATCATAAGCCATAGTAGCAAAGATGGAAGCTTGAGCAATACATCTAGAAGCCCCAAACAAGACGATAGCAGAATCCTGACTAAGCCTGAGAATTCCCTCCCTTGAGAACCGGGGGGAGGGGGTGAGGGAAACAGAAGAAAGAAGGAGAAACAAAAGGGTCAGACATAAAGTCTGGTGAGTCTAGTCACTTTTAGCCAGTAAATAAATAAAAGTAACATGATAGGCATATAAAGTGGATAAGAGAGATCACTACATAAATGGCAGGTGTGACAAGGTAGACAGGATTAGGTGTATGTGCCTCACCAGTGATTATTCTGCACTATTACTAGTATAACTGAAATGAGATGATCCATTCCACTATAAGTTGGTAGGCTTAGGTCATACGTCTAAGTATACCCTAACCACTACCCTAATCGATCGGCTTCCTACCTTGTAGATATCCTGTGCTAGCCCCACAGTAGGAGGTATCACTTCCTAAAGTGGCAACCCATGGGGGTGCACAACCATATCTACTGGTGTCAAGGTCGTCTTAGCCCCCTCTGCCCAGCCCATGCACGCACATGTCCCTGGTCGGTTTGCGCCGCCCACACCATCCGTCTCGTTTGGATCTCTTACAATCAATCGGTAAGCGTGCCTCTTCTCCGCCTAGTACGGAGTTCTTTACTTGATACCAACTCCGGGTTACTAACTGAAATGGGTCCCAAAAATATGATACAAGCTCTCCCCTTGTCTTGTATCCCCACTAGGTTTTCCACTGACTATGAATACCCTTAGGTGTCTTTAATCACGTAGCCCTATACCAGTTATGCATACCCTAAAAGGGTGTCACTAATTACATAACTTTATAATATTTTTCCCTGGTTATGTATACCACTAGGTGTCTTTAATTACATAACCTTATTTATTTCTACCAATTATGCTTACCCTAAAGGGTGTCTTTAATTACATAATTCCAATCTTTCTACCGGTTATGCTTACCTACAAGTATCTTTAATACATAACCCCCAATCTTCCAACTGGTTATGCTTACCTATAGGTGTCTTTAATACATAATCCTATCATTTCTACAAGTTATGCTTACCCTAAAAGGTGTCATTAATTACATAACTTTATTATTTCCACCAATTATGTATACCACTAGGTGTCTTTAGTTACATAACCTTATCGGGTTAAGTTTGTGGGCCTATATTTACTAATATTACCCACCTATCTAAGATTTACTTAACCCTCCCACTGATTCAAGCATGTTTATTTAATGGTTAAGTTTGTGGGCCTATATATCCTAATATTACCCACCTACCCAAGATTTACTTAACCTCCTACTGATCCAAGCATGTTTGTTTAATGGTTAAGTTGTGGGCCTATATATATACTAATATTACCCACCTACCCAAGATTTACTTAACCTCCCACTGATCCAATCAACTTTTACTTAACCCTAACTTCAGTTCTATATCATACAATCCATATGGATTAGATTTGGTTAAGTAGTCCAATTCATTACCATGTCCATTTATGGTTTATAATGGGCTAGACCTCCCACATTAGGCCTACAACGTGTGGATGTTGGATATGCCGGTCGGGTCCAGGCAGTCTTATTCCACAGTTGATCCAAACCTCCTGTCTTAGCCCAATTCATATTTGCGTACATAGACCTCCCACATTACGTTCAACATTAGTGGCTGCTGGATATGCCGGTTGGGTCCGAGCAGACTTCCACAACTAATGCAACCTAACCTCGTGTCTTACATACAATTACAATTCCTAATTATAATTACTAAACATTCCATTTTTAATTAATTTACCAATTAATTAATCCTTTCCTTTTATAAGTGTTAGTACCTATTTAACCCAATAATTTGAATTACATGTCCAAAAATATTCATATTCAAATTATGCTATTTTTAACCCTTTTTCCCCTATTCCTTAACTAGCACCCTCACAAAATTGGCAGTATGCCTAGGCTAGACAACAGCCTAGTCATAAATGATAATAGGGAAAAACAATAGGAATGTAATAAAAGTGATCATCTTGGAATAAACATAAACTTAGCATGATAATGTGAACATACATACTGGCATGGACAAGTAATTATTATCATAACAAGATGAACATAAAACTAGTGAACATAATATGATGTCTCAATAAGCACAGTAAGATCTAAATCAACAGTTTAGATGTCCCATTTATTTAGATCTAACATAATAACACATGGCAATAGATTGGATTACATGATCAAGATCTAGAGGTTAAAATAGAACTAACATGATAACACAAGGTGATAAATTAGATCACATAGAATGGATTTAACATGATAACAAAAGGTGATAATCTAGATCTGACTATCAATTTCAATGTCCACATAAATTAGATCTATTAGTTTATAAATAAATCTACACAAATCCACATAATAGCACGCCATAGAAGTTATAATTTAGATAAAGATTTAGATCCAATCCTAACCAATTCAAGGTGGCATATGTTCATGATTTACATAAATGATTAGGTTTATCCAATGACATAACTATTCAAATTGACAGATTTATATTAAGCACAATATATTTACAAACCATGATCCACAATAATAACATAGTTGTAATAACCCGGAAATCTGAGCCAATTTAAAATTTTTATTTTGGCAATTTTAGCGAATTTTGAATATTTAAAATGAATTATTTTAAATAATATCGACGAGAAATTTATTTTGAATATTATTCGAACGTATATATTTATATACGTCGTCGTTAGAATATAAATATTTATTTATATATATAATGAATTGAAAATGGCGCGATAGTTCGATAATTCGATTTCGAAATTCAAATGAATGTACAGGATTCAAAATAAACCGGATTTTAGTGAAACCAAAAATATTTGAATCTAATTGAGAATATCTTTCCAACGAATCCGAGAAATCAAAATTTCATAGTGGGAATCAAAAGACATGCCCAGTTGAAAATTCAGAATAGTCGCTATGGAATTCTAACCCTTAAAAATAGCCATTTTGCAAACGACCTCGGATTTCGACGAAACCACTTCTGTTGGATCCATGATGTCTAGTTATTGCTAGGTTTCAAATTTCATAATTTTTCGAATCAATATGTGAGCGTGGCAAAGGAAAACGCGTTTGGCCAGTTTCAGTTGATTTTAATCGACTGGAAAATGGCCATTTTTCAAACAGTCTCATAATTCGACGAAACTAGTTTTGTTAGGACCGTATCGTCAATACGAAGTTAGAAAATATTTTTCGGGAATTTTTAGAGTCCGTATGTGGCCCCGGTAAATTGAAATGCGCGTTTGAATTGAATATATATAGATCTATATTGTAAATTTAGCGGAAACAGATCATAACGGCCGAATTGGCTTACGAAACATATCCCATTGTGTTTGGAATGGGGGTAAAATGCTAGGGACAACAGTCGGTAGGTTCGGATTCGAGTCAAAAATAAAAGTTGCTTTTTGAATTAACAAATAAAAATTAAATATATATTTATATAAAACTACCCCCTTCCTCTCTTCAGAAGTCAACCCCCCCTTTTCTGGGAATAAAGAAAAAAAAACCTCGTCGATGTCGAGGCCGCCCACCACCGACGGCGACGTCGCCCCACCCCCCTCCCCCCCACGCCGCGCCTGACAGCCACCATCCCCCGACCCTATTTCCTCCGCCCTCGTCGAACCCGCGAGACCCGATATCCCTCCCTCGAACCCCCAAATCGCGCAACCCCCTTCATGCCGCCGCCTCCACTCCCTGGCCAACCACCGACGGCTCAGCACCCTTCTACCTCCGACGCAGCGAGCACCCCCTCCGATAACTGTAAGTTTTCATTTTCATTTTTATTTATTTCTTTTGTTTGATAAAAATCAGTTAAATAAAAATAATAAAAGAAGAGGAATCAGTTTTCTCTTGTATACCAAGGATAAAAAAATATAGTTTTTTATAACTATATATATAGTTATGATTTCTATAAATATAATTTTTATCAGAAGTAAGGTTTGATTTTATATGAAGTAAAACAAGATTTTTATATGAAGAAAAATTACATCCTTATATATGAAGGGGAGTAATAAAAATTCGATTTTTATATATTGAATAGCAAAGTAAAAATTCGATTTTTATATATTGAATAGCAAAGTAAAAATTCGATTTTTATAAATTGAATAGCAAAGTAAAAATTCAATTTTTATATATTGAATAGCAAAGTAAAAATTCGATTTTTATATATTGAATAGCAAAGTAAAAATTTGATCTTTATATATGTAGTAGAAATATAAAAATATAATTTTTATATAGAAAGAAGCATTGTAAATATATATAAAAAGTAGAAATAAAAATATGATTTTTATTTATTGAAATGAAGTAATAAAAATATAATTTTTATTTGAACAGCGTGAAAAGAACTGCATTGGAATTTCAAGCAGATCGAAAAAGTTCAACAGTTCAAAAGCAAAGCACGGCGGAGTGGAACCCTCTGTGAGAACTTCCCACCTTTTAATTTTGTTTTCTAGTTAACAATATATACTAGGATGAAGACGGTGTTTAGTAGCACCTGACACCCGTCGTCCACAGACCATGGACGGCTTGTATGCTTGTTTGTTTGATTTTGATGTGTAGTTGATTGTGTGATGTGATGTGAAAAGAATTAAAATATTTATATAGTTAAAAAAATATTTTATAGTTGAAAATATAATTTTTAACGTAAATGTGAATAAATTAATATAAACAAATCGAACGATTTGTTTATATACACACATTTGACTGATATTGATTGGGACGATAAATTTTACACATCGCCCAACTACACAAATAAAATATGTGGTTGATTGTTTGAAACCCCACACGGGTATTGGGATGATATATGACATACACTAATCCCAATAATTAGTTGTATGTCGATCGATTGATTGACAGACGGTTATAAGCGTTAAATATTTGTATTTGATGCTTATACAGTGTAGAATGCACTTTGGATGACGGTTGATTATTTGTCATTGTTGATATATACATGTGCTGTAGAAAACCCATATAATCAACATTATATGGTAATTGATTGGGCCTCATTCTAGTTTTGAAATAGAAATATTTGAAATAAAAATATTTGAATAGAAATATTTGAAATAGAATATTTGAAAATAGAAATATGTGAAGCCGTGTTGATTAGATTGACACCATTTTGACGTGAACGATATTTATATCGATTTTATTCATTTTATAATGAATATCGAAAGTGATTTCAAAATATGATATATTGAATAGAAATGAATTCGAATTGAAATTGAATAGAATTGAAATTCAAATTGAAATTGAATAGAAATGAATTCGAATTGAAATTGAATAGAAATGAATTCGAATTGAAATAGAAATGAATTGAATTCAAATTGAAATTGAATAGAATTGAATTCGAATTGAAATTGAATTAAAAATCGATTTGAATTGAAATCAATTTGAAATGAATTTAAAACGAATTTATGAGGAAAAATTCAATTTTTGATTTGAATTTGAAATGAAGTTGAAATCGTTTTGAAAACGAATTTAAAACGATTTATAAAATACGTTTTAAAGGGAAATCGACGAAGTATATATTATATATATATATTATATATATAATATAATGGCCTGAATAGAACGCGCCGCGCAGCGGTAGTTCGTGAATTTCGACCATTGACTTTGAATGGATATTGCGGGAGATCCGACCGTCGGATTCTCCTAAAACCGAAACCGTTGGGTTCGTGTCGAAAAGAGATTTCTAATGAATATTAGAAATTTGAAATCTAACGGTTGGATTTGGAATTATGTCCAAATCAAATTTGGAAAAGGTCGCTGTAAGTGCAGTTCAATGGTCGTTGATGGAAATCGACTGTACGGGCCTTGATAAAATTATTAAAAATATCAATAATTTGTGTAAAATCATAAGAAATGATTTGTGAAGAATTGGGACGAAAAACTCCATATTTGAAAAGATAAAAATAGATTTTTATCGAATTGAACTAGTTTTGAACTAGAATTATAATTCTATTTATTTTTTTAAAATAAATAAAGTGGATTTGAAATGGTTTTGAAAATAACCAGAATTTCCAATAATTAAATTGGAGTGAATTTGAATTGAAATTGTCTTTGGAATATTTCGATGTTAGATTTCGTGATGATACAGATATTGTTATGGGAATTTGAAAGATATATATATATCGTTATTTCCAATACGATATTTGTTGGTCGTAGAATTTGATACTGAATATAAGCCGATATATTTTCTATTCAGAGCCTTGTATTTAATATCAAATGTGATTTGGGTTTGTTGTGAATGGTGTCTTCATTAACACTGTTCTTAAGCCCAGTTGAGAAAAAGATTAAATCTTTTTATTTAGATTTAATGAAGTGTACCAATTAAATGATATTTAATTGGAATTGAATTGGAATGTGATTTTGGGTTTATCGTGAACCGTGTTTTAAATGACACTGATTCTTTATCCCAGTTAAAGATTAAAACTAAGTGGAGTTTTAATGAATCTTTAATTAGATTGGAATGGTCGAGAATGGAGTATAGCCAGTTCTTGTTGCAGTCATGGTGGTGGGTTCTCGCTTTGCAGTTTGGTGGCGAACGGGAGACTCTTACCCCCACATGTCCCTTGTGAGGGTTGGTTAGGCAGTGGCCGGGAGGCTCGAGAGGGTCGCCGTAAAACAAGTGTACTGGGGGACCACTTGGAAGCCACGGTGGGTTGTACCTGCTGCTTTAGGGGAAGAAGGGATGGTTGCAAAGCCTACCAGATTTCGTCGGGCTACTTCATTTGGTATCAGAGCTTTGGTTTACAAAGCTCAGAGAACAAGACACATTAGAACCATATGAAAGAATTCATAAGAGATTGGATTAGTAATATCCAATGGGAATGACTCGTTAGAGATGGGATCAGTAGTATCATAGAACAAGTGTGAAGAGTATATTTTTAAAATGAAACAAATTCTGTTCTAAAAATTTAAATCAATTATTCGTATTTGATTATTTATTTTATACTGATTTGGACAATCCAGTATATAAATATTTTGCATATACGCCTTGCAAACGTATATTCGAAGTTTTAATATATTGGATAGATATAGAATCACACTCTAGTCGCCCGGAGATGATTCTGTTGATGACTACGTAGCATCAGCAGTTTGTGTTCGAGTCTCGAAGGGGTGATATCTATATATTTCCTATTGACTGGTGTGAGAACCAAAATTAGATAGGGCCTATTGTTGTGATTTGGCATTAAAAACATGATTTTTTGACTATGTATCAAAATTATGAATTTGACAAGCTAATCAACTAATTGATTGATGGTTGTGTTGTTGATTATTGGCTGATTAATTAAAATATGTACCCTATAACCAAATTGAATCAAATAGTGAATTGCATTGAAAATTGGTCGCATTTGCTTGCATATACATGTACTTACATTGAACAGGTCATTGCAAGGAGGCTAGAGCAGAGAATAAATTTTGTTTGCCCGACAAATAGGTACATGTTTACCATAGTTTACTGTTTTGTTTGGGTGATGATGGTTTTATGAGCCGATTGGCTAGCCACTTGGCTTTTTCTTTTTCTTTTTGATTGAAGAAGGCCATGGGAGGCTATATGAAATATCTCGAAGTACCCGGTGCAGGGGAGGTTATGGCGAAATTTTTCGAAATTTTTTGGGTGTTAGCCAAATTTTTGAAAGGTTTTTAGAAACTGAAAAGTTGAAGAACTTAAGCCGTAAAGAAAATAATGAAAGTTGAGTTGGTTTTTAAAACAACTTTCGGCTTCGTTCCTTTTCGGGGACGAAAAGTTTTAAGTGGGGGAGATTGTAATAACCCGGAAATCTGAGCCAATTTAAAATTTTTATTTTGGCAATTTTAGCGAATTTTGAATATTTAAAATGAATTATTTTAAATAATATCGACGAGAAATTTATTTTGAATATAATTCGAACGTATATATTTAAATACGTCGTCGTTAGAATATAAATATTTATTTATATATATAAAAGGAATTGAAAATGGCGCGGTAGTTCGATTATTCGATTTCGAAATTCAAATGAATGTACATGATTCAAAATAAACCGGATTTTAGTGAAACCAAAAACATTTGAATCTAATTGAGAATATCTTTCCAACGAATCCGAGAAATCAAAATTTCATAGCGGGAATCAAAAGATATGCCCAGTTGAAAATTCAGAATAGTCGCTATGGAATTCTGGCCCTTAAAAATAGCCATTTTGCAAACGACATCGGATTTCGACGAAACCACTTTTGTTGGATCCATGATGTCTAGTTATTGCTAGGTTTCAAATTTCGTAATTTTTTGAATCAATATGTGAGCGTGGCAAAGGAAAACGCGTTTGGCCAGTTTTAGTTGATTTTAATCGACTGGAAAATGGCCATTTTTCAAACGGTCTCAGAATTCGACGAAATTAGTTTTGTTAGGACCGTATCGTCAATACGAAGTTAGAAAATATTTTTCGGGAATTTTTAGAGTCCGTATGTGGCCCCGGTAAATTGAAATGCGTGTTTGAATTGAATATATAGATCTGTATTGTAAATTTAGCGGAAACAGATCGTAACGGCCGAATGGCTTATGAAACATATCCCATTGTGTTCGGAATGGGGGTAAAATGCTAGGGACAACAGTCGGTAGGTTCGATTTCGAGTCAAAAATAAAAGTTGCTTTTTGAATTAACAAATAAAAATTAAATATATATTTATATAAAACTACCCCCTTCCTCTCTTCAGAAGTCAACCCCCCCTTTTCTGGAAATAAAGAAGGAAAAAACCTCGTCGATGTCGAGGCCGCCCACCACCTACGGCGATGTCGCCCCCCACCCCGCGCCTGACAGCCACCATCCCCGACCCTATCTCCTCCGCCCTCGTCGAACCCGCGAGACCCGATACCCCTCCCTCGAACCCCCAAATCGCGCAGCCCCCCCCCCCCCCAAATCGCGCAGCCCCCTTCATGCCTCCCCTCCCCTCCCTGGCCAACCACCGACGGCTCAACACCCTCCTACCTCCGACGCAACGAGCACCCCCTCCGATAACTGTAAGTTTTCATTTTTATTTTTATTTATTTCTTTTGTTTGATAAAAACCAGTTAAATAAAAATAATAAAAGAAGAGGAATCGGTTTTCTCTTGTATACCAAGGATAAAAAAATATGGTTTTTTATAACTATATATATATAGTTATGATTTCTATAAATATAATTTTTATCAGAAGTAAGGTTTGATTTTATATGAAATGAAACAAGATTTTTATATGAAGAAAAATTACATCTTTATATATGAAAGGGGGTAATAAAAATTCGATTTTTATATATTGAATAGCAAAGTAAAAAATTTGATTTTTATATATTGAATAGCAAAGTAAAAATTCGATTTTTATATATTGAATAGCAAATTAAAAATTCGATCTTTATATATGTAGTAGAAATATAAAAATATAATTTTTATATAGAAAGAAGCATTGTAAATATATATAAAAAGTAGAAATAAAAATATGATTTTTATTTATTGAAATGAAGTAATAAAAATACAATTTTTATTTGAACAACGTGAGAAGAACTACATTGGAATTTCAAGCAGATCGAAAAAGTTCAACAGTTCAAAAGCAAAGCACGGCGGAGTGGAACCCTCTGTGAGAACTTCTCACCTTTTAATTTTGTTTTCTAGTTAATAATATATACTAGGATGCAAACGGTGTTTAGTAGCACCCGACACCCATCGTCCAAGACCATGGACGGCTTGTATGCTTGTTTGTTTGATGTTGATGTGTAGTTGATTGTGTGATGTGATGTGAAAAGAATTAAAATATTTATATAGTTAAAAATATTTTATAGTTGAAAATATAATTTTTAACGTAAATGTGAATAAATTAATATAAACAAATCGAACGATTTGTTTATATACACACATTTGACTGATATTGATTGGGACGTTAAATTTTACACATCGCCCAACTCCACAAATAAAATCTGTGGTTGATTGTTTGAAACCCCACACGGGTATTGGGATGATATATGACATACACTAATCCCAATAATTAGTTGTATGTCGATCGATTGATTGACAGACGGTTATAAGCGTTAAATATTTATATTTGATGCTTATACAGTGTAGAATGCACTTTGGATGATGGTTGATTATATGTCATTGTTGATATATACATGTGTTGTAGAAAACCCATATAATCAACATTATATGGTAATTGATTGGGCCTCATTCTAGTTTTGAAATAGAAATATTTGAAATAGAAATATTTGAATAGAAATATTTGAAATAGAATATTTGAAAATAGAAATATATGAAGCCGTGTTGATTAGATTGACGCCATTTTGACGTGAACGATATTTATATCGATTTTATTCATTTTATAATGAATATCGAAAGTGATTTAAAAATATGATATATTGAATAGAAATGAATTCGAATTGAAATTGAATAGAATTGAAATTCAAATTGAAATTCAAATTGAAATTGAATAGAAATGAATTCGAATTGAAATTGAATAGAAATGAATTTGAATTGAAGTAGAATTGAATTGAATTTAAATTGAAATTGAATAGAATTGAATTCGAATTGAAATTGAATTAAAAATCGATTTGAATTGAAATCAATTTGAAATGAATTTAAAACGAATTTATGAGGAAAAAATCAATTTTTGATTAGAATTTGAAATGAATTTGAAATCGTTTTGAAAACGAATTTAAAACGATTTATAAAATACGTTTTAAAGGGAAATCGACGGAGTATATTATATATATATATATATATAATATAATATAATATAATGGCCTGAATAGAACGCGCCGCGCAGCGGTAGTTCGTGAATTTCGACCATTGACTTTGAATGGATATTGCGGGAGATCCGACCGTCGGATTCTCCTAAAACCGGAACCGTTGGGTTCGTGTCGAAAAGAGATTTCTAATGAATATTAGAAATTTGAAATCTAACGGTTGGATTTGGAATTATGTCCAAATCAAATTTGAAAAAGGTCGTTGTAAGTGCAGTTCAATGGCCGTTGATGGAAATCGACTGTACGGGCCTTGATAAAATTATTAAAAATATCAATAATTTGTGTAAAATCATAAGAAATGATTTGTGAAGAATTGGGACGAAAAACTCCATATTTGAAAAGATAAAAATAGTTTTTTATCGAAATTAACTAGTTTTGAACTAGAATTATAATTCTATTTATTTTTTTAAAATAAATAAAGTGGATTTGAAATGGTTTTGAAAATAACCAGAATTTCCAATAATTAAATTGGAGTGAATTTGAATCGAAATTGTCTTTGGAATATTTCGATGTTGGATTTCGTGATGATACAGATATTGTTATGGGAATTTGAAAGATATATATATATGTATATCGTTATTTCCAATACGATATTTGTTGGTTGTAGAATTTGATATAGAATATAAGCCGATATATTTTCTATTCAGAGCCTTGTATTTAATATCAAATGTGATTTGGGTTTGTCGTGAATGGTGTCTTCATTAACACTGTTCTTAAGCCCAGTTGAGAAAAAGATTAAATCTTTTTATTTAGATTTAATGAAGTGTACCAATTAAATGATATTTAATTGGAATTGAATTGGAATGTGATTTTGGGTTTATCGCGAACCGTGTTTTAAATGACACTGATTCTTTAACCCAGTTAAAGATTAAAACTAAATGGAGTTTTAATGAATCTTTAATTAGATTGGAATGGTCGAGAATGGAGTATCACCAGTTTTGCTCCAGGCGATAGTTAAATCTTTAATTAGATTTGAATGTGAAATGGTAATTGAATTTACCAATAACACCGTGGTGTTAGATATGAAGTATTACCAGTTTTACTTCATGGGATGAATAGGTTGGGATTGGGAAATTAAAATAAATGATTACTTCGGTATGGTTCGCTAATCCCGACTAGTTTGAATTGATATTCAAAGGAGATTAAAGAATAAATTTAAAGAATTCATCTTTGATAAAATTAATGGGAACCTTTCCCAAAGTATAAGAAAATTTGAACAAAAGAATATTCTGAATTGGAATGAGGCGTATGTTGTGTTTGTGTAACACTTGTTTATTATATATGCGAGTTATTCAGAAAGACCGGGTTTATCCCATTCTGAATAACTGATTTGACGTGGTGTCGAAGATGAAGACGGTGGTCGAAGACCGGAGGTCTTCACGTCGTTTGGGTGATTACTGATGATCTTGATTGGGCCGTACACCCTAGAGGAGGGAATCAGTTAGTGATCGTCCAGACGTACTTGGAGATCGATGGATATGCGGGGTACTAGGTGCCTCCGGTTTCATTCAGACCCAGAACGAACTTGTAAATGGACTGTGTGTCTGACATTGGGTTTTAGTCTGTGTGATTGATTTCTATTAAATATATATCTGTTTGGCGGCGGAGAATTTATTCTCTTGCTTAACGCCCTTCTCTGAGACGTACGAGCTCAAGGGTTATATATTGATGGATATCAAACGCATGGAGTGAATTGCCTGTGTGGCATGCCTAAGTGGCAATTGATCAAGTCTTCTATTGAAAAGAAAAGTCTTGTGGTGATGATCAAAGCACAGCCTGTGTGGCATAGCTTTGTGTAACGTTGATTCGCGAGCCTCACACCCCGGTTGTGAACCAGAAACGGGAGATGACGTCAGGGAGGGCATGCGTTTCCTTCTAGCTAGAAGTGGCGTAAGTGGTTTTACATGCCCTAACGAGTTTGACTTATGTTGTTGTTGCTGTTGCGAGGCGCCTCGGTTAAATCGGACGATCCGGGTCTGATGGAGTCATTCGTTGGCTCATTTACGCCCCAAAGGGCGGGGAAACGCAGTGTTCAGGAATTTTAATCCACATCGGTGGACCGACCCTGAGGATCCAAGAGTCACTCGAGCTCTGATCCTGAGACTCGGGCTAGACAGTCTCGAATCGGTAGAGGACTATCTTTTGCCTCGGTTCATAGATGGAATTCCAATTTCCAAATACATGACTTTACGGTTTTTATTTTAGAGCCTAGTATGGCGACATGATATATGGTACCCATGCCGTCTATGATTGATATTTATGATTGAAATTGCTTTGACACTATACACTTATAGTAATATCAAAATAATCTGTTTTTAAACGTATCAAGCATTCTTTGGCTATTATAAGGTAAAACCCTTTCCTCCGGCTTGCGTTGCATTGTGTGATGGGACCTGGGTCTTATAATAGCTTCATTGTTCTTTATTTAGCATTGCGTTGTTGTTTTATGCACTGGTATTCTTGGGAGGAAACCCGTTCCGTGTTATACGGCGTGGTCCCTTGATTTACCTAACTGTAAAATAAAGATTAATAACTGTTTTAGTTCTCACACCAGTCCCATGACTGACCTGGAGTTTATTGTTTTAACCTAAACTCTGGGTGCCCTTATTTTGACACGGGCAGCTAGTAGTTTTGGTTTTGCAGATTTAAATTCACAGGATCCTGGTTTACAGCTGGAACGATATCTGGAAAGCTTTGTATCCGTATATTTTATTCTAGGTGTGTATTGTATATTTTCCGCTGCTATGTAATGTGTTGTAATCTCTGATATTTTTCTGTTGTGCAATATTTATTTATACTCTGTATATTCTTGTATTATAATGAATTGTTGTAATAAGCAATGAAATATTCTTCCGTCTGCGTTCTGATCTGTCTTGTCCTCAAAGTAATTCGTTCTTTCTCTTCTCTTCGGAGACCGGGGAAGTTTGGGTCGCTTCAATAGTAGAATAATCACCATTGGATTGGATCTACAGAAATAGATCGATCATGACATAGTAGAATAATCACAATCGAATTGGATCTAAAGAAATAGATCTACCATGACATAGCAGAATAATCACAAAAAAATTGATCTATAATGATATAGTATCAGATATGATAATAGCGTAGATTCATGGTCTACACATATCCAAATCACAGTCTTTCATAATTTGATTTTATTTATCTAAACCTAAAAGCAACTAGAACTCACAGCGTTAGGTTTAGAGAATAGAGAGAATGGATATTGAATTCTGAATTTGATTTGCAAAGTATGTAGTTGTAGAAAACGGTTCAGTTCGCATTCCAGCAGCATATGGCCTCCATGACTTCCAATGAAGAAAACATGAGAAATAACTACATATTTATAGCTGCAAAGCCCTCTAAAACCGACTGCCTGTGGGTCGACCCCTGTAGGTGGAAGTTCGAACAGTTCTGGATAGAATTCTGACTCAGCTCTGACTCATACGTATGTATATAATTTTTCTGCGCGTATACAAACTTAAAACCCTCTTAACTTCCTCAAACGGTGTCCGTTTTACGCAAACCCAATGTCTATCTTGACCAGCTTTTCGAGACAGACGCAATGATGCAATTCGTTTCCTCTAATTCTAAAAATTAAATTAATTATTATTTTATTTAATCTCTTTTAGTGTTGTTAAAAATTTGAGTGTTACAGATTCCGTCCTTTATTTCATGGCTACACGGGATACCACCGATTACTTTACTCAACCCAAACAATTACAAACAACCCTATAACTCTTCAATAACACTTGATTCAGAGAGTAGAGAGTGTAGAGAGAAGAAGTTTGATCAAAACGGAATTGAATTCGGCAGAGTTTAAGTGTAGAAATCATAAAAATGATTAAGAATAATGATGTAGAGAAAGGGGATGAAGTTAGAGAAGAAGAGATGATTAAAAATTCAAATTTAATCCCTTTTTATAGTGTATGAAAAGATGTCACGCTTCAGAATTGTAACGAACTGGGATTTTTGACTCCGAAAATCAACACAAAAGCTACCATGTTGACTATTCGAACATCGGAAATACCTGATCACTAATAGAAAGAAGTTAGAGGGTGAGAATAGATAAGATAGAAAAATATTAGAATAGAAGAAGAAGATCACCATAGAACAGAATCAGAGTAATACGAATCTCACAGCGGAACGAATAAATATAATATATAACATAACTTTGCAATCTAACAGTATATATATACAATAACATTATCAGAGTACAACACTTGCACACAGCGGGAATAACAATAGCTATATTATCTCGAAGCCTCCTGCTTCAAGCTCCTCCAAGTATATCTGTACAGACCTGAACTACTTGACTGCCCGTACAAATTTGGGCACCCAAGAGTTTAGGGAAAACAAAAACAAAATTAGCTCTTGGTCGGTCATGGGACTGGTGTGAGTAAACTCAAATCACTTGGTTTAACTTTTCAAAAGAAATGATAATCGTAAGACCGATCCACACATAAACACGGATGGTTTTTACCTTACGATAACCCAAAACATTTTTGGAAATCAATACTTCTCTGATATTATAATAATGCCTAATCACAAGTAAATAACAATCTAGCAGAACGCTTGCATCTCACATTCCACATATATAGTATACAAACAAAACCGCGGGCGCTTATTGGAGATTGGATTCCGACTATGACAAGGTATGAGACCACCTGCCGATAGTGTATCTCTAGAGGCGAATACACTGGGTTCAACAAGAACGTCTTGCAACCCGGCCAACACATGACCGACCACTCATTTCTCTTGAGTGTATCGAATGTATACCACCAACAGTTGAGAGCTACCCACCTTTCCCGAAAAGGGACAGCATCGAAAATAGATAAAAGAATAAAATGGATTTTCTCTAGATAAGTGATATACACCCTAATGAGAGCGACCCACCTAGCCATGATGCCTGCCCGATTTCTGTCATTTCTCAGTTGATGAGGCTTGAGGTCATAACGTATCTTTTGGAACACCTGACCACCCTTTACGTTGAATGCCACATCGTCATACCCACCAAATCAAAAATTGATTTCCCCAAAAATACCATGGGTACAAAGCTAAGAGAAACGAATTCCTCCGCCACCAAATGTAAGTACGTTTTGAAGAGATCAAGTTACGCGATCCGTTAGATATATTCTGTCAGACATTCGTCCATTCACGTTGTCCTAGGACTGGACAAACCGAAGGCACTATTCTGTAAACAGGATAGCCCTTGCATAACTCCGTCTTCAATTATTTTCATTATATTTGATCGCAACGCTAACATCCATACAGAGTGGTTTTCAGATAATAAATCTGATCCCGGTCTCTACGTATTGACGACGGAAAAATGGTCAAAAACTTCGATAGTCGGTGATTTAACTATCAAAGAAAAATAGGTGTACAACCAACGATCTTATTTCAAATAGAAATTCGATCGATCAATCATCAATCAACACCGATCTTCTTTAATTTAATTTATCATTAATTTATTCATTTCCCATTTCTATATATTTGTAAATTCCTATTTTCTAAATCTAGAAAATGTACTTTATTAATCATTTGAAAACATCTCCATATTTACTCCCATTTCTTGTTTTCTATATTAGAAAACATTTCCGATTTCTTTTATTTGGAAAAACATTTCCAAAACTCCTTTATTGGATTTAACAGATGTTTAAATAGAACATCACTAAGCCAATTCAAACCATTACACTCATTAACTAAATTTACTTAACCAACCCTCACTATCGAACCTTAACCATTTCTTAGTTAAAATTGAAGCCAATCAAGTTGGGGTATAATTACCTCTCAGACCTTAACTGAACAACATTTCTAACCTCGAAATAGACAAAGTCCACTTTTCAAATCTTTAACAAACTTCCTTACATAACTTTCGGATTCTATTTACGGATCCACTTCTTTATTTTAAATCATTGATTATAACTATAGCATTATAGTCCCTTCTTCTTAGATATCTAACTTCAAAATATAACTTTTATTCCTTAATTTAACTAAATAACTAAATAGACAATGTATGAAGAAATCATTAAATCTTGATTAAAAACGGAAAGTGTACTTTCCCGAATTCGATATAATCGGATTCCAACGTATAACTCTCTATCGAAAAATCTCTATTCGATAACTCCTTTTCGAAAAAACTATATTCGATAACTCTTTCTTCGAATAACTATATTCGATAATCTCTGTTCGAATGATTTACATTCGATTAACTCTCCTTTTGAATAAACTATATTCGATTAACTCCCTTAATTCTATTCGAATAAACTATTTCGAATAACTCCTTTGGATTAACTCGGTTTGATTAACTCGTCTTGACTAACTCAACTCGATTAACTCAACTTGATTAACTTACTTGATTAACTTACTTGATTAACTCAACTTATTTAACTCCTATCGAATAACTTATATTCGAATAAATATGTCTGTTTTAACTTTATTTCAAATGGCTAATATTCGATTTAACTCCATTCGCTTGACTCTAGATCGCAGCGATCACAATGGTTACGCCTGATTCCCTCTGGAAACATCCGACCGTCGTAGGCTATCTACAGCCCTACGAATTACGCTAGCAGTCGTACGAAATGGCAACTCATCCTGAATAACTATGTTTGACTAACTATATCTCAAATAACTATTTTCGATCAACTCTAATTGGATAATTAATATTCAATTAATCCTAATTCGATTAACTATGTTCAATTTACTTTATCTGGTTAACTCTTACTGGTTAACTCTATCTAATTAACCCAGCTGGTTAACTCCAACTGATTAACTCTAACCAATTACTCTAATTCGATTAACTCTAATCGATTACTCTAATTCGATTAACTCTAATTGATTACTCTAATTCGATTTACTCTAACCGATTAACTCTTAATCGACTAACTCTTCGTCCATATTCAGTTTCAAATATCGATGTTGAAATCGATTCTTACTTCTCTATATAAGTCCTGACTTGTGTATTATATTTATCCAATGATAAACATTTTATTTAATTTATAAAACCTTATTTATAATTTTATCTTCTTACTTTATCTGTTAAAAAAGATTTCTCTTAAATGTTCACTTTGAATTCATATTCTGTTATACCTGTGTGCGAAGCACAGGTCTAAACCTTCCTAGTGTAAAATTCTCTTTTTATACAATCTATTCATTTTTCAAGTATTTCCTTTTTATAGTCTATTTATTTTCGAAATAAATATTTTCTTTATAATTCTATTTATTTTCCTGAATAAATATTTCTTTATGATTCTATTTATTTTCCTAAATAAATATTTCAATTTATAATCTATTTGTAAATGTTTTACAAATATTCCCTTTTCAATTCTATTTGTAAATGTTTTACAAATACTTCCTTTTTCATTTGTTTTCACAAATATTTCCTCTTTGTATTTTATCATATTTATTTCCCTAAATAAATATTTCTTTTTATAATATCATATTTAAAAATGTTTCTTTTTATAACATCTTTTGATTTTATACATATTTCTTTTTCAATATAACATTCAAAATTTCCTTTTTAACATTCCAGTATTCCTTATGGTATTTAACATACTATATAACAATGATCGGTATCATTCAAACATACAAAATCAACAATAGATTTCATATCACATCATATAACACAATATATTAAAAAAACAGTAAAATAAATGTTGAGGAACCCAGTTGGGTCCCTCCGACCTGTTTCCCTGCATCCACAGATGTTAATCAACATAAATAACATGAATATGAAATATTCTGATAACAAAATCAATATTCGATTAACGATTTATATATATATCGTTATCTATATTTTCAACCAATTTACTAGCAGTTCAACCAAACGGCCAACACACAGCAAACAACCATCATTTATAAATTCTAATTTTTTTTATAAAATATAAATTGAGCAGAGTTTGTGAGATTTACTTACATTGGACGGTTATCGTTAAATAACGATAATTGGTCATTGATTTGATTTAGGCGTTTAATTTCACCATAAATCCAAACGAGCTCCAATTTACTCCCGGTCAGTTCCATAGTGTAGCCACCGTCCATACGATCCTGTCGATCTTGTTTTGCTGAATTTCGATACCGTATGAACAAGTTATTGAATTTACAAGATTATACACATTAATTAAACTAAATTGAATTTCCTTTTAATATAATTGGGCCTTTACCTTCAAAAATCTAGCCCATGACCGCTCCTCCCAAGCCCGCACCCAAATTCCTTCTTTCCCGTTCACTGGAAATTGCGGCTTCAACACAATAGCCATTACGGCTTCTCCATCCCTTTCGTACTCCTCCTCTTCACCAGAAATTCCACAAAAATATCCATACTTCTCCTCTTCCGATTCTCCAACTATTTCAGCCCTCACACCTCAACTCGACGCAATAATGCAATTTCCATTCTCTAGCATCCTTCGAGCAGCTACAGTTCAGTATCGAACTTTTTAACCACCGAAATCACCCATACTTGGAACGCAGCCTCCATTCGATCTCAGAAACCCCAAACCGATGTCTAAATCGTGAATCAATGTTTATAAAACTCGAAATTATGAACCCTAGAAACCCGCTATGCTGAAAACACCGTCAAACTCCTCAGACAGACATCGCACAACTCAAAATTGCAACTGAATCGAAGAGAATCAATCAAGGAACTCACATATATAATTATAACTATTTCTAGGATTTTATACGAATTGAATTTTGATTTATGAAGGTGGATTTCCTTTGTTTCGGAGAAGAAATACTGGCGGTTCAAGTTTGACCGCTGAAGAAATTTATGTAGGGTTTTGGGAGTTGGTAGTTAATTTATAGGATGGTTATATTTTTTTTTATTGAATTGTTTATTTCGTTTTAATGTATCGTTACTTCCATTCGTTGTTTAAAAAATATCTATGATCATACATGATATCTAAAAATCATGAAAATGGGCCTGCAGTTACTGTTTAACATTACGGACCAAACGAAACTGGTTTCATCGAATTCCGACTCCGTTTGTTCACACAGCATATTTTTAAAGTTAAAATATCGACTGTATTTCACATTAAAATCCCGTACGGCTACATACTGACTCCAGAAATCACGAAAATTGAAATCTAACAATAATTTGATATTGCAGATCCAACGAAATTAGTTTCGTCAAAAACGGAGGTCGTTTGCAAAACTGGCTATTTTTAAAGCTCTAAATAACCCATTTAAATATATAAATATATTTAAAACAATTAAATAAAAATAATTTAATATTATCTTATATATTCATACTAGAATTGTCATACAACTCCAATTGGATTTATAACTCGATATTTCAAATTTCCCAGTTATATCGATATACGATTTATATTAAAAACCCTTTTATAATATAAATATATATATTTAAAATTTCAAAGGAATTCCATAGCGACATTTCTAAAATTTGATTTGGACATAAATCAAAATCTACACGATGAAATCCCGATTTTTCTCTTCCACTAGAAAAATATACTTCCCCAGCTCCGAACGTTTCTTGTTTCACAGAAATCCGATTTAAAACGGACCCTGTACATTCAATTGAAGTTCAAATCGCCAAATAGCGAACTGCCATGCCATTTCAAGCTCGATTATAATTATATTATAATTCTACGTTCAAACTTCGTTTAAATAACATATTCGTTAATATAATTCAACTAGATTATATATATTATAAATTGTCCAATTCACATTATATTGTCAATTCACTATTTTCGACTATTTCAGAAATAAATATATTTTTCTATTATTTAAATTAATTAAATATTCACTATTATTTAATTCAACGACCATTTAAAACTCTAATTTACTATTCAAATAATTAAATAAATAAATTATAATATCGTAAAAATACGGGACATTACATTCTTCCCCAAATAATTTCGTCCTCGAAATTGCTAAGGTAGAAAACAACTATATTAACTAGTTTAAAATTATTCTTTACTTCTTTAATTTCAGTCTCAACTGAATTAATTTATTTCAATTAAAATATTAATTCATTTTGATTAACGAAAATTTTCTAACACTCTAAATTTCCGAAATTTTTTGCCAGCACCTCCTTTGTTTTAATAACCCGGAAATCCGAGCCAATTTAAATGTTTTATTTTGGCAAATTTAATGAATTTTGAATATTTAAAATGAATTATTTTAAATAATAACGACGAGAAATTTATTTTGAATAGAATTAGAACGTATATATTTATTTGAATCGACGTTAGAATATAAATATTTATTTTAAATTATAAAAGGAATTGAAAATGGCGCGGTAATTTGAAAATTCGATTTCAAAGTTCAAATGGATGTACAGGATTCAAAATAAACCAGATTTTAGTGAAACCAAAAATATTAGAATCTATTTGAGAATATCTTTCCAACGAATCTGAAAAATTGAAATTTCATAGCGGGGATAAAAAGTTATGCCCAGATGAAATTTCAAAATAGTCGCTATGGAAAATATGGCCCTTAGAAATGGAAATTTTGCAAACGACCTCGGTTTTCGACGAAACCCCTTTTGTTGGATCCGGGATGTCAATTTATTGCTAGGTTCCAAATTGCATAATTTTCGGAATCAATATGTGAGCGTGGCGAAGTTAAACATGTTTAAGTAGTTTTAGTCAATTTTGATCGACCAGAAAATGGCCATTTTTCAAACGGTCTCAGAATTTGACGAAATTAGTTTTGTTAAGACCGTATCGTCAATACGAAGCTAGAAAATATTTTTTTGGGAATTTTTAGAGTCAGTATGTGGCCCCAGTAAATTGAAATGTGCGTTCAAATCCAATATATAGATTTATATTTTGATTTTGGCGAAAACTGATCGAAACAGCCGAACTGGCTCACGATACATATCCCATTGTGTTCGGAATGGGGGTAATTAGCTATAAACGACAGGCGGTGGGTCTCGATTGGAGATCGAATTTAGAAGTTGCTTTTTAGAATTAATTTAATAATATATATATATTTTATATAAAGCTCCCCCTTCAATCCTTTCTCTCCCTTCACCGATCAGAACGGTAAAAAAAAAGGAAAAGGGCATCGCGCCCTAGACCCGTCGCCTCCTCCTCCAGGGACACCGCCGCCACACCCTGCCGCACAGCCCCCCCATCGCCGCCAGCGCCGGGCCCCCCATCGCCCCATCTCCGATCAACGAGCCCTAGCCGCCAAATCTTCAAAACCCGCCACCACCTTGTCGCTGCACCATCCCATCAGCCACCCTCCGACGCCACAACACCCCCCATCTCCGACGACCACCAGCGAGCCCCTCTTTCAGACGATGGCAGTAAACACTCCCCCCATTCCTTCCATTGTTAATGTAAGTTTGTTTTTAATTTGTTTTAAATAATTAGCATTTATATTATCAGTTTTTTTATGTGAATTAGAAAATATAAAAAGACTAGATTTTTATTTAAAACAAGTTGATATTTTTATTTTGGAGAAGTTATGATTTTAAGTATGAAATATACAATTTTTATTAGGATAGAAAGGTGAAAATTTTAAATCAGGAAAGGTGAGGTTCTTAAATGTGAAAAGCTTATATTTTTCATTATGAAAGATACTATTTTTAATTCATGAAAGGTTTAATTTTTATATTATAGAAAGAATAAAAATATGATTTTTGTGTTATAGAAAGAATAAAAATATGGTTTTTATATTATAGAAGGAATAAAAATATGATTTTTATATTATATAAAGAATAAAAATTTGATTTTTATATTATAGAGAAAATAAAAATATGATTTTTATGCTAGTATAAAGTTATGATTTATATATATATATATATTTTAGCAAAGTAAAAAATATAATCTTTACAATGTATAGAGCGATATAAAAATATAATTTTTATCCATGTAGTGATAATATAAAAATGTGATTTTTAGATATGTAGCGAACACGGACGACGAAAGTGACAAAAGGTGAGCACGGCGAAGATTTCCTACATATAAAGAGTCGTGGCGTTTGGTTTAGCTTCTCGGTGAGAACTCCTCACTTTTAATTTATTTTCTAGTTGAAATATATACTTGGATGCAGACGGTTCTTAGCAGCACCCGACACCCGTCGTCCACAGACCATGGATGACTTGTTTGTTTGATTGTTGTGTTGTGAAATTTTATTGTGTGATGTGGAATAGAACAAAATATATATTCATGTGTTGAAGTAAAATAAATATTCGTTTACAAATCGAACGATTTGTTTATGTACACCAATTTGATTGATATTGATTGGGACGATAAATTCTACACATCGCCCAACTGCACAAATAAAATCCGTGTTTGATTGTTTGAAACCTCACACGGGTGTTGGGATAAAATTTGACATACACTAATCCCAATAATTAGTTGTATATCGATCGATTGATTGACAGGTTGTTATAAGCGTTGAATATTTATATTTGATGCTTATACAGTATAGAATGCACTCTCGATGATGGTTGATTATTTATCGTTGCTATTATATACATGTGTTGTATGGAATCCATATAAATAATATTATATGGTAATTGAGTGGGTCTCATTCCAATTTAGAAAAAAGAATAAATTCATGTGTTGAAATAAAATATATATTCATGTGTTGAATAATATAATAAATTCATGTGTTGAATAGAATAAATTCATGTGTTGAATAGAAGAAAACATTCATGTGTTGAATAAAAGCCGTGTTGATTAGATTGACGACATTTTGACATGAACGATATTTATATCGATTTTATTCATTTTTATAATGAATATAGCAAATAAAGTGATTTCAAAATATATCGTTTTGAAAATATTATCATTTGTATATCGATGATGTGGAATATTCAATTTTGATTTAAAATTGAATATGAAGTTGAAATCGTTTCGAAAACGAATTTAAA
The DNA here is from genome assembly GCA_030737875.1 of Allium sativum. Lineage (NCBI taxonomy): Eukaryota > Viridiplantae > Streptophyta > Magnoliopsida > Asparagales > Amaryllidaceae > Allium > Allium sativum. The sequence continues at coordinate 372,988,199 of CM060924.1, read as the reverse complement.
ACGATTTATAAAATACGTTTTGAAAGGAAATCGACGAAATATATATAATATATATTATATATATATATAATGGCCTGAATAGAACGCGCCGCGCCGCGGTAGTTCGCGAATTTCGACCATTGACTTCGAATGGATATTACGCGAGATCCGACCGTCGGATTCTCCTAAAACCGGAACTGTTGGGTTCGTATCGAGAAGAGCTTTCTAACAAATATCCGAAATTAGAAATCTAACGGTTGGATTTGGAATTAGGTCCAAATCAAATTTGGAAAAGGTCGTTGTAAGGGCAGTTCGATGGCCGTTGATGGAAATCGACTGTACGGGCCTTGATAAAATTATTAAAAATATCAATAATTTGTGTAAAATCATAAGAAATGATTTGTGAAGAATTGGGATGAGAAATTCCAAATTTGAAAAGATAAAAATAGATTTTTATCTAAATGAACTGATTTTGAACTAGAATTAAAATCCATTTATTTTTAAAATAAATAAATTGGATTTGAAATGGTTTTAAAAGTAACCAGAATTTCCAATAACTGAATTGGAATGGATTTGAATCGAAATTATCTTTGGAATATTTCGATGTTGGATTTCGTGATTATACAGATATTGTTATGGAAATTTGAAAGATATATTTATATCGTTATTTCCAATACGATATTTGTTGGTCGTAGAATTTGATATTGAATATAAGCCGATATATTTTCTATTCAGAGCCTTGTATATAATATCAAATGTGATTTGGGTTTGTTGTGAATGGTGTCTTCATTAACACTGTTCTTAAACCCAGTTGAGAAAAAGATTAAATCTTTTTATTTAGATTTAATGTAGTGTACCAAATAAATGGTATTTAAATGGAATTGAATTTGAATTGATTTTTGGGTTTATCGTGAACATTGTTTTAAATAACACTTGTTCTTTAACCCGATAATTAATGAATGTGATTTTGGGTTTATTGTGAACCGTGTTTTAGATGAAATTGGTTCTTTAACCCAGTTAAAGGCAGGATATTGATTTTTAGGAAGATTAAAACTAAGTGGAGTTTTAATGAATCTTTAATTAGATTGAAGTGATCGAGAATGGAGTATCACCAGTTTTGCTCTAGGCGATAGTTAAATCTTTAATTAGATTTGAACGTGAAATGGTAATTAAATTTACCGATAACACCGTGTTGTTAGATATGAAGTATGACCAGTTTTACTTCATGGGATGAATAGGTTGGGATTGGGAAATAAAATAAATGATTACTGCGGTGTGGTTCTCTAATCCCGACTAATTTGAATTGATATTCAAAAGAATATTAAAGAATAAATTTAAAGAATTTATCTTTGATAAAAATAATGGGAACCTTTCCCAAAGTATGAGAATATTTGAACAAAGGAATATTCTGAATTGGAATGAGGCGTATGTTGTGTTTGTGTAACACTTGTCTATTATATACGCGAGTTATTCGGAAAGACCGGGTTTATCCCATTCTGAATAACTGATACGACGATTAGTCGAAGATGAAGACGGTGGTTGAAGACCGGAGGTCTTCACGTCGTCTGGATAATTACTGATGATCTTGATTGGGCCGTACACCCAAGAGGAGGGAATCAGTTGGTGATCGTTCAGACGTACTTGGAGATCGATGGATATGCGAGGTACAAGGTGCCTCCGGTTTCGTTCAGACCCAGAACGAACTTGTAAATGGACTGTGTGTCTGACATTGGATTTTATTCTGTGTGATTGATTTCTATAAAATATATATCTGTTTGGCGGCGGGGAATTTATTATCTTGCTTAACGCCCTTCTCTAAGACGTACGAGCTCAGGGGTTATATATTTATGGATATCTATCGCATAGAGTGAATTGCCTGTGTGGCATGCCTAAGTGGCAAATGATCAAGGCTTCTGTTGAAAAGCAAAGTCTTGTGGTTGATGAACAAAGCACGGCCTGTGTGGCATAGCTTTGTGTAGCGTTGATTCACGAGCCTCACACCCCGGTTGTGAACCAGAAACGGGAGAAGGACCTTAGGGAGGACATGCGTTTCTTTCTAGTTAGAAGTGGCATCAGTGGTTTGACACGCCCTGACGAGTTTGTCTTATGTGGTTGTTGCTGTTGCGAGGCGCCTCGGAAATATCGGTGACTGTGTGGAGCCGATGGAGTCATTTGGCTCATTTACGCCCCAAAGGGCGGGGAAACGCAGTGTTCAGGCATAATAATCCACATCGGTGGACCGACCCTGAGGATCCAAGGCTTGTCTGCGTGCTTGCCTGAGGGGCGGACTAGAGGCTCTCGAATCGGTAAGGACTATCTTTTTCCTTGGTTCACAGATGGAAATCCAACTTCCAATACGTGACTTTGCGGTTTTGATTGTAGAGCCTAGTATTGGCGACATGATATACGGTACCCATGCCGTCTATGATTGATACTTATGATTGAAATTGTTTTGACACTATACACTTATAGTAATAATAAAAGATGAAATTTAGCGTATCAAGCATTCTTTGGCTATTATAAGGTAAAACCCTATCCTCCGGCTTGTGTTGCATTGTGTGATGGGACCTGGGTCTTATAATAGCTTCATTGTTCTTTATTTTAGCATTGCGCTGTTGTTTTATGCACTGGTGTTCTTGGGAGGAAACCCGTTCCGTTTTATACGGCATGGTCCCTTGATTTACCTAACTTTAAAATAAAGATTAATAACTGTTTTAGTTCTCACACCAGTCACATGAGTGACCTGGAGTTTATTGTTTTAACCTAAACTCTTGGTGCCCTTATTTTGACACGGGCAGCTAGTAGTTTTGGTTTTGCAGATTTATATTCACAAGAACCTGGTTTACAGCTGGAATGATATTCGGAAAGCTCTGTATCCGTATATCTCCTTCAGTTGTGTTTTGTATTATTTTCCGCTGCGATGTATTTAAATGTAATTTAAATCTCTGATATTTTCAATGTAATATTTATTCATATTCTGTATATTCTTGTATTCTGATGGAATTATTGTAATATACAATGAAATGTTCTTATGTTTGCATTTAGATGTGTGTTGTTCTCAAGGTAATCCGTTCTCTTTCCTTACAGGGGAAGTTACGGGTCATCATACTTGTACCGGTCAATAGTTCAAACCCCAACTCGCCTCTCTAGGCCCTTTCCTTTCAAAAAGAAAATCAAAAAGCCAAGCGGCTTGCCGATCCGACACATAAACCTCATATGGAAATTTAAACAAGTACCTTTGTGTTGGGCATATCATTTTATCATTTCATTCTGCTACCCTGCCAGCATATACAAATGTATTCCCAAACAAAATTCCAATTTTTATCCTTAAAACCAAATCATTCACGTATCCAAGCCAAATTTCATTTCAAATCAAAGTTCCATTCTTGATTCCAACTCCTAACTCATCAATCCAATACCATTCCAGATTCCTATCTCACAATTCAAAATCTGATTCTACTTAATATATTATATTCCAATTCAATTTCCAGTTAATTGGTTTCAATTCAATTCCAGCTTGCTTTCACCAATTTCTGTTTAAATTTGTTTTTGTTCAAACAATCCCTCCTAGGGGTTTTTTAATGGTTTAGCTCTTTCAAAAATCAAATATTCCTTTTCAGGATTCAAAACAACTTGTTTTTTCAAAACAATTTAACACAAAATCTTTGGTAGTAATCCGTCATTTACAACTCGAAAATGAACACTGATGATGTGGCCAGCATCATCAGAGTTATTTCCCAGCTATCTAAGTGAGCCCGATACTATATCACTTTTCAAAACACATATTTAAACATTTCCATTTTTAAATACATTTCAAAATATCATTCACGATGCTTGTAAGACAAATTTTAAAATCTCCCAGGATTTTAAAATTCTCATCTACTTAATCCAAATCCACTTACAAACACTCTTTCAACTTTTAGGAATTTTAATTCCAATTCTGATTAAAAATTCAGATTTAATTCATCCGATTCCATATGTTACACTTACATTGTGACGATCAGGGAATTCTGCTCGATCGGAATCGATCGCTAAACCGACCAAGGCCGTTCGAAACCCCCAATTGTTTTGAGAACACGACAAATCAGAACACAAACAGAAGAACATTTCATTGTTTATTACAACAATTCCATCAGAATACAAGAATATACAGAGTATGAATAAATATTACATAGAAAATATCATAGATTTAAATTACATTTAAATACATCGCAGCGGAAAATAATACAAAACACAACTGAAAGAGATATACGGATACAGAGCTTTCCGGATATCGTTCCAGCTGTCAATCAGGATCCTGTGAATATAAATCTGCAAAACCAAAACTACTAGCTGTCCGTGTCGAAAATAAGGGCACCCAGAGTTTAGGTTAAAACAATAAACTCTAGGTCGGTCATGTGACTGGTGTGAGAACTAAAACATTTATTTAAATCTTTACTTTAAATCAGATATATCAAGGGACCACGCTGTATAACACGGAACGGGTTTCCTCCCAAGAATACCGGTGCGTATAACAAAACAGCGCAATGCTTTTTGGAAAAACGAAGCTATTATAAGACCTAGGTTCCATCACACAATGCAACACAAGCCCGAGGATAGGGTTTTCCCTTATAATAGCCAAACATGCTTGGTACGTTAAAAACAAATCATTTGATACTATTATAAGTGTATAATATCAAAACATTTCAATCATTAATATCAATCATAGACGACATAGGTACCATATATCATGTCGCCATACTAGGCTCTACAATCAAAACCTCAAATGTCACGTATTGGAAGTTGGATTTCCATCTACGAACCGAGGCAAGGGATCGTCCTCAACCGATTCGAGACTGTCTAGCACGAGCCTCGGGATCAGAGCTCGAGTGACCCTTGGAGCGACAGGGCCGGTCCACCGATGTGGATTAAAATGCCTGAACACTGTGTTTCCCCTCCCTTTGGGCGTAAATGAGTCCTATGACTCCATCGGCTCCACATAGTCACCGATATATCCGAGGCGCCTCGCAACAGCAACAACCACACAGGTGAAAATAACATAAATGTCAGGGCTGGTAGGTCACTGACACCACCCTAGCTAGAAGGAAACGCATGCCCTCCCTGAGGTCCTCTCCCGTTTCTGGTTCACAACCGGGGTGTGATGCTCGCGAATTCACGTTACACAAAGCTATGCCACACAGGCGGTGCTTTGATCATCAACCACAAGATTTTGCTTTTCAACAAAAGCCTTGATCATTTGCCACTTAGGCATGCCACACAGGCAATGCACACCATGCGACTAATGTCCATCGATATACAACCTCTGATCCCGTACATCTCAGAGAAGCGTGAAGTAAGGGAATGAATTCCCCTTCACCAGGTAGATGTATATTTAATAGAGATCAATTAACACAAAGCAAAATCCAATGTCAGACACACAGTCCATACAAGTTCATTCTGGGTCTGAACGAAACCGGTGGCACCTTGTACCTCGCATATCCATCGATCTCCAAGTACGTCTGGACGATCACCAACTGATTCCCTCCTCTTGGGTGTACAGCCCAATCAAGATCATCAGTAATCACCCAAACGATGTGAAAACCTCCGGTCTTTGACCACCGTCTTCATCCTCGACACCACGTCGAATCAGTTATTCAAAATGGGATAAAGTCGGTCTGTCTGAATAACTCGCATATATAATAAACAAGTGTTACACAAACACAACATACGCCCCATTCCAATTCAGAATATTCTTTTATTCAAATATTCTTATACTTTGGGAAAGGTTCCCATTAATTTTATCAAAGATAAATTCTTTAAATTTATTCTTTAATTTTCTTTTGAATATCAATTCAAATTAGTCGGGATTAGCGAACCACACCGAAGTAATTATTTATTTTATTTTCCAATCCCAACCTATTCATCCCATGAAGCAAAACTGGTAATACTTCATATCTAACACCACAGTGTTATCGGTAAATTCAATTACCATTTCACGTTTAAATCTAATTAAAGATTTAACTATCGCCTGGAGCAAAACCGGTGATACTCCATTCTCGATCATTTCAATCTAATTAAAGATTCATTAAAACTCCACTTGGTCTTAATCTTCCCAAAAATCACTATCGATGATTATTTAACTTGGGAAATCATATCCTGTCTTTAACTGGGTTAAAGAACCAATGTCATTTAAAACAAGGTTCACTATAAACCCAAAATCACATTCTAATTCAATTCCAATTAAATATCATTTAATTGGTATACTTCATTAAATCTAAATAAAAAGATTTAATCTTTTTCTCAACTGGGTTTAAGAACAGTGTTAATGAAGACACCATTCACGACAAACCCAAATCCCATTTGATATTAAATACAAGGCTCTAAATAGAAAAATATACCGGCTTATGTTCATTTTCAAATTCTACGACCAACAAATATCATATTGGAAATAACGATATAAATATATCTTTCAAATTCCCATAACAATATCTGCAAAATCACGAAATCCAACATCGAAATATTCCAAAGACAATTTCGATTCAAATCCATTTCCACTTTATATATTGGAAATTCTGGTTATTTTCAAAACCATTTCAAATCCACTTTATTTATTTTAAAAATAAATGGGGTTATAATTCTAGTTCAAAACTAGTTCATTTTGATAAAAATCTATTTTTATCTTTTCCAATATGGAAATTTTCATCCCAATTCTTTCATTTCTTATGATTCTACACAAATTATTACTATTTTTAATAATTTTATCAAGGCCCGTACAGTCGATTTCCATCAATGGCCATCGAACTGCACTTACAGCGACCTTTTTCAAATTTGATTTGGACAAAATTCCAAATCCAACCGTTAGATTTCAAATCTCTAATATTCTTAAAAAGCTCTTTTCGATACGAACCCAATGGTTCCAGTTTTAGGAGAATCCGACGGTCGGATCTCCCATAATGTCCATTCGAAATCAATGGTCGAAATTCGCGAACTGCCGCGGCGCGGCGCGTTCTATTCAGGCCATTATATATATATAATATATATTTCGTCGATTTCCTTTCAAAACGTATTTTATAAATCCTTTTAAATTCGTTTTCGAAACGATTACAACTTCATATTCAATTTTGAATCAAAATTGAATATTCCACATCATCGATATACAAATGATAATATTTTCAAAACATTATATTTTGAAATCACTTTCTTATTTATATTCATTATAAAAATGAATAAAATCGATATAAATATCGTTCACGTCAAAATGGCGCATATCTAATAAACAAGGCTTTATATATTTCAATAACTTCGTTATTCTATTCAACAAATGAATATTTTTCTTCAACACATGAATATATATTTTTATTCAACACATGAATTTATATTTTATTCAACACCTGAATTTATATTCTATTCAACACATGAATTTTCTTTCTATTCAACACATGAATTTTCTTTCTATTCAACACATGAATTTTTATTCTATTCAACACATGAATTTTCTTTCTATTCAATACATGAATTTTCTTTCTATTCAACACATGAATTTTTCTTTTATAATATTCCTTATTTTCCAAATTGGAATGAGGCCCAATCAATTACCATATAATGTTAATTATATGGATTTTCTACAAAAACATGTATATAATTGCAACGATAAATCATCATCCAGAGTGCACCACACAACTGCATAAGCATTAAATATAAATAATTAACGCTTACACAGTCTGTCAACCCATTGATTGACATACAACTAAACAATCAGGATTAGTGTACGTCAAATATCATCCCAATACCCGTGTGGGGTTTCAAATCAACAAACACTGATTTTTATTTGTGCAGTTGGGCGATGTGTAAAATTTATTCTCCCAATCAATATCAGTCAAATCAGTGTATATAAACAAATCGTCCGACTTGTTTATAAATATTTATTTTATATACACGTTAAAAATTATATTTTTAACTATAAAATATTTTCCACTATAAAATATTTCATTTCATTCCACATCACACAATTCAATTTCACAACACAGCAATCAAACAAACAAGTCATCCATGGTCTGTGGACGACAGGTGTCGGGTGCTGCTAAGCACCGTCTGCATCCTAGTATATATTTCAACTAGAAAATAAATTAAAAGTGAGGAGTTCTCACCTTTGGGATCCACTCCGCCATTCTTACTTCTGAATTTCTGAACCGTTTGGATTTGTTTGAAATTCCAATGCAGTCCTTACCACGCTGTTCATAATAAAAATTATATTTTTATTTCAACTTCAAATATATAAAAATCGAATTTTTATCTTCACTTCATATATATAAAAATCGATTTTTTTTGTCTTCACTTCATATATATATAAATCGAATTTTTATATTCTTTATCTTATAAAAATCATATTTTTAATTCATAACTTGTCATATTAAAATCCAACCTATTCATATTCAAAAATCAAATCTTTATCTCTTTAAAAATAACTTCATTTCAAATTAAAAATCATTTCTTTTCTCATGTTAAAAATCTAATCTTTACTTGAATAAAAACCTAATCTTTACTTGAATAAAAACCTAATCTTTACTCGACTAAAGATCACAACCTTATTTAAATAAAGATTATAACTTTATCTAATTAAAAATCATATTTTTAATTTAAACCATAGCATAAAAATCATATTTTTAAGTTATATAAAAAAATCATATCTTTATAACAAACTATTACATATAAAAACTGATTTTAAACTAAGTTTTATTTGAATAAAAACTGAATTTAAACGAAACTAAATTTAATAAAACTAATTTTAAATAAAACTGATTTAAAACAGTGCTTGAATAAAAAAAACTAAAACTCACATATGTTCTGATCTGAGAAGGGGGTTGCGCAGGTTTTCTAGTGGTTGGGGGGGAGGGGGCACACACGCCCGGTGGCAGGTGATGTGGGGCCTACGGTGGAGGCTTGCGTCGGAGAGGGGCTTGGGCACGCTGGCGGGTTCAATGGGGTGTCGATTTGGGGCTAGGCTTGATCGATAGGAGAAGGAGCCACCAGAGGAGGCTTGGCGAGGTGGGTGGTCGGGTGGTCGACTGAGCGACGTCGCCGGTGAAGCGCTAGAGGCGGCAGCTCGATTTCGGGAAGCGCGTTTTTTTTCCTTTTTATTTTGACTGTGAACGATTAAAGAGAGAGAGAGAAGTAAAGGGGGAGGGCCTAATATATATAATTTATATTTATATTATTTTAATATTTAATTTTTCTTTAAAGCTCAACATCATAACCAACTCCAAACGAATCCCACCGACTGTCACTCCTAGCTAAATATCCTCATTCCGAACACAATGGGATATGTCCCGTAACCTAATTCAACCGTTTCGATTAGTTTCCGTTCAGATTAAAATTTAAATCTATATATTCAATTTTAAACGCACATTTCAATTTACTGGAGCCACATACTGATTCTAAAAATTCCAGAAAAATTATTTCTAGCATCGTATTGACGATACGATCCTAACAAAACCAATTTCGTCGAATTATGAGACCGTTTGTAAAATGGCCATTTCGGGTCGATCGAAATTGACTAAAACCAGTCAAATGCGTTTTCCTTTGCCACGCTCACATATTGATTCAGAAAATTACGAATTTTGAAATCTAGCAATAACTTGACATCACGGATCCAACAAAAGTGGTTTCATCGAAAACCGAGGTCGTTTGCAAAATTTCCATTTTTAAGGGCCAGAATTCCATAGCGGCTATTCTGAATTTTCAACTGGGCATATCTTTTGATTCCCGCTATGAAATTTCAATTTTTCGGATTCGTTGGAAAGATATTCTCAAATAGATTCTAATATTTTTGGATTCACTAAAATCTGGTTTATTTTGAACCCTGCACCTTCACTTGAAATTTGAAATCGAATTTTCAAACTACCACGCCATTTTCAATTCCTTTTATAATTAAAAATAAATATTTGTATTCTAACGTCGATTCAAATAAATATTTCCTTTCTAACTCTATTCAAAATAAATTTCTCGTCATTATTATTTAAAATAATTCATTTTAAATATTCAAAATTCGCTAAAATTGCCAAAATAAAAATTTTAAATTGGCTCGGATTTCCGGGTTATTACAATCTCCCCCACTTAAAACTTTTCGTCCCCGAAAAGGAACAAAGCCGAAAGTTGTTTAACTAATCAACTCAACTTTCATTATTTTCATTACGGCTTAAATTCTTCAACTTTTCAGTTTCTAAGAACTTTTCAAATTTTTCAAAAATTTGGCTAACACCCTAATTTTTCGAAAAATTTCGCCATAACCTCCCCTGCACCGGGAGCTTCGGGATATTTCAAATAGCCTCCCATGGCCTTCACCAATCCAAAAAGAAAAAGCCAAGCGGCTAGCCAATCGGCTCATAGAATCATCAAAACCTAAGAAATATAATAAACATGTACCTATTTGTCGGGCAAACAATTTTATTCCTCTTCTCTAGCCTCCTTGCTATGATCTGTTCAATGTAAGTACATGTATATGCATGCAAATGCGACTAATTTTCAATACAGTTCAATATTTGGTTCAATTTGGCTAAAGGTTCAACATTTAATTAATCAACCAATAATCAAACAACACAATCAGCAATCAATTTGTTGATTATCATTTCAAATTCATAATTTTGATACATAGTCAAAAATCACATTTTTGGTGCCAAATCACAACAATAAGCCCTATCTAGTTTTGTTTCTCACACCAGTCAATTGGAAATATATAAATATCACACCTTCGAAACTCGAATACGAATTCTGATGATGTTCGAACTATCATCAGGATCATCTCCGGGCGACTAGAGTGGGATTCTATATCTATCCAGTATATTAAAACTTCGAATACACGCGGATCAGACGTATACGCAAAATGTTTATATACTTGATTGTCCAAATCAATACAAATAAATAATCAAATACGAATAATTGATTTAAATTTTCAAAAAAAAATGTTTTCATTTTAAAAATATACTCTTCACACTTGTTCTAGGATACTACTGATCCCATCTCTAACGAGTCATTCCCATTGGATATTACTAATCCAATCTCTGATGAATTCTTTCGTATGGTTCTAACGTTTCTTGTTCTCCGAGCTCTGTAAACCAAAGCTCTGATACCAAATGTGTCGATCAGGGAATTCCGCTCAATCCGAATCGATCGCCAAACCGATCAAGACCGTTTGAAACCCCAGATTGTTTTGAGAACACGATGAATCAGAACACAAACAGAAGAACATTTCATTGTTTATAACAACAATTCCATCAGAATACAAGAATATACAAAGTATCAATAAATATTACATAGAAAATATCAGAGATTTAAATTACATTTAAATACATCGCAGTGGAAAATAATACAAAACACAACTGAAAGAGATATATGGATACAGAGCTTTTCGGATATCGTTCCAGCTGTCAATCAGGATCCTGTGAATATAAATCTGCAAAAACCAAAACTACTAGTTGCCCGTGTCGAAAATAAGGGCACCCAGAGTTTAGGTTAAAACAATAAACTCCAGGTCAGTCATGTGACTGGTGTGAGAACTAAAACAGTTATATAAAGCTTTACTTTAAATCAGATATATCAAGGGACCACGCCGTATAACATGGAACGGGTTTCCTCCCAAGAATACCGGTGCATATAACAAAACAGCACAATGCTTTTTGGAAAAATGAAGCTATTATAAGACCCAGGTCCCATCACACAATGCAACACAAGCCGGAGGATAGGGTTTTCCCTTATAATAGCCAAACATGCTTGGTACGTTAAAAACAAATCACTTGATACTATTATAAGTGTATAGTGTCAAAACAATTTCAATCATAAATATCAATTATAGATGGCATGGGTACCATATATCATGTCGCCATACTAGGATCAACAATCAAAACCGCAAATGTCACGTATTGGAAGTTGGATTTCCATCTGCAAACCGAGGCAAGGGATTGTCCTCAACCGATTCAAGACTGTCTAGCCCGAGCCTCAGGATCAGAGCTCGAGTGACCCATGGAGCGACAGGGCCGGTCCACCGATGTGGATTAAAATGCCTGAACACTGTGTTTCCCCGCCCTTTGGGGGTGTAAATGAGTCCTATGACTCCATCAGCTCCACATAGTCACCGATATATCCGAGGCGCCTCGCAACAGCAACAACCACACAGGTGAAAATAATATAAATGTCAGGGCTGGTAGGTCACTGACACCACCCTAGCTAGAAGGAAACGCATGCCCTCCCTGAGGTCCTCTCCCGTTTCTGGTTCACAACCGGGGTGTGAGGCTCGCGAATTCACGTTACACAAAGCTATGCCACACAGGCGGTGCTTTGATCATCAACCACAAGACTTTGCTTTTCAACAAAAGCCTTGATCATTTGCCACTTAGGCATGCCACACAGGCAATTCACACCATGCGACTGATGTCCATCGATATACAACCTCTGATCCCGTACGTCTCAGAGAAGCATGAAGTAAGGGAATGAATTCCCCTTCACCAGGCAGATGTATATTTAATAGAGATCAATTAACACAAAGCAAAATCCAATGTCAGACACACAGTCCATACAAGTTCGTTCTGGGTCTGAACGAAACCGGAGGCACCTTGTACCTCGCATATCCATCGATCTCCAAGTACGTCTGGACGATCACCAACTGATTCCCTCCTCTTGGGTGTACAACCCAATCAAGATCATTAGTAATCACCCAAATGATGTGAAGACCTCCGGTCTTCGACCACCGTCTTCATCCTCGACACCACGTCGAATCAGTTACTCAGAATGGGATTAACCCGGTCTTTCTGAATAACTCGCGTATATAATAAACAAGTGTTACACAAACACAACATACGCCCCATTCCAATTCAGAATATTCTTTTATTCAAATATTCTTATACTTTGGGAAAGGTTCCCATTAATTTTATCAAAGATAAATTCTTTAAATTTATTCTTTAATCTTCTTTTGAATATCAATTCAAATTAGTTGGGATTAGCGAACCACACCGAAGTAATCATTTATTTTATTTCCCAATCCCAATCTATTCATCCCATGAAGTAAAACTGGTAATACTTCATATCTAACACCACAGTGTTATCGGTAAATTCAATTACCATTTCACGTTTAAATCTAATTAAAGATTTAACTATCGCCTGGAGCAAAACTGGTGATACTCCATTCTCGATCATTTCAATCTAATTAAAGATTCAATAAAACTTCACTTGGTCTTAATCTTCCCAAAAATCACTATCAATGATTATTTAGCTTGGGAAATCATATCCTGTCTTTTACTGGGTTAAAGAACCAATGTCATTTAAAACATGGTTCACTATAAACCTAAAATCACATTCTAATTCAATTCTAATTAAATATCATTTAATTGGTATACTTCATTAAATCTAAATAAAAAGATTTAATCTTTTTCTCAACTGGGTTAAGAACAGTGTTAATGAAGACACCATTCACGACAAACCCAAATCCCATTTGATATTAAATACAAGGCTCTGAATAGAAAATATATCGGCTTATATTCATTTTCAAATTCTACGACCAAGAAATATCATATTGCAAATAACGATATAAATATATCTTTCAAATTCCCATAACAATATCAGCAAAATCACGAAATCTAACATCGAAATATTCCAAAGACAATTTCGATTCAAATCCATTTCCACTTTATATATTGGAAATTCTGGTTATTTTCAAAACCATTTCAAATCCACTTTATTTATTTTAAAAATAAATGGGATTACAATTCTAGTTCAAAACTAGTTCATTTTGATAAGAAAAAACTATTTTTATCTTTTCAAATATGGAAATTATCATCCTAATTCTTCACAAATCATTTCTTATGATTTTACACAAATAATTACTTTTTTTAATAATTTTATCAAGGCCCGTACAGTCGATTTCCATCAACGGCCATCGAACTGCACTTACAGCGACCTTTTCCAAATTTGATTTGGACATAATTCCAAATCCATCCGTTAGATTTCAAATCTCTAATATTCGTTAGAAAGCTCTTTTCGATACGAACCCAACGGTTCCGGTTTTAGGAGAATCCGATGGTCGGATCTCCCGTAATGTCCATTCGAAATCAATGGTCGAAATTCGCGAACTACCGCGGCGCGGCGCGTTCTATTCAGGCCATTATATATATATAATATATATATTATATATATTTCGTCAATTTCCTTTCAAAACGTATTTTATAAATCCTTTTAAATTCGTTTTCGAAACGATTTCAACTTCATATTCAAATTCGAATCAAAATTGAATATTCCACATCATCGATATATAAATGATAATATTTTCAAAACGTTATATTTTGAAATCACTTTCTTTTCTATATTCATTATAAAAATGAATAAAATCGATATAAATATCGTTCACGTCAAAATGGCGCATATCTAATCAACACGGCTTTATATATTTCAATAACTTCGTTATTCTATTCAACAAATGAATATTTTCTTCAACACATGAATATATATTTTTATTCAACACCTGAATATATATTTTATTCAACACCTGAATTTATATTCTATTCAACACATGGATTTTTTTCTATTCAACACATGAATTTTCTTCCTATTCAACACAAGAATTTTTATTCTATTCAGCACATGAATTTTCTTTCTATTCAATACATGAATTTTCTTTCTATTCAACACATTAATTTTTCTTTTATAATATTCCTTATTTTCCAAATTGGAATGAGGCCCGATCAATTATAATATAATGTTAATTATATGGATTTTTTACAAAACATGTATATAATAGCAACGATAAATCATCAAACATCATCTAAAGTGCACCACACAACTGCATAAGCATTAAATATAAATAATTAACGCTTACACAGTCTGTCAACCCATCGATTGACATACAACTAAACAATCGGGATTAGTGTAGTCAAATTTCATCCCAATACCCGTGTGGGGTTTCAAATCAACAAACACAGTTTTTTATTTGTGCAGTTGGGCGATGTGTAAAATTTATCGTCCCAATCAATATCAGTCAAATCAGTGTATATAAACAAATCATCCGATTTCTTTATAAATATTTATTTTATATACACGTTAAAAATTATATTTTTAACTATAAAATATTTTCCACTATAAAATATTTCATTTCATTCCACATCACACAATCCAATTTCACAACACAACAATCAAATAAACAAGTCATCCATGATCTGTGGACGACGGGTGTCAGGTGCTGCTAAGCACCATCTGCATCCTAGTATATATTTCAACTAGAAAATAAATTAAAAGCGAGGAGTTCTCACTTTTGGGATCTACTCCGCCATTCTTACTTCTGAATTTCTGAACCGTTTGGATTTGTTTGAAATTCCAATGCAATCCTTACCACGCTGTTCATAATAAAAATTATATTTTTATTTCAACTTCAAATATATAAAAATCGAATTTTTATCTTCACTTCATATATATATAAATCAAATTTTTTTGTCTTCACTTCATATATATAAAAATCGAATTTTTATATTCTTTATCTTATAAAAATCATATTTTTAATTCATAACTTGTCATATTAAAATCCAACCTATTCGTATTTAAAAATCAAATCTTTATCTCTTTAAAAATAACTTCCTTTCAAATTAAAAATCATTTCTTTTCTCATGTTAAAAATCTAATCTTTACTTGAATAAAAACCTAATCTTTACTTAAATAAAAACCTAATCTTTACTCGACTAAAGATCACAACCTTATTTAAATAAAGATTATAACTTTATCTAATTAAAAATCATATTTTTAATTTAAACCATAGCATAAAAATCATATTTTTAAATTATATTAAAAAAAATCATATCTTTATAACAAACTATTACATATAAAAACTGATTTTAAACTAAGTTTTATTTGAATAAAAACTGAATTTAAACGAAACTGAATTTAATAAAACTAATTTTAAATAAAACTGATTTAAAATAGTGCTTGAATAAAAAAACTAAAACTCACATATGTTCTGATCAGAGAAGGGGGTTGCGTAGGTTTTCTGGTGGTCGGGGGAGGCACACACGACCAGTGGCAGGTGATGTGGGGCCTACGGTGGTGGCTCGCGTCGGAGAGGGGCTAGGGCACGCTGGCGGGTTCAATGGGGTCTCGATTTGGGGCTAGGCTTTATCGATAGGAGAAGGAGCCGCCGGAGGAGGCTTGGCGAGGTGGGTGGTCGGATGGTCTGCTGAGCGACGTCGTCGGTGGAGTGCCAGAGGCGGCAGCTCGATTTCGGGAAGCGCATTTTTTTTCCTTTTTCTTTTGACTGTGAACGATTAAAGAGAGAGAGAGAGAAGTAAAGGGGGAGGGCCTAATATATATAATTTATATTTATATTATTTTAATATTTAATTTTTCTTTAAAGCTCAACATCATAACCAACTCCAAACAACTGTCGCCCTTAGCTAAATATCCTCATTCCGAACACAATGGGATATGTCCCATAAGCTAATTCAACCGTTTCGATCAGTTTCCATTCAGATTAAAATTTTAATCTATATATTCAATTTTAAACGCACATTTCAATTTACTGGGGCCACATACTGATTCTAAAAATTCCAGAAAAATTATTTCTAGCTTCGTATTGACGACACGGTCCTAAAAAAACTAATTTCGTTGAATTCTGAGACCGTTTGAAAAATGGCCATTTTCGGGTCGATCGAAATTGACTAAAACTGGTCAAACGCGTTTTCCTTTGCCATGCTCACATATTGATTCAGAAAATTACAAATTTTGAAACCTAGCAATAACTTGACATCACGGATCCAACAAAAGTAGTTTCGTCGAAAACCGAGGTCGTTTGAAAATTTTCCATTTTTAAGGGCCAGAATTCCATAGCGACTATTCTGAATTTTCAACTGGGCATATCTTTTGATTCCCGCTATGAAATTTCAATTTTTCGGATTCGTTGGAAAGATATTCTCAAATAGATTCTAATATTTTTGGTTTCACTAAAATCCGGTTTATTTTGAACACTGCACCTTCATTTGAAATTTGAAATCAAATTTTCAAATTACCGCGCCATTTTCAATTCCTTTTATAATTAAAAATAAATATTTATATTCTAACATCGATTCAAATAAATATTTCCATTCTAACTCTATTTAAAATTAATTTCTCGTCGTTATTATTTAAAATTCGCTAAAATTGTCAAAATAAATTTTTTAAATTGGCTCGGATTTCCGGGTTGTTACATACATGAATTCTAATTGGTTATGTTTAACCATTTCACTTTTTTATAATCTCATTTGATTATAATAACAACCAACACATCCAACATACTATAGTATTTCCAATATTAATCATTCGTTTATATCAAAATATAGTTTTGGTAAAATTATTGCATTTACCCTCTTTCAAAACATATTGTGTCGGTTTATCGTATTCAAGCGTTTAGAAACTCTTATCGATTCAGTGGATCAAACTGATCGACCAGAACTTATAAGCAACTCAACCAATAAATCTCCACAATATAAAACAATTTTTTTTATAAAATCTACAAATACGTTCACTCGTATATATATATGCTCAACTCAATCTAGGGCATTACTAACCCCATCTCTACTGACTTACGCCATAGAGCCAAGGTAATCACTTAACCTTAAGCTCTGATACCACTGTAACGAACATGTATTTTCGATGTTCGAATAGTCAACATGGTATTTTTTGTGTTGATTTTCGGAGTCGAAAATCCCAGTTCGTTACAAGAACTGTTACAATTAGTGAAAAGACACTTCCTTTCAAATTCAATTTTCTGACAGTTATATGTGGACATATAGTTTTCTTTATGTTGACATATCCATAACCGAAATTTGATGTTTGAACATTTTTAAAGTGTTTTGATATAAATATAATTCTGGAAATTCTTGAATTAAAATATAGTGTTACAAACTGATATTATAAAGTAGGAAATCATATGAAAACACAAATATGAACTATATAAACATATTTATAAAATTATAAAGTTTAAAACTATATAAATATAAAATGTAAAAATATAAATATATGAAACTTATAAAACTTTGAGATTGAAAACAAAAATTAAAATAAGAAAGGAAAATAAAAGGATTTAAAAAATAAAATAGAGAGAAAATAAAATAGAGAGGATTGAAGATAGAATTTAAAAACAGAATTTGAAATGAGCCTGGAGTGCTATTTAGAGTCTTACATAATTTAGACTCTATAACTATATTAGTCTTGAACTCTTGAAATCTTGAATACTCATGAGTCTTGAAATTTCTCTGAATTCTGATTCCCTGATATCTTTAAGCTGTATAGTTTTCAATAATATTTCCTATATATAGATCCTGCATATGTGCATGTGTGTATATATATATATATTCTATACAAAATTGTTAGTATATATTTTATAATCAATTAATATTGAAATAAGGTTGTTGTCATCAAAACTCCATTCTCCAACAATCTCCCCCTTTTTGATGGTGACAGCCTTAGTTTATAATATATCATACCTGTTGATGATACCCTTCAAATACTCCCCCTGTATATATGAATTCTACAATATCTATATTTTATAATTTCTCCCCCCTTGGCAATATAAAAAAGAAATTATAAAAATACTCCCCCTAGATTGTATAACTAATAGAATATAAGCAATTAATTTATAACTACTTCAAATTAGTATACACCTCCTAAGTAACATATTATTACACTCCCCCTTAATCTTATATCCATATTATTTTATGTTTATAGAGTTATAACTAATTATATGATAATTTCATTAAACATGAATTTGTACAAATACATGAGTTTATACAAGTACGATACATCGTAGGAGCGCAATAAAATGAAAATTAAAGAAAACCTTAAACACTAATTATTTTTGACAATGGGAGATTTGTGAATTGGACAATTTGGACAATGGAGACAAAATTCTCCATTCTTTTCAATCGCATTCCCATTTTGGTCGAATAAGACTTCTCCTACATATTCAACCTTATCGTCTTCTTCTGTACTCGTTTGTTGAGTCTCTTGATGTTCTTCTCCCTCCATCATTTCTTCTTCCTCTTCTGGTTCTTCCTTTGGCTCTTTCTCCTCATCTATGGCTTGATTATCATCGTCTATGTTAATCAGATTAGCCTCGTTATCCATTTTAAAATTTAGGAGCCTTCTTATTACTTTCCTTTGCTTATTTTGCTCCTGAATCATTCCAATCTGGAGTACTTGTATCTCAGCCATCATTTGCAGAGCATACTCCGTTTTTCTTCGATTTTGATAACCCAAGATAGCATAGACCGTTAAAACGGACCCTCGGATGGTCTAGCGTACAAATCAGAGTTGATTTGGGTGTTTAGATTTGTGGAGGCCATTGTATATTTTAATTTAGAGTTTTTACTGACAAGAGAAATGAAAATGAAGAATAAAAATCGAAGTAGAGGTTTAAATAATTAAAATAACTAACTTTTGGTGCAAATTAAATTTGAAATTCTGGCGGTTATATGTCGACATACACTTATTTTTATGTCGACATACTTTAGTTCTAATTTTATTTTTCTAACTTCTTATGTTATTTTTATAAATTATAATATATTTAATTATTCTAACTCACTTAATGAACATATGCTTAACTCACTCCTAAATTTAGTGAATGTTGCTTCATTTAATGGTTTAGTTAATATATCTGCTATTTGTTTGTCAGTTTCTATAAATTGGAGTGAAATCTTTTACTTACTTACGTTATCTCTTAGAAAATGATGTCTCACATCGATATGTTTAGTTCTCGAATGATGAGTTGGATTTTTAGAAATATTTATAGCACTTGTATTATCACATATATAGGTGATTTATTTATATTTTAACCAAAATCATCTAAAGTTTGTTGCATATATATTACTTGTGAACAAGCCAAAGCAGTAGAGATATATTCTACTTTAGTTGTCGACAAAGATACAGTATATTTTTTACTGAACCACGAGACTACTGAATGTCCTAAGAAGTGACATATTCCACTAGTACTTTTACGATCAGATTTACATCCTGCATAGTCAGCATCACAGTACGAGACTAATTCGAATGAATCATCCTTAGGGTAAAATAATCCAAAATCTAATGTATGCTTTACATACCTTAGAACATGTTTTACGGCTTTTAAATGTGTTTCCTTAGGTTGTGATTGATATCTTGCACAAAGACACACACACACACTATGCATTATATCTGGCCTACTAGCAATTATATATAATAGTGACCCTATCATTCCTCTATATAATTTTTGATCAACGTCTTTAGATATATCATCTTTGCTTGAAGCTATATTAGTCTCCATAGGTATTGGTCTCCCATTAGTCATTGTTAAATTATATTTATTAATTAAATCTCTTGCGTATTTTTCTTGATTAATAAATATTCCATTTTTTAATTGACGAATTTGTAATCCTAAAAAGAATGCTAGTTCTCCCATATGACTTATTTCAAATTCCTGGGTCATAATATCTGAAAATTCTTTATTCATTTTATCGTTTGTTGATCCGAAAATTATATCGTCAACATATATTTGTACTAGTTGTATATCTTTGTTATTCTTCTTGATAAACAAAGTATTATCTAATTTTCCTATTTCAAAGTTTAATTGTAACAAATAATTTCTTAATCTATCATACCAAACCCTAGGAGCCTGTTTTAATCCATATAACGCTTTCTTTAACTTATATACATGATTTGGTAAATTTTCATCTTCAAATAGAGGTGGTTGCTCTACATATATGTCTTCTTTGACAAATCCATCTAGAAAAGCACTTTTGACATCCATTTGATATAATTTAAAATTATTATGGTTTGCAAAAGCTAGTAATATTCTAATAGCTTCTAATCTTGCTACATGAGCAAAAGTTTTATCGTAATCTATTCCTTCTCCTTGAGTAAAACCTTGTGCTACTAGTCGTGCCTTATTTCTTACTACCTCACCATGTTTTTTCATTTTATTTTTATAGACCCATTTGGTTCCTATTATAGTCTTATCCTCAGGTCTAGGAACAAGTTCCCATACATCATTTCTAGTAAATTGATTCAGTTCTTCTTGTGTAGCAAGTATCCATGA
Organism: Allium sativum; assembly: GCA_030737875.1. Classification (NCBI taxonomy): domain Eukaryota; kingdom Viridiplantae; phylum Streptophyta; class Magnoliopsida; order Asparagales; family Amaryllidaceae; genus Allium; species Allium sativum. The sequence goes on along the minus strand of CM060924.1, from coordinate 372,967,168 downwards.
ATCATCGGAAGATGTTTTCTTTGGATTTTTAGGTTCAATAGTTGAAATAAAAGCCATATTACTCATATTATTTAATTTATTACAGGATCTAACAACGAATTCAATGTCTCCTAAAATATTTTCTATAGGATGATCTCTAAGTAATCTAATTCTTTTATTTGTTGATTATATTCATGATTTATTTCATTAATTTCATTTTCACAATCATGTTCACTATTTTGAATTATACTTTTACAATTTTCATCAGAAGATACATTTAGAGTTTCTTCTTTGGTATTGGTTCGAGTATTGAAAACTCTATATGCCTTACTTCTATCTAAGTATCCAGTAAATATTCCTTTATCAGATTTTGAATCAAACATATATAAATTATCTTTTGTATTTAGTATAAAACATTTACTTTCGAATATTTTAAAATATGATACTTTTGGTTTCTTGTTATACAAAAGTTCATATGGGGTTTTATGAGTTAAAGGTCTAATTGAAATTCTGTTAATAATATAGCATGATGTAGCAACTGCCTCACCCCAAAAGTTCCTTCGTAATTTACTATCGGATAACATAGTTCTCACACATTCTTGTATCGTCCTATTTTTATGTTCAACTACTCTGTTTTGTTGAGGGGTTCTCGCAATCAAAAAATTATGGGTTATTCCCTTTTATTACAATATTTTTCAAAATTTTCATTTTTGAATTCTCCGCCATGATCACTACGTATTTTTTTAATTTTTAGTGATAATAAATTTTGAATTCTTTTAGAAGAAGTTTTAAATTGATCAAAAGCAGCACTTTTATTTTTAAGAAACAAAGTCCAAGAAAATCTAGAAAAATCGTCAACTGTTACGTAAATATATCTATTATGGTTTATCGATTGAACTTGGATGGACCAACTAAAACCATGTGTATTAACTCTAATGGTTTTGATGTAGTGATTTCCTCTTTTGATTTAAATGAACTTTTCTTTAATTTTTCGAATTGACAAGCATCGCATAAGTTATTGACTCTAAACTTCATTTTGGGTAATCCTCTAACTAAATCTAGTTTACAAATCCTAGAAATATGTTTAAAATTTATATGACCAAATCTCTTATGCCAAATCCAGGGGTCATTTGTATTGGCCATAAGACATAGGTTATCACTGGAGATTTTCATACTTAATATATAGATATTTTTCTTTCTATCTCCTTCAAATATAACTTTTGAATTCCTACCTTCTATGAAACATCTATTCTTTTCGAAGTTTATTTTATAACCCTTATCGCAAAGTTGACTTATACTTAGCAAGTTGTGTTTTAAATTCCTAACTAATAAAACATCAGAAATAGTAGGAGTTTCGGAATTACCGACATTATCGATTCCAATAACGTATCCTTTAGAGTTATCTCTGAAGTTCACCATTCCACCATCTTCATATTTCAAATTATTGAGTAGTTCTGGATTTCCAGTCATATGTCTTGAACAACCACTATACAATATCCATTTGTCCTTCTTCATTTCCACACATTGCTTTCCAGAATTTGAATTCTTGGAATTTGAATTTCCAACAGCCACCTTTTCAGAATTTGAATTGCCAACATCCACTTTACCTATCATTTCAACTTTTGAATATTCAAAAGTCATAGAACTCATCCTTTTCTGGATTGAACAATATTTTAGTAGATCATACGCCTCTTTTACATTACTATATGCACACTCTTTCAACATTGATACAATGCATGAATTGACACTAGTATTAACAGAAATTTTAAAATTTGCCATTTTAAAATTTTCAGAAATCAGATTATGAACTTTTTGAATGACCTTGCTCTGATACCAATTGTTAGGGATTGCGGAAAGGACCGTTAAGGAAAAACAAACACTAGAGGGGGGTGAATAGTATATTTGAGGATTTAAAGAAAATCTAAAACTTATTTTATAAACTATATGAATCAAACACCACAGAAACAATCACAGACACAGAATCAAACACAGATGCAAAATAAACATAAATACAGATGCAGGAAAGAAAACACACACCGGATTTTATACTGATTTAGATTGCTCCTACGTCCAGTCCCACACATCGCTGGATTGTGCAGAGTTTTATTACTAGATCAAAATCCAATTACAACCCTCCTTGATTTCACGGCTACAATGGATACCACTGATTCAACACCAACTTGATCAAGATTTGTCTGTCCTTGATTTCACGGCTACAAGAGATACCACCGATTCCGTCCTTGATTTCACGGCTACAAGGGATACCACCGATTACTTTACTCAACCCAAACAATTACAAACAGCCGTATAACTCTTCAATAGCACTTTACTCAGAGAGTAGAGAGTGTAGAGCGAAGAAGTTTGATCAAAACAGAATTGAACTTGGCAGAGTATAAGTGTAGAAATCATAAAAATGATTAAGATTAATGATGTAGAGAAAGAGGATGAAGATAGAGAAGAAGAGATGATTAAAAATTCGAATTCAAGCCCTTTTTATAGTGTATGAAAAGATTCCACGCTTCAGAACCGTCATAATTAGTGAAAAGACACTTCCTTTCGAATTCAATTTTTTAACAGTTATATGTCGACATATAGTTTTCTTTATGTCGACATATCCATAGTAGAAATTTGAATTTTGAATATTTTTTAGTGTTTTGATATAAATATAATTTTGGAAATTCTTGAATTAAAATATAGTGTTATAAACTAATATTATAAAGTAGGAAATCGTATGAAAACATAAATATAAACTATAATATTTATAAAATTATAAAGTTTAAAACTATATAAATATAAAATGTAAAAATATAAATATATGAAACTTATAAAACTTTGAGATTGAAAATGAAAATTAAAATAAAAGAACTGAAAATAAAAGAATTGAAAATAAAATAGAGAGGATTGAAGATAGAATTTGAAAACAGAATTTGAAATGAACCTGGAGTGCTATTTAGAGTCTTACATAATCTAGACTCTATAACTACATTAGTCTTGAACTCTTGAAATCTTGAATACTCATGAGCCTTGAAATTTCTCTGAACTCTGATTCTCTAATATCTTTAAACTGTACAGTCTTCAATAATATTTCCTGTATATAGATCCTACATATGTGTGTGTATGTATGTATATATATATATATTCTATACAAAAGTGTTAGTATATATTTTATAATCAATTAATATTGAAGTAAGGTTGTTGTCATCTAATCTCCATTCTCCAACAATTTCCACATCATGAGACAAATATAGTTACAACTTCCTGTCTACAATAGATGTACTAAATGGGTCATACATCTACAAGGGCAGTTCGAACATAAATTCCCGAACTCAAGATCCCGACATTAAGAAAAAAAGATTTGCTGCAAAATCTCTAAAGCCGGTCAACAAAAGACCATTCAAGTCCCCGTAAAACATGGATGCCTCTAGAATCTCATCAAGATTCTACTCAGAAAAACAATCCAAATATATTCCAACAAGGTAAAGCAACGGCGGATGCAACACAACTAACAACCATATCCCAAGATCTCGTAGCAACTGGCCAATGCAAGTCCAACTACCTCAGCAAATTTTCTTAGCCTTAAAGCGGTGAAACCTTTTTGCTCATTCCAATCCAACCAAATGATCTTTCTCTGAGGATAAGACTTAAATGGTACGAGTAAGATCAGATAGCGCAATTAGGTATTATGGACTAAGAAATGATTAGAGAGAAAAAATTAGATCTTGGAGTACTAGTGGGGTAAGATCTAATGCGAAAACTAGCGCGGAAAAGGAGGAGATGAGGCGACGATAAAGAAAGAGAAAAGGAATAGAATATGGTTCGGCTAGATGAGGAAGGAAGGATGAAAGAAAGAAGTTAAGGGGGTGATTTGGACGCAACTTTTATTGTTGAGTCCTAGATCTAAGTTGTACCAAAACTTATCAACTTGACCACTCTACGTATAACGTTAAACAGTCAACTATTAAATGAGCCTTGGGCAAGAACTGAACCTTAACCTTATTAGGCCGAAATAAATTTTAATCGTCTCGCGTCATATTTTGAGATTTGATGCAATCCGAAAAACAATTTATCCTCATCATGGCGGTATCAATGACCATAGTCAAACTTTGAACCGACTCCAAGGATTTAAAGTAGTCTCAACGATGATGTTGCGACCACACAACGAACGAATGAATTCTGAAATACTTCAGCTAGAAATCCATAATAAAAATTAAAACGGATTTTCCCCTTACCTAGCAAACAACAATAAAACAATTCGAAATCAAATACACCAAAAAAAAAGATGAAGGATTCTACATAGCCTTTTCGAAGGAAAATTTAAAACTTTTCAAAAAAAGGAATTTAGTGTAAAATAACTGTTTCGTATTTATAAATCCAATTTATTATTACTATTTTTATTATCTATATTCCAATTTGTATTGCAAACAGAAAAACCTTTTCACGTTTAAAAATGTTGGAACTTTAAAAATCCCGAAGATTAATTGTGATGATTTCAATAAGCCATCCGATATATATAAAAAGAGAGGGATACTAAAAAAATCACAAGGAATAAGTATTTATTATTTTTAAGTTTAGTGGCATATTTCTTATCATTTCCAATTCTCTTCTTCCTACCAATCAGATTATAATTATTAAAGTCATACAAAGCCGAACAAATTCTGAAACACAAATCAATTTTAATTTTAAAACTGTGTCTTTATAAAACATGTTTTATCAAACCATTTTTCCAAAACCGAAATATTAAAGCTTATGAAATCCATTTTGTTTTTCCCATATAATTTTAAAAATAAAATTATCTTGGATTACAAGGCCAATAACTCAAATGAATATTTTCAATAATGGGAATACTCGGAAATTAAACGAAGTGACAAATGGATATACCTCGTATTTATATTTTCGAAATGGATACGACATACTAATGTAAACTTTTTCTGTTTGGTTCGAGCAAAGGTCAATAACAGGAACTACCAACAAAACCAAAAACCAGGAATCATGACTATCTCGGTTGTAGCTAGATTTTTGTCCAGTCTCCAAACTCGAATCAACGGAATCCACCATATGTCGTCTTCATTCTCTTTACGACGAAATCGCCAATGTACTATGGGGTAAGACAGAATTGGCTAGAAACCCGAAGTCAACTTATTTCAACTCTTAGTCTCTTAAAGCCAATTTTATATATAATAGGCCGACGACTAACTCATCGTCAAAATATATTGAAGTCAAGGAAGAAAGACGAAGAAAAACAGAAAAGAAATTGAATTACGTTTTCTCATTAGTCCTAATTTGACTAATTCCTCTGATCGTCTAACCTAAGTTCTTATACCAAATGTAACACCCCACATTTTTCTGAGCCCTAACTACGACAAAAAAACTCGAACACATCCAAGAATGAAGCGTGTAAATCTGGTATCTGCAAATAAATGAGCATGAGCATAATCAGAGTACGATAAAAGAAACTCATAGCGGAAACAAAATAGAATGGACTAGTATTAACTCAAGTAACTACCTTTTCAAAGTAAGTCACTTTGCCAATATCAAGCATGAGAGAGAACGAAGACTGAAAGCCAAACCCAATTCCTCCAAATACGTCCAGACTACTCGCCACTTAACTGATATAAAAATCCATCTGAAAATGGGAGCCAACGATTCGAGACATTCAGCAAACAGTTCTTCCGATATGAAGGGTCCCGGTCTTCAATACCGTCTTCAATGTCTTTAATTGCTCCATAACGTCGTATTCTTACTTGGAATGATTTTCGGATGTAAATATGATCTCGGTCTTTCCGAATAATAAGGCAATTTAAAAAAACATAATTATGGATCATGTAGGATTTCAACCAAATCTCCTTCCATCTTGGATTTTGTTAATTAAAACTTCTTTAAACCCATTCTCAAATTACCTTTAAAGATCCATATCTCAAAAATTCATCTCTAACTTTTCTCTTTAAAACACATATTTAAATCCAATATAATTAGTTCAAAATATCAATTAATTCCTCTGTTTGATGACTCGTTTTCCAAATCCGATTTCTTTTGAAAACCTTAATCCACATTTTGTAAGTTCAATCATAATTTCTATTTAAACGATTTCCCTACCTTAAATACTTTAATCTTAATTAGAAGATTATAATTCTTTCCAAATTCCCCGCTTTTAAATTTCTCAAATCAAAGACTTGACTAAATTCCCAACTACAATATTAATTTCCTCAACTCAATCCCTTTGGGTTTCAAGAATGATATTATTGAAGATGCCTTCCACAACAAAACCTAAATCAATCGATATTGAACATAAGTTATATAGAAATTATATCTACTTATATTCGATACCAATTCTCATAGTCAACCAATATTATAAGAAGAATAACGATATAAATATCTTCCAAATTCCTCAAATAGTATACATTTACACCATGAAAATTCATACCAAATATCCGAAGATTATTTCTATGCAACTTATTTCAATTAGATCAGGAAACTCGTATCTTAGTTAAAAGATTTATCTAACTCTTTGACATTAGATCTGGACAAAAATATCATCAATATTAATCTCCATATCCAACTCATACTATAGCGGAATAATGGTTATTACCTTCTAAATTCCTCGAATAGTAAGAGTCATCATCTACAAAGATAATATTAAACATGCGAAGATTCATTTCCAACCATACCCAATTTATTTATAATTGGAAAACCCTTTTAATATTGGATAAATCAATTTAAATTCAATATTAAATATTTTAGTAATTGTAAACCTTGGAAAATATTTCATAAATCATTTTAAAGTGAATACTTATATTTTGGAAAACAACTGCGGGTTAAAACTTCAAGACAGGTCCTTTCCAAAGAAGCGTTACAAAAAAACATTACATAACAGTTCATATTGGTTAATTTGATCAAAGCTTCCTTTATATTATCCAAAACTGAATATTCCAATTCAAAACACTTTTAAATAATTTTACAAAAAAGACCCATGTTTTTAAAACATTAAATAGTTGTTTATAGTTACGGTCGACGAACTGCACTAACAACAATTTTTTCCAAAACTGTTTTAAACGTGGCTTGAAAATTATTCATCGAATTTGAAAATTCTTCTTTTAATCGAAAGCTAATAAAATTTGGGACCAAAAGTTTCCAATTTTAGGAAAATCTGATTTAGTTTGCTCAAGTTATAACCATTTAAAGTTAGCGGTCAAAAATACGAACTACTACTGCGCGACACGTCCTATTTTGAACTTAATATAAAAATAATTCTGAAATATTTTAGAAAACCATTATATACTTATATAACCATTTAAAAAAAATTCTAAATAGGAAATCCAAACTTCACTTTTTCAAAACAAACACGTTTTCATCATTTTTTAACAAAACCTTATTTGACATTAAAAACTCATTTAACAAAACATTCCTTTTTACGAAATTGTTCATATATATTTTCTTTACATTTCCAAACCATTTCAAATTCCAAATTTGAAAATAAATTTCCAACCCAAGTTTCCAATAAACTAATATAATATTGTTTACGTTTTCGACGATGGAGGAGATTTAACCAATCGTCGTTGCAATACCATAATTGCAGTATCATAGTGGGTGTGAAACAACATCAACAACTATTATAAACATCCATAGCAACCATCATCAACATTATTAAATAAATAATACCAGTGCACAAGCGTTATAACACTAATGCTTAGATCATGTGTTTGTGTCACTACAACAAATTGACCATATTACAACGGTGGAAAACCTTTGTAAATTGCATTTTTACAACGGTGGGGTAACCATCGTGTATTAAGAAGTTGTAATAGACTAAAAAAATTTACAACTATTTTGCACCGTTGCAGCACCGTTGTAATATGTATATTTTACAACTGTTTTTCACTATTGTAATAAACTTTATTACAAATGTTATTCCCCATTGTTATAATTTTTACAACTATTTATAACCGTTGTGATATATTTTATTACAACTTTTATTTCACAGTTGTAATATATCCACAAATTATATGCATAAGAATATATATATGTGTGTGTGTGTATGTGTGTGTGTGTATGTATGGGCAACAATAAATAGATAAATAACATAAGAAATAGATGTAAGTTTAAAGGCATCATGATCCATTCATTGATAAAAATTGTAATGATCCAGAATTTTTAACCAATTTAAAATTGGAATTTTTATTACTTAATTTGTATTTGAATTTGATATAAATATATATGGTTAAGAGTATTTAATAATTTTGATAAGTTATATGATAGATTTTACTTGACTATAAATGAGAATGATTATTAATGAGTTTGGATTTGTTGATACTATTTGTCGTTCGATCGGATTTGTCAAACCATAACACGAATTAGTAGCGTTAGAATTAAGTGTTGTCTTTAGTTTTCATAACATTTAAAAGAAACTACTACCAAAAGCTCTTTTTTCTTATTAAGACAAGTGTTAAGACACATGTCTTTATGCATGCTCCCTTTCATGCATGATTGCCACTTGCCCCTTATGTGTCTTTACCTCCTTACTCCTCCTTTCCCATATAAGGAGGCTCTTTCTCCATTTTTTACCATTCCATTTCCTCCTTTCCACCTTCTTCTTAAAGCTTATGGCCATGGTTTCCATGACATAAGTCTTCCTCTTTTCCACCACCACCTTGCCAAAGTTCGTCATTCTTCTCCTCCTCTTATAATATAAAGAGAGATTAGTGTATATTATATTATATATATTTTGGTGAAGAAGACGTTGCGCTAAAATACTGTCTGACGATTCGCTTAGCTAGGCTCGCCTACCGTGAAGATTTGGAAAGCTGTTAGGTGAGAACTCTTTAACCACGGTTTATATATTTAATTAATAGCTAGACTAATTTAAATATTGTGATGAATTATTATTGGTTAATAATGATTGATATTTGTTGTGATGGATGATGGATGCGAAGTTTAGAACACACACTATTAAGCGTTAGTGTTATAACGCTTGTGCACAATTATGATTTGTTGAATCATGTTGATGATAGTTGCTATGGATTTTTAAATGGTTGTTGATGTTGTTTAGCACAAACTATGACACAACAATTATGGTATCACATTGGTGATCGACAAATCTCCTTCATAATTAAAAGCAATATCATTATTGAAATTGAAGGTTAATAATTGGAAAAGACCATATGTATGAATTCATATATTTTGTTAAAGTCCTTTAAATGAATAAATAAATACCGGAACATTCTAGGATGATAGAGAGGATAATGTCGAGGCTTGGGTTTGGAAATAAAGTTTCCTGCTCCCCCTGGCTATCCCTAACAGATCCGACGAATGGGAATGTTAACTTGAAGTTATTTGAATTTAGAAATGAATTGGAATTTATGAAAGTTGAATTTTAGATCCAAAATAATTTGGAAAGTAAATTTAAATGATTTTAAAAGGGTTATATAAGGATATAATGGTTTTCTAAGATATTTTGAAGTACATAGAATAATGGTTATTATGGTCAAAATAGAGCCTGTTGCATAACGGCAGTTTACGTATTTTAGATGCAACTTTAAACGCTTATAACTTTTGCAATCTAAATCGGATTTCCTGGAAACGAAAAAAAATTGATTTATATTAACAAGAGCTTTTAAATGAGTGAAAGCAGATTTTAAATTCAAGTTATAATTTTCAAGTTATGTTTAAAACCTTTTGGAAAATGTCGCTATAAGAGAAGTTATCGACCATAACCATAAACAGCCATTTTTAATGTTTCTAAAAATATGAAAAAAAATGGTAAAATCATTATAAATTATGTAAAAAATGTTTTGAATTGTAAAGTTTAAGTTTTGACTAAGAAAGTGATATTTAGATCGAAGTAATTAAGATAATTGTTTTGTAACGCTTTTGAAAACACTATTGTAACACTTTCTTCGAAAACAATCTATTTTGATGTTTTTAACCTGCAAACTATTTTACGAACGACAAGTAATGATTTTGTGGAATGTTTTCAAAGGTTCAAAAGTATTGGAAATGTTTTATATGGAATTTAAATTGATATTAATACGGGTTTTCAATTTTAAATAATTGGATATGGTTGGAGATAAATCTTCGGATGTTTGATATTAATCCGGTAAATGATGATTCTTACTATTTGAGGAATTTAAAAGGTAGTTCACCACTATTCCGCTTATAGTGTGAGTTGGTTATCGAGATTAATATTAAGTATAAGTTGATGGTATTTCTATCCAGATCTAATGTCAAAGAGTTGAATAAATCTTTTAATTAAGATACGAGTTTCCTAAGTTGATTGGGATAAGTTGGATAGAAATAATCTTCAGATATTTGATATGAAATTCTGTGGTGTAAATGTATACTATTTGAGGAATTTGGAAGATATTATTATATCGTTATTCCACTTATAGTATTCTTTGATTATGAGAATTGATATCGAATATAAGTAGATACAATTTCTGTGTAACTTATGTTCAATATCAATTGATTTGGGTTTTGTCGTGAATCATATCTTCAATAATATCATTCTTGAAACCCAATGAGATTGAGTCATGGAAATTCATATCGTAATTTGAGGATTTAATCAGATCTTTGATTTGAGGAAATTAAAAGTGAGGAATTTGAAAGAAAGTATAATCTTTTAGTTAAGATTAAAGAATGGAATGTTGGAAAATCAATTTAATTGGAAACAAGGGTTGAAATATGGGGTAAGGGTTTTCAAAGGAAACTGGATTTTTGATAACGAGTTATCAAACGGAAAATTAATTAAGGCTTTGGGGTTAGATTATCTTGGATTTAAGGAATGTGTTTTAAAGAAGAAGGGTTAAATATGGATTTTGTTAAAGATATTTTGAGAATAGATTTAAAGAAGTTTAATTTAACGAAATCCAAAATGGAAGGAGAATTGGTAGAAAGCCTGTGTGTTCCGTGATAGTGTTTTTAATTGCGCTTATTATTTGAAAACACCGGGATCGGAATTATGTCTGAAAATCATTCCAAGTAATAATACGACGTTATGGAGCAATTAAAGACATTGGAGGCGGCATTGAAGACCGGGACCCTTCGTGTCGTAAGGGCGACTTGCTGAATGTCTCGAATGGCTGGCTCCCATTCGCATATGGATTTTATATATCAGCTAAGTGGCAAGAAGCCCGAACGTATGTGAAAGAATTCTGGATTGTTGTTTCGTTCGGACCTAGAACGGACATGTATGGATTGTGTGTCTGACATTGTAATTGATTGCGTAGCACTGATCTTTATTAATATATATCAGCTTAGTGGCGGAGAATTTATTCTCTTGTTTAACACCCTTCTCTAAGACGTATGAGTTTAGAGGTTATATATTGATAGATATCAGTGATGCATAGTGAATGGACAATGTGGCATACTTAAGTTATGTGATGAGCTATTGATGTTCAAAGCATGGCTTATTTAAACGTAGCTTTGTGTATATCGTGACCACCTCGACGAACCTCACACCCCGGATTGTTGGTAAACTGGTGGTCAGATTTTTATGTTCGTTTCGTATGTTCGGTGCACCGGGATGTGATGATGAAAGGATACTGCGAAGTCCCCAGTATGGGACGCTATTTGTTGGGTACTCTGATTCATGTATGGTGGGTTAGTATAACGGAGTCCAAGTCTGTACGTTATCCGCGAGTACTGGGATGATGCGCGCAAGAAAGTTTGTGAGCCCACGAATGATCTTTCGTACCAGGAACCATCATGATCGAAACCCAATCTCCACTACGAGCCCGTACGGTTTTGATTGTATAGCCTGCTGGTTACCGGCAGGATTATCAGTATAATGGGATGGGGCATTATGCTGGCTAGGATTAATACATTTATTTGCGAAAAGGTTTTTCACACTATATAGTAGTAAAAGAGGATTTTCGTGTATGAAGGCATTTTTGGTTATCATAAGGAAAAACTCGCCCATTTGGTGTGCGCTTGCATTGTGTGATGTGGGACGAGCTTATGATAGCTTCATCTTCTTCAAAAAGTCATTGTGGATTTCTGTGCACTGGTATTCACATGGAGTAAACCCGTTCCGCATTGGCGGCGTGGTCCGGTGAATTACCTAACATTAAAATAAACCCTAAAGATAACTATTTTGAGTTCTCACACCAGTCCCATGACTGACCTAGAGTTTATTGTTCCCACATCTAAACTCTGTGTGCCCATAATTTTTACACGGGCAGCCTAGTAGTTTGGTTCACAGATTTAGCCTTGGAGTTAGTTGGAGCAGATTCTGGTTTATCTGGAGCTATTATGTTTGGAGCATTCGCATTCTTCCACTGAGTTTAGTATCTTTTCCGCTGTGTAACCGAATTACTCTGATGTACCTCTTGTAACTCTGATGTAATATTATTTTAATGATAATGGAAAAGTTGTTTTTATTTTGTACAAATGTGTAAGTGCCCCTAACAATCCGTCTTTGTGAACGGTTTAAGTTGGTTTAATTACCAGCGAAAACCGAGCAAAAAGTCGGGTCGTTACATAGTGGTATCAGAGCTTTGGTTTATACAAAGCAATGGGGTACGACACATTTGAACAAATGGAAAGACTCATTAGAGTTATATATCTCATTAGAGATAGGGTTAGTAATGCCCTAGAATGAGATTTTGGAGTATTATATTTGAGAGAGCGTATTTGAAAATATGGAATGAGTTTTGAAAAGTTTAATTTAAGAAACAAACATATTTTGGAAATATATAGTTAATTATAACTTGGATACTTAATCAAATTAAGGTTAAGTTTACATTTTGTGATTATAATTACACATAAAATACTTCTTATGGCATGGTAATTAAGCCCCTTCCACTGATCAGGAAAACGATCCGAGCACAAATACCTTTTGGATTTAATTTCACTATTGGGGATTTCAAAATATCAATAAACTTGGGTCAAGTTTGTTAAGGTAAATAATCAATATGGTTAGAAATTAAAAATTAGAATTTGAGCATTGTATTCGATGTTGAGGTTGGACTATCGGGTATAAGTAGATTTTGAATATACGCCTAGCTAACGTATTTACAAAGTCTTGAGTATACTAGATTGATATAGAATCACACTCAAGTCACTTGAAGATGATTCTGTTGATGACTGTAGCTTCTTCAGTATGTATTTTCGAGTTTCGAAAGTGGGATGACTATATGATTCCGATTAAAACATCAATATATACTTAAACCCATTAAGATAAGTGTTTGAAATTGTTAGGTAAATTGGTACGAACTTAAATAGATAAGTGAAAATTTGATTGGGTTGTAAGATTTATACCAGGTAAACTTGTTAGTAAGAAGTGGAGCGTAATCTGGATTTTTCAACAAAATTTCCTTATAGGAACAAAGATGGAGTTTGGTTTATCAGGTACTGAATGGTGGATGACCCTAAAACAAGAAAGGAAAGCTCATAATCGAAAAGAAAAGGAAGAAAGCCTTAGATTGGGGAAATTCAAAGGTATCTATTGTTATACATGTAGTCAAGAAGGACATTTTGTTGTTTTATGCCCAGAAAGAATACAAAAGAAAACCATTCGAGAAGACATAATTTGTTTCAAATGCAAGAAGAAAGGACATTTTATACGTAAGTTGTAACACCCCACTCCCGCTATGGTCACTCACTAAGGGAATGCCATAGCATCGGTGGAGTATTTTAGTGAATATAGAACAGAAAAATTACAACAAGACAGATATAAATAGTACTTGAAATTTAAAACATCATCTCATCACAGCGGAAGTAAAACATGTCTGGTTACATCATAAAACCACAATAAAAGTCAAGTACAATATCCATCAAAATAAAGAAGTACATAATCCCACTCTCATACAATAGCCATGACGAAAGAAAAGATAACTGGGTAACTGGAGCTTTACATCTATCCAAGCTCCTAAAGACTGGAACAACAATCCGATCAAGCTCCACTACTGCTAGGATCCACCGTAGGACCTGAGGATTGGGAAAAAGATAAAAACAACGGGGTCAGACATAAGTCTGAGCGAGTCCTATAACTTTAACAATACAATCGGTAAAGTAACCAGAGAAGACACAAACTGATATACGGTAACTAATGGGGATTAATGGCTGCACTAAGCAGTCAACTAAACTAAGATAAAAGATAAAGACGCATCTACCCTTCCAAAGGTAAATTACTAAACTGCACCACACCAGTCATTTCCTAACTTAAAGGTTGATCCCACCCATGGACTTATAAAATTAACTTAATAGTTCTCGCGTACCCCTAGGTGATTAAGTAGACGCCACGGGGCCCTACAATCCACTAGGTGTACACACTACTCCCCATTCGATCGGCTCCCTAACGTAGATACCCGTGCTGGCCCCACCGTGGGGTGTACCATTCCCCAACGTGGCAACCTGATAAAACTAACGGTGCACGGCTTATATCTACACGATGCAACAACGTCTTATTTACCAGCCCGGGTCCACACACGCATATGAAACCCGTTGGTCATGCGTTGCCACCGCTAACCCATTTTGGCCTCTTATAGTCAAGCCCAGTATGTGTGTCCCGTCCTCGACATGGGTCGAGCCCACTAAGATACGTATGGGTTACTGGTTGAAATGGGCCCCCAGCACAAGCCATCCCCCTAAGCTTGGCCCACACACTAGTGTTTCCCACTTAACCCTTTAATCATGTTTTAATTACATGTTCCACTTTGGTTAAGTATTCTAATCGTATTTTCTATTGCCACCCAAGGCAACCACTAGATTTCCACATGCCACCCAAGGCACCCACTTAACCCCTCATGTCCCTCTACATGCTAATTTGGTTAAGTGTTTCTTAATTAATTAATTAGGATCGTAACCTTTGTAAAGACCTCTCACATTAGACTGTCTTTTATGACCGCTGGTTAAGCCGGTTGGGTCCGGGCAGCCTTATGTCATAACCGAGCCTAACCTCGTGTCTTTACATTAATCACGTATTTAGTTTGTGCCTAAGACCTCTCACATTGGGCTAACATTTGTAGCAACTGGTTAAGCCGGTTGGGTCCGGGCAGTTTTACGCTACAACTGAGTCCAACCTCGTGTCTTAGTCAATTAATTACACCTAATTAATCACCCGCATAATTTATATTAATTATCCCTAATTAATTACACATTTTTAAGAATATGGGTAGACCTAACTAAATAGGTAAATTCCCAATTCCATAGTATGGGTAGACCTAACTTAATAGGCAAATTCCCAACACATAGTATGGGTACACCTAACTTAATAGGCAAATTCCCATACTATGTTCATTTATTTTATGTTATGCATAATTATATTAATTTCACACAATCTTATTAACATATGCATTTAATTAACCCCAACGTTCCCACGTAATTTCGTTCTCATGACATAACACATATAAAAGGTGTCAACTTGCATATGTATGAACATGTTTCAAAGGTGCCATCTTGCATATTAACAAACACATAACTTGCATATGAACTTGCATAACATGTCACATAACTTGCATATAATCTTGTATAACATGTCACATAACTTGCATATTAACTTGTATAACATGTCACATAACTTGCATATTAACTTGCATAACATGTTACATAAACTTACATAAAATACATGACTTGCATATGAACTTGCATAATATGTCACATAACTTGCATATGAACTTGCATAACATGTTACATAACTTGCATATGAACTCATAAACTTGCATATGAACTCATAAACTTGCATATGAACTCATAAACTTGCATATGAAGAAACATACAACTTGCATAATTGTCATACATGTAACTTGCATATTATCATACATGTAACTTGCATATTAACATATGATCACAAAGCACAAAACTTGCATAACCCACATACATTAGCAAACTAACATCATGTCATATGACTTAAAACCCATTAATCCACAAACAAAACCATATGATCTCATCATATCTCATCTACTTAGTTTAGCAATTGATCATTAGAGTGATAGAAACTCACAACTAGCCAATTTGCACTCCAAATGAAGAAGATTAAGATGCTTAGAATGGATTAGAGGTTGATTAGAGAGTGATTAGCTTGCAACCCTCTTCATAAATTAGTGGAGGCTCCTTCTAAGATTTAATTTGGCGGCATGTAGCCCTCAATTCTATTTTTAGTATGGATTAGGGTAGGTTTAGGGTGTATTTATAGATTAGGTGAGTGTTTTAGGCCCTTAGATTAACCCTAGATTAGATTAGGTCCGTCAGATTTAGGAAGTCTCTAGAACACAGCCCAGCCCTAGCCAGAAAACCAGACCTGGTGCACCCAGGCCAAGTGGCTCGACACCCCGTGTCGACAGGCAAGTCGACAGGGCAGTCGACTCCCCAGTCGACAGGCCTGTCGACAGCCCTGTCGACATGGCTAGGGCGGGAACTTTCCCGCCTGGCCCCGCTGGTTGAAATTAAAATTCTGAATTTGAATTTTTAAATCTGTTTTTATCTTTAAATTTTCTACAAACTTCATTGGGCCATAACTGGGCCATACGGACTCCGATTCTCGAAAACTCGGACTCTATTTTGCGTATTTTTCCGAGGCGAACGCAATGACGCAGCCCGTTTCCCCCAATTCTCATATCTGTGATTATTTATTCTTTAATTAGTGAATATTAGTATTAACTGAAATTCGGGGTGTTACATTCTCCCCTCCTTAAAGGATTTCGTCCCCGAAATCTCTAAGCTAAGGAGAATGCATATCCTACCATCCAAACAACCATCTACTCAATCCATCAAACACGAGCATCCATTGTCCTTAAAACAATTTCTAATGACGTATGAGCATATGAAAAAAGTGTGTGTATATGTTCCCTATCTAATGTATGAACATATGCAAACCATGATAGTGCCATGCATCCAATATGTATGCGAGAGAACCCTATCGACACATACAATATCTATATGAGTGCACAATCATTCACCAAAATGCATCATCCATATGATAACACAATCATTATACATCCATAAATATAGCTATCTACACACAATTATATGCAATATGCAATATGAAGTGACTGAGCCGATCTAGTGCCTAGAGTGTGTATATATGCATCCACGAGCAACCACTAGCAACCACTTGCATCCACATGCATCCATCAACCATAACATGTTTCAAACACATGTTTCAACCATAGGTTTTACCCTATCTAAAGGTCAAAAGCACTAACGAGAGGACATACTAAAGATAAGATAAGTACTAGACAACGATAGAGGAGAAATTAAAAGACATACCCTCAAAAATAAATGGGTACAAAGAACGCATCTTCGCTTCCGTCTCCCAAGTAGCATTGCTTTCGTCATCTCCCCATTGCACTTTAACTAGCTGAACTTCTCTGTTCCTCAACTTCCTAGTTTCTGACCCAAGGATGCGAGTAGGAGCTCGTCGAATCGTCGCATCACGCTCTACCTCTACATCTCTAAGCAAGCTCGGCTCTACCACCTCTGCGGTCTCATGTAAGCACTTCCTCAAATGTGATACATGGAATACATCATGAACACCACTAAGTCTGTTGGGCAACTCCACCCTATATGCCATCTGTCCAATCCTTTCCTTAATAGGAAACGGCCCAACAAACCTCGGTGCTAACTTCCCAACGGACCCAAAGCGAACAACATTTCTCAACGGAGATACTTTGACAAAAACCATGTCCCCAACCTCAAACTCAAGATCCGTCCTTCTCCGATCCGCATAAGATTTCTGTCTATCTTGTGCTGCCTTCATCCTTCTTCGAATCAAATCAATCTTCTCTGAAGTCTCCCTAACCATATCTGGCCCAAGCAAGATCTTATCCGTAGATTCCCACCAACATGTAGGAGATCGACAAGGCCTTCCATAAAGAGCTTCGAAAGGTGCCATGCCAATACTAGACTGAAAGCTGTTATTGTATGCGAACTCCACCAAAGGAAGATGTTCTTCCCATGTACCTCCAAAATCCAAGATACAAAGCCTCAAGAGATCTTCTAAGATACGGTTCACCCTCTCGGTCTGACCGTCCGTCTGAGGATGATATGCGGTGCTCAAACACAACTGAGTCCCTACCGCCTCTTGCAAACTTCTCCAAAACTCACTAGTGAAGATAGGATCTCGATCACTCACAATGCTGGATGGTACACCATGCAATCTAACAATTTCTCTAACATAGACTGAAGCAAGCCATGGAGCGGTCCTCTTACTCTTCACGGGTATAAAGTGGGCACTCTTGGTAAGTCTGTCTACCACAACCCAAATTCCCGTATTGCCCTTCCTCGATCTCGGTAACCCATCGAGACACTATCCCACTTCCATTGCGGAACTTCCAATGGGTGTAGCAACCCACCGGGTTTCCTTTGCTCCGCTTTAACTTGTTGGCACACTAAGCATCTAGCCACATACTCGGCCACATCTTTCTTCATACCGGCCCAGAAGAAAACTCTCTTCATGTCTTGGTACATTTTGTCTCCACCGGGATGAATAGTCATCCTTGAACGATGTGCATCATCCAAAATAGCCTTCTTCAAACCCTCATCTTGCGGTACACAAAGTCTACCGTCTCTATGCAACCATCCCCTATCATCTATGGTGTATCTACCCAAATGGCTGGACGACTCCCCCCTTATAAGCTTCTCTACCAACTCAACCAACTGTGGGTCGTCTCGCTGAGCCTCGCCAATCCGTCCCAAAAGAGTAGGTCTAACCTCCAAGGATGCTAACAAACCAGGTACAAAGTCAACAGAAGGTCTGAAGTCGAACAAAGAAAGAAACTCCAAGCTTCGCCGTTCTACGAACAATGGACTCAAAGATAGCCTTTTTCTACTCAAGGCGTCCGCCACCACGTTACACTTGCCAGGGGTATACGCTATCTCGAAATCATAGGATGCTAAGAACTCCATCCACCTTTGCTGTCTTAAGTTTAAATCCTTCTGAGAGAATAAGTACTTCAATGATTTATGGTCAGTGAACAACTCGAATCTCTCACCAAGAAGATAATGGCGCCAAGACTTAAGTGCGAAAACAATCGCGGCCAACTCTAGATCATGGGTAGGGTAATTATTCTCATGCACTCTCAATTGCCTCCCTCCATAGGCTATTACCCTTCCCTCCTGCATCAAGACTGCGCCTAATCCTGTCCCACAAGCATCGGTATAAACAACAAACGGCTTACTCCCATCTGGAAGCACTAAAACTGGAGCGGTGGTCAAAGCTCTCTTTAACCGTCGGAAAGCATCATCACAATCTACGTCCCATGAGAAAACCAGATTCTTCTTCGTCAAGCGGGTTAATGGGGCTGATATCTTCGCGAAGTCTTTGATGAACTTCCTATAATATCCTGCCAACCCCAAGAAACTTCTTACTTCGGTAGCATTTCTAGGAACTTTCCAATCCTGGATAGATACTATCTTTGCGGGATCCACGGCTATCCCTTCCTTAGAGACCACATGCCCTAAGAATCGCACTTCTCTTCTCCAAAAATGACATTTAGAGAATTTAGCTTTAAGACTATGTGCTCGAAGAGTCTCCAACACTTCTCTGAGATGTAAGGCATGCTCTTCTTCACTCTTGGAAAAGACCAAGATGTCATCCACAAAGACCACTACAAACTTATTCAGATACTCTCTGAACACTCTACTCATTAGATCAACAAAGTATGCAGGGGCGTTTGTCAACCCAAATGGCATCACAAGCCACTCATAAAAACCATCCGGAGTCCGGAAAGCAGTCTTCTCTATACTGTCCTCCGCCACTCTCAACTGATGAAACCCTGTAGCTAAGTCCATCTGCGAAAACACTGAGGCGCCAACCAACTGATCAAAGAGATCATCTATCCTCGGTAATGGGTGTCTATTCTTCTTCGTGAGCTTATTAAGTTCTCTATAATCCACACAAAGTCTGAGGGACCCATCCGCCTTCGTGGCAAACACTACTGGAGCTCCCCACTCTGATATACTTCGCCTTATGAACCCCTTCTCAAGCAACTCCCCTACTTGCTTATGAAGTTCTCTTCTCTCACGAGGAGCCATGTGGCGCACTGGCAAAGACACTGGTTTGGCATTATCTACCAAATAAATTCGGAAATCTATTTCCCGCTTTGGAGGCAAACCCTTCACTTCTTCAAACACATCCGGATATTCCCGGACCACTCTGACAGAACGCAAACTCTCGACCGAAGCATCGAGCGATTCAAGATAACTTAGCAAAACAGATTCCATGGGATTACAAGAGATCTCGAGAGTATTACCCAAGCGGGTCATAAGCCTGACAACTCTCCTTTCACAATCAAGAACGGCACCATTACTGGATAACCAGTCCATGCCCAAAATCAACCCATAGCCCGTGAAGCCCAATACAAAAGCATCACATCCAAACTCAACGCTAAGTATAGAAATCTTCAAACCCAAACATATCATAGACAGATATATGGAGCCCCCAATTGGGTTTGAAACAACCAAGGGATCATCAACTAGACTGGTGTCTAAGTGCAGTGACTCAACTAACGATGATGAGATAAAAGAATGTGATGCGCCAGAGTCAAACAAAGTACGAAATGGATGATCAAACAGAAAAACCAGACTTTCAACGGAAATAGTTCTACCTCTCTGCTGAATCGGTGGAACTGAGAGAGCTTGAACTTGCCCCCCTGCCCGAGCTGGTGCCATAAGAGCTTGTACCTGACCTCCTGAGGTAGACCCCGTCTTCTGCCCCTTCTTTGGGCAGTCCTTCACAAGATGTCCTGCTTCACCACAATGAAAGCAACCGGTCTTCTTCTTTTTGCGACAATCCTTGCTGAGGTGGCCTGGGGTCCCACAATTGAAGCACCTCTACTTCTTCTTCCCCTTGTCACCATTGCCTTTTCCACCCTTGCCTTGTTGTTGTTGTTGCGGTTTCTTCTGATCCCCCTTCTTCTCTGGTGCTTTAGAACTCTTATCATCCTCATGCATAAGTGCCATGTAGACAAGCTTCTCAAAGGTGGACCCCATAGGAATGTGAGTCATAGCTATTCCTTGCGATGGTTCGTTCAAGCCTCTAACGAACCTCAAAGCCTTCTTCTCCGGTGTATTCACCAACTCTATGCCAAACCTTGCTAGTTGATTGAATTTGTTGACATATTCTTTCACCGTGAGATTCCCTTGCTTCAAATTCAAGAACTTCTCCATAAACAGATTCTCTTCCGCCCTTGAGAGAAACTTAGCCCCAAACCTTTGCTTGAAATCTGTCCAAGAGTCAACAGGGCGTTCTCTATTAGTGACCTCCCACCAGAATGAGGCCTCTCCCTTCATTAACCAAGCCGCCAACTTGACTTTCTTTCCCTCTTCCACTTCAAAGATATCTAGCAACTCTTCCACTTCCTTAAGCCAAACTCTAGCCTCTACGAAAGTCTCTGAACCTAGAAAAGGTTTTCCTCCTATAGCCTTGAACTCCTTGCAAATCTTAGCAAAATTATCCACTCTAGGCTGAGGAGGAGGAGCGGTTGCCTCTGGTGTAGTAGCATTGGCTGGACCCGCAGCCGCGGCCCTAGCCTCTTGTAACCTCCTATACCATAGTGGTATAACTAAGCCCTCCGGGATGTTAAGATCTTCAGCCATGCTGAAACGAAAGAGGAAAGATTCAAAAAGGAGATTCCGAAAGATAAAGATATGGCTATTGGGGATTATGCTTTTCTTTTTCAAAAACTTTTCTCTTAAAAGACATGTTTTTGAAAATACTTTTTCCAAAAATAATACCTTTACTATTTTAAAAATATTTTTCTTAAAAATTTATCTGTTCCGGTAACCTTCAGCTCTGATACCACGTGTAACACCCCACTCCCGCTATGGTCACTCACTAAGGGAATGCCATAGCATCGGTGGAGTATTTTAGTGAATATAGAACAGAAAAATTACAACAAGACAGATATAAATAGTACTTGAAATTTAAAACATCATCTCATCACAGCGGAAGTAAAACATGTCTGGTTACATCATAAAACCACAATAAAAGTCAAGTACAATATCCATCAAAATAAAGAAGTACATAATCCCACTCTCATACAATAGCCATGACGAAAGAAAAGATAACTGGGTAACTGGAGCTTTACATCTATCCAAGCTCCTAAAGACTGGAACAGCAATCCGATCAAGCTCCACTACTGCTAGGATCCACCGTAGGACCTGAGGATTGGGAAAAAGATAAAAACAACGGGGTCAGACATAAGTCTGAGCGAGTCCTATAACTTTAACAATACAATCGGTAAAGTAACCAGAGAAGACACAAACTGATATACGGTAACTAATGGGGATTAATGGCTGCACTAAGCAGTCAACTAAACTAAGATAAAAGATAAAGACGCATCTACCCTTCCAAAGGTAAATTACTAAACTGCACCACACCAGTCATTTCCTAACTTAAAGGTTGATCCCACCCATGGACTTATAAAATTAACTTAATAGTTCTCGCGTACCCCTAGGTGATTAAGTAGACGCCACGGGGCCCTACAATCCACTAGGTGTACACACTACTCCCCATTCGATCGGCTCCCTAACGTAGATACCCGTGTTGGCCCCACCGTGGGGTGTACCATTCCCCAACGTGGCAACCTGATAAAACTAACGGTGCACGGCTTATATCTACACGATGCAACAACGTCTTATTTACCAGCCCGGGTCCACACACGCATATGAAACCCGTTGGTCATGCGTTGCCACCGCTAACCCATTTTGGCCTCTTATAGTCAAGCCCAGTATGCGTGTCCCGTCCTCGACATGGGTCGGGCCCACTAAGATACGTATGGGTTACTGGTTGAAATGGGCCCCCAGCACAAGCCATCCCCCTAAGCTTGGCCCACACACTAGTGTTTCCCACTTAACCCTTTAATCATGTTTTAATTACATGTTCCACTTTGGTTAAGTATTCTAATCGTATTTTCTATTGCCACCCAAGGCAACCACTAGATTTCCACATGCCACCCAAGGCACCCACTTAACCCCTCATGTCCCTCTACATGCTAATGTGGTTAAGTGTTTCTTAATTAATTAATTAAGATCGTAACCTTTGTAAAGACCTCTCACATTAGACTGTCTTTTATGACCGCTGGTTAAGCCGGTTGGGTCCGGGCAGCCTTATGTCATAACCGAGTCTAACCTCGTGTCTTTACATTAATCACGTATTTAGTTTGTGCCTAAGACCTCTCACATTGGGCTAACATTTGTAGCAACTGGTTAAGCCGGTTGGGTCCGGGCAGTTTTACGCTACAACTGAGTCCAACCTCGTGTCTTAGTCAATTAATTACACCTAATTAATCACCCGCATAATTTATATTAATTATCCCTAATTAATTACACATTTTTAAGAATATGGGTAGACCTAACTAAATAGGTAAATTCCCAATTCCATAGTATGGGTAGACCTAACTTAATAGGCAAATTCCCAACACATAGTATGGGTACACCTAACTTAATAGGCAAATTCCCATACTATGTTCATTTATTTTATGTTATGCATAATTATATTAATTTCACACAATCTTATTAACATATGCATTTAATTAACCCCAACGTTCCCACGTAATTTCGTTCTCATGACATAACACATATAAAAGGTGTCAACTTGCATATGTATGAACATGTTTCAAAGGTGCCATCTTGCATATTAACAAACACATAACTTGCATATGAACTTGCATAACATGTCACATAACTTGCATATAATCTTGTATAACATGTCACATAACTTGCATATTAACTTGTATAACATGTCACATAACTTGCATATTAACTTGCATAACATGTTACATAAACTTACATAAAATACATGACTTGCATATGAACTTGCATAATATGTCACATAACTTGCATATGAACTTGCATAATATGTCACATAACTTGCATATGAACTTGCATAACATGTTACATAACTTGCATATGAACTCATAAACTTGCATATGAACTCATAAACTTGCATATGAAGAAACATACAACTTGCATAATTGTCATACATGTAACTTGCATATTATCATACATGTAACTTGCATATTAACATATGATCACAAAGCACAAAACTTGCATAACCCACATACATTAGCAAACTAACATCGTGTCATATGACTTAAAACCCATTAATCCACAAACAAAACCATATGATCTCATCATATCTCATCTACTAAGTTTAGCAATTGATCATTAGAGTGATAGAAACTCACAACTAGCCAATTTGCACTCCAAATGAAGAAGATTAAGATGCTTAGAATGGATTAGAGGTTGATTAGAGAGTGATTAGCTTGCAACCCTGTAACACCCCGAATTTTCTATTAACACTAAAGTTGCTAAAATAATAATAAGTGTGTAGAAGAGGGGATGTATCTAATATGAATATAAAGATATTAATAAGTATGTAAGAGAGGGGATGTATCTAATATGAATATAAAAATATTAATAAGTGTGTAGAAGAGGGGATGTATCTAATATGAATATAAAGATATTAATAAGTATGTAAGAGAGGGGATGTATCTAATATGAATATAAAAATATTAATAAGTGTGTAAGAGAGGGGATGTATCTAATATGAATATAAAAATATTAATAAGTGTGTGAGAGAGGGGATGTATCTAATGTGTATATAAAAACAATAATAAGTAAAGGGGGATGTATCTAATATGTACATTGTAGAAAATATATATATATTTATGACATGAATAGAAGTTTATTAATATGCTGAGTGTTTGTTGAGTCACTTCTGACTCATTGCTGAGTCAACAAGATAAACCCCATCTTGTCTAGACGGCTGCGGTTATTTCTAGGTTAAATCTAATGGCCTAAACGCATTCTAAAATCTATAAATAAGTGGGTAGACCCTAGACCTAAATCACTTGTAAAATTAGAGAAGCTACCGTCATGCTGCTGCCATGGAGTTTAGCATAGCCGTCACAAACAAAGAAGAGGAAGCCTAATCTACTACAACTAAATTCTTCTCAACAAAACAAATCAAACCAAAGAACTCTCTCTAATTCTCTTCTTTTGTTGGTGAGTATGATGATTCTCACAAGACTATTACAAACTAATTTGACTCAGTTATGAATGGATCACAAGAAAGTGATGTGATTTGTAATTGTAAATTCTATATATTGTGGATCTCTTATTATGTTATTATGTTGTCGTATGATGTAAATTATATATGCTATGTCATGCTATGTTGTAAATTCTCTTATGCTATGTCGTGCTATGTTGAGAATCATGTCAAGCTATGTTATACTATCATACTATGCCATGTTATAAATCATGCTATATTATGTTGAAAAATCATGATGTTGTTGGATCATGCTTAAAGTTATGTTTTTTTTTTCTTAATTTAAATGGATCTTGTTTATGGGAATTTGCCTATTAGGTTAGGTGTACCCATAAACTTGAAACTATAATTAAATAAAACTTGATTATGGGAATTTGCCTATTGAGTTAGGTGTACCCATATAAAACCATGTTGTTAAAAAATTAGATGATGTTGATTCACACATGTTCATATGTAAGTTTATGAAAATTGATTGAGATCATATTAGGTGAATTTTGAACAAGTTGACACCTTTAGATCCATGACATGTATAATCTATGCAAGTTGGACATATGCAAGTTTCACCCCTTATTATGATTCATTTGGTCACATATACATGTTGTTATTATGATAATCTCTTTTATGCTATGAGTTAGGCTATTCGAGTCTAACATATATTTTGCGAATAAACGTTCAAACGTGGGGTAGGGGTAATATTAGGAATTAATAAATTGGGTGCAATTTTGTAAGATTTTGCATACCATGAATGGATGTCCATAATTGAGTCAATTATGGACATTGTTAAAAATTGGAAGTAATTAATAATTCAAGTAGGGAATTATTAAAATTGGGGGAAAGTGGATTATTATTAATAATCAATGCTTAGGACACGAGGTTGGACCCGTTTGTGATGTAAACCTGCCCGGACCCGCCCGGCAAATCCAGTAGTCACAAATGTCGGCCCAATGTGAGAGGTCCTAGGCCCAAACTAAAGCATAACAGTTGTAAAGACACGAGGTTAGACTCTTTTATGGTGTAAGACTGCCCGGACCCGCCCGGCAAATCCAGCTGCCATAAATGCCAGTCTAATGTGAGAGGTCTTTATGAGGTTATGGCCTTAATGAACTAAGAAATACTTAACCAGATAATCATGTAAGGTGGGACATGGGGGTTAAGTAGGTGCCTTGGGTGGCATGAGGAATCTGGTGGTTGCCTTTAGAGGCATTTGAAATACGATTAGACTTAACCAAACACACATGTAAATGAACATGACTAAGTGGGTTAAGTGGGATGGACTAATGGGGACAAGCTTAGGTGGAATGCTTGTGGTAAATAGTGGGGGCCCATTTCAACCAGTATCCCAAAACGTATCTTTGTGGGCTCGACCCAAGTCGAGGACGGGACACGCATACTGGGTTTGACTATAAGAGGCCAAAACAGGGAGCGGTGGCAACGCAAGTCCAACGGGTTTCATATGCGTGTGTGGACCCGGGCTGGTAGGTAAGACGTTGTTGCATCGTGTAGGTATAAGCCGTGCATGTCCGTTGTATCAGGTTGCCACTTTAGGGGAGTGATACACCCCACTGTGGGGCCAGCACGGGTATCTACGAGTTAGGAGCCGATCGAATAATGGGAAGTAGGGTACACCTAGTGGAGATAGGGGCAGGCAGCACCTATGTAGTCAGCTAGGGGTACGTAAAGCCATTGGGAAAGTTTCTAAGTGAAGCTAAGTGGGATGAATCTTTAGGGTGACTGGTGTGGTGCAGTATAGTGTTTATCCTTTAGTATTTAGGAGCGCCTATAACGTTGCCTTTAGCGATTGTCTATGTCCTTAATCTGCTCTTCATAGACATTTTCTTGTTTTCCAGCTTATGCCTTAGTCCAGTTATTTTGGTAATAGTATTGTAGAATTATCATATTCACCAGACTTTATGTCTGACCCCCTCTTTTCCATCCTTTTTCTCCCTTCAGGTCCGCAGGTTGGGCCAAGTTCTAGTGGAGTCTAGTTGGATCGCTTATCTTCTGGAAAGCTTGGACTGCTGAAGTAAAGTCCAGCTTGTTATCTTTCTTTTTTAATGGCTATTCATGTAATGGGATTATGTACTTGTTTTATCAAGATAGATATTGTACTTGACATTGAATATGGTGTTATGATGTAATCAAACATGTTTTGACTTCTGCTATAATGAAATAAAGTTTTTGAATTTCCAAGTACTATTTTATATTTGTCTTGTTGTAATTTTACTGTTCTATATTCACTTAAAACCTCCATGGAAGTTAATGCATTCCCTTTGTGAGTGACATTAATGGACGTGGGGTGTTACACGTGGTATCAGAGCTTAAGGTTACCAGAACAGATAAAATTTTTAGAAAACTATTTTTTTCTAAAGTATTTTTGAAAGAAGTGTTTTCAAAAATATGTTTTAATGAGTAAATTTAAGAAGAAAGTTTTTATGAAAAACATAATCCCGAATAGCCATATCTTTATCTTTCGAGTCCTCTATTTTGAATCTTTCCTTTTTCGTTTCAGCATGGCTGAAGATCTCAACATTCCAGAGGGTGTTCATATACCCGGTTGGTTTCGTCAATATCTTGAGGCCAGGGCCACCGCGGGTCCATCAAATCCTCCTCCTCCTCCTCGTGTTGACACTTTTGCAAAGACGTGCAAGGAGTTTAAGGCTATGGGTGGAAAGACTTTTCAAGGGTCAGAGACGTTCGTGGAGGCCAGAGATTGGCTTAAGGAGACTGAGGAATTACTTGATATCTTTGAAGTGGAGGACGAAAGGAAAGTCCGTTTAGCAGCTTGGTTAATGAAGGGAGAAGCCTCGTTTTGGTGGGAGGTCACTAACGGGGAACGTCCAGTTGATTCATGGGCGGATTTCAGACGAAGGTTTGAGGCAAAGTTTCTTTCAAGGGCAGAGGAGAACTTAAATATGGAAAAATTCCTGGCACTAAAGCAAGGGAGCTCATCAGTAAAGGAATATGTCAATAAATTTAATCAGTTAGCAAGGTTTGGCTTGGAGTTGGTGAACACGCCAGAGAAGAAAGCTTTGAGGTTCGTTAGAGGCTTGAATGAACCGTTGCAAGGGTTGGCTATGACCCACATCCCTATGGGAGCCACCTTTGAAAAGCTAGTAGAAATGGCACTTATGCATGAGGATAAGGCAGTTGAAAAGAAAGGGGATCAGAAGAAACCCCAACAGCAAAATAAGAAGGGTGGTAAAAACAATAATGGCAAAGGGAAGAAGAAATGCTTCAATTGTGGGACGCCTGGCCATCTCAGCAAAGATTGTAGAAAGAAAAAGAAGACTGGTTGTTTTCATTGTGGAGACGCGGGACATTTAGTGAAGGACTGTCCAAAGAAGGGGCAGAGGGCAGGGTCTACCTCGGGAGGACAGGTGCAGGCTCTTATGGCACCAGGGCAGGCAAGGGGGCAAGTTCAGGCTATTGCGGCCCCACCGCTGCAAGAAAGAGGTAGAACAATTTCTGTTGAAAGCTTAGTTTTTCTGTTTGATCATCCTGTCCGTACCTTATTCGATTCTGGCGCATCTCATTCGTTTATCTCTGCATCATTAGTTGAATCACTGCACTTGAACACCAGTTTAGTAGAGGATCCCTTGGTCGTTTCAAATCCAATTGGGGGTTCGGCTCATTTGACCATGATATGTTTGGATTTGAAAATCTCTATACTTAGCGTTGAATTTAGATGTGATGCTTATGTATTGGGCTTCACGGGCTATGGGCTAATTTTAGGAATGGATTGGTTGTCTAGAAATAGGGCCATTCTTGATTGTGAAAGGAGAGTAGTTAGGCTTGTGACTCGCCTTGGTAATGCTCTCGACATCTTTTGTAATCCCATAAATTCCGTTATGCTAAGTTATCTTGAATCGCTTGACGCGTCTGTAGAGAACCTGCGATCGGTAGAAGTGGTCCGGGAATATCCGGATGTGTTTGAGGAGGTGAAGGGCTTACCTCCAAAGCGGGAGATAGACTTTCGAATTTATCTTGTGGATAATGCTAAACCCGTATCTTTGCCAGTGCGCCACATGGCTCCTCGTGAAAGGAGGGAACTCAATAAGCAAGTAAAGGAGTTGCTTGAGAAGGGGTTCATAAGACGTAGTATATCGGAGTGGGGTGCTCCAGTAGTTTTTGCCACAAAGGCGGATGGGTCTCTTAGACTTTGTATGGACTATAGAGAACTAAACAAGCTTACTAAAAAGAACCGACACCCACTGCCGAGGATTGACGATCTCTTTGATCAGTTAGTTGGCGCCTCAGTGTTTTCGCAGTTGGACTTAGCCACTGGCTTTCATCAACTGAGAGTGGCTGAGGATAGTATAGATAAGACTGCTTTTAGGACTCCTGACGGATTCTATGAATGGCTAGTGATGCCCTTTGGTTTGACAAACGCCCCTGCATATTTTGTTGATTTGATGAGTAGGGTGTTTAGGGAATACCTTAACAAATTCGTGGTAGTCTTTGTGGATGACATCTTAGTCTTTTCTAAGAATAAAGAAGAGCACTCCCTACATCTTAGGGAAGTGTTGGAAACCCTTCGAGCGCATAACCTTAAGGCAAAATTTTCTAAGTGTCACTTCTGGAGGAAGGAAGTACGGTTCTTAGGGCACGTGGTTTCCAAAGAAGGGACAGCAGTGGATCCCGCAAAGGTGGTGGCCATCCAAGATTGGAAGGTCCCTAAAAATGCAACCGAAGTAAGAAGTTTCTTGGGGTTGGCTGGCTATTATAGGAAGTTTATCAAAGACTTCGCAAAAATATCAGCTCCATTAACACGGTTAACGAAGAAAAACCTGGTTTTTACGTGGGACAAAGATTGCGATGATGCGTTCCAACGTTTAAAGAGAGCCTTAACTTCAGCCCCAGTCTTAGTGCTGCCAGACGGGAATAAACCGTTTACCATCTATACTGATGCTTGTGGGATGGGACTTGGCGCGGTCCTCATGCAAGAGGGAAGAGTAATAGCCTATGGTGGAAGGCAGTTGAGGGTTCATGAAAAGAATTACCCCACGCATGACTTAGAGCTAGCTGCAATTGTCTTCGCGCTTAAGTCTTGGCGTCACTATCTTCTTGGTGAGAAATTCGAACTGTTCACTTACCACAAATCATTAAAATACTTATTCTCTCAGAAGGATTTGAATTTAAGGCAGCAACGGTGGATGGAATTCTTAGCCTCCTACGATTTTGAAATAGCATATACCCCAGGCAAGGGTAACATGGTGGCAGACGCCTTAAGTAGGAAAAGGTTGTCCTTGAGTCCGTTGTTTGTTGAACGACAAAGCTTAGAATTCATCTCTATGTTTGACTTTAGACCCTCCGTTGACTTAGTACCCGGTCTGTTAGCATCCTTGGAGGTTAGACCTACACTTCTAGGACGGGTTGGTGAGGCACAGCGAGACGACCCACAGTTGGTTGAGATAGTAGAAAAGCTCAAAGGGGGGGAGTCGTCAAGCCATCTTCGTAGGTATACCCTAGACGATAAGGGTTGGTTACGAAGGGATAATAGACTTTGTGTACCACAAGACGAAGACTTAAGGAAGGCCATTCTTGATGCTCATCGCTCAAAAATGACCATTCATCCCGGCGGGGATAAGATGTACAAAGATATGAAGCGGGTTTTCTTTTGGGCCGGTATGAAAAAGGATGTGGCCGAGTATGTCGCTAGATGCTTGGTGTGCCAACGAGTTAAAGCAGAACAAAAGAAACCCGGTGGGTTGCTTCACCCATTAGAAGTTCCACTATGGAAATGGGAAAGCATCTCAATGGATTTTGTGGATGGATTACCAAGATCAAGGAAGGGTAACACGGGGATTTGGGTTATAGTAGATAGACTTACTAAAAGCGCCCATTTTATTCCCGTGAAAAGTAAGAGGACTGCTCCGTGGTTGGCTTCTGTATACATTAAGGAGATAGTTCGTTTGCACGGTATTCCTTCTAGTATAGTAAGCGACCGTGACCCCATCTTTACTAGCAAATTTTGGAAGAGTTTACAAGAGGTGGTAGGGACTCAGCTATGTTTGAGCACCGCATATCATCCTCAGACAGACGGCCAGACCGAGAGGGTGAATCGCATTCTAGAGGATCTTTTAAGGCTTTGTATCCTAGACTTTGGGGGTACATGGGAAGAGCACCTTCCGTTAGTAGAATTCGCATATAATAATAGCTTTCAGTCTAGTATTGGCATGGCACCTTTCGAAGCTCTTTATGGAAGGCCTTGCCGTTCGCCTACATGTTGGTGGGAATCTACCGATAAAATCCTACTTGGGCCCGATATGGTTAGGGAAACCTCGGAGAAGATTGAGTTGATTCGAAGGAGGATGAAAGCAGCACAAGATAGGCAAAAATCGTATGCTGATAAGAGGAGGACAGATCTTGAGTTTGACATTGGGGACATGGTTTTTATCAAAGTATCTCCGTTACAGAATGTTGTTCGCTTTGGGTCCGTGGGGAAATTAGCACCAAGATTTGTAGGGCCGTTTCCTGTAAAAGACAGGATTGGGAAGATGGCATATAGGGTGGAGTTGCCTGAGAAACTTAGTGGAGTACACGACGTATTCCATGTATCACATTTGAGGAAGTGTTTGCACAAGACCGCGGAGGTGGTAGAGCCGAGCTTGCTTAAAGAGGTGGAAATAGAGCGTGATGCAACAATTAGACGAGCTCCTACATGCATTCTTGGGTCGGAGATCAAAAAGTT
Source organism: Allium sativum (assembly GCA_030737875.1). NCBI lineage: Eukaryota > Viridiplantae > Streptophyta > Magnoliopsida > Asparagales > Amaryllidaceae > Allium > Allium sativum. The sequence goes on along the minus strand of CM060924.1, from coordinate 372,935,516 downwards.
GAGGAATCGAGAGGTCAGACTGGTTAAAGTGCAATGGGGAGATGATGAGAGCAACGCAACTTGGGAGACAGAAGAGAAGATGCGTTCGTTGTACCCTTTTCTTTTTGAGGGTATGTCTTTTAATTTCTCCTTTATCGCTTAGCTTATCTTATCTTATCTTTAGTATGTCCTCTCATTAGTATCTTTGACCTTTAGTTAGGATAATCCTATGGTTGAAACATGTGTTTGAGACATGTTATGTATGATGGATGCAAAATGGATGCAAGTGTTTGCTAGTGGTTGCTCGTGGATGCATATATACACACACTTTAGGCACTAGATCGGCTCAGTCACTACATATTGCATATTGCATATATATGGATGTATTTAGTAAAATGGACGAACGATGGTTGTATTATCATATGGATGCTGCATTCAGATGATGGTTGTGCACGCATATAGAAGTATTATGTAGCATTAAGAATCTTTTGCATACATAATGGATGCATGGCACGATCATAGTTGCATTAAGGAGGTCAACTGAATCAGTGGACCGCCTGATTTTGCATTAGATACGGACATATACACACACTGTGCATTTAAACATGAAAGCATTAGAAGTCTGTAAGGACAATGGATGCCTGTGTATGATGGATGAGTAGATGGACGTTTGGATGGTAGGATATACATTCTTCCAGACTTGAAGATTTCGGGGACGAAATCCTAAAAGGAGGGGAGAATGTAACACCCCGAATTTTCTATTAACACTAAAGTTGCTAAAATAATAATAAGTGTGTAGAAGAGGGGATGTATCTAATATGAATATAAAGATATTAATAAGTATGTAAGAGAGGGGATGTATCTAATATGAATATAAAAATATTAATAAGTGTGTAGAAGAGGGGATGTATCTAATATGAATATAAAGATATTAATAAGTATGTAAGAGAGGGGATGTATCTAATATGAATATAAAAATATTAATAAGTGTGTAAGAGAGGGGATGTATCTAATATGAATATAAAAATATTAATAAGTGTGTGAGAGAGGGGATGTATCTAATGTGTATATAAAAACAATAATAAGTAAAGGGGGATGTATCTAATATGTACATTGTAGAAAATATATATATATTTATGACATGAATAGAAGTTTATTAATATGCTGAGTGTTTGCTGAGTCACTTCTGACTCATTGCTGAGTCAACAAGATAAACCCCATCTTGTCTGGACGGCTGCGGTTATTTCTAGGTTAAATCTAATGGCCTAAACGCATTCTAAAATCTATAAATAAGTGGGTAGACCCTAGACCTAAATCACTTGTAAAATTAGAGAAGCTACCGTCATGCTGCTGCCATGGAGTTCAGCATAGCCGTCACAAACAAAGAAGAGGAAGCCTAATCTACTACAACTAAATTCTTCTCAACAAAACAAATCAAACCAAAGAACTCTCTCTCTAATTCTCTTCTTTTGTTGGTGAGTATGATGATTCTCACAAGACTATTACAAACTAATTTGACTCAGTTATGAATGGATCACAAGAAAGTGATGTGATTTGTAATTGTAAATTCTATATATTGTGGATCTCTTATTATGTTATTATGTTGTCGTATGATGTAAATTATATATGCTATGTCATGCTATGTTGTAAATTCTCTTATGCTATGTCGTGCTATGTTGAGAATCATGTCAAGCTATGTTATACTATCATACTATGCCATGTTATAAATCATGCTATATTATGTTGAAAAATCATGATGTTGTTGGATCATGCTTAAAGTTATGTTTTTTTTTCTTAATTTAAATGGATCTTGTTTATGGGAATTTGCCTATTAGGTTAGGTGTACCCATAAACTTGAAACTATAATTAAATAAAACTTGATTATGGGAATTTGCCTATTGAGTTAGGTGTACCCATATAAAACCATGTTGTTAAAAAATTAGATGATGTTGATTCACACATGTTCATATGTAAGTTTATGAAAATTGATTGAGATCATATTAGGTGAATTTTGAACAAGTTGACACCTTTAGATCCATGACATGTATAATCTATGCAAGTTGGACATATGCAAGTTTCACCCCTTATTATGATTCATTTGGTCACATATACATGTTGTTATTATGATAATCTCTTTTATGCTATGAGTTAGGCTATTCGAGTCTAACATATATTTTGCGAATAAACGTTCAAACGTGGGGTAGGGGTAATATTAGGAATTAATAAATTGGGTGCAATTTTGTAAGATTTTGCATACCATGAATGGATGTCCATAATTGAGTCAATTATGGACATTGTTAAAAATTGGAAGTAATTAATAATTCAAGTAGGGAATTATTAAAATTGGGGGAAAGTGGATTATTATTAATAATCAATGCTTAGGACACGAGGTTGGACCCGTTTGTGATGTAAACCTGCCCGGACCCGCCCGGCAAATCCAGTAGTCACAAATGTCGGCCCAATGTGAGAGGTCCTAGGCCCAAACTAAAGCATAACAGTTGTAAAGACACGAGGTTAGACTCTTTTATGGTGTAAGACTGCCCGGACCTGCCCGGCAAATCCAGCTGCCATAAATGCCAGTCTAATGTGAGAGGTCTTTATGAGGTTATGGCCTTAATGAACTAAGAAATACTTAACCAGATAATCATGTAAGGTGGGACATGGGGGTTAAGTAGGTGCCTTGGGTGGCATGAGGAATCTGGTGGTTGCCTTTAGAGGCATTTGAAATACGATTAGACTTAACCAAACACACATGTAAATGAACATGACTAAGTGGGTTAAGTGGGATGGACTAATGGGGACAAGCTTAGGTGGAATGCTTGTGGTAAATAGTGGGGGCCCATTTCAACCAGTATCCCAAAACGTATCTTTGTGGGCTCGACCCAAGTCGAGGACGGGACACGCATACTGGGTTTGACTATAAGAGGCCAAAACAGGGAGCGGTGGCAACGCAAGTCCAACGGGTTTCATATGCGTGTGTGGACCCGGGCTGGTAGGTAAGACGTTGTTGCATCGTGTAGGTATAAGCCGTGCATGTCCGTTGTATCAGGTTGCTACTTTAGGGGAGTGATACACCCCACTGTGGGGCCAGCACGGGTATCTACGAGTTAGGGAGCCGATCGAATAATGGGAAGTAGGGTACACCTAGTGGAGATAGGGGCAGGCGGCACCTATGTAGTCAGCTAGGGGTACGTAAAGCCATTGGGAAAGTTTCTAAGTGAAGCTAAGTGGGATGAATCTTTAGGGTGACTGGTGTGGTGCAGTATAGTGTTTATCCTTTAGTATTTAGGAGCGCCTATAACGTTGCCTTTAGCGATTGTCTATGTCCTTAATCTGCTCTTCATAGACATTTTCTTGTTTTCCAGCTTATGCCTTAGTCCAGTTATTTTGGTAATAGTATTGTAGAATTATCATATTCACCAGACTTTATGTCTGACCCCCTCTTTTCCATCCTTTTTCTCCCTTCAGGTCCGCAGGTTGGGCCAAGTTCTAGTGGAGTCTAGTTGGATCGCTTATCTTCTGGAAAGCTTGGACTGCTGAAGTAAAGTCCAGCTTGTTATCTTTCTTTTTTAATGGCTATTCATGTAATGGGATTATGTACTTGTTTTATCAAGATAGATATTGTACTTGACATTGAATATGGTGTTATGATGTAATCAAACATGTTTTGACTTCTGCTATAATGAAATAAAGTTTTTGAATTTCCAAGTACTATTTTATATCTGTCTTGTTGTAATTTTACTGTTCTATATTCACTTAAAACCTCCATGGAAGTTAATGCATTCCCTTTGTGAGTGACATTAATGGACGTGGGGTGTTACAAACCCTCTTCATAAATTAGTGGAGGCTCCTTCTAAGATTTAATTTGGCGGCATGTAGCCCTCAATTCTATTTTTAGTATGGATTAGGGTAGGTTTAGGGTGTATTTATAGATTAGGTGAGTGTTTTAGGCCCTTAGATTAACCCTAGATTAGATTAGGTCCGTCAGATTTAGGAAGTCTCTAGAACACAGCCCAGCCCTAGCCAGAAAACCAGACCTGGTGCACCCAGGCCAAGTGGCTCGACACCCCGTGTCGACAGGGCAGTCGACTCCCCAGTCGACAGGCCTGTCGACAGCCCTGTCGACATGGCTAGGGCGGGAACTTTCCCGCCTGGCCCCGCTGGTTGAAATTAAAAATCTGAATTTGAATTTTTAAATCTGTTTTTATCTTTAAATTTTCTGCAAACTTCATTGGGCCATAACTGGGCCATACGGACTCCGATTCTCGAAAACTCGGACTCTATTTTGCGTATTTTTCCGAGGCGAACGCAATGACGCAGCCCGTTTCCCCCAATTCTCATATCTGTGATTATTTATTCTGTAATTAGTGAATATTAGTATTAACTGAAATTCGGGGTGTTACATAAGTGCCCTAAAACAAAGAAGAAACCCATGAACCTAACAAAAGAAAAGAAGTGTTATCGATATAGAAAAGTAGGACATGTAGTCCAGGATTGTTAGTTAAAGAAGGGAGAAAAACCAGCTAAAGCAACACCGCCCACCGTCATAAGTGAAGAAGAAGGAATGCAAGAATTATGAAATCAGAGCAAGCTCTTTGACCCCTAGGGAATTATCTCTGGAAAGTTGGATGCATGAATAAATGTATGTATACGATGTTAATTATATATAAAAAAATATAACTTCTTTTATAAATCTTTTTAGTATATTCTATCATATATCCAAACAGATCCTATTCTAATAAAAAAGTTATTAAATTTAATTAAGGGTATAGATAGGAAGATTGGAATTATCGACGATTTTGGACAAGTTGATAAGTTCTAAAGTATATTGTGGCAATAAAAGGAACTGTTTAAGTAAGCATAAATACCTTGTGAATTAAGTTTCACAATTTGATTAAAGGATTTTGGAAAGCGGGAATAGTAAGAAGAAATTACCTAAACTGAAACGTTTAGACAAGCTGAGTTTGGAGATGATCAAGTTTTTCGTGTAACGAATAATAGTAAATTTTGGAAACTGAAAAGGAATAAGTTTCATAACCTTTGCACTTGTAAGATAAGATCTAAGAGCATAATTTATAAGTCAGAATTTTTTTTGAAAGCAGCAAATGGTTGAGTATAAGTAATTGGCCCAATAAACGATGAATCTAATATAATAGGTAACTGGAGGTTATCGCAGGAGGACATGTAGATATGGTTATCCGTTAATACATGTGCGAACATGGAGCTTCGGTATATAGAATTTTAATCTTGAATTTGTTGAATAAGTAGTTACGATTCCCTTTCCTTTTCGAGGACAAAAAGTTTTAAGGGGGGTGAATGTAACAATGCATAATTTTTAACCAATTTAAAATTGGAATTTTTATTACTTAATTTGAATTTAAAATTGAATTTGATATAAATATATATGGTTAAGAGTATTTAATAAATTTGATAAGTTATATGATATATTTTACTTGAATTATAAATGAGAACGATTATTAATGAGTTTGGATTTGTTGATACTATTTGTCGTTCGATCGGATTTGTCAAACCATAACACGAATTAGTAGCGTTAGAATTAAGTGTTGCCTTTAGTTTTCATAACATTTAAAAGAAAGTGCTACCAAAAGTTCTTCTTTCTTCTTAAGACAAGTGTTAAGACACATGTCTTTATGCATGCTCCCTTTCATGCATGATTGCCACTTGCCCCCTTATGTGTCTTTGCCTCCTTACTCCTCCTTTCCTATATAAGGAGGCTCTTTCTCCATTTTTTACCATTCCATTTCCATTTCCACCTTCTTCTTAAAGCTTATGGCCATGGTTTCCACGGCATAAGTCTTCCACTTTTCCACCACCACCTTGCCAAAGTTCGTCATTCTTCTCCTCCTCTTATAATATAAAGAGAGATTAGTGTATATTATATTATATATATATTTTGGTGAGGAAGACGTTGCACTGAAATACTGTCCGACGGTTCGCTTAGCTAGGCTCGCCTACCGTGAAGATTTGAAAAGCTGTTAGGTGAGAACTCTTTAACCACGGTTTATATATTTAATTAGTAGCTAGACTAATTTAAATATAGTGAAGAATTATTATTGGTTAATGATGATTGATATTTGTTGTGATGGATGATGGATGCGAAGTTTAGAACACACACTATTAAGCGTTAGTGTTATAACGCTTGTGCACAATTATGATTTATTAAATCATGTTGATGATGGTTACTATGGATGTTTAAATGGTTGTGGATGTTGTTTTGCACACACTATGACACAACAATTATGGTATCACAATGGTGTTCGACAAATCTCTTTCATAATTAAAAGCAATATCATTATTGAAATTGAAGGTTAATAATTGGAAAAGACCACATGTATGAATTCATACATATTGTTAAAGTCCTTTAAGTGAATAAATAAATACCGGAACATCCTAGGATGACAGAGAGGATAGTGTCTAGGCTTGGGTTTCGAAATAAAGTTTCCTGCTCTCCCTGGCTATCCCTAACTGATCCAATGAATTGGAAGGTTAATTTGAAGTTATTTGAATTTAGAAATGAATTGGAATTTATGAAAGTTGAATTTTAGATCCAAAATAATTTGGAAGGTAAATTTAAATGATTTTAAAAGGGTTATATAAGGATATAATGGTTTTCTAAGATATTTTGAAGTATCATAGAATAATGGTTATTATGGTCAAAATAGAGCTTGTTGCATAACGACAATTTACGTATTTTAAATGCAACTTTAAACGCTTATAACTTTTGAAATCTAAATCGGATTTCCAAGAAACGAAAAACAATTGATTTATATTAACAAGAGCTTTTAAATGAGTGAAAGCAGATTTTCAATTCGAGTTATAATTTTCATGTTATGTATAAAACCATTTTGGAAAAGGTCGCTATAAGAGATGTTATCGACCATAACCATAAACAACCATTTTTTTAATGTTTCTAAAAATATGAAAAAAAATGGTAAAATCATTTTAAATTATGTAAAAAATGTTTTGAATTGTAAAGTTTAAGTTTTGACTACGAAAAGTGATATTTTGATCGAAGTAATTAAGATGACTGTTTTGTAATGCTTTTGAAAACACTATTGTAACGCTTTCTTCGAAAACAATCTATTTTGATGTTTTAACCTGCAACTATTTTTCAAACGATAAGTAATGATTTTGTGGAATGTTTTCAAAGGTTCAAAAGTATTGGAAATATTTTATATGGAATTTAAATTGATATTAATATGGGTTTTCAATTTTAAATAATTGGATATTATTGGAGATAAATCTTCGGATGTTTGATATTAATCCGGTAGATGATGATTCTTACTATTTGAGAAATTTAAAAGGTGGTTCACCACTATTCCGCTTATAGTGTGAGTTGGATATTGATATTAATATTAAGTATAAGTTGATGGTATTTCTATCCAGATCTAATGTCAAAGAGTTGAACAAATCTTTTAATTAAGATACGAGTTTCCTAAGTTGATTGGGATAAGTTGGACAGAAATAATCTTCAGATATTTGATATGAAATTCTATGGTGTAAATGTATACTATTTGAGGAATTTGGAAGATATTATTATATCGTTATTCCACTTGTAGTATTCGTTGATTATGAGAATTGATATCGAATATAAGTAGATACAATTTCTGTGTAACTTATGTTCAATATCAATTGATTTGGGTTTTGTCGTGAATCATATCTTCAATAATATCATTCTTGAAACCCAATGAGATTGAGTTATGGAGATTCATATCGTAATTTGAGGATTTAATCAGATCTTTGATTTGAGGAAATTAAAAGTGAGGAATTTGAAAGAAAGTTTAATCTTTTAGTTAAGATTAAAGAATGGAATGTTGGAAAATCAATTTAATTGGAAATTAGGGTTGAAATGTGGGGTAAGGGTTTTCAAAGGAAACTAGATTTTTGATAACGAGTTATTAAACGGAAAATTAATTAAGCCTTTGGGGTTAGATTATCTTGGATTTAAGGGATGTGTTTTAAAGAAGAAGGGTTAAATATGGATTTTGTTAAAGATAATTCGAGAATAGATTTAAAGAAGTTTAATTTAACGAAATCCAAAATGGAAGGAGATTTGGTAGAAAGCATGTGTGTTCCGTGATTATGTTTTTAATTGTGCTTATTATTTTGAAAGACCCAGATCAGAATTATGTCTGAAAACCATTCCAAGTAATAATACGACGTTGTGGAGCAATTGAAGACATTGGAGGCGACATTGAAGACCGGGACCCTTCGTGTTGCAAGGGAGACTTGCTGAATGTCTCGAATGGCTGGCTCCCACTCGCAGATGGATTTTATATATCCGCTAAGTGGCAAGAAGCCCGAACGTATGTGAAGGAATTCCAGATTGTTGTTTCGTTCGGACCTAGAACGGACATGTATGGATTGTGTGTCTGACATTGTAATTGACTGCGTAGCACTGATCTTTATTAATATATATCTGCTTGATGGCGTAGAATTTATTCTCTTGCTTAACACCCTTCTCTAAGACGTATGAGCTTAGAGGTTATATATTGATAGAAGTCAGTGATGCGTAGTGAATGGACAATGTGGCATACTTAAGTTATGTGATGAGCTATGGATGATCAAAGTAGGGCTTATTTAAGCGTAGCTTTGTGTATATCGAGACCTCTATGAACCTCACACCCAGGATTGATGGTAAAGTGGTGGTCAGATTTTTATTTTCGTTTCGTATGTTCGGTGCACCGGGATGTGATGATGAAAGGGTACTACGAAGTCCCCAGTCTGGGACGCTATTTGTTGGCTACTCTGATTCATGTATGGTGGGTTAGTGTAACAGAGTCTGAGTCTGGACGTTATCCGCGAGTACTAGGATGATGCGCGCAAGAACGTTTGTGAGCCCACGAATGATCTTTCGTACCAGGAACCATCATGTTCGAAACCTAATCTCCACTACGAGCCCATACGGTTTTGATTGTATAGCCTGCTGGTTACCGGCAGGATTGTCAGTATAATGGGATAGGGCATTATGCTGGCTAGGATTAATACATTTATTTACGAAAAGGTTTTTCACACTATATATAGTAGTAAAAGAGGATTTTCACATATGAATGCATTTTTGGTTATCATAAGGCAAAACTCGCCCATTTGGTGTGCGCTTGCATTGTGTGATGTGGGACGAGCTTATGATAGCTTCATCTTCTTCAAAAAGTCATTATGGATTTCTATGCACTGGTATTCACATGGAGTAAACCCGTTCCGCATTGGAGGTGTGGTCCGGTGAATTACCTAACTTTAAAATAAACCCAAAAGACAACTATTTTGAGTTCTCACACCAGTCCCATGACTGATCTGGAGTTTATTGTTCCCACACCTAAACTCTGGGTGCCCATAATTTTTACATGGGCAGCCTAGTAGTTTGGTTCACAGATTTAGCCTTGGAGTTAGTTGGAGCACGATTCTGGTTTAACTAGAGCTATTATGTTTGGAGCATTCGCATTTTTCTGCTGAGTTTAGTATCTTTTCCGCTGTGTAACCGATGTACTCTGATGTACCTCTTGTAACTCTGATGTAATATTATTTTAATGATAATGGAAAAGTTGTTTTAATTTTGTGCAAATGTGTAAGTGCCCCTAACAATCCGTCTTTGTGAACTTTTTAAGTTGGTTTAATTACCGGTGAAAACCAAGCAAAAAGTCGGGTCGTTACAAAAATCACGACTTTAAATCCAAAATACAAATTATAAATCATATGCCACATAAAAATGTATAAAATTACAACTGTCTGCATTTGCCTCTGAAAGCCTTTAACCCAATTTCAAAGCTCATTTGCCTATGAAATCTACAAAGCTCATTTGCCTCTGAAATGTAATTAACCACCACTATCCTCATATCTTCTATTCACATCAGGAATTGCCTCTAAATTCTTCAAAGCTCATTTGCCTTTGAAAGTTATGAAACCTACAAAACTGAATTATACATACAAATAAATATCTTGGTTTTTTTATTCAACAAGAATCAAAGCAATAAAAAAGGGAAAACTTTGGGAGACTCACCAAAAGTTCTTAACAATCCCAGCATTCACTATATTTCTACATTTTTTTTATGGCTATCTACACACAATTATAAATTCATCAACTATTAGTCAAAGTCCAAAGTTAAACAGAAGAAGAAAAAAGTACAAACGCAAACTTCTTTCAACGTGACCAAGTTCGTCTTCCAATCTGGCAACCTTTTATAAGTATAACAATACAAATTGCTGATGATCAATAATGAAAAACTTTTCAGCATTTAGGTTCAACCATAAGGTCACGTAACATGAATCTTTGTTTACCTGTGATTGGTACACACCCAACAAACATGCAAAATGTTTCAAAAATAAAAATTTTGCCAATTTTGAATGAACAGACATGATTTTTAGGAAATTAAAAATCTAAACATCCTCACCATCACTTTTACTCAGCAGTGTTCAATCCTTGAAGCGCATCCTACAACATTTTGTGTTTTCTCCTCTCTTGTCACTCAACCACAACAAAATATAAACTAACAAAAATTCCAAAAATGTGGTACCATGAAATTCTCTGTGACCATTTTACGATGCCTTCCACTCTTATGTTCGTATATTTGCCTTTAATTTGTGACCTCCTTGTACACAATATTTCACTTTAAAATGCCTGTACCATTTGACAAAATAATGTGTCAACTTACTTTGTCCATGCCTCATTTTTGTATATATCTTGAGCTATATGTAAATAGGATGTGTTTTTTACAGGTCCCTATTAAGTTTTTAAATTAGGCTCACATCCGGTCATAAACTTATTGTAGATTTAGTCCCTATTTTCCGAAAATTCATCAAAAAATATTAAAAAAAAATCACGTAAATTCATATTTAAATTAAACATGCACTCGCCCAAAAATTCATCTCATAAAAAAAATTAAAATATGCATCAAAATAAAAAATATACGAGAAACAAAGAAAAATGCAGTAATTTGCGTCAAAGCATGCACATATTTGACATTCTTGCATTCATCAGTGCAAGTATTTCACCATTGAATCTGTGTTGGCTTTTTTTTCATACATGTAATCAAATTATACAAATTCTTGCATACAAGTATACAATAATCTGTAGGCAAAATTCCAGTTCAGTTTTCTTCATGCAATACTTGCATACATATGTGCAATTATTTCAAATAGTTTCACACAAGTATGCAGGTTTCGGTTCAAAATATTCAAAGAAATCAGCTTCAGCAACGGCTGCATATATGTATGCTACTATTGGCAAAAGTTGCATACATGTATGCAACACCTTTTTTTTGCGTGGTCTTCGGGGAATATTTCCAGTATTTAGATTATTATTATTTTTGAGTGCCGCAGGAAAAAAAGAAAAAGGCGGAAAACTAAAAATAGAGGGCGGGTTTAAAAGTATACTTAAGGAGGGATGTGAGTCTAATTAAGTTTGGTTTTAGGGATGTGTCCCTAGTTTTCACATGTAAATAACTAGCCTATTTTATCCATCTCTGTTTGATGCAATTGCTTCTAAAAAAAATTAAAATTAAAATAAATAGCAACCTGAGATTGAGGGCCCAAACAATCACCAGAAATTCATCATCTTTTGTACGAAGGTAAACAGTATAATTTACCTACTAGTTTTGCTTTCTACCAGGTATTTTGGTATCATGTAAATCTTCACCAATGAAATGTCAGTACCCACAAAAGTGATATCCATCCGTTGATAGCAAAATATGCCATGGGCTCCATCTTCAATAGATAATCAGTTTTAAGCAGGCCGGAAGGATCAACAACATGAAATATGAAGTGCACCACTACATGTTAGAGTATAAATTATGCTTTAAATAAGTCCATGGAAAGTCCTTGATATTAACTTTTGACGAATGGCTGCATGAAATAAATATTATACTAGCATTGTATCAAGATCTAGTTAGGTTGTGCAAGAGATTTATGACTTGACGTTCACCGGAGAATTTATATATCAACCAGGTAGCATGTTTTTAACATGTAACGTATATATAGGCCCAAAGGTTCACAATGTATGAATGACAAAGTTACAGTTTGTTTACTATGTATTTAAAATTTTGAACTAACTTTGACAATGTTAAATATAACAGCAGAAATAACATGTGCAATACAAAAATTATATGAATGTGTATTAATAAGAATTGTTTGACAAATTGAGAAATTTAGGTAGGAATACAAGCAACACGCATTCCATGCATTAATAACAAATTGTCATTGCAAATAGCATATGCATTCGGCATTCCTGATGTGAAATCTATTTTATTTATAATTTAAAAAAAATATAAAAACTAATATTGAATAAAATAATTGTTGGCGGAAAAAAATTACACAAAAATTGACATAGAAAATGCAAACATCATCTATACAAAGTATGAGCATGAAACCAAATTTTGGAAATGTATAGTCAACAAAGAAAATTGACTTAAACGAATACAAACATCATTTCGAATTGAATATATTTCAAAGTTATGCAAAAAAATGTGTTGCCTAGATAAGTAAGAGTATCCAATCAAAGTGATTTTCATTTCTTACCTCTTGCCACACATACGTTAATACGAAGCCATTATTAATTTTGTTAATCAAGGAGTGTGCAGAGGATATGGCTATCATTATTTCATACACTTAATCATGCTAAACCCATTTTCTACGAGCGACTGCAGTAATAAGGACAGTGGGAACCTTGATATTTACACAAGTGATTGTTTTTTTTAAATACTACTATGTAGACTCTTCTATACACTACTAGTACAAACTGAAAGTTATTATTTAGTATATATGCTCTGCGTAAATTATACACACACAAAAAAACCTTTAAGTTTGTATCAATGGTTCAGAGAGAAGAGTCAACTCCGTTAGAAAAGACCAAATTTTCAGTTTTCGATTGCGTTTATATTAGACATTTTCATGGTACACACAGTTGGAAAGTAGATAAGCTATTTGTCCTTTTTTATGTATGCTACAATCTGGAAGGAAAAGGTTATAATATACATAACATTACAACAACAGAAAAGACATGTTTAGCTTCATCAATAAGTTTCTAGAAAAAATAACAGTGCAAGTGAAATATATTGGGTTTAGTTGGTGAATTACAGCCTATTTTGTCCACCTATTTCGTTACAACAAATGATCATAAATCAATATAATATGAACTAAAATAATAATTTTATCCACACTTAAAAAAAGATTTTCATAAACCCGTACAAATTTAGGTACCTTCTCCGCCGTCGAAGAGCATGGCCAACCATAACAGCACCCGCTCTGTCTCCAAAGAGCATAGTCCCCACCAGCTCGTGCGGTTGGTACAGGTATGGAAGCCGAAAGTAGACTATAGTGGTTACGGATGTCATAATCTGAGCGTGGTTGCGGTTGGTCCAGGTATGGAAGCCAGAAGTAGACTATAGTGGTTACGGATGTCATAATCTGAGCGTGGCTGCGGTTGGTCCAGGTATGGAAGCCAGAAGTAGACTATAGTGGTTACGGATGTCATAATCTGAGCGTGGCTGCGATTGGTCCAGGTATGGAAGCCGGAAGTAGACTATAGTGGTTACGGATGTCATAATCTGAACGTGGTTGCGATTGGTCCAGGTATGGAAGCCAGAAGTAGACTATAGTGGTTACGGATGTCATAATCTGAGCGTGGCTGCGGTTGGTACAGGTGTGGAAGCCGGAAGTAGACTATAGTGGTTACGGATGTCATAATCTGAGCGTTGTTGCGGTTGGTCCAGGTATGGAAGCCGGAAGTAGACTATAGTGGTTACGGATGTCATAATCTGAGCGTGGCTGCGGTTGGTCCAGGTATGGAAGCCAGAAGTAGACTATAGTGGTTACGGATGTCATAATCTGAGCGTGGCTGCAGTTGGTCCAGGTATGGAAGCCGGAAGTAGACTATAGTGGTTACGGATGTCATAATCTGAGCGTGGCTGCGGTTGGTCCAGGTATGGAAGCCAGAAGTAGACTATAGTGGTTACGAATGTCATAATCTGAACGTGGTTGCGATTGGTCCAGGTATGGAAGCCGGAAGTAGACTATAGTGGTTACGGTTGGTAGGGTTTTCACCCTAGCTTCAGATCCACAAATCAAAAAATCATAGGACCAGCCGACATTGCAAAGGATGATGGATTTGTGGTTTGATTAGGTCTAACGAGTATGGACTAGTTCTTTAGGCGTAAAAGATGCGGATAGGGTTTTGAAGTGAAGAATTTGCTTTCCAATTCAAATTTGGTTTTGAGAAAAGGTGCGAATGGAGAAGAACAATAGTCAGATGGTTAGAAATTTGGGTGGACCGCCAAAAGTTAGAGGTTGGAGCCAAAAAAATTACACTCGCAGTCAAAATAGAAATTGGAGCAGAAATTCAAGGTCCAATGTAATTCATGTCTGCCAAAAAAAATCAACCTGTAACAACCCGAAAATCTGGGCCAGTTTAAAATTTTTATTTTGGCAATTTTAGCGAATTTTGATTATTTAAAATGAATTATTTTAAATAATATCGATGAGAAATTTATTTTGAATATAATTCGAACGTATATATTTATACGCGTCGTCGTTAGAATATAAATAATTATATATAATTATAAAAGGAATTGAAAATGGCGCGGTAGTTCGATAATTCGATTTCAAACTTCAATTGAATGTACCGGGTGCAAAATAATCCGGATTTTAGTGAAACCAAAAATAATGGGATCTAATTGAGAATATCTTTCCAGCGAATCCGAATAATCAAGATTTCATAGCGGGAATCAAAAGATATGTCCAGTTGAAAATTCTGAATAGTCGCTATGGAATTCAGGCCCTTAAAAATGGACATTTTGCAAACGACCTCGGATTTCGACGAAACCAGTTTTGTTGGGTCCGTGATGTCAAGATATTGCTAGGTTTCAAATTTCATAATTTTTCGAATCAATATGTGAGCGTGGCAAAAGAAAACGCGTTTGACCAGTTTCAGTAGATTTTAATCGACTGGAAAATGGCCATTTTTCTAACGGTCTCAGAATTCGACGAAACTAGTTTTGTTAGGACCGTATCATCAATACGAAACTAGAAAATATTTTTCTGAAATTTTTCTAGTTAGTATGTGACCCCGGTAATTTGAAATGTACGTTTAAAATTCAATATAGTGATTTAAATGTAAATTTAACGAAAACTGGTTGTAACAGCCAAATCAGCTTACGATACATATCCCATTGTGTTCAGAATGGGGGTGAAACGCTATGGACGACAGGCGGTGGGCCTCGTTTCGAGGTCGTATGAAAAAGTCAACTTTAGGTTGAATTAAATAATAATAATAAAAAAAATCCCCTTTCCTTTATCTCGCCCCCCCCCCCTAAATTTCATTTCAGTCGATAAAAGAAAATAAAAAAAAGAGAAAAGAAAGGGGGGAACCGACGATCGAGCCTCTCTTCCCGTCGGCGGAGCATCCACGCCGCCACCAGCATGGCGCCGTCCCCCCTCCCCCTCGTTCCTCCAGTGAATCGGCATCCCCCTTCCATCGAAGACCGCAGCCACCCCCTCCCCTCGCCTGCGACGTCGAGCCCCCCCCCTCTGCCCTAAATTGGCACCGCACCCCCCCCCCCTGAGGGCCTGACCCCGCCGCCGTGGAACCCTAAGCCACCCGACTCCGCCTTCACCTCCTCCGATCTCCTGCTCACCGCGCGCCACCCCCTGCTACCAGCCCCCTCCTTCTTGCGATTCATACTGTAAGTTTTATTTAAACATTATTTTAGTTTGTTTTAAACATTTAGTTTAGCTTGATAATTATACAAGTTTAGATTTTTAGCATGTAAAAATCTGATTTTTGTTGAAAAATAAAAAGATTGGGTTTTGTTTGTAGAAAATGAACAGGATTTTCGTTCACGAGAAAGACTATATTTTTATAGAGTATTCGAAGTAAAAAGGGTGATTTTTATATATTGAACTTCGAATTTAAAAAGGTGATTTTTATATATTGAACTTCGAATTAAAAAGGTGATTTTTATATATTGAACATCGTAGTAAAAATTCGATTTTTATATATTGAATAGCGAAGTAAAAATTCGATTTTTACATATGTAGTGGCTACAGCAACGAAGATGCGATAACGATGCAGATTTCTCTAAAAAGAAGAGTCAAGATGATTGGATAGCTATCTGTGAGAATTTCTCACCTTTCAATTTCATTTCTATTTATATATATACTAGGATGCAGACGGTGCTTAGTAGCACCCGACACAATCGTCCACAGACCATGGACTTGTTTGTTTGGTTGCATAGATTAGTTATATGATTTGATTTGAATTTGGTTGTTTGGTGATTTTGATTGATGTGTGAATGGCGTGGGCCTTCACTAGACCGGGGATAAGGCTAGGCCTCGTCCCGTTTCTAGTATCGTGTCGTTATGCCGTCGAAATTTTCTAAAATATGTTAGAAAAATAAAAATACCATTTTATTTAAAGAATGAACTGGATAGAAATTCAAGTGTTGAAATAAAATATTTTATCGTTAAAAATATAATTTTTAACGTGAAGTGAATAAAATAAAATATTCATTTACAAACCGGACGGTTTGTTTATGTACACTAATTTGACTGATATTGATTGGGTCGATAAATTTTACACATCGCCCAACTGCACAGATAAGATATGCGTTTGATTGTTTGAAACCCCACACGGGTGTTAGGATGAAATATGAAGTTCACTCATCCTGATTTATTAAATATGTCGATCGATTGATTGACAGGCTGTTATAAGCGTTAGATATCTATATTTGATGCTTATACAGTGTAGTGCACTTTGGTTGATGGTTGATTATTTTTCAATGCTATTATATACATGTGTTGTATGAAAATCCATATAATTAATTTTATATGGTGATTGATTGGGCCTCATTCCAATTTAGAAGATAAAGAATATTATAAAGTAAATGTTCATGTGTTGACTGCACTCATCCGTTGAGATTAGTCATGTGTTGAACGAAATATTTTGATAATAACAAACATTTTGATGAAAGGAATATTTGAAATAGAATATTTGAAAATAGAAATTTATGAAGCCGTGTTGATTAGATTGACGCCATTTTGACGTGAACGATAATTATATCGATTTGAAAACGATTTCGAAATGAATTGAATTGAAAACGATTTCGAAATGAATTGAATTGAAAACGATTTCGAAATGAATTGAATTGAAAACGATTTCGAAATGAATTGAATTGAAAACGATTTCGAAATGAATTGAATTGAAAACGATTTCGAAAGAAATTGAATAGAAATGATTTTTGAAACGAATTTAAAAACTATTTATATAATTCGTTTTAAATAGAAATCGACGAAATATATATTATATATATTATATATATAATATAATGGCCTGAATAGAACGCGCCGCGCCGCGGCAGTTCGTGAATTTCGACCATTTATTTCAAACGGAGATTACGGGAGATCCGACCGTCGGATTCTCCTAAAACCGGAACCGTTGGGTTCGTATCGAAAAGAGCTTTCTAACGAAAGTTAGAAATTTGAAATCTAACGGTTGGATTTGGAGATACGTCCAAATCAAATTCGAAAAAGGTCGCTGTAAGTGCAGTTCGATGGCCGTTGATGGAAATCGACTGTACGGGCCTTGATAAAATCATTAAAAATAGTAATAATTTGTGTAAAATCATAAGAAATGATTTGGGAAAAATTGGGATGAAAAACTCCATATTTGAAAAGATAAAAATAGATCTTTATCGAAATGAACTAGTTTTGAACTAGAATAGTAATTTATTTATTTTTAAAATAAATAAATTGGATTTGAAAAGGGTTTTAAAAATAACCAGAATATCCAATGATTGCATTGGAGTGGATTTGAATCGAAATTGTCTTCGGAATATTTCGATGTTTGATTTCGTGATTATACAGATGTTGTTATGGAAATTTGAAAGATATAGATATATATATCGTTATTTCCAATACGATATCTGTTGGTCGTAGAATCTGATATTGAATATAAGCCGATATATTTTCTATTCAGAACCTTGTATTTAATATCAAATGTGATTTGGGTTTGTCGTGAATGGTGTCTTGATTAACACTGTTCTTGAACCCATTTGAGAAAAGATTAAATCTTTTTATTTAGATTTAATGAAGTGTACCAATTAAATAATATTTAATTGGAATTGAATTGATATTGATTTTTGGGTTTATCGTGGACAGTGTTTTAAATAACACTCGTTCTTTAACCCGATAATTAATGGAATGTGACTTTGGGTTTATCGTGAACCGTGTTTTAAATGACACTGATTCTTTAACCCAGTTAACGATTAAAACTAAGTGGAGTTTTAATGAATCTTTAATTAGATTGAAAAGATCGAGAATGGAGTATCACCAGTTTTACTTCAGGCGATAGTTAAATCTTTAATTAGATTTGAACGTGAAATGGTAATTGAATTTACCGATAACACCGTGGTGTTAGATATGAAGTATAACCAGTTTTACTTCATGGGATGAATAGGTTGGGATTGGGAAATAAAATAAATGATTACTTCGGTGTGGTTCGCTAATCCCGACTAGTTTGAATTGATATTCAAAGGAGATTAAAGAATAAATTTAAAGAATTTATCTTGGATAAAATTAATGGGAACTTTTCCCAAAGTATAGGAATATTTGAATAAAAGAATATTCTGAATTGGAATGAGGCGTATGTTGTGTTTGTGTAACACTTTTATAATATATACGCGAGTTATTCAGAAAGACCGGGTTTATCCCATTCTGAATAACTGATTCGACGTGGTGTCGAAGATGAAGACGGTGGTCGAAGACCGGAAGTCTTCACGTCGTTTGGGTGATTACTGATGATCTTGATTGGGCTGTACACCCAAGAAGATGGAAACAGTTGGTGATCGTCCAGACGTACTTGGAGATCGATGGATATGCGGGGTACTAGGTGCCTCCGGTTTCGTTCAGACCCAGAACGGACTTGTAAATGGACTGTGTGTCTGACATTGGATTTTAGTCCGTGTGATTGATCTCTATTAAATATATATCTGTTTGGCGGCGGAGAATTTATTCTCTTGCTTAACGCCCTTCTCTGAGACGTACGAGCTCAGGGGTTATATATTGATGGATATCAAACGCATGGAGTGAATTGCCTGTGTGGCATGCCTAAGTGGCAATTGATCGAGGCTTCTGTTGAAAAGCAAAGTCTTGTGGTGATGATCAAAGCACAGCCTGTGTGGCACAGCTTTGTGTGACGTGAATTCGCGAGCCTCGCACCCCGGTTGTGAACCAAAAACGGGAGAGGACATCAGGGAGGGCCTGCGTTTCTTCCTAGCTAGGGTGGTGTCAGTGACCTACCAGCCCTGACATTTATATATTTTTCACCTGTGTGGTTGTTGCTGTTGCGAGGCGCCTCGGTTTGATCGGACGATCCGGGTCCGATGGAGTCATTCGTTGGCTCATTTACGCCCCAAAGGGCGGGGAAACGCAGTGTTCAGGCATTTTAATCCACATCGGTGGACCGGCCCTGACGATCCAAGGGTCGATGCGCTCTGACCCTGAGGCTCGGGCTAGGCAGTCTCGAAGTCGGTGAGGACTATCTTTTGCCTCGGTTCATAGAAGGAAATCCAATTTCCAAATACGTGACTTTGCGATTTTGATTGTATAACCTATATGGCGACATAGTGTTATGGGGCATTCATGCCGCCTATGATTGATACTTATGATTTGAAGTTGTTTTATACACTATACACTTATAATAGTATCAAAATGATTTCTTTTAAATGTATCAAGCATTCTTGGCTATTATAAGGTAAAAACCCTATCCCCCGGCTTGCGTTGCATTGTGTGATAGGACCTGGGTCTTATAATAGCTTCATTTTTCTTTATTTAGCATTGCGCTGTTTGTTTTACGCACTGGTATTCTTGGGAGGAAACCCGTTCCGTGTTATACGGCGTGGTCCCTTGATTTACCTAACTTTGAAATAAAGATTAATAACTGTTTTAGTTCTCACACCAGTCACATGACTGACCTGGAGTTTATTGTTTTAACCTAAACTCTGGGTGCCCTTATTTTGACACGGGCAGCTAGTAGTTTTGGTTTTGCAGATTTATATTCACAAGATCCTGGTTTACAGCTGGAACGATATCCGGAAAGCTTTGTATCCGTATATCTCTTCTAGTTGTGTATTGTATTATTTCCGCTGCTATGTATTTAAATGTAATTTAAATCTCTGATATTTCTGTGTAATATTTATTCATTTATACTCTGTATATTCTTGTAATCTGATGCATTGTTGTAATATACAAAGAAATGTTCTTCTGTATGCGTTCTGTTGTGGCTTGTTCTTGAACTATCCGACACTTTCCTTTACGGGGAAGTTACGGGTTGTTACACGTGGTATCAGAGCTTTGGTTTACAAAGCCGAGAACAAGGCACATTAGAACCATACGAAAGAATTCATCAGATATTGGGTTAGTAATATCCAATGAGAATGGCTTGTTAGAGATAGGATCAGTAGTGTCCTAGAACGAGTGTGAAGAGTATATTTTTAAAATGAAAGCCAATTTTGTTTTGAAAATTAAAAATCAATTATTCGTATTTGATTAGTTATTTACATTGAATTTGGACAATCCGATATATAAAGATTTTGCATATGCGTCTTGCAAACGTGTATTCGAAGTTTTAATATACTGGATAGTTATAGAATCATACTCTAGTGCTCGGGGATAATTCTGGTAATGGGGCACCGTCGCCAGTATTTATCTTCGAGTTTCGAAAGTGAGATTTCTATAAATTTCCAATAGACTGGTGTGAGAACCGAAACTAGATAGGGTTTATTGTTATGATTTGGCATCAAAAATGAGATTTTTGACTATATATCAAAGTTATGAATTTGAAACTCTAATTCACTAATTGATTGATGATTGTGCTGTTTGTTTAATTGTTTGATAATTTTGAACCATTATGCCTAATTGCATCAAATATTGAATTGTATTGAAAATTGGTCGCATTTGCTTGCATATACCTATACTTATATTGAACAGGTCATAGCAAGGAGGCTAGAGCAGAGAATAAAATTTGTTTGCCCGACAAATAGGTACATGTTTACTACATGATTTACTGTTTTGTTTGGGTGATGATGATTTTATGAGCCTATTGGCTAGCCGCTTGGCTTTTTCTTTTTCTTTTTGAGATCTGAAGGACCGGGGAAGCTATTTGAAATTCCCCGATGCTCCCGGTGCAGGGGAGGTTATGGCGAAATTTTTCGAAAATTTAGGGTGTTAGCCAAATTTTTTGAAATTTTGAAAATTCTCAGAAACTAAAGAGTTGGAGAATGGAAGCCAGATCGAGCGTGGGGTTGATTAATCAAACCACTTTCGACTTTGTTCCTTTTCGGGGACGAAAAGTTTTAAGTGGGGGAGATTGTAACAACCCGAAAATCTGGGCCAGTTTAAAATTTTTATTTTGGCAATTTTAGCGAATTTTGATTATTTAAAATGAATTATTTTAAATAATATCGACGAGAAATTTATTTTGAATATAATTCGAACGTATATATTTATACGCGTCGTCGTTAGAATATAAATAATTATATATAATTATAAAAGGAATTGAAAATGGCGCGGTAGTTCGATAATTCGATTTCAAACTTCAATTGAATGTACCGGGTGCAAAATAATCCGGATTTTAGTGAAACCAAAAATAATGGGATCTAATTGAGAATATCTTTCCAGCGAATCCGAATAATCAAGATTTCATAGCGGGAATCAAAAGATATGTCCAGTTGAAAATTCTGAATAGTCGCTATGGAATTCAGGCCCTTAAAAATGGACATTTTGCAAACGACCTCGGATTTCGACGAAACCAGTTTTGTTGGATCCGTGATGTCAAGATATTGCTAGGTTTCAAATTTCATAATTTTTCGAATCAATATGTGAGCGTGGCAAAAGAAAACGCGTTTGACCAGTTTCAGTAGATTTTAATCGACTGGAAAATGGCCATTTTTCTAACGGTCTCAGAATTCGACGAAACTAGTTTTGTTAGGACCGTATCATCAATACGAAACTAGAAAATATTTTTCTGAAATTTTTCTAGTTAGTATGTGACCCCGATAATTTGAAATGTACGTTTAAAATTCAATATAGTGATTTAAATGTAAATTTAACGAAAACTGGTTGTAACAGCCAAATCAGCTTACGATACATATCCCATTGTGTTCAGAATGGGGGTGAAATGCTATGGACGACAGGCGGTGGGCCTCGTTTCGAGGTCGTATGAAAAAGTCAACTTTAGGTTGAATTAAATAATAAAAAAAAAATAAAAAAAAATCCCCTTTCCTTTATCTCTGCCCCCCCCCCCCTAAATTTCATTTCAGTCGATAAAAAAAAATAAAAAAGAAAGGGGGGAACCGACGATCGAGCCTCTCTTCCCGTCGGCGGAGCATCCAACCGCCACCAGCATGGCGCCGTCCCCCCTCCCCCTCGTTCCTCCAGTGAATCGGCACTCCCCCTTTCATCGAAGACCGCAGCCACCCCCTCGCCTGCGACGTCGAGCCCCCCCCCCCCTCTGCCCTAAATCGGCACCGCACCCCCCCCCCCCCCCGAGGGCCTGACCCCGCCGCCGTGGAACCCTAAGCCACCCGACTCCGCCTTCACCTCCTCCGATCTCCTGCTCACCGCGCGCCACCCCCTGCTACCAGCCCCCTCCTTCTTGCGATTCATACTGTAAGTTTTATTTAAACATTATTTTAGTTTGTTTTAAACATTTAGTTTAGCTTGATAATTATACAAGTTTAGATTTTTAGCATGTAAAAATCTGATTTTTGTTGAAAAATAAAAGGATTGGGTTTTGTTTGTAGAAAATGAACAGGATTTTCGTTCACGAGAAAGACTATATTTTTATAGAGTATTCGAAGTAAAAAGGGTGATTTTTATATATTGAACTTCGAATTTAAAAAGGTGATTTTTATATATTGAACTTCGAATTAAAAAGGTGATTTTTATATATTGAACATCGTAGTAAAAATTCGATTTTTATATATTGAATAGCGAAGTAAAAATTCGATTTTTACATATGTAGTGGCTACAGCAACGAAGATGCGATAACGATGCAGATTTCTCTAAAAAGAAGAGGCAAGATGATTGGATAGCTATCTGTGAGAATTTCTCACCTTTCAATTTCATTTCTATTTATATATATATACTAGGATGCAGACGGTGCTTAGTAGCACCCGACACAATCGTCCACAGACCATGGACTTGTTTGTTTGGTTGCATAGATTAGTTATATGATTTGATTTGAATTTGGTTGTTTGGTGATTTTGATTGATGTGTGAATGGCGTGGGCCTTCACTAGACCGGGGATAAGGCTAGGCCTCTCCCCGTTTCTAGTATCGTGCCGTTATGCCGTCGAAATTTTCTAAAATATGTTAGAAAAATAAAAATATCATTTTATTTAAAGAATGAACTGGATAGAAATTCAAGTGTTGAAATAAAATATTTTATCGTTAAAAATATAATTTTTAACGTGAAGTGAATAAAATAAAATATTCATTTACAAACCGGACGGTTTGTTTATGTACACTAATTTGACTGATATTGATTGGGTCGATAAATTTTACACATCGCCCAACTGCACAGATAAGATATGCGTTTGATTGTTTGAAACCCCACACGGGTGTTAGGATGAAATATGAAGTTCACTCATCCTGATTTATTAAATATGTCGATCGATTGATTGACAGGCTGTTATAAGCGTTAGATATCTATATTTGATGCTTATACAGTGTAGTGCACTTTGGTTGATGGTTGATTATTTTTCAATGCTATTATATACATGTGTTGTATGAAAATCCATATAATTAATTTTATATGGTGATTGATTGGGCCTCATTCCAATTTAGAAGATAAAGAATATTATAAAGTAAATGTTCATGTGTTGACTGCACTCATCCGTTGAGATTAGTCATGTGTTGAACGAAATATTTTGATAATAACAAACATTTTGATGAAAGGAATATTTGAAATAGAATATTTGAAAATAGAAATTTATGAAGCCGTGTTGATTAGATTGACGCCATTTTGACGTGAACGATAATTATATCGATTTGAAAACGATTTCGAAATGAATTGAATTGAAAACGATTTCGAAATGAATTGAATTGAAAACGATTTCGAAATGAATTGAATTGAAAACGATTTCGAAATGAATTGAATTGAAAACGATTTCGAAATGAATTGAATTGAAAACGATTTCGAAAGGAATTGAATAGAAATGATTTTTGAAACGAATTTAAAAACTATTTATATAATTCGTTTTAAATAGAAATCGACGAAATATATATTATATATATTATATATATAATATAATGGCCTGAATAGAACGCGCCGCGCCGCGGCAGTTCGTGAATTTCGACCATTTATTTCAAACGGAGATTACGGGAGATCCGACCGTCGGATTCTCCTAAAACCGGAACCGTTGGGTTCGTATCGAAAAGAGCTTTCTAACGAAAGTTAGAAATTTGAAATCTAACGGTTGGATTTGGAGATACGTCCAAATCAAATTCGAAAAAGGTCGCTGTAAGTGCAGTTCGATGGCCGTTGATGGAAATCGACTGTACGGGCCTTGATAAAATCATTAAAAATAGTAATAATTTGTGTAAAATCATAAGAAATGATTTGGGAAAAATTGGGATGAAAAACTCCATATTTGAAAAGATAAAAATAGATCTTTATCGAAATGAACTAGTTTTGAACTAGAATAGTAATTTATTTATTTTTAAAATAAATAAATTGGATTTGAAAAGGGTTTTAAAAATAACCAGAATATCCAATGATTGCATTGGAGTGGATTTGAATCGAAATTGTCTTCGGAATATTTCGATGTTTGATTTCGTGATTATACAGATGTTGTTATGGAAATTTGAAAGATATAGATATATATATCGTTATTTCCAATACGATATCTGTTGGTCGTAGAATCTGATATTGAATATAAGCCGATATATTTTCTATTCAGAACCTTGTATTTAATATCAAATGTGATTTGGGTTTGTCGTGAATGGTGTCTTGATTAACACTGTTCTTGAACCCATTTGAGAAAAGATTAAATCTTTTTATTTAGATTTAATGAAGTGTACCAATTAAATAATATTTAATTGGAATTGAATTGATATTGATTTTTGGGTTTATCGTGGACAGTGTTTTAAATAACACTCGTTCTTTAACCCGATAATTAATGGAATGTGACTTTGGGTTTATCGTGAACCGTGTTTTAAATGACACTGATTCTTTAACCCAGTTAACGATTAAAACTAAGTGGAGTTTTAATGAATCTTTAATTAGATTGAAAAGATCGAGAATGGAGTATCACCAGTTTTACTTCAGGCGATAGTTAAATCTTTAATTAGATTTGAACGTGAAATGGTAATTGAATTTACCGATAACACCGTGGTGTTAGATATGAAGTATAACCAGTTTTACTTCATGGGATGAATAGGTTGGGATTGGGAAATAAAATAAATGATTACTTCGGTGTGGTTCGCTAATCCCGACTAGTTTGAATTGATATTCAAAGGAGATTAAAGAATAAATTTAAAGAATTTATCTTGGATAAAATTAATGGGAACTTTTCCCAAAGTATAGGAATATTTGAATAAAAGAATATTCTGAATTGGAATGAGGCGTATGTTGTGTTTGTGTAACACTTTTATAATATATACGCGAGTTATTCAGAAAGACCGGGTTTATCCCATTCTGAATAACTGATTCGACGTGGTGTCGAAGATGAAGACGGTGGTCGAAGACCGGAAGTCTTCACGTCGTTTGGGTGATTACTGATGATCTTGATTGGGCTGTACACCCAAGAAGATGGAAACAGTTGGTGATCGTCCAGACGTACTTGGAGATCGATGGATATGCGG
The DNA here is from genome assembly GCA_030737875.1 of Allium sativum. Lineage (NCBI taxonomy): Eukaryota > Viridiplantae > Streptophyta > Magnoliopsida > Asparagales > Amaryllidaceae > Allium > Allium sativum. The sequence goes on along the minus strand of CM060924.1, from coordinate 372,909,669 downwards.
GGTACTAGGTGCCTCCGGTTTCGTTCAGACCCAGAACGGACTTGTAAATGGACTGTGTGTCTGACATTGGATTTTAGTCCGTGTGATTGATCTCTATTAAATATATATCTGTTTGGCGGCGGAGAATTTATTCTCTTGCTTAACGCCCTTCTCTGAGACGTACGAGCTCAGGGGTTATATATTGATGGATATCAAACGCATGGAGTGAATTGCCTGTGTGGCATGCCTAAGTGGCAATTGATCGAGGCTTCTGTTGAAAAGCAAAGTCTTGTGGTGATGATCAAAGCACAGCCTGTGTGGCACAGCTTTGTGTGACGTGAATTCGCGAGCCTCGCACCCCGGTTGTGAATCAAAAACGGGAGAGGACATCAGGGAGGGCCTGCGTTTCTTCCTAGCTAGGGTGGTGTCAGTGACCTACTAGCCCTGACATTTATATATTTTTCACCTGTGTGGTTGTTGCTGTTGCGAGGCGCCTCGGTTTGATCGGACGATCCGGGTCCGATGGAGTCATTCGTTGGCTCATTTACGCCCCAAGGGCGGGGAAACGCAGTGTTCAGGCATTTTAATCCACATCGGTGGACCGGCCCTGACGATCCAAGGGTCGATGCGCTCTGACCCTGAGGCTCGGGCTAGGCAGTCTCGAAGTCGGTGAGGACTATCTTTTGCCTCGGTTCATAGACGGAAATCCAATTTCCAAATACGTGACTTTGCGATTTTGATTGTATAACCTATATATGGCGACATAGTGTTATGGGGCATTCATGCCGCCTATGATTGATACTTATGATTTGAAGTTGTTTTATACACTATACACTTATAATAGTATCAAAATGATTTCTTTTAAACGTATCAAGCATTCTTGGCTATTATAAGGTAAAAACCCTATCCCCCGGCTTGCGTTGCATTGTGTGATAGGACCTGGGTCTTATAATAGCTTCATTTTTCTTTATTTAGCATTGCGCTGTTTATTTTACGCACTGGTATTCTTGGGAGGAAACCCGTTCCGTGTTATACGGCGTGGTCCCTTGATTTACCTAACTTTGAAATAAAGATTAATAACTGTTTTAGTTCTCACACCAGTCACATGACTGACCTGGAGTTTATTGTTTTAACCTAAACTCTGGGTGCCCTTATTTTGACACGGGCAGCTAGTAGTTTTGGTTTTGCAGATTTATATTCACAAGATCCTGGTTTACAGCTGGAACGATATCCGGAAAGCTTTGTATCCGTATATCTCTTCTAGTTGTGTATTGTATTATTTCCGCTGCTATGTATTTAAATGTAATTTAAATCTCTGATATTTCTGTGTAATATTTATTCATTTATACTCTGTATATTCTTGTAATCTGATGCATTGTTGTAATATACAAAGAAATGTTCTTCTGTATGCGTTCTGTTGTGGCTTGTTCTCGAACTATCCGACACTTTCCTTTACGGGGAAGTTACGGGTTGTTACACAACCTTACAAGTAGAACGAACCCAAAAAATAACAAAAGAAATTAACAATAATTAAACATATATACTTTGCACAGTCGTGACGCGACTGTGCAAATACTCGCGGCCTTACTACAAATAAAGTAGTGGGGACCAGTGAATTTTAAAAATAAATAAAAAAACACAGTGGGCCCTTGAATTCCACTCAGGGGGCCCGAGCGAGTAGAGCACAGTCGCGTAAAGCGCGACTGTGCATAGAATACCTCATAATTAAAATATATAATTACTCACCACTAAATGCTTTTAATGACAGAAACCTTCTAAAAAATCAAATCAACTCGAGATTGCGTCTAGAGATGTTCTTAACACAAAAGTAGCTGCAATTGGAATAAGTTTAAAAATCGTTGTAGGTTCGACTAAAGGGATGCAAAGGTATTCACTTCAGCACAAGTAGCTACAACAGCGATTGCAGACTTTAGATTGAATTCAAAGGGTGTAGTTTCTAAACAAAGGAAAGCACACTTATTTCATAAGAGTGGGGGAATTTTCATGGAGGAACGGAAGATTTCTGTATATTTCAATGAAAGTAAATTTAGGTTATCGGCGGAAAGAGCGAGCGGGGATTATATGCCAAAATTTTGGTTTAGAGCCCAAAATTTTGATTTTGGAGCCAGTGGTAAATTTGACTTTGAATTATATACAAAATTATTAATGATTAATTTAATATGTAATGTTTAACTTTTTTTTTAATTGATCATTGAATGGTCACTAATTAGGTTTAAATTATTGATTAACTGTTAGTTTAGGAATTATTCATATTTCAAATTCATTATTAATTTTAGTTGTAGAAAATAAGCATCAAATACAACTAACAAAATGGAAAGGTTGTAAAAAATCATCTATTGCAACTGAAAAAATAAAAAAGTTGTTGAAAATAAGTTTATAACAACTTTCTAAAAAAAAAGTTGTAAAAATTTTTTATTACAACTGTCATTTTGTGACTATTGTAAAAGCGCGGTTGTAATATGGTCTTTTTGTTGTAGTGTGTGTTCTAATCTACGCAACCATCATCCATCACAAACAAACATCAACCATTAAATGTCCATAACCGGTTTAAATTAACGACACTAGTTAATTATCCAAACTATTACTAACTAATCTTCACTAAGTAGTGCACACTAAAGTAGTGTATAAATTTAAAGAGTTCTCACCAGTATAGCTTTCCAATTCTTCGATGGATGAGCCTAGCGGACATCTTTGACCAAAACTTCGCTTGCACCGATACATCATTCGAATATGTACGCGTATATATACACGTATATAAATATATATATATATATATATGTATAATTCTCTTTATATATATATATATAGATAGATAGATATATGTGGAGGTGGCTGACTTGGAGAAGGAAGGGGAAGGTGGACAATGTAGTGACTGGGTGGTGGTGGTGGGAGGGGAAGGAGGCGGCCAAAGAGGTGGTCGAATAGTGGAGAAGGTGCCATGGCCAAATAGAGTAAGGAAGAAGAGAGAACGGAGAAGGAAGAGAGTGAAGTGTGGAGAAAATGGAGAGTTAGTTGCCTTTTTTATAAGATTTTCAAGGGCATTTTAGTCTTTATCACTAAGGAAACTTGTCTTGCTCCTAGAACTCATGCACATGCATGTAGACATGTGTTAAAGCTTCTTAAAGAGGCCATAGACACCATGGGAAAAAGCCATGTACCATGGAACATGGTATGCACCTAACCTTTTGTAACATACTTGCAACACTTAGGAAGTGTTTCTATTTAGCTACGCCTTACAATCATTATAAATTCAAGTGTTTTAGCTCATTTTTTATTTTTTATTAACTTAAACATTCGACGATTAGTACGACAAAATATGACCAAACCCATATTTAACAAACGACGACAAAAACGCCAAAATGCGTTGATATTCGTTAACAAATCCTCTCGATTAAATTTGATAATTCAAATTAATTAATTATTTTGACAAATAGTACTTAATATTAACAATTAACAAAAGACCATATTAACAATAGTTTTGTAAACACGTATTTCACAAATTTGTTATAACAAATACCGACATATTTTGTCAAAAAGATCACTTAAAAATATTTTTGTCGATTTTAAATCTAGATGCTTAATGTTTATCAAAACTAAATAACGTTAACAACTTATTCCAAATAATTATTTTTAGTATTTATCACACACACACACACACACACACACACATATATATATATATATATATATATTGACAAAAGATTATGGTTTAACAAAATAGTTTAACAAATACACATTTAGCAAATTTGTTATAATAAATACTTGATAATTTTTTATCAAAATTATAATTTGACAAAAATTAAACCTTATTCTTATTATTAAATCGATATACTTATGCTAAATTCATATTTAAATCATATTAAATTCATATTATATCCAAAAATCACAATTAAATGTTCAAAGTTCCAATTTTAAATTGGTTAAAAATTCTGTATCGTTACATCCACCCTTCTTTTAAACTTTTCGTACTCATAAAGGAAACTGAGTTAGATAAAATTCTCCTCCCATTATGAACCTATGAATTTCCAAATTCAAGACTTAAAATTTTTTATACCGAAATTCCGTCCTCACAATGAAATTGTCGGATATAATACTTTAATACGCATAGGTCCGAATAACCATTTCTACAATCTAATTGATGACCTTTAATTATCTATTATATCTGAATCGTCGTCTACTGGGTCAATTGCCTAACATTCAACGATTCACCGCCCTCTAACTAACAAGAAGATACAGAGTTATAAATCATTTTCTTAAGTCTTATCTTGATAATTATTCCGAATACAGAGATTATGAAACTTATTTCCTTTTCAGTTTCCAAAGTTACAATTAATCTTACATGAAAAACTAGATCATCTCATAACTCAATCTAGCTAAATACTTCAATTTAGGTAATTTCTTTTTTTGCTACCTATTCTCGTTTGCCAAATATCCTTCAGTAAAATTGTGAAACTTGTTTCATAGGTATTCGTGATTAAGTAAACGTTTTATTTACTTACCTAATAGGTTTCCTGTATGGAAAATTATGGGCAACTAGAGTTTAGGTATAGGAACAACAAAACTCCAGGTTAGTATGGGATAGGTGTGAGAATTCAAAACAGTTGTTTTTAGAGTTTGTTTTAGGTAATTCATTGGACCACGCCGCTAAACGCAGAATGGGTTTTACTCCATGTGAATACCAATGCATAGAAATTCATAACTACTTTTTTAAAAATGAAGCTATCATAAGCTCGTCCCACATCACACTGCAAGCGCAAACCAAATGGAATATTTTGTCTTATGATGACCAAAACTTCTTTGATACGTGAAAATCCTCTTTCATATTCTTATTAGTGCATAGTGTAAAAAACTTCCAAAAGTAAATATAGTAATCTAGCCAATATAATACCCTATCCTATTATGTTGACGTATAAATATACAATCAAAACCGTACGAGCACGTAGTGGAGAATTGGATGCCAACCATGACCAAGGCAAAGGATCTTCCTTACCGAACCATGGAAAAAGCCTCTAGAGGGATGTTCCTAGATATACAACTGATGAATCTCCTGCCAACACAAGGTCGTGCCATCTCTATATACCAACTCCGTTAGGTGGGACTGAATATGACATTCCTTAATCGTAACCAACCTTTAACTGAGTGCTCGCTTCCAACATCCACATGAAATCCACATAAGTAAATACTTGGGCTCCATACCATGATACCACTTTTCATTTAGAAGGGAATGACTATATCCTAATTGGTGGGACCCACTTAATCTTACTGCATTCATCCAGTTTTAGGCCATTTACCGGGGTGTGAGGTTTGTCGAGGTCTCGTTTATTGTATATAACAATATGATTTTTGTTTGATGATAACAAACATATAAATTATAATATAAATGTGTTTGTAATTGTACTATTCTGTACTACACCACATACTGAAATAAATATTTATTTTTAAATAGAATACTATTGTACAAGAATTTAAATATTCAAACAGTGTTTTATTCAAATAAAAATAATTTATTTCAACAGTTGTAATAGTACATATTTCTATCACCATTATTGTATATCTCACTGATATAATACATTCAATTCCACTTGTACATATGGTTCCTCGCTACAACACTTAGTCGCTCAGTTTCATATACAGACTAAGTTACACACTCTATCTTATGTATAGACACATATACACTCACTGACACATTTCTATTTTCAGTCTGCTTCAGAGTCAGTCCACTCACCTGTATACCTATCACAGAAACACACATAGTAAACTAGAACAAAAATAGATTTACATTCTAGCAAATATGAATTTGTATTTCTCATCATATTTCTTGACATGGTCTGATATGTATATACAGTTATTTGTGTCTAGACTGCTTGTGATATTCACAGTGATTCAGTGTAAATACCACAAGGTAGATTATATAACTTGTGCAGGGGCAGTATGGTCAAACATCATTGAATGTACTATTCAAGCCAAACAGGTCGGGAGCATAGCTGTGTGCGTCATCAAGGGAATGCAATACATATGAACAAAGTGATAATGCATGAAGCAAGATTAGCAACTCACACATATATACATACATGGATGTATGTATATACATGAAGGCCAACATTGAACAATAAAGTAAACATGTCCACATAGAAGCGGCAGCATGCACATAAAACAGTGGATATGGCAGATGCAACAATGTGACAAATGAAAGAACAAGTTTGGCAAGAAACTACAAAAATGATTGAGTATAGTATCAGTTCTTGTCAGTGAGGTGTTAACATGTACAAAAGACATGATCAAGAGTACACAAGCACACAAACAAGACAGGACCGACCAGCCATGGTCAAACCATGCATCAACACAAAGTTCTAGGTTCAAATATACAGTGTATGACAAAATACATAAAGCAATTCAAGTGCAACATGGTGCAAGTATTGCATGAAGAATCATTACTGGCCCAAGACTCCAACCAAGACAAGTGAACAAGCACAAATCAAGACACACACACGTGTGTGTGTGTGTATATATATATATATACACATGTATGTATTTATATACATGAACCCAAGCAAGTACCCTATACTCAAATGTTTCGGCAACACCAAAGTATGAAGCATGCACATGAAAAGAAATAGCATGTGCTCAACAATAAGTATGGTAACAAAAAACAAGGTCCGTGGTTCTGCTAAGTGTAAGAATCAACGCTGAACAAACACAAATGTGCAGACCAAATGACATGGAGCAGTAAAGTATGGAAGTCACAATGCTTCAAATGCATAGCAAGTGAAGACTGCAAGTCAAGTGAACTGGGGAACATGAACAAGATGGCCAAGTCACAAAAACATGGAAAGCCAGGAAAGCACTAAGAAAGTACAAGTGTATATACATGAACAAACCAAATACCATAAAATTCCAGGACAACAAGTACATAAGATTCGTGTACAAGCAAATGACAACAAATGGCACAAGTGTGAAAGATGCAAATCAAAATGCATAAATACAAGGGTGAGCAAACCGGCAAGCACATCAAGTACAAACCAGGGTTCAACATATATATTTGCACTATATAGCTACAAGTTAGTCCAATAATATAGTTCAGGAAAGTGGTAAATACACAAGAGTGCCACTTGCAACATGAGTTTCAGGTTCGATCAACATGCATGAGCGATGAAAGAATGAAAACAACATGGAAGAAAATGGGGAGATTGGTTTTGAATTCGAGCAAGAATATATGGAACATTTCAAAATTTCTGGAAATACAACCCAGCATATTTTGGCAAGTCCTTTTTAAATTGAATGGTTCAAAATAAAAATAGGAAAGAAATTAATTTGCATTCGTAGCTTAAGCAATCTTGGTTTGTTATTTTGGCAAGGTACAAAAATCGATTCAAAAATGATTTCACAATTTGACAACAAATGTTCCCAGTTTTAAATTATGTTAAAATTGGAAAATGAATTTTTAGACAAAAATTTCAAACATAGAAGAAATCATTTGCATATTCAAGGGGTGTTTATTTTGTCAAGGTTGAATTCTCGATTTCAAAACATCTCCAGAAAATCGTAAGCACAATACCGTGAATAAAAACAAATCAAATGTTTCCAGGAATCAACAAGCATAATCACGCAACCATCAATCTCAAGTCATTAGGAAATCATAAACAAATAGGGATTGAGAAACCCTATAAATTATACCATATTCATCATTGGTAGATTATTGAAAACAAAATAATAAATTCAAAGCATCAAGGCAAACAAATCAAAGAAACTCATAATTTTTCGATCTGAAGCAAAGCCAAATTGATCGACCATAGACCAACAAGCAATCAGAGCACCAGAGAACAAATACCAGAGCATCAGGCGTAAACGATTTGGGGCAGAAACCATAGTTTTGATTTCGGTGGCCACTAAGGAATAATAGTGAAAGCAGACTTATTTATGTTCAAGTGACAAAGCAAAATCAAAGGGGGCTTGCTTTTATTTTAAAAGGTCCACAGTTTTTTAACTAGGGATTTTGTGTTATATGGTTTTTAAGTTAACTTTTATAATCGTCTGTAGTTTTCTTTTTTCAGTAAACTAGGTTCTAGCTATAGGATTTATAGTTAAGAGTTTACAAATTACGGGTTTGTAACTCGGGAAAATTTAATCTTAAGGATAAAGATCAGTGTAGGGTTTTGAGCGTAGGATTATAATAGTTAGGAGTGGGTATCGCGAGTTTACAGAGAATTTATAAGCGAAGAGATAGTCTTAATTCTAGTAGAAACCTTGGGGAATGCAGTAGTAGGCAGGGGCTTGTTGAAGTTGAGTAAAATCTGTCTCATTTACTTTCCGCATTTATTTACTCTGTTGTTATCTATGCTACGATAATTTTTATATTCCTTAAAACTGCAATAAACCCTATTCACCCCCTCCCTTTTAGGGTTAATCTAAATGCTATAAGTGGTATCAGAGAAGGTATTTTTTCATTAACTCTAGAGTCATATATTCAACAAATAATGTTTTTTATGAGGGACAATCCATAGCTAGGCCACCTATGTTCAATGGTAATGATTATGCTTACTGGAAAGCTAGAGTGAAGATTTATTTAGTATCTATTGATTACAATGTTTGGGATATCATTGAAATAAAATAAAAAAGTCCCACTATGATCATTAGTGATGTTGAATTTCCTAAACTAAAGGACAGGTGGGATGCTGGTGATAAGAAATTGTTTTTGACTAATGCTAAAGTAACGAATGCGTTAATTTATGCCCTTGACAAACTGAATTTAACAGAATTTCTCATTATAATATTGCGCAGTGAATCTGGCATACTGTGGAAGTCATACAAGAAGGGACATCTCAATTAAAGGAATCTTGTCTTGCTTTACTCAGCATTGAATATGAAAATTTCTCAATGCAAAAGGACGAATCAACTTGGGATGATTCAACTGAAAAGAGCTCAGATAGTATCAAAAATGGTAAAGAAGTCAGTTTATGCTTGATGGACCAGATATCTTAGGATAGTGGAGATGATAACAATGATTTTTTGATGAGGAGCAAAATTATTCTACAAATGTTTTTTGTATTCAGTGTCGTGACCTTATGGAAATAGTTGAGAACCTTAATCTCAAAAACAAGAAATTGAAATCTGAAAAGGCTGAATTATTTCACTATACATGTAAGTTAGAAAGTAATCTTGAAAAAGCTAAAGAATAAAAAAAACGTGAATGTGAAAAATGTCAGCCTTTGAATGAAAAATTAGAAGATTGTAAAACTAAGATTGAAGATCTTGAATATGAGGTTTTGGTTCTCAAGAAAAACAACGACACTAAAAGGGAAAATTTCATTAAAAGACGTACCTCACTTGTGTCTGAAAAAACCACACTAAAATCCAAGGTCCAAAATCTTGAGTCAATAGTGAAAAAAAATTCACAAGGTGAAAGTTATTTGAATATGCTATTGAACAATTAATTGACCTCAAATAATAGAAATGGTCTTGGATTCAACACGGTTGAGCAAGCTAAACAAAACAATAATTTTGGAAACTTTCACAATTCTTGTTATACTTGTATTGTTTATGGTAAATTTGGACATAATGAGAACCACTGTTGGTTTAGAAGCAAACCTGTTAATCAATCATAGATTCCAAACAGAACAAAAACAAACTCTTTGAAATTCAAGAAGTTTTAGGTCCAAAAAGGCACTCTTGTAAATTCAAACGGTTTGCTTTATAAACAAATTTGGGTACCAAAATTTGTGATTAGCTTCAAGGGTGGTCCGACAGTCTTTGTTAGATAACTCGATCCGTCTAACATGTAGGTACCAAAATAGGGTTAAGGAACAACTAAGATGAATGCGATATTCAAGTTGTTCCATATCAACAATGAGCGCATTTTCCAACGTTCCTTAATCTCAGACACATGAGAAAAAGATCTATGTTTTGAAGGCGACTATGACATCATAGGTAAATCAAGCATGATCTCTAAACTCATGATTTTTTTTTATTTTATTCCTCTTTTTATTCTTCTTTTTATTCTTCCTTTTATTCCTCCTTTTTGTTAATACTATTTCACTTTGACTACCATATTTTTTTTTACTTATTTTGAGCTTCTTAAACTTCAAATTGCAAAATTCTTGATTTTCTACAAACTAGATCCAATTATCTAAAACTTTCATATTTTTGATGATTTCCAGATTTTGAACTTAAATAACAACAATTGTTTTGAAATTTATTTTTTGATTGATTTCTGAATTTCTAATAGTGTTGTAGTTTCTTGTACATATTTTACACACTGTTTCTCAAAATTTTGAAATTCTTGAAATTACAAAAAGCTAATGAAATTTCTCATAACTTTGTTGTTTTGAGTTTCTTCTAATTAATTTTAGAAAGACTTGAAAAACTACACTCATTATAGCATACTACTATTTTTTATGTTGTGATAATTTCATTAGTTTTTGGATAGGCTTGGCTATTCTAATTTGAAATCATTTGATATGGATTATTGTGTTGCATATTAAAACTCATTTTTAAATAATGATCAATTAGCTTGGATATTTTTTATTTTTGAAATCATTTGAAATTGTTGATATCTTGAATCTCATACACTTCTTAGATTCGAAATTGGTAATCTTGTATGATCGATTTATTGAATCTTGAAATTTACACATCTCTTCAAGTGATTTCAATTGAACTGTTTTTTTAATCTTGGATCATGAATTATCTCTTAAGCTTGATGTAAATATTCTGAATTTTTTTTAGAATCTTCTTCTGAAATTGAAAGATTGTTGCTTTTATAAATAAGGTATGTTTGCTTAAACTTGGTGATTTATTCTGAAAAATCAGTGTATAGTTTTCATTGAATTATATGGGCATTCCAGAGCCACATGTGGTATCAGTCTTAGAAGTCCTGAAAATTTTCTCATTCAGTTGTTTGATTTTTTTTAAGCTAATTTTCAACTTGTATAGTTCTTTCAGAATCCCTCTTGTAATTGATTTTTTCAATATTAAAATCATTTTTAGTTATTTACTCAAAAATTGAAATCATTGATCAAATTGAACAATATTTGGAACTCATCAAAATTATTATCAGATTTATGAAATTGTAACGGGTAGTGACTATATTATATCTCACAGCAAGAGGAGATTTAATTTGATTCTAATGATGTTTGAACAGATTTTATAATATCTTTGAATTGGTGCTTATTTCACTAACATCTTCTTTTCCTATCACCTTTCTGTCATCCATCATGGTTTTACTTAATGTGGAGAGCTTATTTTTTTTCATTATTAAGGAATATACAGTTTCAAAATTTGTGACGAAAATCTGACTATTTTTTTTTTAGAATAAGAGATAATTGAAAAAAATTCAAAAGTCCTAGTACGGTTGAACATATTTCGTAGTATGATTAATTTAGAAATTTATTTTACAACCATCTCTATACCTACCATAATTCTATCATTCATTTTGTTTTATATATTGAGGAAATTTTCATATAATAAGTTATTCTCTAACCACATTGAAAAGACATAGATATGGTCATGCATGGTTAGAGATTACCTATAATTTAAGTTGCAACTGATCTCATTTAAATGTTCTTATAGGCTATGCATGGTTAGTATGCACTTAAGATAAAAAGGAAAGAAAAGGATATACATACATACATACATACATATATATATATATATATGAAATCCTCCTTGCTATGTAGAAACCAACCTATAAATTCATTTTCTAAATTGTGAAATGTGTCACTATTTTATGATGTATTATGATATTTTGGTTGATAGCTTTGGGGTTTGCGATTATTTGAATTTTTTTCTCTTGATTTAAGTTTATATATATAGTCCAAATCCATTGCTATTTTGTGCTTATTTTTTAAAATCTGTTTGAAAATAATAGGAACCAGGCCCGGTCCAATGCAATTTTGGGCCCTGGACGAACATGGTGTGAAAAGGAAAAATATTATTTTTGTGCCTTGAGGAACAAGGTGCATAAGAGAACAAAATTGTCATTGTCAAGGTTTGAACCCTTCACCACTTAATATAGGAGCACAAATCACACCACCTAACCACACCATTATTTGTAATATTTAATGATGCTCAACTATTTCTTTTATTTATGATAATGAAACATCAAAAAAGGCCCTTCCAACAAATTGGGCCCTGGGCCGTCGCCCAGATAGCCCGGGCCCAGGGTCGGCCCTGATAGGAACTCATATGTTATGTAACTCGCTCCATTTTATAAAGTCCGTCATAAATCCATCATTTTGAAATGTGAAATTTGTTTCGAGTTTGAAGAATATTATGATTTTTGTTTGATTAATTGAGATTTATGATATACATTCTCTCTTTTGTCTTGAATTTATTTTTCTAGTCTATATTCATCACTATTTCAATTTCTATATCTTTTTTATGATAACAAATGGGGAGAATGGTTAAGATTTTGATTGATGAGTGAATATTTCATGAATATTTTAAAATTGGAAATTCAATTTTTTATTCTCACTCATATGCATATATAGATATAGGGGGGTTCTGTGTAGGGGAAGCATACATATAAGGGGAGTTCTATACTTCACTGTCAAACACCTTTATTGTACTCAAAATATTAATATATGTTTGTCATCCTCAAAAGGGGTATTGTTGTATATAACAATATGATTTTTGTTTGATGACAACAAACATATATATATTATAATATAAATGTGTTTGTAATTGTACTATTCTATACTACACCACATACTGAAGTAAATATATATTTTTGAATAGAATACTATTGCACCAGAATATAAATATTCAAACAGTGTTTTATTTAAATAAAAATATTTTATTTCAACTTTTGTAATTGTATATATTTATAACTCCACTATTGTACATCTCACTGATATAATACATTCAATTCCACTTGTACATTTGGTTTATCACAACAACACTCAGTAACTCAGTTTCATATACAGACTCAGTTACTCTCTCTCTCTCATGTACAGACACATATACACTCACTGACACATGTTTTCGGTCTGCTTTAGAGTCAGTCCAGTCACCTATATACCTGTCGTAGAAACACACACAGTAAACTGGAATAAAAATAGATTTACATTCTAGCAAATATGAATTTATTTTAAATTTTATTTGCATCATAATTTTGGTGTGTTTCTCATCATATTACTTGACTTGGTCTAATATGTATATACAGTTATTTGTGTCTAGACTGCTTGTGAAATTCAAAGTGATTCACTGTACGTAGATACCACAAGGTATATTATATAACTTGTGCCTGCAGATCGGCTACAACACAACCATAATGGTCTGCTGATTAAGACCAACCTCAACTCACAATTGGGGTTTGCTGATCTTGACTAGCCACGATTCATCGTATAGTGGTCTGCTGATGTAAAAAAAATTGCACATGCACAACACATGTATACACATACATGTGTACGTATATACACACACACACAGATATACATACATATATATATATATTGTGCTGGGGCAATATGGTCAAACATCAACGAATGCACAGTTCAAGCCAAAAAGGTCAGAAGCATAATTGTGTGCATCATCAAGGGAATGCAATACATATGAACAAAGAGATAATGCATGAATCATGATTAGCAACTCACACATATATGTATACATGGATATATGTATACACACAGAGGCCAACAGTGAACAACATGTCCACATAGGAGCAGCAGCATGCACATGGAATAGTGGATATAGGAGATGCAACAAGGTGACAAATGAAAGAGCAAGTTTGGAAAGCAAATACAAAAATGATCGAGTATAGTGTCAGTTCTTATTAGTGAGGTGTTATCACTACGACATAAGTGGGTATATTCGACACTTTTTGTGGGAATTACAAGAAAAGTGTTACATAAGCTATTCTTTTTTTGATCTTCTGCAACTATACTCAAAAGTTGTTGCATTAGACGTGAATGCACTGTTGCGGTGGGAATTCTAGTGTTGTGACGTGCAACACCAGTTAAAAGCGTTACGTTACATATGCACAATCCAGCTCATCATTCCGCGTTATCAACATAAACAATGTCGCAACTGTAGATGCATGATTAATCCAATGGTTCAAACCAATCCATGCTTCCTATCTAAACATTATCCCATCATCCATTCAATGACAACAACCTCATTACATTCTTCTGCTATGTGAAATTTTGAGGCAATGATTCCCTCTTCACGGCCATGTAAAAATAATCAGTTCATGCTAATCATTCTTCTCAAACTTCTCCTTTCTCCACTTTCCTTTTTTTACTATTGACCAAAATATAAACCTAAATTCACGTCAGCTAAGTCCCAACAGCCTTCTAATTTTGTTTCTCCAATCGATCCTACATCTCCCTAACTCGTTTTTGTCGCTCTTCACCAAAACCGCAGATCGAAAATTGAAAATCCTGAATGGCACTACAGGTGTTACAAGCTTTGTCATATATTTTTTACTGCTCATTCCTATAGTTCTTGCTTTTTTATTACTAGTGTTTAACCGATGCTTAGGTTCTAACTTATTTGAATTGAACTGAATTTAAAGGTGTTGTTTGGTTGGTTTAAATTGAATAAAAAGGAGAATCTATTATCTATATTTAGATATTGATCATTTATTGCCTATTATGTACAAACCAAATCTTAAATAAAAATTCAATAAATATCGTTTGTTCTTGGGTTTCAGGTAGTCATCTAGTTCTCAATTATCACAACCTTTACCAAAATAACATAGCTTATGGCCTGATACCATTAGTAATCGATACTGTGGTTATAAAAAATTTGATAATGATTATCAATATCTTTGAACTTATATACGATATATGATTATTTTTGTTGTAGCCTCATAATCAACTAGGACATTCCAGATTGATCATGATTTTGATTCTAGTAACACTCCCTTTTATTGCTCACAAGCATGGCTTTTGATGGGTGCTTTTTTCCTTTTAACTTTATGAAAGTTACTTCATGAATTCCAATGATTTAAATGAGAAATCTCATTTCTGTTGCTTGAAGTTCCAGTTTGAGTCTTGAATTTTCATAAGTTAATTTGTAAGTAGATAATCCTTTTTCCTTTGTTAATATTAGTAATTCGCAAATCATAGAAATTTAAATTTAAAATTTAAACAGTCTTGAAAAAATGGCAGTTATATGTCGACATAAGCAATTATGTATGTCGACAATCTTTGTTAAAAAAAATTCAAATTTTCAAATTTTGAATCTTTTGTTGTTATATTATATTATATTTGGTTATAAAGTTCTCACAGTAACTTAAAGATGATTTGACATAAATAAAACTCCGTTCATTACTTCTTAAAAAGCAAATACGTCCAACTAATTATGAGACAATAAATACAGGATTCGAAAATAAAATACAATCAAATACTAAAGATAACTTAAGCTAGATAGGTTAGATATTAGCGGATGATAAGGAGGAAGATGAAATTCCAAGTTTTCTTCCTATCTTGCCCATGGACTTAGTCATTTTGGTAAAACCCTTTTTGAGCTTCTTTTGATTTTTGACTATTTTCACTTGATTTTGAACAGTCAACTCTTTGGAAATGGTTCTAGTGTTGATTGGACACTCAACACTATCCAAAGAAGTTTCTTTTTCTTCTTCGATTTCCATAGGCTCTTGTTCTTGTTGCATTAGAGATTGTTTGTCTTTGAATGTCTCATAAGGTGTAAAAGTGAGCGGAATTTGCATGAGGTGTATGTTTGTGGAGCAAACACCTTTCTTGATACAAATTCTTCTCCATGAAGATCAACTCCGAAATACTTGAAAATACGAGTGAGATAAACTCCATAATAAAGAGTGTTTTCTCTTGTTGATGTTTCTATGGGCTTGAATTCTTTTAAGATCATGTCGGCCCAATTGATGTTATATCCACTAATAATAGCAAAGAGTGCATTTTGGACTTTGAGAGTCGGGTTATTAAAATTTCCAGAACAAGAAGTGATAGTATGTTGAAGGAGGAGGTTTACGATTCTTTTTTTTGGGCGGAAAAAGTTGTTTTTGAATTCCATGTGAGCATCGCTTTCAAATATATGGTGATAAGTTTCTAAATCAGTTTCACCAATTTTGAAATCCGAAAAATCTGAGCATGTGCTTCTACAATTCAAGATATTGCCCAAGATTTCGCAATCTAGAACAATTTGTGTGCCTTTTATGCTACCCCAAATTTAATCTTCATTTCCTTCATAAAAACTGAGATTAAGATTTACATAGAACATTTTGACAAGTTTTGGGTAACACACTTCATCGCTATCCCGAGAGTCAATTAAGCTCAATACTTCATTGTGACTGAAAAGAGAAGTAAGATTATAGGATGGAAAGTCTCCGAAGATGGCGAAAGCACCCGTATTGACTTTTGCATTTGCTACATAGTCAACATAGGTTTTGATTGCCTCTTTATCATTGTGGAGATAGCCTTTGATGGTTTTGGTTAGTTTCAATTTTTGAGATGTGCTTGAGGAAGCCATTGGAATGTTTGTTTTGAAGAGTATAGATATGAAGAATGTAGTTTGAATTTTGATTGAGAGGTAGAGAGAATAGACATATAAATAGAGATTGAATATATATGAATTGGACGGGCGCAACTTTTTAGAAATCAATGACATCTTTTCAGACCTTGGGAGTTGGTGAAAAGTTGGAGGGAAGTTTGAAAGTTTAAACCTTTGAAATTTAAATTTTTAAATTCATTTTACATGCTGATATGTCAACATATGGACATATGTATGTCGACATACATGTATAAGTTTCACAAGAAATATGGTTTTATGACCTTTGGTTTTAAATTATTGATTTATATTTCAGGTTTAACTATTTCCTGAAATAATACTAATCCTAGCAAACGTCCAAGTTTATTTTATTAATTATTATTTATTATTATTATTTTGAATTTCAAATTTGAATTTTAATGTTTAAATTTCAAATTCGAAACAAAGAAAACAATCAAAGCATCCATTCAACCAAGAAAATTTAAAAATTAATTAAGGTGCACCCGGTTTTTAGATCCATTTATCTGATATTTTCTGAATTCTAAATTACTATGAAGCACATGTTTGAATTTCCGGTTTCTGGCTCTTCATCACTTGACGATGAATCTGAATCATCTAAAGTTGCTGCGTATGCTCTCTTTCTTTTCTTTGATGAATTGCTACTGTCCGTTTGTTGAATTGATTTATTTGGATATGGACACATTCTCTTCATATGGAATGGTTTATTGCAGTTATAACATCAATTATCATTTCTTCCTGAACTTCCTTAGCTATTACTTTGAAAATCATTTCTCTTTTTGTATCTCAGAAATTTTCTGAACTGTCTTGTCATTAAGGCTGTTTCTTCATTGTCTTCACTGCTCGAGTCCGAACCATTTGTTTTCGCTTTTAATGCCATAGATTTCTTTTCAATTGATCTATTTTATTTTATTTTATTTTTTGTAGTTGGACTTTAAAAGACATCAGATTTCCGATTAACTCCTCAATCCTCATTTCGCTGACATTATGGGCTTCTTTAATTGCCAATGTTTTCTAATCCCATTCTGAAGTCAATGAACTTAATATCTTTCTGAATTGTTCTTCCGAATAAGTTTTTCCAAGTGCTAGTAATGAATGCACTACTCTTGAAATCTGCAATACATATCGGAGATAGATTCATTCTCGTTCATTTTGAACAACTCAAACAGACTAATTAACATTGATATATTTGTTTGTTTAACATTACTAGTTCCTTCATGAGTAACTTGTAAACTTCTCCAAATTTCATAAGCAGGTTTACAAACTGACACTCTATTAAATTTATTCCTATCTAATGAACAAAACAACATATTCATGACTTTAGAATTGCTTTATGCAGTAGCCTTTTGTTCATTAGTCCATTGTGCAAAATTAGTTCTGAGTTCTACATATTCAGTCTGTGTGATATTCCATGTGTCTAATCCTACCGATTGTAAATAAATTTCTATTCTACATGCTCAATATGAATAATTAATACCATTAAACAGTGGTGGTCTAACAGTGGACTAACCCTTTACAAAAGAACTGTTATTACCAGTGTTGATTGCCATTTAATTTTTTCAAAAATCATATTATGAACATTTTGAAAACCTTGCTATGATACCAATTGTTAGGGAATGCAGAATGTGGATCTTAAGGAAAAACTAACATTAGAGGGGGGTGAATAGCGTTTTCAAGGAATTTAAGAAAATCTAAAACTTATATGATCTACTATATGAATTACACACCACTGAGATAATCACAGACACATAATCAAACACAAATACAGAAATAAAAAAATAAAATGCAAAAAAGGAAAGAATACACCGGATTTTATACTGGTTCGGATTACTCCTACGTCCAGTCCCACACAATGCTGGATTACATAGAGTTTTATTACTAGATCAATATCTAAGTACATTCCCCTTGATTTCATGGCTACAAGGTTAACATCGATTCCACTACCCTTGATTTCATGGCTACAAGGTTAACACCGTTTCCTTTCTTTGATTTTCGGGCTACATGGAGCACACCCTTTCCCAAACAAACCCAAGTGATTACAACATCCCTATAACTTTCCAATAGCACTTCAATTCAGAGAGTAATGAGTTGAGAGTAGGAAGAGAAGAAGTTTTATGTATTTAGAATAGAAATCAACAGAGTAGAAGTGTACAAATCAATAAAATATGAAATAATAATGGAGGAATGAAAAGAGTTAAAGATAGAGAAGAAGAATGGTTAAAAAATTCAAAAGTAATCCCTTATAAAATTTGAAAGGTTGCAACGCTTCTGAAACGTTACAAATAGTGAAAAGACTCTTCCTTTGAAAATTGAAAAAGTGACAGTTATATGTCGACATCCCTCCTTTGTATGTCGACATATGAATTAAAAAATATTTTGTTAAACTATTTTTCAAGTGTTTAATATATATATTATTCTGGAAATTCTCAAATTAAAACATAATGATATAAATGAGTATTATAAAGAAGAAAATCATACGAAATCATAAATATAAATTATATAAACATATTTATAAAATTATAAAGTTTAAAACTATATAAATATAAAAGTATATCACTATATAAATATATAAACTTATAAACTTTGAAACTTAAGTTTAAAATCAAAGGTAAGATTGAAAAACTAATTAAATTAGAATTAGAATTTTGAAAAATAGAATTTGAAATACAGAATTTGAATTTGAACATGGAGTGCTATTCAGAGCCTTACATATAAACTAGACTCTATTACTATATTTAACTTGAACTCTTGAGCTCTTGATTTCTTGATTACTCATGAGTCTTGAACTTCTTTGAATTCTAAATTTCTAAAACTATACAATCTTCAGTATTAATTCCTGTATACAACTCCTGCATATATGTGTAATATATACTCTACATAGAGATGTTAGTATAATTTTATACTCAATTAATATTGAAATAAGGTTGTTGTCATAAAAACTCCATTCTTCAACATACTTTTAATCTTAGAGGAGAAATGGTTTAATCTGAAGGATGAAAATCTTTAAGGAACTTGAAAAAAGATTATGGGATAGTTTTACAAGTCTATAATTTTATCATTTGATATTTATTATTTTGCTGCCACTTACAGCATAATATACTTTACATAGTTAAAAATATCTCTTTCAGATGAGCCTTTGTCTCTGTATTATTCCGGTTGAGCCTTCTAACTTTCATGTCTCTGTTTCATTTGCACACTATAATCGTTAACTTATGTGGTTTCTTTTCTTTAAAGTGAAGCATGATTGAGTGAGTATTAGTTGAAACTTTGTCTTGAACCCTTTTTTTCTTTTGTTTCTGTTTTGTTTCTTTGTTGTATGATACAATTGACTTACTCTATTGGGTTTCTTAGAATCTTTAATTTAAGCTGCATGCATACCGAAGATAATTCTGTTAACTTTAGACAATTTTGTTACTGCCTTGCAGTCATGCATAATAGAGACTTTTTCATAACGCATTCAGTCATAATGTTGATAATGATGTTAAATTTTATTTTCTTACTTTGCCATCAAATGGTGATAGTCAATTCATAATTGGTGAAGGATGTGTGTTTGTGTACATGTGCATGCAGCAGGGTGTGAATGTGATTAGTGTTTCGTGAATAATCCTGCGTGCTGCTCTCTTGACCATCACATTTTATGCTATTGTCTTTGCATTGCTACATATTTCTAATCACCATAGTCATTTCATGCTTGGCCTATTTTGCATGCTTGGACTTTACACATCATAGATTCTTTTTATTATGTGCACAATCATTGCACTTAAGATTGACTTTAAACATTCAATAAAACAGTTAACCTTTTCTGCAATTTATGTGCATTGATTCTTGATTGGTCATTTGCAGATTGGTGTAGAAAAGGTGTAAATTACGCCAGAAGACTAGTCTAGTGAATAAAAGTTGCAGACCACTGAAATATAGATGTGGTCTATGTGGAGGAGCACCTGATATGCAATATTATCAAAAAGGAATTTAATCTCAATAATAAAAGGAACAACGTCAACTGTGACACCCCACGTCCATTAATGTCACTCACTAAGGGAATGCATTAAATTTCGTGAAGCGCTATAGGTAAGTAGACATAGAATAATTACAAGATAGATATAAATAAGCCAGCAGTGGAAATTTTAAATTTTTATTTCAACCATAAGCATAATACCGTGGTCCACTATTTTATAAGTCACAAAAACCATTACAATAAAATAACTTCTGTCTTGCACCATCAGAGTACATAAGTAAATAAAAAGCATAATTTTCCCCAATTAAAAGAGTTAAGCCACAGTAGAGACGAGAACTTGAGCCATACTTCAGAAGTAGCTCCTAGCAAGATGATATATGAGTCCTGATTAAGTCTGAGTGTTTCCTCCTTGAGAACCTCGGGGGGAACGGAAGAAAGAAGGAGAAACAACAGGGTCAGACATAAAGTCTGGCGAGTCTAGATACTTTTAGCCAGTAGATAAACAGAAGCAACATGATAGGCATATAAAGTGGATAAGAGAGAGATCACTACATAAATAGCAGGTGTGACAAGGTAAGTAAGATAAGGTGTATGTGCCTCACTAGTGATTACTCTGCACTATTACTAGTATAACTGAAATAAGATGATCCCTTCCTCTATAAGTTGGTAGGCTTAGGGCATACATCCAAGTATACCCTAACCACTACCCTAATCAATCGGCTCCCTACTCCGTAGATATCCTGTGTTAGCCCCACAGTAGGAGGTATCACTTCCTAAAGTGGCAACCTATGATGTGCACAACCATATCTACTGGTGTCATGGTCGTCTTAGCCCCCTCCGCCCGGCCCATGCACGCACATTTCCCTGGTCAGTTTGCGTCGCCCACACCATCCGTCTCGTTTGGATCTCTTATAATCAATCAGTAAGCGTGCCCCTTCTCCGCCTAGTACGGAGTTCTTTACTTGATACCAACTCCAGGTTACTGACTGAAATGGGTCCCACACAATATGATACAAGCTCACCCCTTGTCTTGTATCCCCACTAGGTTTTCCACTGACTATTTATACCCTTAGGTGTCTTTAATTACATATCCCTATACTAGTTATGCTTACCCTAAAGGGCGTCTTTAATTACATAACTTCATTACATTATCTACCGGTTATGTATACCACTAGGTGTCTTTAATTACATAACCTTATTGGGTTAAGTTCGTGGGCCTATATATAAATATTACCCACCCATCTAATTTACTTAACCCACGCACTACCCATCCAATTTTACTTAACCCTAACTTAAGTTCATAATCATACAATCTTTAAATTAGGTTAAGTAGTCCAATTCTTTACCATGTCCATTTATGGTTTTATAATGGGCTAGACCTCCCACATTAGGCCTACAACATGTGGATGTTGGATATGTCAGTCGGGTCTGGGAAGACTTATTCCACAGTTGGGCCTAACTTTGTGTCATAGCCCGATTCGTATTTTCCTACTTAGACCTCCCACATTAGGTTCAGCATTAGTGGTTGCTGGATATGCCGATCGGGTCCTGGCAAACTTCCGCAACTAATGCAGCCTAACCTCATGTCATAATTACAATTACAATTCCTAATTGTAATTACTAAAATTCCATTTTTATCCAAATCTACCTATGTCATTATAGCTAATTATTTCTATGTTTCATCGTTTGAATTAAATGTCCAATATTACATAAATTATGCCAATTATAAACCCCTTTTTCCCCGTTTCTTAACTAACGTATTCGCACGTATTTTGGCGGCATCTAGGCTATAAAGTAGCCTAGCCACAACAATGAAAAAGGGAATATGACAAAGGATGATAGTTTTTCAACATGCCTTGACATGCACATAAACTTAACATGATAACAAGGTGAGTGGACATGTAATTTTCATCATAACAAGGTTGACATAAAACTGATAACTTATGGCAATTACTACGATGTCTAGGCAACATAATGAGATCTAGTCCAACTATTTAGATCTAACATAATTAGGGTGACATAGCAACATGTTTAGATCCAAAAATGGCTTCACATGTCAATTTTAAAACATATTTAAACTAATCACAATGTGACAGGTGAAAGGTGATTTACATAAAGAAC
This sequence comes from Allium sativum, assembly GCA_030737875.1. Lineage (NCBI taxonomy): Eukaryota > Viridiplantae > Streptophyta > Magnoliopsida > Asparagales > Amaryllidaceae > Allium > Allium sativum. The sequence goes on along the minus strand of CM060924.1, from coordinate 372,887,117 downwards.
TAGATCTAGCCAATGTTACAACTGTCCAATAGATATACATTCACCATAATACAGGTACAAGTTCAGATCCACATAGACAACATAGTAGAATAATCAAAGTTGTATTAGATCTAGGGAATTAGATCTATCATGACATAGTATATGATTTAACACTTGCATAGAATCATTCTTTAGAACATATCCAAGTCATAGTCTTTCACAATTTACTTTCATTTATCTAAACCTAAAAACAACTAGAAACCCACAGCTTTAGGTTTAGAGAATTGAAAAAGAACGGATCTAGAATTTCTGAATTTGATTTGCAAAGTATGTGTTGTAGAAAACGGTTCAGTTTGCACTCCAGCAGCATATGGCCTCCATGACTTCCAATGAAGAAAATATGAGAAATAACCACATACTTATAGCTGCAGAGCCCTCTGAAACCGACTGCCACCTCAGCCCTAGGGTGCCAACACCCCTCTAGGGGGTCGACACCCCTCTAGGGGGTTGACCCCCTAGAGCGGGAATTTTGCCGCTCTGACGAATTTTTCAAATTCGAACTGTTCTGGATAGAACTCTGACTCATCTCTGACTCATACGTATGTATATAATTTTTCTGCGCGTATACAAACTTGAAATCCTCATAACTTCCTCATACGGTGTCCGTTTAGCGCAAACCAAATGTCTATCTTGACCAGTATTTCGAGACGGACGCAATGGTGTAGTCCGTTTCCTCTAATTATGAATATTAAATTAATAATTATTTAATTTATCAACTTTTAGTGTTAGAACAAATTCTGGGTGTTACATTCTCCCCTACTCAAAGGATTTCGTCCCGAAATCTCTAAGTATAGAAGAATGCATATCCTACCATCCATCATCCATCTACTCATCCACTAATCACTATCATCCATTGTCCTTAAAGATTCTAATGCTTATATGAATATATGCGAAGGTGTGTGTATATGTCCCAACACTAATGCGAAAATCAGGCGGTCTACTAATTCAGTTGACCTCCTTAATGCAATGTACGTTAGTGCTATGAATCCAATATGTATGCAAATAAACCTATCATATCATATAAGTTCTATATGTGTACACGTTCATTCGTCCAAATGCAACATCCATATGCTAACTCATCCATTTCATCCATAAAAGAAAAGAAAATGCACACATATCCGTATGCAGTATGAGAGTGATTGAGCCAATCTTAGTGCCTAATGTGTGTGTTTACGCATCCACAGGCAACCACTAGCAAACACTTGCATCCACTTGCATCCATCAAATATAATATGTTTCAAACACATGTTTACATCCATAGGATTCCTATGAAAAGGTTGAAAATATGATGGATAAGATATATTCTACTGACAGAAAAAAGCACTGATAAAACTTAGGAAAAAAAGCACGAATCTTGTCTTTGGTCTCCCAAGTCACATCTTCTAGGTTATCTTCCCACTGAACCTTTAGCAACTTAATCTCCTTATTGCGTAGCTTCTTAACTTCTGACCCAAGAATATGGGTAGGGACTCGTCTGGCTGTCACCTCCCGTTCCACTTCGACTTCTTCCAACATACTCAGCTCACCAACTTCCGTAGTATCATGCTGGCACTTACGCAGATGAGAGATGTGGAAAACGTCATGAACACCGGATAGATTTTCTGGGAGCTTTACTTGATAGGCCATTTAGCCAATCCTCTCGGTCATGGGAAATGGTCCCACAAACCTAAGTGCCAACTTCCCTACTGATCCGAAGTGAACCACATTCCTTAAAGGAAATACTTTGATAAAAACCAAGTCTCCCACTTTGAATTCGATGCCAGTCCTTCTCTTATCTACATAGGACTTCTGCCTATCTTGAGCTGTCTTCATCCGCCGTCGAATAAGGTCAATATTTTCGGACGTTTCCCTAACCATATCTGGTCCAAGTATCAATCTTTCTGTAGATTCCCACCAACAAGTTGGCGATCTATAGGGTCGTCCATACAATGCTTCGAAGGGTTCCATGCCAATGCTGGCCTGATAGCTGTTATTATAGGCAAACTCTGCTAAAGGAAGATGTTCTTCCCAAGTCCTTCCGAAGTCTAGGATACACACAGCCTTAAAAGATCTTCAAGAATCCTGGTCACCCTCTCCGTCTGTCCATCGGTCTGAGGATGATAAGCGGTGCTCAAACATAACTGTGTACCTAATGCTTCTTGCAAGATCCTCCAAAATTCGCTGGTAAAGATGGGGTCACGATCGCTCACGATGCTGGAAGTACTCCATGAAGACGAATTATCTAACGAACATAAAATGATGCCAACTATGATGTCGTCCTCTTACTCTTAACTGGAATAAAGTGAGCGCTCTTAGTGAGTCTATCCACTACCACCCAAATACTGTTGTTACCTTTCTTCGATCTAGGGAACCCATCTATGAAATCCATAGAGACACTCTCCCATTTCCATTGCGGAACCTCCAACGGATGAAGTAATCCACCGGGCTTCTTTTGCTCAGCTTTGACTTACTGGCAAAACATTGAGAAACAAATTCGGCCACATATTTCTTCATCCCAGCCCAAAAGAAAACCCTGTTCATGTCTCTATATATCTTGTCACCACCTGGATGAATAGTAATCTTAGAATGGTGGGCTTCTTCTAGGACTGCCTTTATCAAGCTTCCAGTTTGAGGAACACAAAGCCTTCCATCTCGTCCCAACCACCCCTTTTCATCTATGGCATATCTACTGAGGTGACTAGAAGTCTCCCCTCTTCTGAGCTTATTCATGATGTCTAGAATCTGTGGGTCACCTTATTGCGAAGCTTCTATCTGGTCCATAAGAGTTGGTCGTATCTCCAAGGATACAAACAAATAAGGCAAAACCTCGGTGGGGGGTCTAAAATCAAAAGCTAATATGAACTCCAAGTTCTTTCTCTCCATAAATAGAGGGCTCAGGGCCACCCTCTGCCTACTTAGTTTGTCTGCCACCACATTACCCTTGCCAGGGGTATAAGTAATCTCAAAATCATATGAAGCTAAGAACTCCATCCAACGTTGTTGCCTTAAGTTTAGATCCTTCTGTGAGAATAGATAATTGAGAGATTTATGGTTGGTGTATAACTTGAACTTTTCTCTAAGTAAATAATGACGCCACGTCTTTAATGCGAATACTATGGCAGCTAGCTCTAGATCATGGGTGGGGTAATTCTTCTCATGAACTCTCAACTGTCTACCCTCATCACATATTACTTTCCCTTCTTGCATTAGAACCGCACCAAGCCCTGTACCGCACGCATCAGTGTAAACAGTAAACACTTTACTTCCATCAGGCAAGGTCAAGACTGAGGCTGTTGTCAGAGCCCTCTTCAGTCGTTGGAAAGCAACGTCATAGTCTATGTCTCATGAAAATGCCAAATTCTTCTTTGTCAGCCTGGTGAGAGGGGCTGATATCTTCGTGAAGTCCTTAATGAACTTCCTATAATAGCCTGCCAACCCAAGAAAGTTTCTGACCTCGGTTGCATTTTTAGAAATCTGCCAATCTTGCACTGCAACCACCTTGGCGGGATCTACAGTTATCCCTTCTTTGGAGACTACATTCCTCTCACCTCTTTTCTCCAAAAATGACATTTGGAGAACTTTGCCTTAAGCTGATGGTCACGGAGAGTTTACAAAACTTCTCTCAAATGTTGGGCATGCTCTTCTTCATTCTTGGAGAAGATCAAAATATCATCAACAAAGACTACGATAAATTTGTTTAGGAACTCCCGAAACACCCTACTCATCAAATCAACAAAATAGGCGGGTGCATTTGTCAACCCAAAAGGCATAACTAGCCATTCAAAGAAACCATTTGGAGTTCTAAAAGCGGTCTTATCTATGTTGTCGTCAGCCACCCTCAACTGATGGAACCTCGTAGCCAAGTCCAACTGAGAAAATACTGAGGCACCAACAAGCTGATCAAATAAATCATCAATCCTCGGAAGTGGGTGCCTATTCTTCTTGGTGAGCTTATTCAATTCTCTATAGTCAGCAAACAAATGAAGTGAACCATTCGCTTTTGTTGCGAATACTACTGGAGCACCCCATTCAGATATGCTTCGTCTGATAAACCCTTTCTTAAGTAGCTCCTCTACTTGCTTACTCAGCTCCCTCCTCTCCCTTGGAGCCATGTGGCGCACTGGTAATGCAACTGGCTTTGCATTGTCCACCAGATATATGCGGAAGTCAATCTCGCGCCTTGGAGGTAAACCTCGTACCTCATCAAAAACATCGGAATAATCTCGAACCACTGGAACAAATTGCAAATCATCTATGGATGCATCTAGAGACTCTAGGAAGCTAAGCATAACAGACTCTTGGTGGTCACAAGAAACTTCGAGGGTCTTCCCATGACAAGTTAGGAGTCTAACAACACTCCTCTCACAATCCAGAATGGCCATATACGTGGTAAGCCAATCCATTCCTAGAATCAACCCATAGCCCATAAACCTGAGCACATACGCATCGCATTCAAACTCGACGCCTAACACAGATATTTTCAAACCCCGACAAATCATCGATAAATGAGCCGAACCACCAATGGGGTTCGAAACAACTATGGGATCTACTACCATACTAGTAATTAAGTGCGGAGATTCAAATACAGAACTTGATATAAACGAATGTGAAGCACCAGAATAAAAAAATGTTCTAACTGGATGGTTTAAAAGAGAAACTAAACTTTCTACGGAAATTTTTCTACCTCTTTCAGGAGCACTGATTGCGAGAGCATGCACCTGCCCTCCAGAAGTCCCTGCTTTTTGACCTTGTCCCTGCGATCCCTGTTTTTTCAGGCACTCTTTGGAGAAGTGTCCGACCTCTCCGCAATTAAAGCAACTGGCCTTCCTTCTCTTGCAATCTTTGATCAAGTGACCTTACTTCCCACAATTGTGACAATTTCTCTTATCCTTGCCTTTATCGTCTTTCCCTCCTTTCTTATGTTATTGTTGTTGTTGTTGCTGCCCCTTCTTGGGCCACACCTTCTTATCCTACGATGTCCCCTCAGCTTTTATTTCCTTCTTTTCACCCTTGTCCTCCTTATGCATTAGGGCCATATCAACAAGCTTTTCAAAGGTGGCCGCCATTGGAATATGGGACATATCTAAACCATGCAGAGGCTCATTCGGCCCTTTAGCAAACCGCAAAGCCCTTTTGTGCGGTGTATCCACCAACTATAGCCCGAACCTTGCTAGTTGGATGAACTTGTTCACATACTCCTTTACCGTCAAATTTCCTTATTTGAGTGCTAAGAACCTCTCCATCTGTATGCTTCTCTCAGCTTGGGAAAGAAATTTCATTTCGAACCTCCGTCTAAAATCTTCCTAAGTTTCCACCAGACGTCCAGCTTGGGTGATTTCCCACCAAAATGAGGCTTTATCCTTTAACAGCCAAGCTGCTAACCGGATCTTTCTTCGGTCCTCCACTTCAAAGATTAGGAATAAGTTCTCGGTCTCCTTAAGCCAATTCCGAGCTTCTATAAATGTCTCGTTCCCATGGAATGGCCTTCCTCCCATAGCCGGGAAGTCTTTGCAGATCTTGGCAAAGTTGTCATCTCTTGGAGGGGGGAGGAGGAGGAATGACTGGTGCAGCTAGGGGAAGAACGTCTCTTTGGCCTTCGACCGGCGCCATGGCCTCCAAATACCTACGGAGCCATCCTGGTATTGTGACGCCTTCTGGGATATTAGGGATGTTTTGTTCCCTAAACATGCTGGAAAAAAAAGGGAAAAGGAAGAAATTTAGATAAAGGACCAAAGGATACTACATATGGATTTTTGGGGAATGATTTTTAAGACAAACTTTTCTTTTGAAAATGCTTTATTTTAAAACCTTTTCGAAAATAATTTCCAATAACTTTTATCTAATCTGGTAACCTTCAGCTCTGATACCAAGTGTGACACCCCTCGTCCGTTAATGTCACTCACTAAGGGAATGCACATGAAGCGCTATAGTTAAACAGACATGGAATAAATACAAGACAGATATAAATAAGGCAGCAGTGGAAAAATTTTATTTTTATTTCAACCACAAGTATAATACCGTGGTCCACAATTTCATAAGTCACAAAAACCATTACAATAAAATAACTTCTATCTTGCACCAACAGAGTACATTAGTAAATAAAAAGCATAATTTTCCCCAATTAAAAGAGTTAAGCCATAGTAAAGACAAGAACTTGAGCCATACTTCAGAAGTAGCTCCTAGCAAGATGATATATAAGTCCTGATTAAATCTGAGTGTTTCCTCCCTGAGAACCTGGAGGGGAGGGGGACAGAAGAAAGAAGGAGAAACAACAGGGTCAGATATAAAGTCTGGCGAGTCTAGTTACTTTTAGCCAGTAGATAAATAAAGCAACATGATAGGCATATAAAGTGGATAAAAGAGAGATCATTACATAAATGGCAGGTGTGACAAGGTAAGTAAGATAAGGTGTATGTGCCTCACTAATGATTACTCTGCACTATTGCTAGTATAACTGAAATGAGATGATACCTTCCACTATAAGTTGGTAGGCTTAGGGCATACGTCCAAGTATACTCTAACCACTACCCAAATCGATCGGCTCCCTACTCCGTAGATATCCTGTGTTGTCCCCATAATAGGAGGTATCACTTCCTAAAGTGAAAACCCATGATGTGCACAACCATATGTAATGGTGTCACGGTCATCTTAGCCTCCTCTGCCTGGCCCATGCACGCACGTGTCCCCGGTCGGTTTGCGCTGCCCACACCGTCCGTCTCGTTTGGATCTCTTATAATCAAATAGTATGTGTGACCCTTCTCCGCCTAGTACCGAGTTCTTTACTTGATACCAACTCTGGGTTACTGATTGAAATAAATATACTAGTTTTTAATTACATAGTGCCCCTTCTCCCCCTTGTCTTGTATCCCTACTAGGTTTTCCACTGACTATATATACCCTTAGGTGTCTTTAATTACATAGCCATATACTAGTTATGATTACCCTTAAGGGTGTCTTTAACTACATAACTTCATTACATTATCTATCGGTTATGTATACCACTAGGTGTTTTTAATTACATAACCTTATTGGATTAAGTTCGTGGGCCTATATATAAATATTACCCACCCATCTAATTTACTTAACCCACCCACTACCCATCCAATTTTACTTAACCCTAACTTAAGTTCATAATCATACAATCTTTAAATTAGGTTAAGTAGTCCAATTCTTTACCATGTCCATTTATGGTTTTATAATGGGCTAAACCTCCCACATTAGGCCTACAACATGTGGATGTTGGATATGTCGGTCGGGTCTGGGCAGACTTATTCCACAGTTGGGCCTAGCCTTATGTCATAGCCCGATTCGTATTTACCTACTTATACCTCCCACATTAGGTTTAGCATTAGTGGCTGCTAGATATGCCGGTCGGGTCTGGGCAGACTTCCGCAACTAATGCAACCTAACCTCGTGTCATAATTACAATTACAATTACAATTCCTAATTGTAATTACTAAACATTCCATTTTTATCCAAATCTACCTATGTCATTATAGGAAATTATTTCTATGTTTCATCATTTTAATTAAATGTCCAATATTACATAAATTATGCCAATTATAAACCCCCTTTCCCCCGTTTCTTAACTATCGTATTCACAATTATTTTGGCGGCATCTAGGCTATAAAGTAGCCTAGCCACAACAATGAAAAGGGGAATATGGCAAAGCATGATAGTTTTTTAACATCTCTTGACATACACATAAACTTAACATGATAACAAGGTGAGTGGACATGTAATTTTCATTATAACAAGGTGGACATAAAACTGATAACTTGTGGAAATTACTACGATGTCAAAGCAACATAATGAGATATTGCCCAACTATTTAGATCTAGCATAATTAGGGTGACATAGCAACATGTTTAGAACTAAAAATGGCTTCACATGTCAAGTTTACATCATATTTAAACTAATCACAATATGACAGGTGAAAGGTTACATAAAGAACTAGATCTAGCCAATGTTGCAACTGTCCAATGGATGTACATTCACCATGATACAGTTACAAGTTTAGATCCACATAGACAACATAATAGAATAATCACAATTGTATTAGATCTAGGGAATTAGATCTATCATGACATAGTATATGATTCAACACTTGCATAGAATCATACTTTACAACATATCCAAGTCATAGTCTTTCACAATTTACTTTCATTTATCTAAACCTAAAAACAACTAGAAACTCACAGCATTAGGTTTAGAGAATTGGGAAAGAACGGATCTAGAATATCTGAATTTGATTTGCAAAGTATGTTGTTGTAGAAAACGGTTCAGTTCGCACTCCAGCAGCATATGGCCTCCATGACTTCCAAAGAAGAAAATATGAGAAATAGCCACATATTTATAGCTGTAGAGCCCTCTGAAATCGACTGTCACCTCAGCCCTAGGGGTGTCGACACCCCTGTGGCTGGGTCGACCCCTAGGTTGACACCCTTCTAGGGGGTCGACCCCCTAGAGCGGGAATTTTGCCGCTTTGACGAATTTTTCAAATTCTAACTGTTCTGGATAGAATTCTAACTCAGCTCTGACTCATCTTTGGCTCATACGTATGTATATAATTTTTCTACGCGTACACAAACTTAAAATCCTCATAACTTCCTCATACGGTGTCCATTTAGCGCAAACCAAATGTCTATCTTGACAGGATTTCGAGACGGACGCAATGGTGCAGTATGTTTCCTTTAATTCTGAATATTAAATTAATTATTATTTAATTTATCCTCTTTTAGTGTCGGTACAAATTCAGGGTGTTACATCAATTTTTTAGATCCAAAACTAAAGGTTATACTCGTACTGTGAGTTTAGTTGTAGCTAACTTTGTAAAAGGCTTATTGCTTGTAATGACCTGCCATTTCGACCGCTTCAAGTCGGTAGTTAAACCAACTTAAACTGCTCGAAACAACATATTATTATTACTTATGAGGTTTAACAGAATTAATACACAGAATTACAAAACATAATAACATGCAACAGAATTTTTTTTACAAAAATATCAGAGTTTTACAATATTTTTACAAAATTCAAATTTAACCAAATTTGACACAAAACCGACTTTCGGAAAATTTAATTTTCAATAGATTTGGGACGTCAATATATTCATTAATTTAAATATTATATTTGAATTAATGAATATATTGACATCGCAAATATATTGAAATATTAAATTTTCTGAAAAGGTCAATTCTGTGTCAAAATTGATCAAATTTTAATTTTGTAAAAATATTGTAAAACTCTGATATTTTTGTAAAAATTATTCCGCTGCATGTTATTATGTTCTGTGATTCTGTCTATTGATTCTATTAACCTCATAAACAATAACAATCTGTCGTTTCGAGCAGTTTAAGTTGGTTTAACTACCGACTTGAAGCGGTCGAAAAGGAAGGTCATTACATTGCTTCTATCTATACTCTTTTGTTTTCCATTTGTGTTTGTCAATAACCTAGTGTATAGTAGGGTAGCCTTTACCATTAACCTGGTGTATAGTAGGGTTAAGGCAGTTGTATCACAAAAATAAAACAAACATGTTTTGGAAACCTGGGAGGTGGATTTGAATCAAGGAGATGCCTCAATGATTCATTGTGCTATAAAAGTGAAAAATATTTGGGATCAAGAGTCAGTGTGCTATAAAAGTGAAAAATATTTGGGATCAAGAATCAAGGACATGCAATTTATCTGTCGAATGTTGTTGTTCACTGATGCCATGATAATAGAACGAAACATGTTGATTTAGACACCATACACTAGGTGCATCATTGGAATTTGTAATTGATATGAACATCAGCATGTGATTTACATCATATGTATTATTCAAAAAATTTGCACAAGTGTGTGTTTTTATCTCTCTTTTTATTTTCTCAGCGTCTCACAGTGCAAGTATACACTAAAATTAAACCCGAAACTATGTTTCAATAGTTATGTTGTTGTTTTGAAAGGTTAATTGCCAAGCACATGGAAATCCTTATGTTTTGATGATACTAGTGCATCATATAAATTAAGTACCAATTCTGGGATGTAAAAAAAAATTGATGAACATTTGGGTCACTGAGGACATGTTGTTTTCTTTCCAATGCCAGTAATGCTTTCTGCTAAGCTCTAGTTGCGATCTTCTTGGCATTTTTTATGCAATGAAGATATGGTGTTTTTCATTTTCACTTCTATTTAATTTGCTCATCGCCTCATTCTTGTTGTTCGCACATATTTTAAAAACAGTCAGTTCTCTTGATGGTCATCATTTACCTATATAAAATTCCTATAAACAGGAATGTGCTGCTGCTTTTGTTTTTTTTAAGACTCGTTATGCTACAATAGTCGCTTCAGAAGTAATTCAGTCATCAAATCCTATGTCATGGGTTACTGATTAGCTCCTGATCCACATGATGTATACTGGTCAAATCTGTGGATACCATACAAGCAGCTTTGGTTTCATAAAATAGCCACTATCTTGGGTAGCATTATCTTTATGTTTGTATTTCTATTCCCAGTCACGCTTGTTCAAGTGCTTGCTCTGTTGAATCAGCTGCAAAAGACGTTTCCATTTTTAAGGGGATTGTTGAGAAAGTAAGCATACACTTTGTAGCGTATTTTGCATAAAACTGAAATAAGATGTTATCATTCTACCTGGTTTTCTTGTGATACATCTTCATACAAGTACCATTTGTTTGTTTTCTTCCTAGTTTTCCATTCTAGGTTCCTATGGATATGATGCTGCAACTGTGTTTGCAGTTATCTATTTTTACATGCTCAACTGCTAGCGAATTAGTTTAAAAAAATATTCTCTCTGTAAGCTCCATTTCGTTTTTTTGCGTCTCAAGGGAAAACTGGTTGATGTCATGAAAGTTCCTTTGATTGAGTAGCAACAAAAGTAGTATAATGATGATGCCTCATCTACACATTTGGTCGCTTCTCTTTTCCTTAGCGACAGGATTATTCCTTAACTCTTTGATGAGGTGACAGGAATGTTTATCAAAAGCAACTTAATTATAATTGTTTTCCTTCTTTCTATAAAAAGAGTGAAGCTAATCTAGATCTTAATTTAGATGTTGGAGACTTTTGTGTCACCACAACAAGTGATGAAGACGACACTGGTACTCCTACAACTTAAGAATGACTATTTTGGATGGTAAGTATTGGCATTTGTAGTATGTAGAATATTTGAATTGTATTTTTAAATTATGTACTTGATCGTATATGTTGGCACTTGTGGTATATTTGAAGAATTGGTATGCTATGTAGAATATTTGGATGGTTTGAATGCAATAATGAATGTTTTGGATGTGTCTCATCTATGTACAAGACTGGTATTAAAAAAAGTGTGGTATTTGCTTCTTTTAATGTAGCATTTGCCTTCTTCTACTGTTGCATTTTCTTTTTTCTGATGTATTTCAAGATAATGGTGTTGCATTACATAATACGATGGCGTTGCATTAAATAAAATATAATTAGTTCCACTGTGATACGACACGTGGGCCCTACAGCTAATGTGGAGTGTGACACGTAGGCAGTCGACGTAGGGAGCTGACATGGCGAGTGACATGTGAGAAGCTTACGTAGAAAGCTGACGTGAACCCCACTATCATGAATTGGAAGCCAAGCTCTAACTTATGTTGAAGGCAACATTGTATGTTGTTGCATTATTCACTAGAAGTGTTGCAATACAGATATAATGCAATACTTTCTCTCTATAGCAGTATATGGGCAAAAGAGTTGCCTCCGAGAGCAACAACAATGGCCACGGATGACACACCCCTCTGTTGTTACCTATTTGAAAAAATGGCTTAAAGCAATGTTATTTCGATCTACGGCCACATTAAAAATATCGAATATGCTCACTTATGGCGTAGTATCATGTACAAAAGACATGATCAGAGCACATAAGTACACAAACAAGACAGGACATACCAACCTTGTAACGAACTGTGATTTTCGACCCCGAAAATCGACATAAAACTCATGTCAACTATTCAAGCATCGAACATTCCAGATCTTTAGTAGAAAGAAGTTAGAGGGTGAGAAATAGAAGAAGAACATAAATACAACATTAGAGTAAACATGAATCTCACAGCGGAACGAATAAATATATTTTATAACATAACTTTGAAATAAAATCAGTATCTGTATACAATACCATTATCGGAGTACAACACTTACAACACAGCGGAAATAAACAATAGTTATATAATCCTGAAGCCTCTTGCTCCAAGCTCTCCAAGTATCTGTAAAATCCTGACTACTTGACTGCCCATACAAATTTGGGCACCCAAGAGTTTAGGGTAAAATGAAACAAAATAAAGTCTGGGTCAGTCAAGGGACTGGTGTGAGTAAATTCCAACCATTTGTTTAACTTTTAAAATCTTTTTAAAAGAAAGAATAATCGTAAGACCGATCCACACATAAACACGGATGGTTTTTACCTTATGATAACCCAAAAAAATCTTTTAAAAATCCATACTCTTCTGATATTATAATAACGTCTAAATCAAATGAATAGCAATCCAGTGGAACGCTTTCGTCTCATGTTCCACATATATAATATATAATCAAAGACCGCAGGCGCTTATTGAGTAATGGATTCAAACTGGCAAGGTATGGGACTACCTTCCAACAGTGTATCTCTAGAGAGGAATACACCGGGTTCAACAGGAACATCTTGTAACCCAGGCTAAACATGATCATTCACTCATTTCGCTTGAGTGTACCGAATGTATTATTACCAACGGTTGGGATCAGCAACCGTTTCCCGAAAGGGACAACATCGAAATAGTTTAAAGAAGCAAATAGATATTCTCTAGATCAGGTGACAGTGCACCCTAATTGGGAGCTACCCGCTTAGCCATGCGACCTACCCGATTTTATAACATTTCTCAGTTGTGAGGCTAGAGGCCATAACGATCTTTTTGACCGATCACACCTTTATTACTTTAAATGCCACACCGTCATACCCACCAAATCACAAATTGATTTCTCTAAAAATACTATAGGTATGAAGCTAAGAGAAACGAATTTCTCCGCCACCAAACATAAATACATTTGAAGAGATCAACGTACGCGGTCTATTAGATATACTTTGTGAGACATTTTTCCATACAAGTTGTCCTGGGACTGGACAAACAGAAGGCACTATTCTGTAAACCCATCTTAAGCAATTTGTATCTACGATTTTCCAGAACAACCCTTGCATAAACTCTATCTTCAGTTATCTTCATCATATTTGATTCGCAACGCTAATGCCTATACGGAGTGGTTTTCAAATAATAAATCTGATGCCGGTATCCCTCTATTGACGACGGAAAAATGGTCAAAACTTTGATAGTCGGTTATTTAACTATCAAAGGAAAATATACATACACACAACGATCTTATTTCCGAATTGAAATTTTATCGATCAATCGTAAACCAACATTTTTTCCTTTTTAAATTAATTTATCATTAATTTATTCATATTCTCATTTTCCATTTCCATATATTCGTAAATTCTTATTTTCGAAATTTAGAAAATATATGTTTTCAACATTGAAAAACGTTTCCATTTCTTATTCACGCATCACTATCCTTCCACAGCTATAAGTCTCTAACTGTAAACTAGTAAGAGAACAACTTCCTAAGTATAAACCCCGAAGCCCAAAACCGACATCAGATCGACACTCAGAAAGCCATTCAACTTAACTAATTTCCAGTCAGTTTCTAATTTCCTTAACTCCATTTTAAATTCTTATTTTCAAAATCCAATTTCCTTTATAATATCCTCATTTCGCAAAATGTTTACTTCAATCCCTTATTCACATCAAATGTGAATAATATTCCTTCTATACAATCAAAACAACTTTGATTTCGCGGTAAAAAACAATATCTCAAACCCAAATTGTATTTATACTTTTATTTTCATAATTATTCATAAAAATCTTATTTTTATTTCTGACACTTATAATCTCACTGATAATTCCCTTTATAACTGCTACATTCACATTCCATTTCAAATATCAGTGTTAAAACCGATTTTTACTTTTCTATATAAAATCATATTTTATATTTTATTTATTCAGTGATGAGTATTTTTCTTAATTTATAATCATCATTTATAAAGTATTCTTCTCAACTTATCTGTTAAAACATATTTCTATTTAATATCTACTTTAAACCAATCTTCTCGTAATTATTTTATAACTCACAATTCCCTTTTTATAATTCTATAAATTTTTAAACAAATCATATCCATTCCATATAATGATTAATAATTTTCTATAGAAGTTTTCTATTAAATTTCCAAATATTTCCTTTCTATAAAATCTATTGATTTTATAAAATTCATAAGTTTAATACCCACTTCAAAAATGCTTTTTATTTTATTTTATTCCATTACTACTTGTGGTATCTAAAATACCAAATAAAAAGGATAAGTATCATCTAAACACACATAATCAATAATAGATTATATATCACAATATATGAAACACAGTAACATAAATGTTGAGGAATCTAGTAATATATGAAATATATCATTATATATCACATAAATGTTGTCCATTCAGGCGTTTTGTTCCACCATAAATTGAGATGAGCTCTACATCGCTCCAAATCAATTCCATTGTGTAGCCCTCATCCATACGATCCCAACGGATCTTGTTTTGCTGAATTCAGTTAACATAAAATCAACATATATGAAACATAATTAACACACAACGATCTTATTTCCAAATGGAAGTTTTATCGATCAATCATAAATAAAAAAAATCATTTTTAAATTAATTTATCATAAATTTATTCATTTTTCCATTTTTGTTTCCATATATTCGTAAATTCTTATTTTCTAAATTTAGAAAATATACGTTATCAACGTTGGAAAACATTTTCATTTCTTATTCATGCATCACTATCCTTCCACAGCTATCAGTCTCTAACTGTAAACTAGTAAGAGAACAACTTCCTAAGTATAAACCCCGAAGGTCGAAACCAACATCAGATCGACACTCAGAAAGCCATTCAACTTAACTAATCTCTAGTTAGTTTCCAATTTCCTTAACTCCATTTTAAATTCTTATTTTCAAATCCAATTTCCTTTATAATATCCTCATTTCGCAAAATATTTGCTTAAATCCCTTATTCACATCAGATGTGAATAATATTCCTTCTATACAATCAAAAAAGTTTTGATTTCGCATTCAAAAACAATATCTCAAACCTAAATTCTATTTATACTTTTAGTTTTAGAATTATTCATAAAATCTTAGTTTTATTTTTGACACTTATAATCTCACGGATAATTCTCATTATAACTGCTATGTTCACATTCCATTTCAAATATCAGTGTTAAAACCCATTTTTACTCTTTATATAAATTCATATTTTATATTTTATTTATACAATGATAAATATTTTTCTTAATTTATAAACATCGTTTATAAATTATTCTTCTCAATTTATCTATTAAAACATATTTCTATTTAATATCTACTTTAAACCAATCTTCTCATAATTATTTTATAACTCACACTTCCCTTTTTATAATTCTATAAATTTAAAAAAACAAATCATATCCATTCCATATAACGATTAATAACTTTCTATAGAAGTTTTCTATCTAATTCCCAAATATTTCCTTTTTATAAAATCTATTGATTTTATAAAATTGTTAAATTTAATACCCACTTCAAAAATGCTTTTTATTTTATTCTATTCCAATATCACTTATGATATTTAAAATACCAAATAAAAAGGATCAATATCATCCAAACACACATGATCAATAACAGATTATATATCACATCATATATCACAATATATGAAAACCAGTAACATAAATGTTGAGGAATCCAGTTGGATCCCTCCAACCTATTTCACTGCATCCACAGATGTCAAACATAAATAACATCAATTTCATTCTAATATGAAATTGTATAACAAATGAACTCAATATTTAAACAACGACTTATCTATCTATATATATCATAATGAGAATCCCTTGAAATGAAGCTTTTGAAATTCCCAAAACACCCTTTCAAAATTATATTGGGTTGCTGGGGCAGTATTGTCCTTTCTCAGCTTACCATGCTTCCCCTTTCCCCACGAAGTCCACTAATGCAGTTATCAATTGTGTTTCCTCCTCTTTCTACTCATCCATTATGTCCCTTAAAGTTTTTCTTCCTTCCTTTGCTCTCAAAGTCTGCAAGATCCAAACAACAACTCCATTACCTCTCTTAATCGAACGTTGATCACATCGCCGTCATCTTCTCCGCTTCATAAAATGTGTTGACCTAATTTTCAACGCTTGACAATTCGTTCCTTCAATTTGTTAAATCTCTGCATACGGTACTTTATTCTAGTTAAACTTTCATTTTGACTTTTGTAATTATGCTAGTGCGAAAGCTTTTACAATTATTTGTTTTCGTTCCAGGTCTTAATCCAACTTTGAACTCTCGCCCACATCTTCTCGCCTCACCTAACAGTTGGTAAATTTATTTTCTTTGCTTCACCTACCATTTGGTAACTTTAAATTTTATTGGTTGATTCGAACTCCGTAGGGTGTACTTCCAGTTGCTTCTTCTGTTGAAGTGGTAGTTTTCTGCATGCTGTAAGTATTCGTTCCTTTAATTTAATGTCAATTATTGCTTGTTTGAATACATTTTATAGTGGTAATTTTTTTTGGGTGATATGTACAAATGATGTTTGTTTCACTTTTCTTCATTTGCTGTTCGTTTCTTAGCCGTGTAATAAATTAAATTTCACTAAGTTGACAGGAAGTATTTGGATTCAATAAGTAAGTTATGTGAACGACATCAAAGTATTCAATCATAAACGAACTGAAATAACGGCTGACTGAGGTCCAGTGGTGGCCGCAGTGGTTCTGCTAATAATTCTGACTCTAGACCCATATAAGATCTTTAGTTGTAGAATTGTATTTTGAAGTATTAAGTGAAAATTTTCCACTCTTTCCAAGTTTAACATTACTATTTAGGACTAGGTAGAAAATACACATACTCATATTAAGTCAACCACCTATCAAATTTCATCTATTTTTTCGATCTTCAACTCCCAGTTGACATGTTTTTCATATCATATTACCGCTATTTCAGATTGAGTTCTACATGAACCGCTCGATCGGCTTTGGTTGCTAGAATTTGCCCTCCTCCGTTTGCCATATTAGTCTCAGCATCAGGTAATCTTCAGGTCTTTGTTGTTTAGGCTGATTAGGTTTGTAATATGTTACAATATGTCTTTTGCATTGTTTTAGCTCTTAAATCGGGGTTGTGTGTGTTATATATTTAATAAGTGATTTCAATTTGAAAATTTCCGTTAATTTCAGACCATAAATTGAATTCTAATATTTGTTAAAAGCTATAAATTTATACCTATCATTCTAACAATTAGTAGTAGCTAAAATGTAATGTTATATTTTTAAGTGGTAAAATCAATGAATATGGATTAAGTGGAGCTTAACAATTTATTTTGCAACTCTTTTTTGAGTATTTAGTAGCAAACAATGGAAGTGATTAAAAAAAACACAACAACAACAACCTGGCTTGGGACAGGCTGCATAGGAAACTACACAGGCAGAGTTAGTGATTAGGAAAAACACAATGAAAAACTAATGATCCTCAAGTTAAGTTTGTGGATACAGTTTATGGAAGATACCTACTAAACTATATAAAGGGGAAAAACACAATTACTTAATATGGAAATCTTTTCTTAAAAATGAAAAATTGGTGTATCTTACATAATATACAGGGGACCAAAGCTCAAATTAAGATTAAGAATTACATGTCATTTTCTTATTAATTGAGTGCATCTGAATTTCCTACTACATTGTGCTAATCCAAATTTACATGATGGAGTTTTGCTTAATAAGTCAACTATTTATTTGTATAAATTTATTTACATCATTAGCAGACTGTGCATGGACTGTAATGTACTATTGTAACTTTCAAAGGTTCATTATGATTCTAAATTCGCAGGAATTTAACTATCTTTTCTTTACCTCATCAGAGATTGATGGGCTTCATTCTTCATTAGTTGCCTGCCGTTTTCTCTATGCTAGCTATGACATGAGAGATTTTTTCGCGGGTGTAGTGTAATAAATGTCATTTTGATGTATCCATGCGGTTTCCTATCACTTAGAACCTTTGGCAAAATTTACTCCTATCGTAATATTTACCTGTTTTTATGCTAGATACCATAATATGTAATGTAGTGTAGCGTACATTAAGTAGCTCCATTGAAATAGTTCCTTTTAATATCTTCTAATAGTTATTTGATTTCCTTCTGATTTTTCTCCTTGATATGAATGTAGTTATTTCAATCAGGAAAAAGTTACTATGGATCATTCAACCACATCATTAGAATGGTTACATAATTTCTTTTATGAATCTTTTTATGACCCATGCATTTTTGTCTGAAATCATGCTTTATGTATAATAATTCATCTGCTAAAATTCATTTTTTGATAAATAAACAGTTCCCTTTCATATCCAACCTACTACTAATGATTGAGGTCACCACCTTAACTTATTTTTTGCATCAAAGCATAGTCACCTGAATTTCAGAACTACACTGCTCTAACTTTTTTCTACATCAAAGCATAGCCACCTGAATTTCAGATCTGCATTGCTTGATTTTTTGGTCTAAAGTTAGATATTACTACAAGTACATTTTAATTATTATTAAATTTAGGATCGTAAGAATAAATTGTTAGTTATGGTTATGCCAATTGGTATTTAAAAGGCAATGATCAATGTGCACTAAATTTAATGACATATTTCAATTTAACCATTGTTACCATCTTCCTTTCGAACATCAGACCATCTTTAATCGCTCAAATATTGCAGTCTCGATGTTTTTTCATTGGGAATATATTATAATTCTTTATCTTGCTCTATAGATGTTCATGATTTTGTATTGGCAATGTTTCTTAAATGATTTATTAGATTGATTTGTTGATTATGGCAATATTTTGCAATTTGAAACTTGGATCTACTTATTACAGGTTAAAAATCACAAAAAGTTTGAGGCAAATTTATTAAATTTCTCCTTACAGAAATATAACATTTACTGTTATTTTTATAGTTGAATAATATATAGATTGTAAATTAGATACCCAAAATATTTCACATTATTTCCTTTTATGGATCCAAAGGAAACTAATTAACAAGAATTTTTATTTTTATTTTGAATACTATACTTTATGCCTTTTATAAACATTGAGGCGGCAAAAGTGGAGGTTACAATTATTTTATTTATATATGGTGTTTTGTATCAGCTTTAAATAAGGTAACGATCTAAGTAACATTTTATAAGGTTCAATGACCTTTTTGCTTACTATAATTTACCTCTTTTGTTTCTAGGATTTATATTCCAATTCAGGCATTCTTACTAGGCATGTTAATAATTCATGAGCAGTCTACTAACTAAAAACCACCGTGATAACTCAAGCAGAACAGGTTGGTCTTACAATTGAATGTTTGCGGTGATTAGTTATTTACAAATTTTAATTATTTTCTTTCCCATTTGCACTTCTGCTCACACCATTTAATGAATAGTTAATGATATTATTTCTGTGACTCATGTTGTTGGTTATTGAGTTAAAAAGTTGGAATGCATGTTCTATGTTTTTTTTTGGAAAGACAGGATTAGGCTCCATTTCGAATCGCTTATTATGGATATAAGTTCAAGCAAATTAATGTGGGTGGACACTAGCAACTTTTTTAATTTTATCGTTAACTAATTAATTGTTTTAATTGATCAATTATCAATTAATTCTATATTATTTAGTATTGTTAAATTTATCCACTTCTAAATTGAGCAATGAATCTTCCTGTCAACTTCTACCTCAACATCTTTGTGCAACTAATGACATTTTCAGATTAATGTAAGCGGTTAATGAATTATCTTGCATCATTACATAATCAATAGGTACTTTTATATAGCAAGCAGTGTAATTTCAAACTTTAGTGTTCTATAGAATCAAACAATATGGTATCTTTAATTTTTAGCAGCTCCTTCCGTTTGGTTTTGGGATATATTTACTGGAAAAAAGTCCTAAACATAAACTACATATTACACTCCGATAAAGTATAAATGTGGAAATTTTGTTCTATTGTTAGAAAATTTTGTGCAATTTTCCCCTTTGGATCAACTAGAGGATGTGGAGCAACATACAGCTCAAGAAGATGCCAAAAGGGAAGTAGAAAAACTAGAGGCTGAAAATTCATTCTTTGCTATAGATACAGATTTACATTATTTGTGCATTGCTTATGGAGCCCCATCAAAAAAAATGCAGGTTATTAGTACTACTTTATACTGAGTTTTTTTAGTTTTTATTAATATTACAAGTATCCTGTGTGGAAATTGATTATGTAGCATCTCCGTCCATCATTTACCCGATTGAATATTGATATTTTGTTTCTTAATATCAAAACCTATCATCTTCAATGGGTAGGGGGACTAATCAAGGTTACAACCATTGTTTATTATGAGTTTTGTTGAATAAGTCATGGGAAACAATTTACAATGTTCATATTACAAAATAAAAATGAGTTAACTAGCACTTTTGCAAAATCTCACACAAGTATATATTATATATGAATTATTCCGTTCGATTCTTCAAATGTATGATTTTTTTTAATTGACATGTTTCATTATGGGGATCCTGAATTTGAGCTATATTTAGTTTCTGGATATCATCATAAATGGATGATTATAAGATCAACATAGACATTGTTTACATCAAAATAATGTGCACTAACTGATTATTCAGCTTTAATTTTTATGCTTCTTCCCATGCTCTAATGAAGTAATGTCTACACTACACAGTACCTTTCCATAGCGTATGTTTTTTTTCTCCAGATTATTCTTTCTAAGTCAAATTCTTTCAGGAAGCTACCATAGAGCCAGAATACAAGTAGTATAGAAGGTGAAAATTTTGGATCCAACGGTTGAAGGAATTCAGAGGAAGTTGTGCTCTTTGAAGACGAACATCTCTTTACACATGTTTCTGACCTTTAGTTTTTAGCCTTAAAGGCCTACTGATCCTTAAATGACAGGCTTTGTGCTGATGAAGTTGATGCTTCCAATAGAAGTACCATTTGAACTGCGAATAATTCCGTAGAACTCTGTTTGGAAGCTACGCCTTTTGGAGGAAGGTATGATAATCCTAGGGATGAGAGTAATTCAAGAGTTCATGTTTGAGGAGGATGTCCATATCGCATGCTAGGCACGTAAAGTTAGGCTTTGGTTGTATTTGTAATCTGTTCGGTGAATTACTATCTGACCGTGGCTATAATTAATATTCTGATTGATTCTCCTAATATCATTGTCATTACCTAATACTCACATTTCAAGAACAATGTTGAATTATGGTATATCGTTTTCATAATATGTTTGTTTGATATTTGATACAATTTTCTGATAGGTTGAAAGTTAAGTTTAGCAATCGCAAGATGATTTGATGACTACTTGAACTTTAATTTAGATTTTGAAATTGTGTTGTCTATGTTTTGATTAAAAAATTGCAACCTTTATGGAGTTCAGTTCCTGATTTCTGGATAAAAAATTGTAACATACATGCCTGAGAAATAAATTGAAGTAATTATGGTATATAAAAACCTTTTCATTTAATAAATTGCCCTCTGTAAGCGCTTCTATTTCATACGCCAGTCTATGGTTACATTTATGATGAAATTCACTAGGTTAAAAGGTGGCAGAGTGAGGCAAATACATCACCAAAATTATTATAAAGTCTACATCTAAAGGTACTTACGTACAAACTCAATAGAAAATATTTGCAATACTCTCATCCTTAAGACTACGATATTATATTCTAATTTCAACCATACCTGATGATTTTATATTCCGACTTTCAGCACATTAAAAATATTTAACACCTTCGTTTTCACTTACAGCCCACTATAAACTTGGTTATTTTGAACGCAGATAAAAGTGTGTTTTAATCAGTTAATATCTTTACATTAATTATTGAGTTTTAACACAAAATGCATGTATTTTTTATAAAGGATTTAAGTTCCTAAACTATAAAAACATTAATTTACATTTAAAAACTTCAAGAATATATTGTGTGTTATAAGGATTTCATCTTATACTGTGGTACTATGGTTGGACAACAAAATTTAATATATTGGTCTACATCTTCTATATTTTTTACACCTCAATAAATTTATCATTTTAGCCTAACATTCAAAAACTGATTTAATAATTGTATATTAAAAAGCATATTAGCCATGAAAGACTATGATTAAAAAGCTTCCATTTTAAATTCTATGCACAGTAATGGATGATTATTGCACTTCTATTGATTCTTTGAATACAGTCCAGAGCTTTTAATTATATACTGAGTGTTACAGAAGATAAAAGAGATACCCTGTTGGAGATAGAAATGAGTAACGAATGTTAAAGAGTTAATATCAATATTATTCCTGTCACAAACGAAGTGGCAGTCTATTAGCTATATAGCATATGAGGAATCAAAATTAAGTTGCTCTTTTAAATTTTGTTGTTTGTAAACGTAGTTAATTTTTAACCGTTTTAGTTTATAACACTGGGGTCTCTGTATTCTTTTATATCTCTTTTCTTTTCTGACTCATTTATCCAATTTTATTCAAGTTATCTTTTTATGGGAGTTGTAGCCGGATTTAATCACTAATGTAAAAAACGTGAATAATTACAAAATTAATTCATATGTTTGGATTTGGATTCAGGTTGACTATTGCCGTATTATTGGACGCTTCCTATTCACATACCTTGAATTTTTTTTACCTTCAATTGACAATGTAAATGCGAGTAGCTATTCTATAATTATGTGCCGGTGTAACATTAGAATCTAAAAATAAATCATTTTCATGACCACCGTTGTTTGTTAC
The DNA here is from genome assembly GCA_030737875.1 of Allium sativum. Taxonomy (NCBI): domain Eukaryota; kingdom Viridiplantae; phylum Streptophyta; class Magnoliopsida; order Asparagales; family Amaryllidaceae; genus Allium; species Allium sativum. The sequence goes on along the minus strand of CM060924.1, from coordinate 372,864,225 downwards.
ACTGTTACGGCGAACATTGCTATTTAAAAATAACTTATGTTTAAAAAAAATGTAATAATAAAAATAAAAATAAACAATTGAGTTTTTATTAGATAAACATCTATCCATGATATTTCATATGTGCTTGGTCTATCTTGGAAGAAAGAAGTTCAATCGAGAATGACTTTCATTGGATGTTCCATGTTATGACCTTCAGGGTTGTCAAAGCAACCTAAGTGAGCTAACTGAACCTCTGTTGGGGGTTAGTTGATTCTCATCTTTGGGAATGCTCTTAGAGATAATTAATATAAGAAAGAAAGGAAGTAAAAAACCAAAGGACCAAAAACTACACAACTTTCCTTGTGCATAGCACGAACCACATATATAGAAGTTAACTCACATATTTATTTGAATCTACAAATTATCTATGCATACGACTAAAATTTCACAATTTACAAATTTGCTCTTGAATATCTATGCGCACGTCCAACAGACGTGCCAAACGTACTGGTATATATAAATTATCTCAACCAGTTATCGACAATTCATCCAAACAATCATCACGCATAGTGTTCAATCATTTTTATCAATATTAAATTACGTTTATAAAAATATAAACCGGACAGAGTTAGTGAGTTTACTCACTTTGGTCGGTTATCATTAAATAATGAATAACGGTCGATTTGTCCATTCATGCATTTTATTCCACCATAAATTGAGACGAGCTCCAAATCGCTCCAAATTAATTCCATTGTGTAGCCCTTGTCCATACGATACCAACGGATCTTGTTTTGCTGAATTCGGTTAACATATGAATAAGATATTTAATATACAAGTTTATATGCTATTTAATTTAAATTAAACTTAATTTAATTTTTATATTTGGCCTTATCATATTAAATCCGACCCAACTACCCTCTAAATCCCAAACCCACGTGACCCTCTCTTCCTCCTCAATTCGAACGCAATTTCCAAGTAATAGCCATTACTGCTATTTACTTCGATCCGTTCACCTTCGTTTCTCCTGAATTTCAAAACGAACACCCCCATCATCGTTCTCTTGCCGAGCTCACCCTCCTCATATCCTTTATATTGAATCTGATCTCCTCTCTGGGATTGCGATGAACAGTATCTCGAAAGCATTGTACAATGTCACTTGCAACACCAAATATCACAGGGGATCACAAAACTTTACCACAACTTGCTAAAACCTTCCCTGAATCCGAAAATAACATCAAAACTCCACATTGATGCTCCAAGAATCCGCAACCACCAACCCTAGTTTTCTGCTACTAGCCGAGTTCCGCAAAACCTGCGTCAAACTGGGAGAAACAATATCCAGGTTGAAGAGAATCTCAACAGCAATCCATATACGCATGTTTTGTGATTTATGGCTTTATGTATGAATTATTATGAATTTTAAGGTGCACGATTTTTGCTGAAGAGGGTGGCGATGGTGTTTTTCTTCGTTGTTCACTAAAGAAAAATGATTTTAGGTTTAGAAGGATGTAAGGATATTAATAGGAAAATTTAAATATTTTTATATTGATTATTTTATTAATTTATATTGAATCGTTACTTTTGTTTGTCGTTTAAAGTTTCGTACGATCACATATACTATCTGTGACGGCCACCCCGCACCATCAGACATTTCCCCCAAAATGCGTTGCGTCAATGTATGAATAGCACGGGACGATCGCCAAAAGAGGGTTGAAACGATGAATCATCAAGAACCTGTAGTATATCTCACAGCGCATGAAATAAAATATAATAATAACATACTTGATATAAAACAGGCGAGACAATGCATAAGATGAAAACTAAACCATATCCATCAGAGTAGCGGAATCCCAAAATACAGCCTATGATCCAAACCATTATTACAACTTCAAAATACTGTCTCTAAAAGGGAAATAAAAGAGGTACACTACTAATGCCCAAGCAGTGACCAACAACAACACAGGGAGAATATATGTATATAGTACGTGGAAGCCTCCTGCTCGTCTCTAGACAGCTACTCGTGCATAACCACCTAACTTGTCTCTAGTTTGCTCGTTACCCAGAGTAATAAAAAGAGACATAAAACTCTGGGTCAGATGAAAGTCTGGTATGAGCGATAGCAAATCTATACCACTAAATAGAGCAATAACAGGTATAAGAAATCATACCTGACCTGGGCCTGCAACCAAAGAGTTAGCACAAAAAGATGTGCAATACTCTAACATAACACTTACATATAGGTGTAAAAATGGGAGTGTGTGTGTCATAGTGATAGTAAACATAAAACATAGCAATCATCCTCACATCTATCACTCAGTGCGTAAAGCATACGATATCTACCGCTTTGATCGCCAGATCTATTGGGGTCATGATGGAATCCAACTCCGTACAACTATCGCTACGACCACTTTCCCCTTTAGGGCCTTGACGGAGTCCCACTCCATACAACCTCTAACCCCACTGCACTGGTCCATAGCCAATGACCATATCCGGTCAACCAGTCCACATAGCCCTGGTCCTGGTTCATCTACATACCCCTTCTCTCAATGGTGAACCAATGTTATGATATCGATAACCCCCTTGCACACATCCCGCAACAAAGCCCAGCTCTAGAAGTTAACTCGTTAGTTCCCATCTGGATCCTGAGTAATAACTTCTCACTTGGACCTCCTTTGCATCTCGGGTTTTAGCTGAATTGGAATTGATCTTCAGAAGAGTTGAAAATAGTCGTCACGTGGTAGAAATTCAAATCCAGTTCGATTCGTGGTGCTCCATCTGGCCGGTTCATGATCCTCTCCTGGTGGCGGTTCGTGACCCTCTCCTGGTGGTGGTTCGTGACGCTCTCCTGGTGGCGGTTCATGACCCCGATTCGTGACCCTCTCCCGGGGGCGGTTCTTGTCCCTCTCCCAGTGGCGGTTCGTTACCCTCTCCTGGTGGTGGTTCATGACCCCCTTGGCGGTTCGTGAGACATACCCCCTTCAGGAACCGAAATCCTCCTGGTTGGTTCATGAGGCATACCCCCTTTACGAACCGAAATCCTGCAGTTTTTTCCAATAAGCTAATTTTGGTAAACGATGACGTTTTCAACCATTCTAACTTTCCTATACATCAAAAAAACATACCAAACAGTAGTAGCAACATATAGAATCAATCAAAAACATTAAAACATCAATTACTTAGTCTACTGTAGATCAAACATGCCCAGAATCTAGGATTTTCCCCTTAACCATGTTTAACCATATATCTAACTATAGGATTAGCAAACTTAATCCAAATTAACCCAAATTCATACCGACGACATAAACTAATATTTTAGAATTTCTACATATTTTTCCAGAATTTTTAGATGTATAATTTCGCTAATTATCACTAATCACCCATAATTAGCAATAATTAGTGTATAAATATGCAAATCACTCACCTTAGCCACAAATGAATGTTAGATCTTAAACTTATATTGATTTGGCACGGATTCCTATGTAGTGTAGCAGCTCCAACTCAGATTTGGTGTTAATCCAACTTGATTTGACGTAGATTTGATCAATTAGTGATTAGAAAGCAATTAGAGAGAGATTTGGAAGATGGAGGTCATGATTAGGGTTAGAGGAATGTCGGTGGCGGCTGGAAAAATGAAAGGGAATGTTTCTCTACACCCTTTCAACCCTCCCATAATCCTAATCCCGAAATGGGTTATGGGCCTGGCTATTAACCACCCTATTAAGCCCGATTAGATTGTTTTCCATCTTTCAAACCTTATTTCAACCATATTTCCCAAACGGTAAGTCCGTTTGATTAATGTGACCACTCTACGAAATGGTAAACCATCATACGAATCCAATGGGAGTGGTTTTAGGTCAAAACTCCATACCAATTAAAAGTTATAGGTGAAACAAGATTCGCCAGGGCCAAAACGGTCATTTAAAATTCGGCAAAAACCGTGAATGTGGGAAATGACCCTAATAGTCTTTTCCCAAAGTTACATGACCATATGATTTCGTATGAGAATAAAATTAATATTCTACGATCCTCCGATACATAGAATGCGGGTCGTTACACTATCCAATTTCAATGAAAATGGACATACCGTTACTGTTTGACATTACAGACCCAATGAAACTTGTTTCGTCAAATTCTGAATCCGTTTGCTCACACAACGGATTTTTAAAGTCAAATTATTGACTATTTTTCATATTAAAATTCCGTACGACCACATATTGATTCCAAAAATCGCAAAATTTGAAACTTAACAAAAATTTAATATTCCGGATCCAACAAAATTAATTTCATTGAAAACAGAGGTCGTTTGTAAAAACGGCTATTTTCTAAGGCCTAAATAAACCAATAAAATATTAACATAATTAAAAACAATTTAATTTAATATTGATAAATTAATATTATCGTATTTGTTCACATAGAATATTATCTAGCTCCAAAATAAACATATCAGATTCACGACTCGATATTCCAAATTCAGATTAAATCGATATTCAATTTATAATAAAAATCCTTTTACTATATAAATAAATTGTTATAAATTATAAACGATTCCATAGCGACTTTCTGAAAATTTGATTTGGACATAACTCACAATCTATAAGACGAAATCTCGATTTTTCTCTTGTATTAGAAAAATATCGTTCAATAGATTTGAACGTTTCTTTTTTCACAGATATCTAACTTAAAACGGATTTTGTATATTCAGCTGAAGTTGAAAACTCAATATTACGATCTACCGCGTCATTGCGAGCTCGATTATGATTATAATATAATTTATACGTTCTAACGTCTCTTATTAAATAGATTCGTTATAAAAATTCGAATCCAAGCTCAACCAAATCTCTTACATTATCCAATTCACATAATATTGTCAATTCAACTTAATTTCGATTATTTCAAAATTAAATATATTATTTTATTATTTATGGTAATTAAATATTCAATATTATTTAATTCAAGTCATTTTAAATTACCGAATCAACATTTAAATAGTTAAATAAATTAATTACTATATCGCTAAAAATCCAGGATGTTACATTCCTTCCCCTTAAAAGAATTTCATCTCCGAAATTACTAAGGTAGAAAACAAACCCTATTAACTGGGTTAAAAATTATTCGTTTACTTCTTAAATTTCAGTATCAACTGTACCAATTTATTTCAGGTAAAATATTAATTTATTCCAACTAACAAAAATTTTCAAAAATTCCAAACATTTTCTAACACATTAAATTTCCGAAAAATTTCGCCAACGTCTCCTTTGTATGGCTCAATCGGTACAACTACAACTCGCCTCTTTAGGCCATCTCCAATCCGAAAGAAAATTAAACAGCCAAGCGGCTTGCCAAACAGGCTCAAAAAATCACCAAACTCAATATAAACTATAAACTTGTACCTTTTTGTCGGGCATATCATTATATCCTTTACATCTATTACCAATTCAACATAAATGAATGTCATCCCAATCAATTCATCCTCAACACAATTATTCGTTTATGCCTAAGCCAAATTCCATTTTCAATCTCAATTCCATTCTTAATTCCAAAATTTAACTCACTTATCCAATTCAATTTCCACTTAACTGACTTCAGTTCTTATTTGCTTTCACAAATTTCTATTTAATTTGTTTTTTATTCAAACAATCTCTCTTTGGGAATTTTAAATAGCTTTGCTTTTCTCAAAAATCGAATATTCATTTCAGAATATCAAAACAACTCTTTTTCCCAAAATAATTCGAAATAGTATTTTTGGTAGTAATCCGTCGCTTAGAACTTAAAAATGAACATTGATGATGTGTCCAACATCATCTGGGTTATTTCCCAATGATTAAAGTGAGTTCAATACTATATCACCTTTCAAAACTCATATTTAAACATTTCCATTTTGAAAATATTTCAAAATATCATGCATGATGCTTGTAAAACCATTTAAAATCTCCCAGGATTTTAAAATTTTCCTTATATTTAAACCAAATCTATTTACAAACACTTATTCAAATTTCCAGCGTTATAATTCCAATTTTGGGCTAAAACCAGCTTTAATGCATTTCATAATACTTATATGAATTTCATTTGGTTATATATGTATAACCAACTTAATTATAATCTTATTCGATTAATATAACAACCAACACATCCAATATACTATAATACTTCAGATATTAATCATTCCTTTATATCAAAATATAATTTTGGGTGAAATTATTTCATTTACCCTCTTTCAAAACATACTGTGTTGGTTCACCGTATTCAAGTGTTTAGAAACTCCTACCGATACAGTTGATCAAACTGATCGACCAGAATTCATAAGAAACTCAACCAATATATCTCCACAATATAAAATCATTAAACATTAAATAACAAATACGCGCTCATATATATACACTCATACTTAATCTAGGGCATTGCTAACCCCTTCTCTACCGAGTCAGGCCACAGAGCCAAGGTAATTACTTAACCTTCAGCTCTGATACCACTGTAACGAACTGTGATTTTCGACCCCGAAAATCAACATAAAACCCATGTCAATTATTCGAGCATCGAACATTCTAGATCATTAACAGAAAGAAGTTAGAGGGTGAGAAATAAAAGAAAGAAAGTTAGAATAGAAGAAGAAGAAAACATAAATACAACATTAGAGTAAACACAAATCTCACAGTAGAACGAATAAATATATTTTATAACATAACTTTGAAATAAAATCAGTATCTGTATACAATACCATTATCGTAGTACAACACTTACAACACGGCGGAAATAAACAATAGCTATATAATCCTGAAGCCTCCTACTCCAAGCTCTCCAAGTATATGTAAAATCCCAACTACTTGACTGCCGGTACAAATTTGGGCACCCTAGAGTTTGGGGTAAAACAAAATAAAATAAACTCTGGGTCAGTCATGGGACTGGTGTGAGTAAACTCCAATCATTTGTTTAACTTTTAAAATCTTTTTAAAAGAAAGAATAATCGTAAGACCGATCCACACACAAACACAGATGGTTTTTACCTTACGATAACCCAAAACATTCTTTTTAAAAATCCATACTCTTTTGATATTATAATAATGTCTAAATCAAATGAATAGCAATCTAGTGGAATACTTTCATCTCATGTTCCACATATATAATATATAATCAAAGACCGCAGGCGCTTATTGAGTAATGGATTCCAACTGGCAAGGTATGGGACCACCTTCCGACAGTGTATCTCTACAGAGGAATACACCGGGTTCAACAGGAGCATCTTGTGAAATCCCGACTACTTGACTGCCCGTACAAATTTGGGCACCCAAGAGTTTGGGGTAAAACAAAATAAAATAAACTCTGGGTCAGTCATGGGACTGATGTGAGTAAACTCTAACCATTTGTTTAACTTTTAATTTTTTAAAAAAAAGAAAGAATAATTGTAAGACCGATCCACACATAAACACAAATGGTTTTTACCTTACGATAACCCTAAACATTCTTTTTAAAAATCCATACTCCTCTGATATTATAATAATGTCTAAATCAAATGAATAGTAATCTAATGGAACACTTTCATCTCATGTTCCACATATATAATATATAATCAAAGACCGCAGGCGCTTATTGAGTAATGGGTTCCAACTGGCAAGGTACGGGATCACCTTCCGATAGTGTATCTCTAGAGAGGAATACACCGGGTTGAACAGGAACACCTTGTAACCCGGGCTAAACATGACAGGTCACTCATTTCGCTTGAGTGCACCGAATGTATTATCACCAACGGTTGGGATCAGCAACCGTTTCCCGAAAGGGACAACATCGAAATAGTTTAAAGAAGCAAATAGAGTTTCTCTAGATCAGGTGACAGTACACCCTAATTGGGAGCTACCCACTTAGCCATGCGATCTACCCGATTTTATACTACTTCTCAGTTGTGAGGCTAGAGGCCATTACGTATCTTTTTGACCGGTCACACCTTTATTTACTTTGAATGCCACACTATCATACCCGCCAAATCACGAATTGATTTCTCTAACAATACTATGGGTATACAGCTAAGAGAAATGAATTTCTCCGCCACCAAACGTAAATACATTTGAAGTGATCAACTTACGCGATCTATTAGATTTACTTTGTCAGACATTCTTCCATACAAGTTGTCCTGGGACTGGACAAACAGAAGGCACTATTCTGTAAACCCATCTTAGGCAATTTGTACCTAGGATTTTCCAGAATAGCCCTTGCATAAACTCCGTCTTCAATTGTCTTCATCATATTTGATTCGCAACGCTAATTCCTATACGGAGTGGTTTTCAGATATTAAATCTGATCCCGGTCTCCCTGTATTGACGTCGGAAAAATGGTCAAAACTTTGATAGTCGGTTATATAATTATCAAAGGAAAATATCCATACACACAACGATCTTATTTCTGAATTGAAATTTTATCGATCAATCGTAAACCAACATTTTTTCCTTTTTAAATTAATTTATTCATATTCCCATTTTTCGTTTCCATATATTCATAAATTCTTGTTTTCTAAATTTAGAAAATATACGTTATCAACAATGGAAAATGTTTCCATTTCTTATTCATGCATCACTATCATTCCATAGCTATCAGTCAATTACTGTAAACTAGTAGGAGAACAACTTCCTAAGTATAAACCCCGAAGCCCGAAACCAACATTAGATTGACACTCAGAAAGCCATTCAACTTAACTAACTCCAGTCAGTTTATAATTTCCTTAACTCCATTTTAGATTATTATTTTCAAAACCCAATTTCCTTTATAATATCCTCATTTTGCAAAATATTTGCTTAAATCCCTCATTCACATCAAATGTGAATAATATTCCTTTTATACAATCAAAATAACTTTGATTTCGCGGTAAAAAACAATATCTCATTCCCAAATTGTATTTATACTTTTATTTTTAGGGCTATTAATTAAAATCTTATTTTTATTTCCGACACTTATAATCTCACCTATAATTCCCTTTATAACTGCTACATTCCCATTCCATTTCAAATATCGATAAAAAAACGAGTTTTACTTCTCTATATAAATTCATGTTTTATTTATTCAATGATAGGTATTTTTCTTGATTTATAAACATCGTTTATAAATTATTCTTCTCAATTTATCTGTTAAAACATATTTCTATTTAATATCTACTTTAATACAATCTTCTCGTAATTATTTTATAACTCGCAATTCCGTTTTTATATTTCTATAAATTTTAAAACTAATCATATTCATTCCATATAACGATTAATAATTTTCTACAGAAGTTTTCTATCTAATTTCCAAATATTTCCTTTTTATAAAATCTATTGATTTTATAAAATTCTTAAGTTTAATACCCACTTCAAAAATGCTTTTTATTTTATTTTATTCCAATACTACTTATGGTATCTAAAATACCAAATAAAAAGGATCAGTATCATCCAAACACACATAATCAATAACATATTATATATCATATATTACAATATATGAAACACAGTAACATAAATGTTGAGGAATCTAGTAATATATGAAACACATCATATATCATTATATATCACATAAATGTTGTCTATTCAGGCGTTTTGTTCCACCATAAATTGAGATGAGCTCTACATCGCTCCAAATCAATTTCATTGTGTAGCCCTCATCCATACGATCCCAATGGAACTTGTTTTGCTGAATTCAGTTAACATATGAATAAGATATTTAATTTACAAGTTTATATGCTACTTAATTTAAATTAAACTTAATTTAATTTTTATATTTGGCCTTACCATATTAAATCCGGCCCAACTACCCTCTAAAGCCCAAACCCGCATGACCCTCTCTTTGTGACGATCCCAAAACCCCGTGACACGGTGCTAAGGATAATCATTGGAATATAACACATTAATCATCATTAGCAGATCACAGATAATAGCATAAACAGAATATAGAATAATTTACACACATATGACAGCGGAATCATATAAATATCATCACATCAGAGAAGCACAGTACAGGATACAACTTAGTGCATAATGATACATAGTCAGTCACCATCGCCTGAGGCGGAATCATACATAAAGAGTACACAAAATAAATATCAGTCTACATCGCCAATGGCGGAATCATAATATAGATACAATAATGGCGGAGAAAATCCAAGTCAGCACGGTGTAGTCAAGCCTCGCCATGAGCCAAAAGGTGCGTCAGAAACCTGTAACTAGGCTGCCCGTGTGAAAATGAGGGCCCCCGAGTTTGCAAGGTGAAACAAACTACAAGTCAGTCATGGGACTGGTATGAGAAATCTACTTAACTTATTAACAACTATAATAAGGCAAATCAAAGGACCACGCCACTTTCGTGGAACGGGTTTACTCTAATGAGTGCTGGTGCATGAAATAAAGTAAATGATTAAATCATCGCAATGCTTTTTATAAAATGAAGCCATTATAAGACTCAGGTCCCATCACACAATGCAACGCAAGCCGGATGATAGAGTTTTTACCTTATAATGGCCAAAAATGTTTCATACGAATAAAACAAAAGTGCTTGATATTATTACTAGTGTATATATGTTTCAAAAGCAAATTCAATCATAAATATCAATCCTAGGCGGAATAGCTACCATCTACTATGTCGCCGTACTAGTAATACAATCACGTCCGCATATTTCGTATTGGAAATTGGATTCCTTCATGAGTCGAGGCAAGGGGCAAGCTCCTCTCCGATTCGAGACACTCTAGCAAATGTCCCAGGACCCCACTATGATCCTTGGATCTTCAGGGCCGGTCCTCTCTTACTTTTGAGGATTGGCAATTCCTGAACACACGTTTCCCGGTCCTTACAGACCTATAATCGAGGCGCCTCGCATTCCAACAACCACACAGGTGAAAAGTATATATAATGTCAGGGCTGGTAGGTCACTTACACCACCTTAGCTAGAAAGAAACGTCGTGCTCTCCCTGCAGTCACTCTCCCGTTTTTGACTCATACCGAGGTGTGAGGCTCGCGAATTCACATTATAAACAAAGCTACGTCACACAGACCATGCTTTGATCATCAACCACAAGACTTTGCTTTGCAACAGAAGCCTTGATCATGTGCCACTCAGGCATGCCAATCAGGCAATCCACTCCATGCGACTGATTTCTATCAATATATAACCTCTGAGCTCGTATGTCTCAGAGAAGGGCGATAAGCAAGAGAATAAATTCTCCGCCGCCAAACAGATATATATTTAACAGAGATCAATCAGTACAGAACAAAATCCAATGTCAGACACACAGTCCATTTACAAGTCCGTTCTGGGTCTGAACAAAGCCGGAGGCACCAATTCCTCGTATATCCGTACAATCAACAGTATGTTTGGACGGCTACTACTTCAGTTCCTTCATGGTAGCTACTCCAATCACGAGCATCAGTAGCGCCCATCCATCCAATGTGAAGATCGCCGGTCTTCAACAGTCTTCGACTCTTCGACTTCTCAACGTCGATCGATTATTTGAAATGAGATGAACTCGGCCTTTTCAAATAACCCACGTATATTTAGATCTTCAAAACAATTTATCACATGGTTGGACTATTCAACATTCACATTTCAGTTCTTTAGTTATAATTCTCATGTTAAATACATTCAACCATCACATATCAAGCAAACACAACGAAATGGGTTTATTTCCTCTCTATATCGTCTATAGTATTTTATAACGATATATCGCCATTTTTATTTATTTCAAAACAGCCATATTTAATTAAACGACGTTTCAGGTCGTGTCGATGCACTGGCACTGCTTTTCACTAATTTTTTTTTACACATATATGAAAATCTAACCGTTGGATCTTCACAAATTTTATATCATTAGGAAGGTCATTTCAAAACGAATCCAACGGTTTCAGTTTTGGGAAAATCCAACGGTTGGATCTTCCACACTAGTCATTTGAAGTTACGATTTCAATTTACGAACTGCAGCGTCGTTATTCGATTTAATTTAATTATATTTTTATATGTATATAAATATAATCGTTTCTGGCACTGTTTTTCTTCAGATTTGAATTAAACATTCCAGACAATAAAACCGTCGGATCTTCACAAAGTTGGTGCCGTTGGAAAGATATTTCCAAGGCGAACCCAACGGTTGCGGTTTCGGGAAAATCCAATGGTCGGATTTCCCGCACTAGCCGTTTGAAATCACGGTTTCAAAACACGAACTGCACGGCCACGTTTCGTTTTAATTTTATTTATATTTATATATATATATATATATAAATATAATTCATTCAAAAATTCCTATATCGTTTTCACTTCAATTATCTCACTAACGCCTTTAAATTTTGGAAAATTTCGCCATAACCTCCTTTGTACGGGAGGGGTTGGGAAAATTCCCAAATAGCCACATGGGCGTCTCATGTCAAAAAGAAAAAGAAAAAGCCAAGCGACTAGCCAACATGCTCATAAAATCATTACCTAAACAAAACAGTAAACGTGTACCTATTTGTCGAGCACAAAATTTTATTCCTCTTCTCTAGCCCCTTTGCTATAACCTGTTCAATAAATATGCATGTACATATATACAGTTCTTATCACTTATCATTTTCCATTCAACTTCATATTTGATTCAATTTGGTTTAAAAACACCATTCATTCTAATGTTGCATGCATAGACAAAAATCATATCATTAGCTAATTAATGAACATTTCAACTCATGCATATTTATTTGAACGAGTGGCTATTTTTAACACTTCACATTTCAAAATTGATAATTTTGGCGAACTAAAATATATTTCAACACATGACTATTTTATTTAGTTCCTATGCATGTTAAAAATAATATTCCTTTCACAAATATTTATTTCAACGCTCGCATATCTTTAACATCTCACATATATGATAAGAATGATGTTTTTGTCATTTAAAATATTTATTCAACAAATGAATGTTTTCAACACTTTATAATTTCAATAAAAATGTGATTTTTATTGTTCGATCTTTTTATTCAACACATGAACTTTTCCATTACACACACTTCTCAACACATGAGCACCTCCACACATGGATATTTTATATATGTTGTTCATATAAGAAAGATGAGATTTTTATTGTTGAAACTATTTATATATAAGGCGAATATTTTACATACTTCATATATATTATAAAAATGTGATTTTTATTGTTTAAACACTTCATTCATTCACAAATGAATTTAATTTTCACCCATCACTTTTCAACACATGAACATTTCCACACATGGATATAGTTTCAACGTATGACTTTAATTTCAACGCATGAAGATAATTTCAACATATGAGAATAATTCTAACACATAAATATTATTCAAAATTTAGGCAGCATAACGACAGGGTAGTTAAAACCGGCACCGTCCCTAGTACGGCTCCTCGCTCTACCTTAAAACCTCGCGGTTTTTGACAATGGGGATTCATGCATCTAATTTGCACGCAGGCGGCATGTTTTACTTTTATTTCCACAATTATTCCAATTCATTTCAATCACCAATGGGTATTTTTCAACCACAACCAAACAATATCAACCACAAACAATTATTCAACCATTCGTATTTTTCATCCAATATTTCACACCAATCCATATCAATAAATATCGTCCATGGTTTGTGGACGAAGGGAGTATATATATATATATATATATATATATATATATATATATATATATATATATATATATATATTATGTTATAATTTCTATATTTCACTTGCATTTCAACACATATATCAATTATTCTATGCATGTATAATTCATACTTCGCTCATATAGCTTACACCACGCATGTACATGAGGTATACAACACGTGTGTAATTTATATTTCGCTAATATAATTTATACACGACATTTTCCATTCAAATTCTTTTAATTTAGATTTCTCACATTGGTTTTCGGAGTGCTAAAAATCGTAGATGACTCAGAAAAATCCGCGGCTTCTTCTATGTGGTAGAGAGCTTCCTTGCGGTCCCGATGTTTCCTGTTTCATCGAATTTCGTCAACACACCAAAAAGATATGATTTTTCAAAGTGCAGACATAAAAAAGGGCTTACCTTTCTATGTGGTTCGAAACTAGGGTTGCGGTTTTCGCGAAAATTGAGGCACGTGGGGACGATCGGGGAGTTGGACGTGGAAGAGCTTCGAGAGGGGGTCCTGTCGGTGGTGGTTTGGTGGCGTCGTCGGCGGCGATGGGAAGTGGCGGGCTTTCTGGCCTCGATTCAGGCGGAGGAAGCGTCGAGGGTGGTCGTGGGTGGGTCGGATCTGACGAGGGGGCGGAGACGAGGCGAACGGCGGTGGTGGCGTTGGCTGGAAGTGGCTGTAGCGGCGTCGGCGGAGGAGAGAAGGGAGGAACGGGTTCCGCCGTTGGTTCGACGGTTTTTTTTTTATGAAAGGAAAAATCCTATTGGCCGAGGATTTATAGAAAATTTTAAATAGTGTTTTTACAAACGAACTCCTTTTCAAGCCCAACGACTGTCGTCCCTAGCTAAATACCCCCATCCCGGACACAATGGGATATGTTTCGTTGGCCAATTCGACTGTTACAGTCTGTTATTTTTCAAATTAAAGTATAAAACATTTAATTTTTAACTTTGAACGTACATTTCAATTTGCCAGGGCTACAAACTGATTCGGAAAATTCCAGAAAAATAAATCTAGCCATGTTTTGATGCTATGGTCCCAACAAAACTAGTTTCGTCGAATTCTGAGATCGTTTGAAAAATGGCCATTTTCTGGTCGATCCAATTTAACAGAAATTGTCCAAACGCATTTTCTTTTGCCACGCTCACATACTAGCTTCAAAAATTATGAAATTTGAAACCTAGCAATAGTTTGACATCCCGGACCCAACAAAAGTGGTTTCGTCGAATTCCGAGGTCGTTAGCAAAATATCCATTTTCCAGGGCTATATATTCTATATAGCGACCTTTCTGAAAATTCATTCGGCCATAACTTTTGATTCCCGTTATGAAACTTCGATTTTTCAGATTCGTTAGAAAGGTATTGACTATCAGATTTAGATATTTTTGGTTTCATTAAAATCCGTTATATTTTCCACCCTGTACAGTAAGTCAAAGTTTGAATTCAAATTTTCAAACTGACTCACTATTTCTAATTCACTATTTTATTGAAATATTCTATTTCAATTGTTCAAATTCCTTTGAAATCACCAATTTAAAATCTTTAAATTGGCTCGTATTTTCCAGGTTATTACAATCTCCCCCACTTAAAACTTTTCGTCCTCGAAAAGGAAACAACAGTAAAGTAGGAAACAAAATGTAAATGCAAAGTATTGTAAAGGTACCTTGCACCGGAGTTAGTCAGAGATATCCACTCTGCATTTGGGGTAAGCTTGCTTAATGCTTTCCTCAGTCTCCCAAGAACAGTCTCTAGGATCACTGCTCCACTGCACTTTAACTAAATGAACCTTTTTGCTTCTTAGTTCCCTAGTTTCTTTGCCAACAATCTTCAATGGCTCTCTTCTGAGTGCTAATTCTGTAGTTATGTCTATATCCTGTTGCGCTGCTTCTTCTACAACAAGATCTGGATCATGCACATGTCTTCTAAGTTGAGATATGTGAAATACATTATGCACTCTAGGCAACCAATCTGGTAATTGAACCCTATAAGCAAGAGTTCCAATTCGTTCGAGTATAGGAAAGGGACCAATAAATCTCGGTGCCAACTTCCCAGTTTTGCCAAATCTGATTACTCCTCTCATCGAAGAAACTTTCAAATAAACATGATCACCAACAGCAAATGTCAAATCTCTTCTTCTAGAATCTGCATAACTTTTCTGTCGGCTTTGCGCGGTTCTCAAACGCTTTTTGATGAAGTCGACTTTATCAGATGCTTCTCTAATCATATCGGGTCCTAACACAAGTCTGTTGCCAGGTTCTACCCAACGTGCTGGAGATCTGCACGGTCTGCCATATAATGCTTCAAATGGCGACATTCCCAAACTTGCTTGATAGCTATTGTTATATGAGAATTCTGCTAAATGCAAGTGATCTTCCCATGACCCACCAAAATCAATTATACATGCCCGCAATAAATCTTCTAGAATTCTATTCACCCGCTCGGTTTGGCCATCTGTTTGAGGGTGATAAGCGGTGCTCATATTCAGTTTCGTTCCCAATTCTGTCTGGAAAGCTTCCCAGAATTTGCTAGCAAATATCGGGTCTCTATCACTGACTATGCTGATGGGAATTCCATGCAGCTTAACGATTTCTTTGAAATATATTTGTGCTAGACTTTGAGCGGTTCTATTGGATCTGACAGGTATAAAATGGGCAGTCTTCGTGAAGCGATCTACGATTACCCAAATGCTGTCATTACCTTTCCTGGTTCGCGGCAAGCCAACTATGAAATCCATGGAAATCTGTTCCCAATTCCAACCTGGGACTTCCAACGGTTGCAACAATCCAGCTAGCTTATGTTGGTCGCTCTTGACCAATTGGCAAGTAGGGCATCTGCTAACATACAAAGAAATATCCCTTTTCATTGCCCTCCACCAGAAAGTGCATTTGATATCGTTGTACATTTTACTCACACCAGGATGGATGCAAAATTTGGATTTATGTCATTCGTCTAGCACTTCTCTTCGAAGGCCTGGAATATTTGGGATGCAAATCCTATTATTTAACCTGAGAACCCCCTTATTGTCAATACGGAAACTTGTGGTTTCACCTTCCTTGACCCTTTGACTGATTCTCTGAATGAATTCATTGTCTTTTTGAAGGGCTGAAATCTTATCAATCAATCCAGGTGTAATTATAAGATTGGCCATGATTGCGTTTTTCCTACTAAGCGCATCCGCTACAACGTTAGCCTTCCCCGGCGTATACAGGATATCAAGATCATACGCTGCAAGAAATTCTAGCCAACGCTGTTGTCTCAAATTCAGATCTTTCTGGGTGTATAAATACTTCAATGATTGATGATCTGTGTACAGTATACATTTCTTGCCCAATAAATAATGCCTCCAGATTTTCAAAGCAAAAACGATGGCTAGCAACTCAAGATCATGAGTCACATAATTCTTCTCATGCGGTTTCAGTTGGTGGCTTGCATAAGCGACTACTTAGCCTCTTTGCATTAACACTGCACCAAGACCTCTAATAGAAGCATCTGTCCAAACCGTTAAATCCTGATTCCCATCAATAATGGTTAACACTGGAGCAGTGGTCAGTTTAGATTTCAATTCCTGGAAAGCTTCTTCACAGTCGGAAGTCCACTTAAACTTCTCATGTTTCTTCGTGAGCTTCGTTAACGGACCGGATATCTTCGAAAAATCCTTAACAAACTTTCGATAATAACTAGCCAACCCCATAAAACTTCTAACCTCTGTGGGAGTAGTGGGTTGTTTCCAGTCTTGAATCGCTGTTATTTTGCTTGGGTCAATAGAAACCCCTTTCTATGACACGACATGGCCAAGAAACTTCACTTCTTCTTGCCAGAAGACACATTTAGAGAATTTGGCTTTTGAAGACGTTCTTCCTCAGAATCTCCAATACTTGTTCTAAGTGTTTTTCATGCTCGGGTTTTGATTTGGAGTAGATTAAAATATCATTGATAAATACGAGGACAAATTTATTCAGAACTCCCCTGAACACTCTATTCATTAGATCGACAAAGTATGCTGGAGCGTTGCATAGGCCAAACGGATTACCAACCATTCATAAAATATGTCTGGACCTCTGAAAGCTATCAAAGGAACACACTCTTCTGCTATTCTCAATTGATGAAAACCTGTAGCTAGGTCCATTCAGGAAAATACTTTCGCCCCATTCAATTGGTCTAGCAAATCATCGATGCGGGGTAATGGATACTTGTTTTTGAGCGTCTATTTGTTGAGGTCTCGGTAATCAACGCATAATCGAAGAGTACCGTCTAACTTTGGGACAAACACAACAGCTGCACCCCAATTAGAAAAACTAGGTCTGATTAGACCCTTCCACAACAGTTGACGAGTTTAATTGCCTAATTCTTCTTTTTCCTTCGGCGTCATTCTGCGAATTGGATGTACCACCGGTCTGGCATTGAGAATTAGATCGATTTGGAATTCTATTTCTCTTTGCGGAGGTAAGTTTTCAACTTCTTCAAACACATCCGTATAGTACTTGACAATCGGAATCTTTTCTATGGAAGTGGGGGTAAGTTCTAATGCCGACTAAAATTCTTCTCTATTTGGGTTCGAACCATGACATGGTATCGTAATATATCCAAGCTTCGTTCGAATTTTAACGATTCTTTCTGCACAATTCACTTCGGCTTCGTATTTCGTTAACCATTCTAATCCAAGGATAACGTCGAATTCGGGAAAATCCATAACGATTAAATTAATGGGAAATTTGTAGGAAGAATAAGAGATTGGCACTCTACAACATGAACTGAGAATTAGAGATCCTCCTATCGGGTTATGTACCTCAACCGATTCTTTAAGCTTCCTCTGTTTTAACTTTAATTTATGCATTGTGTTACAAGCAATAAAACTACGTGATGCACCTGTGTCAAACAATACAGAAACATGAATATTTTTAATTGTAAGGGTACCTCCCAAAACATCGGGTTTACCTGCTCCATCGGAAGCAGCTGGCGGGCTCGACCAGTCATACACGTGAGCTACTGTGGCCTTCTTCGGCAGAGGACAGTCTTTGACTAGATGATCGGTCTTGCAGCAATTAAAGCAAGAGCGAGGGTTCTGAGAACCCTGGCTTGAACCTTGTGAATTTGTCTTCTGCATCTTCGGGGATGTGCACACATTAGAGTAGTGCCCCGCTTTGCCACAGTTAAAGCAATTTCCTCTCGGCGGCTTGGCAGTCTGAGGGTTTGAAGATGCTGCTTGGCTTGACTCAGCTTGATTCGCAGCAGGCTTGCGTTTGTTCCCTGCTTGGCTTCTAGCGCGATCCTGCTCCAGATGCCTATGGTCAAAGTCTTCGTAGTTGCATGTCATTTCCACCAGTTCGTTGAATTCTAGATTGACATGGGCCATGGCACTATCATGATACTGTCACCTTAGCCCCAGGATAAACCTCTTATTTTTGGACTTTGCAGTGGCGACGAGTTCCGGAGCATAGGGCGACAACAGTGTAAATTTATTCAGATAATACTGCACGGAAAGATCCCCCTGCCGGAGGTTGGCGAAGTCATCGTGCATTCGCTCTAGAGCTTGTTCTGGGACATATTTCTCCTTAAAGAGTTCTTTGAATCCATCCCATGTTCTTCCAGCTTCTCTATTCCCAGCGATGAGAGATTCCCACCATAATTCAGCTTGATCCTGCATAAGCCAGGCGCCCATAATAGCTTTGTCTTCGTCTCCAAGCCTTAGGCCTTCAAGAATTTTCTCGCATGTTTTGAGCCATGCAAGGGCCTCTATTACCGTGCCAGTTCCCGAGAAGGTCTTGCCTCCTAAGTTTTTGTATCTCTTAGCTACACGGTCTAGCTCGAAGTATTGAGCTGTCGGAGGTTGTATCAAAGGTCCTTCTTGAACTGGGACTTCTCCCCTTCCTCGGCCTCGGCCGGCACGGCCTCCTCTAGCGGCTGCTGCTCTGGTAGCCATTTGTCAAATTCTGTATAAGCAAGGAAAGAGTCAGCTAATAGAGACGATAATTTATTGCATAGTTAAGCAGAAAATTTACGGAAAGATAACGATGGACTAATCAATTGTTTTTGCTATTCTGCTCAGCTCACTCTAGGACTTTACTAGTCCTATCTCTAATGAGCGACTTGCCTTAGAATACTATTGATTCTATTTTGACGAAGTGTTTAATGTGTTAGACTCCAGAACTAAGGTTAACCAAAGCTCTGATACCAGCTGTGACGATCCCAAAACCCCGTGACACGGTGTTAAGGATAATCATTGGAATATAACACATTAATCATCATTAGCAGGTCACAGATAATAGCATAAACAGAATATAGAATAATTTACACAAATATGACAGCGGAATCATATAAATATCATCACATCAGAGAAGCACAGTACAGGATACAACTTAGTGCATAATGATACATAATCAGTCACCATCGCCTGAGGCGGAATCATACATAAAGAGTACACAAAATAAATATCAGTCTACATCGCCAATGGCGGAATCATAATATAGATACAATAATGGCGGAGAAAATCCAAGTCAGCACGGTGTAGTCAAGCCTCGCCATGAGCCAAAAGGTGCGTCAGAAACCTGTAACTAGGCTGCCCATGTGAAAATGAGGGCACCCGAGTTTGCAAGGTGAAACAAACTACAAGTCAGTCATGGGACTAG
The DNA here is from genome assembly GCA_030737875.1 of Allium sativum. Classification (NCBI taxonomy): domain Eukaryota; kingdom Viridiplantae; phylum Streptophyta; class Magnoliopsida; order Asparagales; family Amaryllidaceae; genus Allium; species Allium sativum. The sequence goes on along the minus strand of CM060924.1, from coordinate 372,844,010 downwards.
TATGAGAAATCTACTTAACTTATTAACAACAATAACAAGGCAAATCAAAGGACCACGCCACTTTCGCGGAACGGGTTTACTCCAATGAGTGCTAGTGCATGAAATAAAGTAAATGATTAAATCATCGCAATGCTTTTTATAAAATGAAGCCATTATAAGACTCAGGTCCCATCACACAATGCAACGCAAGCCGGAGGATAGAGTTTTTACCTTATAATGGCCAAAAATGCTTCATACGAATAAAACAAAAGTGCTTGATTTTATTACTAGTGTATATATGTTTCAAAAGCAAATTCAATCATAAATACCAATCCTAGGCGGCATAGCTACCATCTACTATGTTGTCATACTAGTAATACAATCACGTCCGCATATTTCGTATTGGAAATTGGATTCCTTCATGAGTCGAGGCAAGGGGCAAGCTCCTCTCCGATTCGAGACACTCTAGCAAATGTTCCAGGACCCCACTATGATCCTTGAATCTTCAGGGTCGGTCCTCTCTTACTTTTGAGGATTAATTATTCCTGAACACACGTTTCCCGGTCCTTACAGACCTATATCGAGGCGCCTCGCATTCCAAATACCACACAGGTGAAAAGTATATATAATGTCAGGGCTGGTAGGTCACTGACACCACCTTCGCTAGAAAGAAACGTCGTGCTCTCCCTGTAGTCACTCTCCCATTTTTGACTCATACCGAGGTGTGAGGCTCGCGAATTCATGTTATACACAAAGCTATGTCACACAGACCATGCTTTGATCATCAACCACAAGACTTTGCTTTGCAACAGAAGCCTTTATCGTGTGCCACTCAGGTGTGCCACACAGGCAATCCACTCCATGCGACTGATTTCTATCAATATATAACCTCTGAGCTCGTATGTCTCAGAGAAGGGCGTTAAGCAAGAGAATAAATTCTCCGCCGCCAAACAGATATATATTTAACAGAGATCAATCAGTACAGAACAAAATCCAATGTCAGACACACAGTCCATTTACAAGTCCGTTCTGGGTCTGAACGAAGCCGGAGGCACCAATTCCTCGTATATCCGTACAATTAACAGTATGTTTGGACGGCTACTACTTCAGTTCCTTCATGGTAGCTACTCCAATCACGAGCATCAGTAGCGCCCATCCATCCAATGTGAAGATCGTCGGTCTTCAACAGTCTTCGACTCTTCGACTTCTCAACGTCGATCGATCATTTGAAATGAGATGAACTCGGCCTTTTCAAATAACCCACGTATATTTAGATCTTCAAAACAATTTATCACATGGTTGGACTATTCAACATTCACATTTCAGTTCTTTAGTTATAATTCTCATGTTAAATACATTGAACCATCACATATCAAGCAAACACAACGAAATGGGTTTATTTCCTCTCTATATCGTCTATAGTATTTTATAACGATATATCGCCATTTTTATTTATTTTAAAACAGCCATATTTAATTAAACGACGTTTCAGGTCGTGTCGATGCACTGGCGCTGCTTTTCACTAATTTTGTTTTACACATATATGAAAATCTAACCGTTGGATCTTCACAAATTTTATATCATTAGGAAGGTCATTTCAAAACGAATCCAACGGTTTCAGTTTTGATAAAATCCGACGGTCGGATCTTCCACACTAGTCATTTGAAGTTACAATTTCAATTTACGAACTGCAGCGTCGTTATTCGATTTAATTTAATTATATATATATATATATATATATATAATCGTTTCTGGCGCTATTTTTCTTCAGATTTGAATTAAACATTTCAGACAATCCAACCGTCGGATCTTCACAAAGTTGGTGCCGTTGGAAAGATATTTCCAAGGCGAACCCAACGGTTGCGGTTTCGGGAAAATCCAATGGTCGGATTTCCCGCACTAGCCGTTTGAAATCACGGTTTCAAAACACGAACAGCACGGCCACGTTTCGTTTTAATTTTATTTATATATATATATATATATATATATAATTCATTCAAAAATTCCTATATCGTTTTCACTATAATTATTTCACTAACGCCTTTAAATTTTGGAAAATTTCGCCATAACCTCCTTTGTACGGGAGGGGCTGGGAAAATTCCCAAATAGCAACACGGGCGTCTCATGTCAAAAAGAAAAAGAAAACGCCAACAGGCTCATAAAATCATCACCCAAACAAAACAGTAAACGTGTACCTATTTGTCGGGCACAAAATTTTGTTCCTCTTCTCTAGCCCCTTTGCTATAACCTGTTCAATAAATATGCATGTACATATATACAGTTCTTATCACTTATCATTTTCCATTCAACTTCATATTTGATTCAATTTGGTTTAAAAACACCATTCATTCTAATGTTGCATGCATAAACAAAAATCATATCATTAGCTAATTAATGAACATTTCAACTCATGCATATTTATTTGAACGAGTGGCTATTTTTAACACTTCACATTTCAAAATTGATAATTTTGGCGAACTAAAATATATTTCAACACATGACTATTTTATTTAGTTCCTATGCATGTTAAAAATAATATTCCTTTCACAAATATTTATTTCAACGCTCGCATATCTTTAACATCTCACATATATGATAAGAATGATGTTTTTGTCATTTAAAATATTTATTCAACAAATGAATGTTTTCAACACTTTATAATTTCAATAAAAATGTGATTTTTATTGTTTGATCTTTTTATTCAACACATGAACTTTTCCATTACACACACTTCTCAACACATGAGCACCTCCACACATGGATATTTTATATATGTTGTTCATATAAGAAAGATGAGATTTTTATTGTTGAAACTATTTATATATAAGGCGAATATTTTACATACTTCATATATATTATAAAAATGTGATTTTTATTGTTTAAACACTTCATTCATTCACAAATGAATTTAATTTTCACCCATCACTTTTCAACACATGAACATTTCCACACATGGATATAGTTTCAACGTATGACTTTAATTTCAACGCATGAAGATAATTTCAACATATGAGAATAATTCTAACACATAAATATTATTCAAAATTTAGGCAGCATAAAGGCAGGGTAGTTAAAACCGGCACCGTCCCTAGTACGGCTCCTCGCTCTACCTTAAAACCTCGCGGTTTTTGACAATGGGGATTCATGCATCTAATTCGCACGCAGGCGGCATGTTTTACTTTTATTTCCACAATTATTCCAATTCATTTCAATCACCAATGGGTATTTTTCAACCACAACCAAACAATATCAACCACAAACAATTATTCAACCATTCGTATTTTTCATCCAATATTTCACACCAATCCATATCAATAAATATCGTCCATGGTTTGTGGACGAGGGGAGTATATATATATATTATATGTTATAATTTCTATATTTCACTTGCATTTCAACACATATATCAATTATTCTATGCATGTATAATTCATACTTCGCTCATATAGCTTACACCACGCATGTACATGAGGTAAACAACACGTGTGTAATTTATATTTCGCTAATATAATTTATACACGACATTTTCCATTCAAGTTCTTTTAATTTAGATTTCTCACATTGGTTTTCGGAGTGTTAAAAATCGTAGATGACTCAGAAAAATCCGCGGCTTCTTCTATGTGGTAGAGAGCTTCCTTGCGGTCCCGATGTTTCCTGTTTCATCGAATTTCATCAACACACCAAAAAGATATGATTTTTTCAAAGTGCAGACATCAAAAAGGGCTCACCTTTCTATGTGGTTCGAAACTAGGGTTGCGGTTTTCGCGAAAATCGAGGCACGTGGGGACGATCGGGGAGTTGGACGTGGAAGAGCTTCGAGAGGGGGTCCTGTCGGTGGTGGTTTGGTGGAGTTCGGTGGTCGGTGGCGTCGTCGGCGGCGATGGGAAGTGGTGGGCTTTCTGGCCTCGATTCAGGCGGAGGAAGCGTCGAGGGTGGTCGTGGGTGGGTCGGATCTGACGAGGGGGCGGAGACGAGGCGAACGGCGGTGGTGGCGTTGGCTGGAAGTGGCTGTAGCGGCAGCGGCGGAGGAGAGAAGGGAGGAACGAGTTTCGCCGTTGGTTCGAGGGTTTTTAGTTTTTTTTTTATGAAAGGAAAAATCCTATTGGCCGAGGATTTATAGAAAATTTTAAATAGTGTTTTTACAAACGAACTCCTTTTCAAGCCCAACGACTGTCATCCCTAGATAAATACCCCCATTCCGGACACAATGGGATATGTTTCGTTGGCCAATTCGACTGTTACAGTCAGTTATTTTTCAAATTAAAGTATAAAACATTTAATTTTTAACTTTGAACGTACATTTCAATTTGCCAGGGCCACAAACTAATTCGAAAAATTCCAGAAAAATAAATCTAGCCATGTTTTGACGATATGGTCCCAACAAAACTAGTTTCGTTGAATTCTGAGATCATTTGAAAAATGGTCATTTTCTGGTCGATCCAATTTAACAGAAATTGACCAAACGCATTTTCTTTTGCCACGCTCACATACTAGCTTCAAAAATTATGAAATTAGAAACCTAGCAATAGTTTGACATCCCGGACCCAACAAAAGTGGTTTCGTCGAATTCCGAGGTCATTTGCAAAATATCCATTTTCCAGGGCTATATATTATATATAGCGACCTTTCTGAAAATTCATTCGGCCATAACTTTTGATTCCCGTTATGAAACTTCGATTTTTCAGATTCGTTAGAAAGGTACTGACTATCAGATTTAGATATTTTTGGTTTCATTAAAATCCGTTATATTTTCCACCTTGCACAGTCAGTCAAAGTTTGAATTCAAATTTTCAAACTGACTCACTATTTCTAATTCACTATTTTATTGAAATATTCTATTTAAATTGTTCAAATTCCTTTGAAATCACCAATTTAAAATTTTTAAATTGGCTCGTATTTTCCGGGTTATTACACTCTTCCTCCTCAATTCGAACGCGAGCTCCAGGTAACAGCCATTACTGCCATTACTTCGATCCGTTCACCTTCGTTTCTCCATGAATTTCGAAACGGGCACCCCCATTATCGTTCTCTTGCCGAGTTCACCCTCCTCATATCCTTTAAAACGAATCTGATCTCCTCTCTGGAATTGCGATGAACTGTATCTCGAAAGCACTGTACATCGTCACTTGCGACACCAAATATCACAGGGAATCACAAAATTTTACCATAACTTACGAAAACCTTCCCTGAATCCGAAAATAATATCAAAACTCCACATTGATGCTCCAAGAATCCGCAACCGCCAACCCTAGTTTTCTTTTACTAGCCAAGTTCCGCAAGACCTGCATCGAACTAGGAGAAACAATATACAGGTTGAAGATAATCTCAACAGCAATCCATATATGCATGTTTTGTGATTTATGGCTTTATATATGAATTATTATGAATTTTAAGGTGCATGACTTTTGCTGAAGTGGTTGGCGGTGTTGGTTTTCTTCGTTGTTGACTAAAGAAAAATGATTTTAGGTTTAGAAGGATGTAAGAATATTTAAAGGAAAATTTAAATATTTTTATATTGATTATTTTGTTAATTTATATTGAATCGTTACTTTTGTTTGTCGTTTAAAAATTCATACGTCACATACGCTATCCAATTTCATTGAAAATGGACATATAGCTACAGTTTGACATTACGGACCCAATGAGACCTGTTTTGTCGAATTCGGAGTCCGTTTGCTCACACAACGTACTTTCTAAAGTCAAAATATTGTTAGTTTTTCACATTAAAATTCCGTACGGCCACATACTGATTCCAAAAATCACGAAATTTGAAACTTAACAAAAATTTAATACTCTGGATCCGATAAAATTAATTTCGTTAAAAACAATGGTCGTTTGTAAAAACGGCTATTTTCTAAGGCTTAAATAAACTAATAAATTATTAACATATTTAAAAATAATTTAATTTAATGTTAATAAATTAATATTATCGTATATATGCACATAGAATATTATCTAGCTCTAAAATAAACATATCGGATTTATAACTCGATACAGGTTAAATCGATATTCAATTTATAAAAAAATCCTTTTATTATATAAATAAATCGTTATAAATTATAAACGAATTTCATAACGACTTTCTGAAAATTTGATTTGGACATAACTCACAATCTACAAGACGAAATCTCGAATTTTCCCTTTCATTAGGAAAATATTATTCAACAGATTCGAACGTTTCTTGTTTTATAGAAATCCGACTCAAAATGGACTCTGTATATTCAATTGAAGTTCAAAACTCAACATTATGAACTACCGTGTCATTACGAGTTTGATTATAATTATAGTATAATTTATACGTTCTAACTTCGTTTATTAAATATATTCGTTATAAAAATTCGAATCTAAGCTCAACCAAATCTCTTACATTATCCAATTCACACAATATCGTCGATTCAACTTAATTTCGATTATTTCAGATTTAAATATATTATTTTATTATTTATAGTAATTAAATATTCAGTATTATTTAATTCAAGTAATTTTAAATTACCACATCAACATTTAAATAATTAAATAAATTAATTATTATATCGCTCAAAATTCGGGTCGTTACAAGCCTAGGTCAAGCCATGGCTCAACACAAAGCTCCAAGTTCAAATACACAGTGTATGACAAAATTCATGAAGCAATTCAAGTACAACATCGTGTAAGTACTGCATGAAGAATCAATAATGGCCTGAGACTCAAACCAAGACAAGTGAACATGCACAAATCAAGACACACACATACATATATGTGTGTGTATATATATACACACACACATACATGAACACGAGCAAGTACTCTATACTCAAATGTTTCAGCAGCACCAAAGTATGAAGCATGCACATGAAAAGAAATGGTATGTACACAACAACAATCATGGAAATAAAACAACAAGGTCCATGATTCTACTAAGTGTAAGAATCAACACTAGACAAACATAAATGTGCATACCAAATGACATAGGGCACTAAAGTATGGAAGTTATCATGCTTCAAATGCATAGCAACTTAGCAAGTGAAGACTGCAAGTCAAGTGAACTAGGGCACATGAACAAAATGGCCAAGTCACAAAAACAAGGAAAGCGACGCAAGCACCAGGCAAGTACAAGAGTAAGTACATGAACAAACCAAATACCAAAAGATTTCAGGCCAGGATGTACACAAGACTCATGTACAAGCACATGACAATAACTCAACAAATGGAACAAGTGTGCAAGCTGCAAATCAAAATGCACAAATACATGGGTGAGCAAACCAGCAAGCACATCAAGGACAAACCGGGGTTCAAATATATATGTGCCCTATATAGCCACAAGTTAGGTGAAGCGATATAGTTCAAGAAAGTGGTAAATACACAAGAGGGCTAAGTGCAACATGAGTTTCAGGTTCGATCAACATGCACTAGTGATGAAAGAATGAAAACAACATGCAAGAAAAAGGGGAGATTGGTTTTGAATTCAAGCAAGAATATATGAAACATTTCAAAACTTTCTGGAAATACAATCCAACATATTTTAGCAAGTTCTTTTTAAATTGAATGGTTCAATAGAAAATCAGGAAAGAAATTATTTTACATTTGTGGCTTAAACAATCTTGGTTTGTTAGTTTGGCAAGGTACATAAATCAATTAAATAATGATTTCACAATTCATCAACAAATGTTTCCAGTTTTAAGTTCTTTTAAAATTGGCAGACAAATTTTTGGAAATGTTTTTCAAACATACAAGAATTCATTTGCGTATTCAAGGGGTGTTTATTTTGCCAAAGTTGAATTCTCGATTTCAAAACATTTTCAGAAAATCGCAAGCATAATATTGGGCATAAAAATAAATCGAAAGTTTCCACGAATCAACAAGCATAATCACACAACCATCAATATTAAGTCATTAGGAAATCAGAGACAATTATAGATTCAAAAACCCTATAAATTACATCTTATTCATCATCGGCAGATCATCAAAAACAAAACAATCCATTCAAAGAATCAAGACAAACAAATCAGAAAAACTCACAAGTTTTTGATTTGAACCAAAGCCAAATCGATCGATTACACACCAACAAGAAATCGGAGCACCAAAGAACAAATACCAGAGGGCATCGCCATTTGGGGTAGAAGCACAAGTTTTGATTTCTGTGGCCATTGAGGAAAAAAGTGAATGCTGGCTTATTTATGTTCAAGTGACAAAGCAAAATCAAAGAAGGGGCGACTTTTATTTTATAAGCGCCACAACTTTTTAAATATGGTTTTTGTATTGTATTGTTTTTATGTTTGTTTTAAGTTTCGTAATCGTCTATAGTTTTCTAGTTTTCTGTAAACTGGGTTCTAGCTATAGGATTTATAGTTAGGGTTATGAATTATGGGTTTGTAATTCGGGAAAATGTGATCTTGGGGATAAAGATCAATGCAGGGTTTTGAGCATAGGATTAGAATAGTTGAGAGCAAGTATCGCGAGTCATAAGAAATTTTTAAGTGGATAGATTATTTTAATTCTAGTAGAAATCTTGGGGAATGCAGCAGTAAGCAGAGGGTTGCCGAAGCTGGGTAAAATATGTGTCATTTACTTTCTACATTTGTTTACTCTATTGTTATCTGTGCTGTGATAATTTTTGTATTCCTCAAAACTACAATAAACCTTGTTCACCCCCTCTCTAGGGTTAATCTAGATCCTACATCGTTATAACAAAGCTATGCTTCAATAAGCCATGATTTGATCATCACTAGCTTATCACTTATGTATGGCACATTGTTCATTCGCCATGCATAACTGATTTCTATCAATATATAACCTCTAAGCTCATACGTCTCAACAAAGGGTGCTCCACCACCAAACAGATATATATTAATAAAGATCAGTGTTATGCAATCAATTACAATGTCAGAAAGACAATCCATACAGGTTCGTCCTGGGTCTGAATGAAACCAAAATCCAAAAAATCTCCAAATACATCCAGACCTTTTGCCACTTATAACCTCGTGTTGGGTGATCATCCCAATTGGCCCAACTGAGACATCAGTAATCAATCTGAATGATGTGAAGATTCACGAATTTCAATTGTCATCTTCAATGTCTTCAATTTCTCAATAACGTCGAACTATTACTTGGAATGGTTTTCAGACATAAATATGATCCCGGTCTTTCCAAATAATAAGCGCAATTTTTAAAAAACACAATTATGGATCACACAAGCTTTCAACCAAATCCCCTTCCATCTTGGATTTTATTAATATAAATTCTTTAAACCCATTTTCAAATTATCAAAATCCATATTTCAAAAATTCATCTCATAACTTTTCTCTTTAAAACACATCTTTTAAATCAAAGGTAATTTAGCTTCAAAAATATTAATTAACTTTTCTGTTTGATAACAAATCCAGTTTCCTTGGACAATCGCTAATCCACTTTTCATAAATTCAACCATAGTTTCCATTTAAAATGATTTCCCAACATTCAATTTTTTAATCTTAATTAAAAGATTATAATTCTTTCCAAATTCCTTGCTTAAATTCAAATCAAAGATTTGATCAAATTCTAAATTACGATATGAATTTCCATAACTCAATCTCATTCGGTTTCAAGAATGATATTATCGAAGATAACATCTTCAACAAGACCCAAATCAATCGATATTGAACATAAGTTACACAGAAACTGTATCTACTTATATTCGATACTAATTCTCATAATCGACGAATATTATAAGCAGAAATGATATAAATATCTTCCAAATTCCTCAAATAATATACGTTTACACCACAGAATTTCATATCAAATATCCGAAGATTATTTCTATCCAACTTATCTCAATTAAATCGGGAAACCCTTATCTTAGTTCGAGAGATTTATCAAACCTTTGATATAGGTTTGGATAAAAATTCATCAACTTATAATCAATATTAATCTCTGTATTCAACTCATACTATAAGCGGAATAACGGTAAACAACCTTCAAAATTCCTCGAATAGTACAATTATCATCTATAGTATTAATATCAAACATCCGGACTTGTGTGTGTTAAAGTATTCTACTAGGCATTTCCGTTGTGAGGATGAAATTTTGGTACAAAGATTTTTAAATCTTGAGTTTAGAAATTCATAATACCATGAAGGAAAGAAAATCTTAACTAACCTCCTGTCCTTTTCGAGGAAGAAAAGTTTTAAGGAGGGGTGAATGTGACGATCCAAATTTTTTTTATCAATTTAAAACTCAATTTTGGGATATAATTTGAATTTTCTAGATATAAAACGGGTTTAATTTAATTTAGATATGGATTTGGAATAATTATAACAAATATAAAATATATTTAAATGTAATTTTGGATAATGATTTTTGGGTAAGTATGTTGGTATAATTTTTAATGAGAATTTATTAAGATTTTCCAAAACATATTTATGGAATTATTTTTAAGTAATTTTTTGCCAAATTTTATCTGTCAAGAAATGATAATTTAAAACATGGTTTATAATTTAATTTGTTAAATAAAATATCATCAAAATTTTGTTGAGAATATGTTAAATATTGTCTTATTTTGTCGGATTAGTCAGATGTTTAAATGGATAAACGATAAGATAAAATGCTTGAAAATAGTAATGGTTGAGAAGCGTTACGAATTTAGTGATGCTTATAAGCGTGATTAAAAGTGTTGATGTCTTGCACATAGTGTTTGGCACATGGTTTTGGCATGACCATGGTTTTTAGATGGTGGTTTTGATATGTGTCATTTTTCAAGCTAATGTGCATCCTATGAGTGACATGTGTCCATGGGAAAAATCACTAAAATACCCTCCATGATGACTATACAAAGGAGTGCATACACCTCCTATATCTCACACCATCTCTACACTTCTTTCCCTCCATCTCCTTCCATACTCTCTTCCCTCTCCACAACTACCATTCGCCACCTCCAAGAGCCAATTCTGGCCTCCACGAGCCTTGCTCCGACCATCTTTCCACCTCCAAAAAACTCATCCAAAACTCTACTTTCCCCTCTCCTATATTCCGCCCTCCTCTCCTCCTCCATTCTCCACCCACACCTACCTATGTAGGCCCCACCCGCCACCAGCCCAGGCTCCACCCTCCCCCATCGCCATGGACCCCACCTCCCCACTTCAAAGTTCGGCCTTCCTTATAATAAAAAATTATTTCTCTATATATACACACACACACGTATGTACGTATATATATATTCGTGTGCGCATTCGGTCAGCATATTAGTGTAAGCGAAGCTCTGTTCAACGGTGTCTGCCAAGCTTGTCTGTAAAAGATTATAAAGCAGTCAGGGTAGGAACTCTTAAATTTGTGCACTAGTTTGGTAAACGTTAACTGGTGAACATTAATTATATTATAATTAACTAACGTTAATTAATTTGGTTATGGATGTTTAATGGTTGATGATTGTTCGTGATGGATAATAGTTGTGTCGTTTACAATACACAAACACACTATTAAACATTAGCGTTATAACGCTTGTGCACAATTATTATTAATTTTAATGATATTGAGAATGGTTGCTATAGATGTTTATATGGTTGTTAGTGTTGTATGACACACACTATGACACATCAATTATGTTGTTCCATTGGCGATTGGTTAAATCTAATCCATCATCGAAAACGTAAATAATATTATATTATTTTGGAAATTTGGTTTCAAAAATTTATTTTCAAATTTGAAATGGTTTTGAAAGGTAAAGAAAATATATACGAACAATTTTCGTAAAGAAGAACATTTTGTTAAACAAGGTTTTGTTTTAAAACGATGAAAATGTTTTTTTTTTAAGTGAAGTTTGTTTTGCTACTTAGGAAATGTTTTAAAAAGGTTGAATATAGTTTATATAAGTATATAATGGTTTTATAAAATATTTGAAAGTATTTTGGAATTAATTTTATATTAAGTTATATTATGGCCAAAATAGGACGTGTCGCGCAACGGTAGTTCACATTTTTGACCGCTAACTTTTAACGACTATAACTTAAGCAAATTAAATCGAATTTTCCTAACACCGGAAACGTTTGGTCCCAAATGTTTTTCAAAGGTTTAAAATTATTAGAATATTTAATATGGAATTTAAATTGACTTAATTAATATTGAAACAGATTTTCAAATTATAAATAAATTGGATATGGTTGGAGATGAATCTTCGGATGTTAGATTTTAACTCGGTAGATGATAACTCTTACTTTTTGAGGAATTTAAAAGGTATTTTATCGGTATTCCACTTATAGTATGGGTTGTATATGGAGATTAAATTGAGGATAAGTTGACGATATTTCTATCCAGATTTAATATCAAAGAGTTGGTAAATCTTTCAAATTAAGATAAGGGTTTCCCGATTTAATTGAGATAAGTTGGATAAAATAATCTTTGGATACTTGATATGAAATTCCGTGGTGTAAATGTATACTATTTGAGGAGTTTGGAAGATATTTATATTGTTATTCTGCTTATAATATTTGTTGATTATGAGAATTATATTGATATCGAATATAAGTTGATGTATAATTTCTGTGTAACTTATGTTCAATATTGATTGAATTGTGTTTGTTGTGGATGGTATCTTCAATAATATCATTCTTTAAACCCGATGAGATTGAGTTGAGGAAATTCATATCGTAATTTGGGGATTTAATCAAATCTTTGATTTGAGGGAATTTTGAAAGCAAGGGGATTTGGAAAAAATCATAAATTCATAATCTTTTAATTAAGATTTAAGAATTGAATCTTAGGTAATTCTTTTACAGTGGGAATCGAGATTGGAATTATGAAATGTGGATTAATGATTTTCAAACGAACTGAGTTTGGATAATAAGTTATTGGATGAAAGAATTTGAGAATAACTTAAGAATGAATCTATAAAAGGTTTTGATTAACTGATTATCGAAGGAGATTTGGTTGAAAGCCTGTGTGATCCATGATTGTGTTTTCTTAATTGCGCTTATTATTTAGAAAGAATGGGATCAGATATATGTCCGAAAACCATTCCAAATAATAATACAATGTTGTGGAGCGATTGAAGACATAGAGATGGCACTAAAGATCGGAACCCTTCATATCGGAAGGACAACTTGCTGAATATGTCGAATGTTTGGCTCTCATTTGCAGATGGATTTTATATTAGTTAAGTGGCAAGTAGTCCTGACGTATTTAAAGGAATTCTGGATTGTTGTTTCGTTCAGACCCAGAACATACTTGTATGGATTGTGTGTCTGACATTGTAATTGACTACGTAGCACTGATCTTTATTAATACATATCTGCTGGTGGTGGAGAATTCATTCTCTTAGCTTAACACCCTTCTATGAGACGTATGAGCTCAGAGGTTATATATTGATAGATATCAGTGATATGAGGTAAATTGACAATGTGACATACTTAAGTGATAAATTATGGATGATCAAATAGTGGCTTATTGAAGCATAGCTTTGTGTATATTGTGACCTCGACAAGCCTCACACCTCGAAAAATGGCCAAAACAGGAAGAAATGCAACAACAGGGTTACAGATGTTTTATCTCCATCTAAATAAAAGGTGTACTATGGTGTGGAGTCCAGGTATTAACCTATATGGAAAACTACTTTTGTGGTTGTGTTGACGCGGGTACCCGATTAAAGGTTGGTAACGACCGGGAGATGACTTACTCAGGTGTACTCTAAGTTATCCATTAAGGGATAACCCGGCCTTGTGTAGCATGAGAAGCATCACTGTTAATCCTCAGACATCCTCCTAGAGGTATTCAAAATTCTATTTGGTAAGGAAGTTCCTTTGCTTGGTCATTTGTTGGAAACCTAATCTGCACTACGAGCCCGTATGGTTTTGATTGTATTACATGTTGATTACTGGTAGGATTATGTCAGTATAATGAGATATGCCATTATGATGGCTAGTTTAATATATTTATTTTCAAAAGATTTTCACACTATGCACTAATAATAATATGAAAGAGGATTTTAACGTATCAAAACCAAAGTTGAATATTGATTTTCACATCTCAAAACCAAACTAATAATAATATAAGTTTTTTAACATTGATTTTACAAAGAATGCGAACTTTGATCATTCGATCTTGATTACAATTGCTGTTATTACTCAAAAGTGCACTTTGATCCTGAGAGAGTGGTGAGGTATTGATACAAAATCAAAACAAAGTTGAATTGACTCAATTTAATTTGAAAATCAGCAGAGTATAGTTATAGGTTTCTTAGAATATGAGAGAGAAGAAGAAATAAGAGTTTTTTCTTTTGTGAATTCATTTTCGAAATAAGACTATTTATAAGAGTGAAGAGAAGTGCCTATTTGTGAAAGGTTACGTCGAAGAGACACTTCGATTCAAATTTTAAATTTAAGACAAAAATTAGTAATTATGTCTGCTTACTGTACTTATATCGACATACATATAGTGCATTTGAAAAATAATTTTGCTTTAAAAAGTTTCAAAGATATAAAACAGTATATAATGATTTGAAACCTTGTAAAACTGTTTACTAAATATATATTTCAAACATAATAACATTTAAGAAATATTATTAAAAATTAATATAAGTAATTAAAATATAGTATATTCATTTAGAAAACAATCAGTATATTAAACTTAAAATATGAATATCAAAATTGTAGTACCAAACTACAATATCAAATTATAATTATTAAAGCACGATTATAATACAAAACAAAAGTTTAAAAATGTTATCCTACTCTGTGAACAGGCCACCCAAAGCCTAAGTATTCTATCAGGATGGCAACTCAGGACTTGAGTATGAGCTGGCAGTGATCATGGTTTGCTTGGATGGATGATGAAGCATTGGAAAACTCAGCATTTGCATGTATGAAGACTTTGGTTCGAATCTAGGCATTCAGATCAGGCCAAACTAAGGCGAATATACCTCACAAGCTGATCGGGTTGGGTCAAGTGAAGCAGGTTGGATCTACCGGAACCCGACCCGGTGGCATGTAACGAAATGGCTTGGCACTTGCTGGAACGCAAGCACCATCTGTCCGGGTCGAGATAGAAGGACCCGACCCCACTTGGAACTCTAGAGCATCTTGACTTTGGGGTCTTGGAACATCACCGGGTCAGATATGACCCACCTTGGTCATTAGTTGCACAGAAGTGCACAGCGTCTTCAGTTCGGGTCAAGGAAGGAGGACCCGACCCGCCTGCTACACACATCGAAATGGTTTGACAACTTGAGCTCTCTCAAGCACTGGGTCAGATATGGCGAAAACGGACCCGCCTGGGATATTTCTTGCGCGTCACACAAAGACCTATTTTTTAGGCATGGAATTCAGATCTACTTCCACTTGGCGACCCACGATCTGAAGACACTTTCTCCATGTTTTCCATTACATCACTGAGATACGCTGGATAGATGACACGTGTCATCCGACCCCGAGCCCTTCTACAACTATAAATACATGGAAACACAACATTTTAGGGATCTTTTGTCTATGTGAAGCTCTGCACTACTCAGCCATGGCTTCTAATCATCTTCTATCTCGAAATAAGAGTGACAAATACGTAATCCGAAATAAATAGTATAGATGATGTTGTAATTGTAATTCTCTATTGAATAAGAGATTATGAAGTGGACATAGGTTCGTTAACGCTGAACCTATATAAAAATGCCGATGTCTTTCTTTTTCTTTCTTTTTCAGTCATTTCTCTATATTTCATGCTCTGGAAACGAATATTTGGGTGTTAGCGCCATTTTTTGGTCTAACATTTTGGTGTTTCACTGAGAACGGATAGACTCTCAATCATAGATCTCCTCATTTACTAATGGATGTCGTAGTTCGTTGAGGGGAGATCCGTATCTGACTTGAACCGATCACATGTCGTGGATGACTGCCTCTTAAAGACTCAGATTCAGATGAATCTATAGGGAAATGGTCACGATGGAGTGAGTGGAAATTCTACACAATCTTGAAAACAGATAACAAATGGGTCGAAGAATTCTGGTCGGTGGCAACCACTTCAAAGTGTCTCGGATCGGCAAAGTCGATGGAAAGTTAAAGTGGCAACGTCTCTATAAGTAGCCTCAGATCAGATGGAATACAAGAGCATCAGATCAAATAGAAATAGAAGACTCCAGGTCGAGCCAACCTTGGATCGAATGTATTCGGTTCGAACAAACACAAACGAACCCAGCTTGGATTGAATGACCCTTTGAGTCGAACAATTTCAATCTGACCCGAAGTGCACATTCATGTGACTTCCTACCAGACCTTCCCGATCCGACCTGACCTTCTCGAACCGACCCGATGACATATCTGAAACGCAACTCAGAGACTTGATTCGACCCAACCGGATACAGCTATTTTTGGGAAAAATTAATTTTTTTTTGATCGTTTTAAAGAAGGCTTGGTCCTCTGAAACTCGAAGACACTCGGACCCCCACTGTTGCTGCGCCTGGACCCTCTGACGACTTGCCTTTGGCTCATAACTCGGCTCACCTTCGGCTCATCATGCATTTTGGCCAATTATAGTCATCAAGTCTTATCAATTGAGATTCAGTGGATAGTCCGAGAATATCAACAACAAATTGGAAACGATTGGGATTCTTCCAAGAGCCAGGACCCCTATCCACTAATGTTGTTCAATGTGAGGAGTCCTTGAGCTGATCCATCATGCTGGCTATGATAGTATATGAGAGAAGGATTGTTTCCTGGCAGCCTCCTTTTCCAAGGTTCCAATGCTGTATAGACTTCACCAATGCAACTGATGCAGTTCCCAAATAAGTAGTGAGCACCTGGTTTACATGAATTAAACTTATTCAACTGGCGGAATCATGAATGACATTGATATGGAGTAGTTTGGGCACTATTCTGGAGATGACTCGGATGATCTTTGCAACGATGGTTCTCAATGATGGGAGACCAGAAAACAACTAAGGATCTTAACACTACAAATCTACACCTCACTTGTATAATGTAATGAAAGTCATATGTCCTGCGGATCACTCCCTGAAGAAGTTAGCGAGCCTTTGCAATACCTATCTGTCATCAACCGCATCGATAACGGTTGATTTCAGCCGGATAAGGGTTAAATCATCATACTTTAGTGCCTAGAATCAAGTACCAGTTGAGCCACCACAGATCATGATTGGACCTATGGATCCTTACGTAAATCATAGCAACTTGACTACTCATCAACCGCCATGTAACCTCAGCATAGAGATGATAGCTCGAGATCAAAGCAAATACGACTCAACCATTAGCTCTCTACTTCATACTTTCGTTTTGACAAAATGCATGGACAATGCTTAGAGTCTCTCGAGCTACGTTACCATATTTAGGCTTACCAAAATAAAGTTTAGGCCAACTAGCTGCTATAACAAGTCCTGCAGCGGCCTATGGCATCAGGAAGATTGCCTCAAATGGAACATCGAGCTAAGTCAATTTGATTTCAATTGCCTTCCAAGGAAGTCTATACGGGGGTAGGCATTGGCAGACTTCATTGCTGAATTCACCACTCCCGAAGAGGAAGTGTTAGGTGAAGAAGATGGCCCCTTATAACAGAAGATGGAATCATGCACTTGGAAGTTGTGCACAGACGGTACTAAAAATGATCGACGGTCCGGCGCCGGAGTCGTGTTAATAACTCCTGAAGGACGGTTCGAAAGGAGTTTCAAGCAAAGGGACCGCGACTTGCGACTTACCTAGAGAAGGTCGAGGTGTTGGACGACTTGGAATGCTATACCATATCTCATATCCCTGGAACGGAAAATCAGAAGTGGACAAACTAGCCAAGTTGGCAAGCTCCGACAACCCAGAAGAGAAGGAGATGGTCCCAATCCAGACGTTAGACACTCCAAGCATTGATCATATGGAACTTGATCCTGTGATGGAGACCAAACCCGAAAGAGAGTCGCCGATGACCCCCATAAAGAACTTCTCGCATAATGGAAGATGTACACGAATGGGACTTCTATCGGTCAACATTTTGTCAATGGAATGTGAAGTTTCACAATTTGATTACCTTCATTGACCATTCGTTGATTAATTCACGCCCCAGACGTAGGGGGAAACTCGGACATCTAAGCATGGATTGCTCATGATTCCACTATCCAGGCCAAAGTTGATGCAACATTACCTTGCATGACCGACTACCTCGGTCTTGCCTTAAGATTGGCGAGTTAAGGGTTTGGAACACTTAGGCTTGGATGTTAATTGATTGTCTACACACCAACTCTTATTCCTGACGTAGTATCGAGGATAAATGCGGATGGACTAGGAACGTCTATCTTCATAGCCCCCGCATCCACTTCTTGACATGGAAAGGGCTAAGCTTCTGCAAGCATGGATTCATTTCTAGCCATATCCTACTTCATAGCATGGAAAGTGAGAAATTTCTATAAGCATGATGTCCTTACTCTCCTGTCGATCTCCATTATAGCACTGACAAGATGAGATGCTACCATTAGCGGTTTTGATCTGATTACCTGACCCTTATTCCTTGCCCTTGACGTGGAGGCAATAAGGCGGTTCAATGGAGATGCAACCTTGTCATTTGCTCACCAGAGTCCGCCTAACCACCTTTGTCATTCCAAGACCCCGATCAAGGTCTATTTATCCTAGGCACTGTTGCCATAAAATAATTTGAAAAGATATTCGTCATCAGCTAAAGACTTTGGCAATCATCCCCTTACATAGACAAGATGAGGCAAAATGGACCTACAAAGAACATGCAATGCCATTTTTGATCAGAATGATATTCATCTCTTTAATAGGATTATTCTTTGACCACGTCTCTGATCTTTGCATGTATTACGAGTTATTGATGTAATTAACTCAGATGAATTTATATGCAGATGGTGTAGGTACCCGGGATTCGGTACCGATCAGACTTCTAATAGCCGCATGCAAAAATTATGGAGCACTGCCATAACGAGCCCGACTGAACTGCTCGTTCACAATGCCATGCCCTCTGTATGAGGAAAGTCGTATTACTAAAGGTGGTCTGATATGACCACCCACTCCTTGGCTCATGCATGCAGACCTCAAGATAATTGTGCATTGATCTTTGCATTGCAAGGTCAGAATCAGACTCAGGATGGACGCAGTTCGATCGTCTATATGGCTCGATCCCATGCTCGATGCCATGAGATTACATGAATCCAAATAAAGGATGCAACACTGCTCCTTGATATGATTACTTTTCAATCATGCATTTTACTTTTACATGCTTCCTGAGTTATTGACATAACTAATTCATGTGATTTGAATGATGCACGTACCCGAAGTTTGGTGCCAATCAGTCCTCCCGCAGATTGATTGGAGGAACGTAAGGATTTGGTGAACGTGAATCGATTGTTCACATGCTCACCCTTCGCTTGACTCCCACAACTTTAATCCTTAAAGCTTGGATAGGAGTATAAATCCAGGACGAGTGTGATAGGCGCGCCAAGATTGAAGGCCACTCGATCCCCAACTCTAACCCTGGCTTACAAAGGGAGAGTATAAAGAATGAACAACGACGTCCATCACACAGACTCCATCCCACAATTCGATGGGACTAGAGAAACTTGATTGACATACACGACAACCTCTAACCCTGAATTGGAAACTAAGAGGTAGTGCCTTGGCAAGTGTGACTCAACCACTTGCCCGACAAACTCCATCTGCCAGAGTGTAGAAGGGAGTATGGACTAAAACCGAGTTCGAGAACGACACTCGAGTTGGTAGAATCCCGCTTTTGGAAATAGAGTGTAGAAGGAAAGCCGAGTCGAATGACACGACCGTTCGCCTAACCAACTCAAACTCTCCCTATTCGAGAGTGAGTATAAACAAAGGCAAGATTGGTGCACCACGATTAGAGACTGCCTTAACCACATGCTTACCTAGGCATACGACAGGAGAGTATAAAAGCAATAAGACCAAATGCTGAAAGAAATGGTTTCGTACCCCACTGAAGGATTGGGGGCAAGATTGAAAGCTGAGCCCACACTCCCTACGTGAGGATTTGGAGCAATGGAATGTCGCTACTAATCAATCCCAAAAAAGCCCTGGCCAGGTAGTTTATTCAAGATTGATTGGGGGCATACACACACATCACACCCCTATGATAGTTGCGGTATGATATGTTATTTATTGCTTAGTTGATTGCAAAAATTTTGATTTGCAGGGATACTGGATGAAAATCCTGGTGTGATGTGTACTATGTATTACTTAGCATAGTAATGTTTTACAATTACATTTGATTGAAATGGATAATAAACTTGCAAACGTATGATATTGCAGGGAAGCTACTTTAATTACTGAGTGCAGATTTATACAAGATTACAGGACAAGAACGCGAGGGCCGCACTCGCAACAACCAGGGCAGGCCAGTGGAAAACAAGCAAAGGGCTACGTCCAGAAGGCTGATGCTAATGCCTAATGCAAAACTTCTCATGCGACTCAAGGCGTCGGCCAAAAAGAGGCCTTGAGAGTGGATTGTTCAATGATGTACCACGCGACTTAAGGCAACGACTGAAAGGAGGCCCTAAGAGTGATATATCAAATCAACATACACTCCCACATGTGACTGACCATAACACAAGAGCAACGACGAGTGTCACCTTGCAAGTACATTGAATGGAAAATGCAACGGGTCGAGCACTCGGATAAGGCAATCACTGAATTTTTGAAAGCAATGTATTTTTTCCATGCATACACATCTAGATTTGAAAGGCCGCTTGAGGACCATGAAACAGATGCAAAGTGAACGTCTATTTGCTAGTCCAAACCGACTTCCCGACTGGATGGCTCACATAAGACCGGACATGGATTAACTGTCCTGTCTCGAACACTTATAGGATGTAATGCAACCGCTTTGTCTACGACCTCTCGCTTGATGCAGGGGGCAAGCAAGAGCACTTGAGGTGATTATGGTCTGACTTTTCACCACTTACTCCAATCTTCAGAGCTTGGATGAGAGACCAGAGATTAGCATGTGCTAAATACCAACAAATCATTTTGCTTCCAACTCTAACTCACGACATGATGAGGGTGTATGAATTCAGAGAAGACACGAATTTGATGCTCACCCCTCAACAAAACCCCCGTGGATGGTGAATGGGATACGAGCTTCGAGCAGCATGATTCAACTCCCCGATGACTCCATGCACATTTACTATTCTTAGAGTTCTGCAGGATCCCATACTATAGCTGAAAGAATGATCCTCAAGATTAACTCGCATATATCTGAGCAGCGGATCATCGTCAAGAATCAAATGACGGAAGCCTGATTGACGGCTGTTGCATATACAAAAACAAGAAGCCCGAGGCCGGCCTCCACCTACTTCAGAACTTCATGCTGGGGGCACCAGTGCTGAGTTGGACAACAGGAAACAACTTCTCAAAGATGGAGGTCAGATTTCCAATGTTATTCGACGCTTCATCAGAGGCGACGCATCTCAACACGACGTGGATAACGTCAATCATAGCCCTTTCAAACGAGACAACATGGATTTGCACAATCCCCCGGACTTCAAACTACCATCTCTAGAGACTTACAATGGCAAGATCAATCCTACCATACATCTGATGCGCTGAATGCATTGTATGGAAGTGTTATCGGCATCGGATAACATCATGGCTAAGGGCTTCCCTCCATTCTTGACTTACATTGTTGCTATAAAATTTTGGTAGCTTGCATCTGAATCGATCAAGCGTTGGAATGCGTTGGTCAACTGCTTCAGTGAGTAGTCAAAGGTCCATATATCTAGACCCAAGAACGTCATGTTACTCACTTCAATCAAACAGAGGTCCGACGAGACCCTGCATTCATTCCTGGAAAGATTCCATGCCGTAGTGGCATCGGTAGATCGACCTGAACCATCTATAGTGTTCATGGAAGTGGTATTAAGTATTCTGGAAAACTCGGGCTTCAAAGTCTTTCTGCATCGTGACCCACCAATAGGCCTTGGTGAATTCACCTCTTAAGTAGACAAATTTCTACGGGAAGAGGATGCAGATTCCGAGAAGGATATTATTGATGTTAACATGGTCAAGGACGGAAGACTGTCCAATTTTAGAAAAGGCAATGACATGGGCAAAGGAAATGTCGCTGCTGAGGACGATAGCAATGTCCAGCCTAGGAGAAGGTCTTGGTACAATAAACTGAACTTAATGCCACACCATTCGACATATACATGGATATGAAAGATTTTATCTGGGATCTTTTCTGGAAAGGCCTAACGTGGCAGTATTGTTGAAGAATCGATGACGTTGTCCATGGTACGTATCGCTGCCATGTAAAGCATCTCGGCTGAAACAAAATCAAAATCTCTCCACAATGAGATTCACCCGGAGATCTTGGTGGATTCTCCCCTAAGGCAGACAAATTCCCACAACAAGATGATACTAACTTTGAGATGGATGATCTCAATGTTTTCATGACAAAGGATGGAGGACTGTCCGACTCTTGCAATGATAAGGGCAAGGGCAGTGCGTCGGAAAAGAATAACAGGATTGTGTGATTCTAGAGAGCCAATTTATTGATCAAGTCAACAATCTTGTTTGTTAAGCTCAATGGAACCGAGTAAGAGAAATAGACTCAACAAGACTGTGCTAGCTATTTCAGACTGCTGAAACATGAATGAAGGGACTCAACTAACTCCTCAACGACATTCATTCGCTCGCATTTTGATGAACTTACTCAACTTCGGGAATGATCCGATGAGAGTAGCTAAATTCACTGAGGCAGAATGAGGCAATCCTCGTTTTTCGACTAAAGTGAAGGAGCGACACTAAAGCGAATGTGATTCGACCATTCACGTATACAACTCCAACTCTTGCTGACTTGAGAAAGAGTACAGAACGACTTGGGTCAACTAAGATTGCCGAACCTGCAGTCCTAACCCAATGCGACAATAGAAAGTATAAAGGCTAAAAGACTGGATGTTCGATTGACTTGGTCCAACCCCCACCAACGCTAAGGGCATAACCACTGACTTCGCTCGTCCTCCATTGATGCTAAAAGCACGAGCGTCGACTTGCAAATGTGACTTCAAAGACTTAATTCGCAACTACATCGAACGGAGAGTGTGATGATCATACTAGACACTGACTTTAATGTTTCCAATAGCATCTCATACTGACTCGTATGTGACAACGGGACTACAAAATGATCTGGAGCAGTCATGGATTTCTTTCAATATGGTCTGATGCGACCATCGGTTTCCGATTTTCTATTGACATGATCCAGAGTAATTGTGGCTTTCGGATTCCTTATTGTTACGATTCGATGCGATCATAAAGTCCTAGATTAATATCTTGATATCGAGATAGTCCAAAGTCGAGTACAAATGACAGATTCATATGCCAATTCTGAGGTGCTCTATCCCGATGGTCCAGATGCTAGCTCAGAGCTTGAAGATTCTTATACTACCCCATGATTTGGACAAATACTTCAAACATTGACTTATATGTGAGAGAAGGTCTGACTCTACAATATGTTTAACTTGCGTAAGAAGACGACGTCGTTTGGCAACGACCTATGCATTTATGATTACATTAGGAAGCCAACGATCCAACATGACTTTTGATGAAGGAATTCAACCTCTTGATTTGACGATGTCTAAACAATTACTTGATCACCTTGACCACTCCGGCCATGGAATTTGGTCTGATAAGCGCCAATGGAAGCAGTGCGATATATGACAAGCCAGTTATACGGGAAAGAGTCTGAGTGGCAGAACTACTCAAGAGGACACAACAATTTGACAAAGCCTTCTCAAGGATGAATTACGTTCCAGAAAGATCCAGATCGACATATTCAAAGCACATCTCATCTACGATATGATGTACTTTGGGGGAGATGTTAGCCTGCTTTGTGAACAGGCCGCCCAAAGCCCGAGTATTCTATCAGGAAGGCTACTCAAGACTTGAGTATGAGCTGGCAGTGATTAACGTTCGCTTGAATGGAGTGATGAAGCATTGGAAAACTCAGCATTTGCATGTATGAAGACTTCGGTTCAGATCTAGGCATTCAAATAGGACCAAACTAATGCAAATATGCCTTATGAGCTGAACGGGTCGGGTCAAGCAAAGTGGGTTGGATCTACCGGAACCCGACCCGGTGACATGTAAGGAAATGGCTTGGCACTTGTTGGAACGCAAGCACCTTCGGTTTGGGTCGAGATAGAAGGACCTGAAACCACTTGGAACTCTATAGCATCTTGACTTTGGGATCTTGGAACATCACCATGTCGAATAAGGTGGAACCCGACCCGCCTTGGACATTAGTTGCACAAAAGTGCACAACATCTTCGGTTCTAAGACACCAGTTCGGGTCAAGGAAGGAGGACCCGACCCGCCTGCTACACACACCAAAATGGTTTGACAACTTGAGCTTTGGCAAGCACCGGGTCGGATATGGCGGAACCCGATCCGCATGGGATATTTCCTGTGCGTTGTACAAAGACCTATTCTTTAGGCGTGGAATTTGAATCTACTTCCACTTGGCGACCCACGATCTGAAGACACTTTCTCCACGTTTTGCACTACATCACTGAGAACCGCTCTACGGATGACACATGTCATCTGACCCGGAGCTTCTCTATAGCTATAAATACATGGAAGCGCAACATTTTTAGGGATCTTTTGGTCATGTGAAGCTCTGCACTACTCAACCATGGCTTCCAATCATCTTCCATCTCAAAATAAGAGCGACAAATATGATTGTAATCTGAAATAAACAGTAGAAATAACGTTGTAATTGTAATTCTCTGTTGAATTAAGAGATTATGAAGTGGACGTAGGCCCGTTAACGCGAACCACTATAAAAATGCAGTCGTGTTGCTTTTTCTTCCTTTTTTCAGTCATTTCTCTATATTTCATGCTTTAGACATGAATATTTGGGTGTTAGTACCATTTCTTGGTCTAACAAAAAATATAACCTAAAAACAAAATATAAGTATAAAAAGTACAGTATAAATATTGAAATAAAAATATACAAGTATAATATCAAAGTATAAAAAGCCAGATATAGATATTAAAATAAAAATATGATTATAATCTTAAAATAAAAATTACTATGATAAAAAGTATTTCAGACTAAAGATATCAAATTTTAAAATTCATTTTTGAAAACACTTTGACAAGTCATTTTGAAAACATTTAGGAATGGTAATATTTTGAAAACATTTCGTAAAAAGACAAAGAGAGATCAGATGAGCATAACTTGTGTTTTAACATTTAATCTACGACTTAATAACTTATTTTAATCATCTTGAATTCTTGAACTCTTTGATACTCATGAATCTTCAATCTCTGGCTCTTGAATTTTGATATCAACAACAATTTGGATCTTCTATCATAATACTGTAGAGTATTCATTATCGACGTCTGCCTGTTAACATATACTATATACAATATATATCTAGATGATCGTTGGTACATGTATAAATATATTTTATGTCATTATCTGAGTTTTTAATCATTAAAACTACCATATATGGTACGTGTTCAGTTAAAGCGCTTAGCAGATCCAATGCGGCAGAGGTCCAAAAAGTCATAGTGGAGATAAAGCGAGAAAATAGCAGGATATAGCGGGTGACTCTAAAATAGCATATGTAACTCATTCGTAATGTAAATACAATGGAAAAACAATAATTAAATGAAAAACATCACCTAGTTTAACTATAATTAGTACATTCTTACTTTTAAACAAAAACATGTACAAATATTTGTAAATAAACATAAACTGCTGTTTAACTTAATTAAATTTTATAGAATATATATTTTTTGTTTCTAAAAATATATCTTTATTAATAATTCTCTTGGAAACACATATTTTTGGTCCGACCGTGAAGTGCCCAAATTGCCCTATATATATTCAATTTTCTCTAAAAACTCTACTGCTTTTTCCTTAAAAATAGCATCCTCTATAATTGCGTGATTTTTTTTCTTACAGAACTCACGGCAAACAAGAAATAATTCATGTTTTGAATAATTCAATATAGCACTTTAACGCATATTGTTTTACCAGGGTATTTTAAAAATGCGGCTTGACATATTCCTCCCTAAAACTTTGCACCTTTGCAGCATATTTATGACCATACTGTAGGGACTTATATTTTGTATTAAAATAAAATTTGTAATGCGGCTTGACCTATTCCTCCCTAAAACTTTGCAGCATATTACTACTTCTGAGTTTTTGAAATTCACGCAGGTTCTAAACAAAGTTAAATATAGGCGCATATATATTTTTAAGGGGTACTTGAGAAATAAATACTACCTTTTCTTCGGCCTTGGACCTTTTCAATCCTTCATACAGTATTATCCCACTTAACTAGGCTTCTAGAAACCACGCCACTGCCCTATAAATACAACTCCATATCCACAACAATTCATATATCTCCCCTACAGATTCTTTCCCACCACTCTCTCATACTATCTACATATCTTTCTACATCACTATTTCCAGAAACTGTGTAAATTGCAGAATACACGGGTTAGCAACAATTTCTTTCTCTTGAGTTTATAAATTATGCAATATTTCTTCAATTCATATGCGAACATATATAAAAACACAATAATTCATAAACAACAATTCAATCGCAAAGCGCGTGTCATCATCACGCGCGAAGCGCGTGCCACGACCACGCGCGAAGCGCGTGGCCACGACCACGCGCGAAGCGCGTGCCGTTACGCTTATTAAAAAATTCAATTGAAAAACCTAATTTCATAAAAAAAATTGAAATAAAAGGGTACTTAATTACAATAAACATATTACAAAGATAGGAAAGACCTGGTTATAAATGACGACTCGAAAACAAAACGAATACTGTACTAAGAATATTAAACCCAGCTCTTCACCATAGTCACAAAAAAGAAACAAACATAGATACATTCCTACAAAGAAAACACAGAAACGAACTACAAACTATTAGAAGCCAAACTGCATAACAGCACTGCACGGGCATACTTGCCAACTCCAATACCCATTTCTAAAATCAAAACCGGAAACACTTAAGACAAGCACCAAATGTCTCTAGCAACAAGCCATGCCATACCGCAACATCTAGCAGGTACATATAAGCCACATGAGAAATATATGTTGCAAATCCAAACAGAAAAACCTCCAACCAAAACTGGGCACAAACTACCATGGATAATACAAACCCCTTTGCCAACAGAATGAGACTAATCCATGCAAGGCAACACCAACAAAAACCATAGCAAAGAAGAAATAACCAGCTGATACTAAGAGAAGAGAAAATCAACTACAAACAATAAATGAATCAAATAAAGTACAAAAAGAAGAGAGCTTACTTTTTAGTAATACCCCCACCGATAACTCCACCATTCAAACCACTCTCTTCTTTAGCTTTCTTTGTTTTAGATCGAATTTGAAATTGTGACATCAATTTTACCCATTCAGGATTCGTCTCTACTAATGGCTTATCACTTATCATCCTAGTACTTCCTTTTACCTTTTTATTTTTGAATTTAACTCTCCTCCATTTAAAATTATTATTCGAACTGTCTGATTCATCCACAATTGAGTCTTACAAGAAAAATCTTCGCTGTCATGCATATCACTGCACTCACCTAAATCTGCCTTCTCGTCACCTTCATTCTTATCATAACAATTACTAATATCCCTTACCTTATCGTTCACTTGCTTACTTATAATGCATAGATGTCATTGTTCAGTTCATTTCTTTCATCAAAGATATAGCGGAAATAACGTATTATAGCGAAAATAACTGGATATACCGGGAACAGTCGAATATAGCGGGGCTTAAAACAAATAGGCTATATCAAGGGTTATTTAGAAAAAATGTAGTGGTGGTAACTCGCTACGGGGCATAGTGGGGTTATAGCGGAATATTAACTGCAAAACATGGTACTAATATATAACTGTTGTAATACATATAAGTGAATATGCGTTTATCATATTATATTTAGTCCCACATTTTGGGAGTAAGGCTAACATCAGCTCCAAAGCCAATATATAAGGGAGCCAATGTAATAGAATTATGTACACTGAATCAAGAGAAATAAAAAGCTTCCTCCTTTATCTCTTATGTTCTCTCTAATGTCTTCTCTTTTATTATATGTTCTGTATTATTTTACAACACGTTATCAGCACGAGATTCTTTTATTGTTATTTGCTGAGATCTTCTAGATCTACATCTATGAATTTGTCATGTAAGTAATTTTTATTTGAGAATATTTGATCAATGGATCCATATTTTTTTTGTAGATCTAGATTATGTTCCAGTGGATCAAACTTTTTAGATCTAATTATTTTTCGCTTAGTGGTTTTTAGATATTCATATTTGATCTGGTATTATTGTATACCAAATATATTTTTAGGAAGATCCATTCATTTTTTTTATAATATTATATATGGATCTTTTACCCCATACGCTATACATAAATAATCTTCATTTGCTACTTTATCTCTTCAATAACAGAGAAGCCATTGATAATAGGTATGCATATATGTAAACTGCAGGCTGCTTCTTATTTAATCTAATGCTTGCTGTACAACTTCAACTTTGTAATAATAGACTACCTATTCTCTTTTTTTTAATGCTTCATCTCGCAAGATGAGATGCTTTAAATACTTAGAATTACATTTCCATGTATGGCTTACTTTTATATGCTTTTTCATCTTTCAATATAAGCAAGCTGCTTGTTAGCTGACATATGTATTACTGTGGCCATTATTTTTGTTATATGGTGTATGGCTCCTTGACGGTTTATATTGTTTCATTATTGTAATTAGTTCATTATAAATGTATAGAGAAAGACTTGCAAATTAGGATTTTTTTATGATTCTGTGCCGTAATATATTCAATTTAATTATAGAATATGTATACTGATATGTGAATTTTGTTTAATTAAGCATCTGCAAAAAAATTTTGTGTAGTTCACAAAAATGTCAAATACTGAGATTCATTTACAATCTCAATGCTTAGAGGATACCATTAAAAATGGTAATACTATGTCCCAGCAGGACAAAGCAAAGGCTCTGATATTTTTTAAGATGCCACATCCGCGATGATCTAAATATTTAACTGAAAAAGATCCTATCCACTTATGGAACTCCCTGAAGGAGCGTTATGACCACCAGAAGACGGTCATACTTCCAAACACAAGGCAAGAGTGGTTGAACCTGAAGTTCACATGCAAATGACCTGAAGTTCATATGACCTAAAGTTCATATACAAATCCTTTCAAATGAGGGACCTAAAGTTCCGAGGAACCTGAAGTTCCGAGGAACCTGAAGTTCCGAGGAACCTGAAGTTCCGAGGAACCTGAAGTTCATATTCAATTGAGAAACATGAAATAAAACATAAAAGCCTATAATTGCATTTAATATTTGCTTATAGCAAATGACCAATAATAGGAAAGGATTTGAAAAATCAATGAAAGGAGAAGTTTTAACAAGAGGAAAAAACATTATATTCCAACTTTATGCTACAAATAATTTCTTGAAGAAACTTATTATTGGAAGAGATCATTACATTTATAATCAATACTATTTTCTTGAAGAAAAATAGTAAAATGACTCTCATATGTGAAAAAAAGAAGAAAAAGGGGCACTTTCTAGAAAAGTTGCTTCAATTTAAAAATATATAATAACATTATATGAATTATGATAAAACTTGAAGTTTTATTATAGTCGTATTATGTTTCTAGAAGAAATAATTTATTGTTTCTTGGGAAAACTTTTATAAAGAAAATATGCATCCTGAAGATCATATTAAGTTAAGATCTAAATACTGATCTAAATTTTGCACACCGGAACTGAATGCAAAAGTAATTTTTGTTATAAAATGGAAAACTTAGAACCTGTAGTTTCTATGATGGTAACAAGTAGCCTGAAACTCAATATGTGATTCATTTCCTTTCAGCATGTATTAGTTTGAAACTTTTGCTTATTTGCCTTTCTTTTTAGCTTGTGCTTATGGAATTGCAGAAATAATATGTAATGTTGGACATGATAAGTAGTTTATTCCCATGGACATTTATTTGTATTTATAAGTTATTTCAGTTATCAACTAGCTGTATTGCTTTTAATTCTTAAGGTATGGATCGACAGTGTTTAAGTGATGATATATGTCTGGTTGATTGTGGAACTATTCATACAATATTGAAAAACCCGAAGTTTTTCTTTGAATTATCCAAAAATGTTTCATATAAAGTTTCAAATATAATTGGTTCAGCCAATATAATTGAAGGGTCCAGAAGAGCCCATGTAGTGTTACCAAATGGTACACATATATTCATTTAAAATGCACTATATTCAAGCAATTCTAAAAGAAATCTGCTTGGCATCAAAGATATAAGAATGAATGGATATCATAAATGAAAACAACAAAGAATATCTTTGTGTTATTTCTAAAATTGAAAGCCAGAAGCTTATTTTAGAAAAATTTGGTACAATTTCAACTGGACTATACTTTACCAAAATTGGCATAGTTGAATCTCATTTTATAAACATGAGCTAGAAGCTCACAGATACAAAGAAATTGATTCTTTGGCATGATCATTTAGGTCATTCCGGATCAACTATGATCGTTTACATAAATAAAAAATATGTTCCCTGAAGGAATATCATACACTCCAGAAGTAGTGATTTCTTTTCTTGAATCTTATTTTTATTTATTGCATCTAATTTCGTTACTGCATTTAAAGTTTGATATGTATTTTTGTATATTGATATGATATTTCAATAGTTTGTATGGAGGAGATAAGTTCATCCCAGAAGCGGTGATAACAAAATATCTTTAGAGGATATTTGTATATTTGGAAATGATAAGATATCTCTACAAGAGATTCGTTTATATGAAAATAATAAAATATCTCCGGAAGAGATTTCTACAATTAAAAAGCGATATTAAAACTCCATCAACTTAACAACTTGAAGTTGTTTATATATTTATTTGGACCAGAAGTTCGATATGTTTTCAAACTATAAGTTTTGAACATTATCATACGATCCTGAAGAATTTGTAATGACATTGATCAGTACATTGAAATCAATAGTTTGATCTTTGTAATAATTTATTCTAAAATCACTAACTCAAATGAGAAAGACTATGCAAATTTATAATACGTGGACGCACGTATTTATATATTCATATCAGTAAATATTTAACTAACAACCTAAAGTTTTTTATAAGCATTTTTTATAGATTATGCATAAATATTATTTCGTGATTTAAATTGCAGTCAACATGAATGTTGAATGACCTGAAGTCATATGTGTATTCAAATAACCTATATAATAAGAAAATTCCTCCAATATTGCTAGATCAATGAAAGAGAATAAGTAATAAAACAAAATGATGAATGCATCTTATCGACTAATTAAAGGGTTATCCTCCAACAACGGATATACATATAAAATACTTGCCAGCAGCAATGTGATAATGGATAAAAATGAGAATCCCATGATGATTATTATTTAGTGTGACAATGTTTGTCAACATTGAGGGGGAGAATAAAGGGATACAATTTCATTTTGAGTATCAGTATAATTGACACACGAATAAATTATAAATAATATCCCTTGTAGACTTGCTTCAATATATATTTGAATCCCTGAAGGATCAAAATGCATAAACCACATTTAAAGATTGGTTTAAAAGTCAGTTCGAGACACTTTTGAAGTAAGTAATAAAGATGCCAGATGAAGGAGGTGAGTGTTCTTAAAGAAACACCTAAGGAGTCTCTTGAAGAGATCCATGACATAATTGTCAAATAACCCCAGAAGTGGTTTAGGTACCTAAAATAGATAAATAAAGAGATCTCAATAAATTATATATAGAACTGACAATATATAATCATCGATGATAAATTATAAAAGTAAAGCGCTTATGTTAAATCATGATTGGCCATCATGAATCATTCTCTAATTGAGAAATGTGGACCTGTAGTCCACAAAGTAGTGAATAAATCTCGAAGGTACGAATATTTGTTAAATCACACTAAATGATGAAAGAATATTAGTTCCTGAAGAACATAAACTACTTTGTTGGTTATATAAAATATAAAGAACAAAGAAAGTTGATTACAACATTCTTTTAAGTATTGTTATAATGAAAATCATGATATAATTCATGATGAGTAGATTATTTCCTGCTTTTAAGTATTATTGTAATGAAACATTTAATATACTTTTGAGTATAGTTGCAATATGTAAAATTCATTGAAGTGTACAGGTTCCTGAATAACATAAATAACTTTAGTGATTATAAAGAATGCAAAGAACATAGAATATAGATTACAACATACTTCTAAGTATTGTTGTAATGAAAATCTTGATATAATTCAAGATGAGTAGATTACTTCCTGCTTATAAGTATTGCTATAATGAAACTATTATTGTTCATTACAAATGTATTGCAGTGTGCAAACCTGATTAAAGCACAAAATTGTAAACACTCGAAGTGTATAACAAGTAAGCGCAAACAAAAGGTGTTTTAAATAAGAAAACATGCCTGAAGCATGAAAATGCACACAAAAGTCTTTTAAGAAAAGTTCATTAAGAATTTTCTTGTGATGTTGTACACTTTTCCCTTCACTTTGGTTTTTCCCCATAGGGTTTTCCATCGTGAAGGTTTTAATGAGGCAAATGTTAATAAATGATGAACGTCAGAAGTATGAAGAGTAAAGATTATTATCTCTTGAGTTTATTTTCTATACAAGATTTGTTTAAGTAATATTATCAATGAGATATATATTTATGGATCCAGAAGTATCTATAACGAAATTGAGTTATCAAAAAGTATGCACTCTTTTTCTTTAACTAAGATTTTTCCCACCGGGTTTTTCTTAGTAAAGTTCTAATGAGATATTATATTGATCCAGAAGTATCATCCTCAAAGTAATATTGAAAGTTGTAACGAGACATTATCTTGATCTAGAAGAATCAAGCACCACATCAAGGAATAACATCTCAAATATGTTATTTAAGTTAATCTGTATTTTTATCCCTAACTAAGGTTTTTCCCACTGGGTTTTCCTTTGTAAGGTTTTTACTGAAGAATTATATTGATGCAGAAGTATCATTCTACATTTAATGTAGTAAATTATTGAAAATATGTTTTTGTACTCTTTTTCCTTCACTAAGATTTTTCCTATAGGGTTTTTCTTAGTAAGGTTTTAATGAGGCATTAAATCGATCCTGAAGTATCGAACTCTTATAAGAAATATCATTTTAATATGAAAATATCTAAGAGGGGGAGCAATAATTTTTCAAGGTGGATAATTTCAAGCTACTATTAGAGCACTCAAGAATTTGAAGACACATATTCGATGAGGAGTGTTAAAGTTACCTTTCTGATCCACATAAAGCAAAATCACAAACTGGATATGTGTTTACAAACAACAATGCATCTATTTCACGAAAGTCTACAAAACAAACATTGGAAGCAACATCATCCAATCATTCTGAAATTTTAGCACTACATGAAGCGAGTCGATAATGTGTTTGGTTAAGGTCATTAATTGAACATATTCGAAGCACATGTCAACTTCCCTTAACTACAGAAAGATCAACTATTATTTATGAGGACAATGCAGCATGCGTAGCTCAGATTCAAGCAGGATATATCAAGGGTGATAGGACAAAACATACTTCTCCTAAATTCTTTTTCACATATGAGCTTCAAAAGGACAATAAGATAGAAGTGAAGCAAATCCAATCTTAAGAAAATCCAGCAGATCTATTCATAAAGGCACTTCCAAAATCAACATTGCAGAAGATGATATATAAAATTGGTATGCGCCGCTTGCATCACCAAACTATTTGAATAATGCGTTACGAATCAGGGGGAGCATATATTATGCTGTAATGCACTCTTTTCCTTCACTAATATTTTACCCACTGGGTTTTTATTAGTAAGGTTTTTAACGAGGCATTATTTTGATCTAGAAGTATCAACCCTCATTGGAACATTGTCAATATGTTTCCTGAAGATGAAATAAAAATTGTACTCTTTTCCTTGTTTATGATTTTTCCTACAGGGTTTTTTATAAAAAGGTTTTTAATGAGGCAATTAATCTTATCATCTTTACATACGCATATTCAAGGGGGAGTGTTGTAATACATATAAGTGATTATGCATTTATCATATTATATTTAGTCCCACATTTTGGGAGTAAGGCTAACATCAGCTCCAAAGCCAATATATAAGGGAGCCAATGTAATAGAATTATGTACATTGAATCAAGAAAAATAAAAAGCTTCCTCCTTTATCTCTTATGTTCTCTCTAATGTCTTCTCTTTTATTATCTGTTCTGTATTATTTTACAACAATAACATTTTCTTTCTTTTTTTGAATAGATAACGTACTTAAAAATTGCTAGTACTTACGACATAGTATAAAAATTAAAAAAATATAAGGAAAATTTATATGAGAAGTTACCTCATAATATAAGAGTTTTATCTCTTTATCTATATTCCACTTCCTAGTAAATTTTTGAGACATCCCTAAAGACACATATTGGGGCATTAGCAAGGAAAAATAACAACTGTATATCTACTTATGTACTGAATTTTTTAAGACAAACATCCGATTTCATGATAAACTTATCATCGTATAAGCTTTACAACAATGTCACAAAAAAAAATCTTGTTATTTATTTAGATTGATAAGAGAAATAAAAAAACAGAAATGGAATTATCATCGAATGAAGCAAATAAATGAAATTGTGATTTTGTAATTAGGAAAAATGGAATTATGATTTTCTTGTTCTCACACCAGTCCCATGACTGACTCAGAGTTTATTGTTTCTCACCTAAACTCTGGTTGCTCGTATTTTCCACACGGACAGATAGTAGTTTTGGTTCTGCAGATATTTTATAGAGCAGGATCCTGAATTAAAGCTAATGCTGTGTCCAGAACATTTGATAGTCTTTCGCTGAATGTAATTATTTTTCTGCTGTGCATTGTAATTTATTATTCTCTGGCATTTGTGATGTACTTCGATATATTTTGTACTATGTTGTAACAGTGTCATGATGTTAACGAGAAGTTCCTTTTGTTCTGTGATAATGTGTTGGAACCCCAAGCGATACGTCTTGTTGATCGGTTTAAGTCGGTTTAACGATCGATTTGAATCGAGCGGCAGAGCGGATAGTTAAATCTCGTTTATGAAAAACAAAAAGAAAATAGTAAATAAATGATTAAGACAATTAAATAGCTAACACATTGCATTAGATGAAATTTTAGAAAAACTGAAAATGAATTGTCACGAAATGTACGTTAAGCTTTCGTATAATTTATATTACTTTCGTTGTAAGATCTGCAAATGTATAACATTTAAAGTAAATATTTATATATGTACCATATAAACCATTGAAAACCCAATGATACTTCTTGACATAATTTGCCAGTTTGAACATCGTTTCTAAACATTGAGTCGATGCAAATGAAGAATCAAATTGTAGCATCATATTTAACCAGTGTGACACAAATTTTTGCTATGTTTACCATGAAACACCTTTTTTTTCCGCTGTAGTTGGCGGGAAATAACCAACCGTAGCACAAATCTGTATGCCTTTAACAGCGCAATTATTTTTGTGGATGAGCGTTTGGTTAGTTCGATTTATCCAATGATGAAAATTGTTGACCCGAACTAAAACCAGTGGAAATAAAAACCAAACCAAGCCAGCAAAGTTAGAATTGGTTGGTATGGTTGATTATCCAGTTTAATCGAACTAAAAGTATTTTACATTTATTGTTTGGAATATTCATTGTAATTTAAAATAAAATGTAAATGCATAATTAAAGTATTCTTATATATCATTCTTATGTTTTTTAAAAATAATTTTGACAGGTAAATGATAATTAAAATTTATTTGAATTACTAAACTATTCAAAAAATTCTTGTAAATATATTAACATTTCAGTTAATTCCGCTAAAATGATAGACAAACTAAATTTTTGCATGAATCAATTATAAATTAATACAGTTTTAAAATCTATATCAAAGTGTTCAATATAGATTGTTTTGATTCATTTCATTCCTACTTATTAGTGTTTTGAGCATTCAAAATTGTTTGTTTTGATTTATTTCATCCCTACTTGTTAATGTTTCCAGTATCACATTCAAATTCTGTCACGTTCAATTTTTTCGGTATAACGAAGTCGACATGGCCCTGTAATCTGCCTATGCACAAAACTGGTTATCGACCTGGATAATATGGGTCTTGCTATTCACACCCCATTGATTGCTTTTCACCTTCCGATTAAAATTTTAAAATTTCATTTTCAAACTTGCCCTTTAACAACCAATTAGATAGCTTGTCTAATGTTGCAAAATGATTAAAAAAATAATAATTCCAACTATACATATGGGTGTTCGATGCTAAATTGCAATCTATAATTAAATTTAAAATCGGCATTATACATGATCTTTATGAAAAAATAGAAATTACAAATAATGATTAAAAAAATAAAACAATTATTAAAAATTTAAAAACTGTATGTGTATCATTATGCATTTTGAGATCGAGTATGTTAGTAGTATACAAAAATTGTAAAGATCTAAACAGTAAATAAATAAATCATTAATATGGATAATATTGTTCAAATAAATCGACATTGTAATAATAGCATTTTTGAATTAAACGGTGTGGGGAGAGTAAATGATGCGGTGCATATTTTATTTTTTAGTTAGTGGGGTTGAATAACAATTGTCGGGTGTTAATATACACACCCAGATAATATAGGGCATTGTTATTGACACTCAAAATTTTGTTAAGGAACGACCAATTTTTCTTTTTTAAAAAAAATGTTAAGGGGAGTACCAACGATGGAAGTAGCCCCTTAACAAATAAATGTAATTTTACATTATTATCCATTTAGTCCCTTAACAAATAAAGGTAATTTTACCTTAACAAATATTGCAAGAGCCATAGTAATTTTTTTTCGATTTGCATATATCGATTTTTTTAAAACCCTAAAGGATAAGCGTTTTCGGAGGAATATTATCGATTTTTTTTTTTTTTTGTCGACATATATATGCTGAATTTTATAATTACAAAGGAAATACACCGAAATAATTATTAGCTTTCGATATATCACTGTCGAATACATACATAATTGATTACATGCTGCATTCGGTGCAGTAGCGACGAACTGCTTATTTTAATTCGGTTTCCTTTATCGAATAAGTTTTTAAAAAAAATCTAATTTGAAGGGACAATCCGAGAATATTGAGTAGTATGAAATAATATATTTGTGTAGCCCCTTAACAATTTTTCAAACAGCGGAGTGTTTTTTAAAAAGACAACCCCCGACAATAGTTGGAACACCCGTAATATAACCCCAGGCTCTCAGCACCAACTGACGACTTCAGATTAAGTCATGGCGGCAGCAGAAACTCAAGATCTAAACATGGAAGATAGTGATCGATTCCAGTTGCGAAAACTCGAGCTAAACGACAAATCAAAAGGCTTCCTTCAACTCCTTTCTCAACTTTCCCCATGTCCAGAAATATCCTCTTCTCAGTTCGAGCTTCGATTCAACGAGGTGACTTCACTTTCAGATGACCACCTTATTGTCGTCGTTGAGGATCGGATTTCGCACAAAATCGTAGCCAC
The DNA here is from genome assembly GCA_030737875.1 of Allium sativum. Lineage (NCBI taxonomy): Eukaryota > Viridiplantae > Streptophyta > Magnoliopsida > Asparagales > Amaryllidaceae > Allium > Allium sativum. The sequence continues at coordinate 372,806,492 of CM060924.1, read as the reverse complement.
AGGATCTGTGTTCATAGAGAAGAAGTTCTTACGAGGCTGTGGAAAAGTAGGGCATATCGAGGACGTAGTGGTAGACGGTGAAGTGCGGGGAAAGAAGCTGGGTCAGAGGGTTGTGGGGTTTCTTTCGGAACACGCAAAGAGAATGGGCTGCTATAAGGTTATTCTGGACTGTGGCGAGGGTTTGAGAGGGTTTTATTCGAAATGTGGGTTTGTGGAGAAGAATGTACAGATGGCTATTTATTTTTGAATTAAGGTGTGCCTTCATTTTAAGAATTCCAGATATAAAATGATGTTGAAGTGCATTGTTTGGAGAATTTATATGCAATACATATGTTCTTAGCTGTCCAGTGATAATTTGGTTGAAACGATCCTTACAACATATCTACCGGATCCTAAATTTTACATGAGATTTTCCATTCCGACCAATCCATTCACACGCTTGCCCACACTCTTCATAGCCAGTAAATCATATCCTATAACATTGCCAAACAAGATAGTGAACTTACTGCAAAAAGAAGCTGATTTGTCCAAATGTTTTCATCGCTTATTGATTTGGAACACACACTTTGTGCATATATACATGCACTAGGATACCATGGATTCTTGTTTTATCACTGTTATGTATTAGTGGGGGTGCGTTCTTATTTGTGTGCTTGTGTGTATCAATACTTACATGGAGACACATATGAAGTACACACGAGCTGAAAATTAAGTTTAAAAGGGGAACACATATGCTTTTTCCTTGGAGATCTTGGAGATAGTTTCAAATAATGCAAATGATAATCACTTTCATGCTTTTCAGGCATGGTAGCTTACCTCTTGTTTTCACCTTCTTAGAGTAATAAAATATCAGTAACTAGTACATTGTTGCTTTGTAAACTACAGCCTATATTTCCTGCATGTGGGAACAAACAGCGTAACATTGTCAAATTTAGTATTTTGATAAACCGATACCGATACATTTCGAATGAAATTTAGTATTTTGTTTAATATTAACTAATCTACAATGGGATATCATGAGTTTGTTTGTATTTGGAAGCAACTACAGAGACAAAATTGCTAGAAACAGGCATTTTAATACTTATAAGAGGCATCAAGCCTAAATGAGTGCATGTATTGTGTCTATGAACTCGTTTATATGTTTAGATAGCAAGTCCCATCTAGGCGGACTAGGCAAAATGGTGATGCTAGCCTAAAGCCTAGATGGGGTCTAGACGGGAGCCTAGAATGATTTTTACAACGAATGACTTAAAGGATGTCCTTCTTAATATAAAACTTCTTTTCGTTGGTCATGTTTTATCACTCTCTTTATTTAACCAACTACAAGTTATTTTTCATAATTCTAGTCACTCATCAAGGATTTGAAAAGGATGTCTTCATAAACTATAGCGTTTGTTATATATATATATATATATATATATATATATATGTATTTATATATATATATATATATATGTATATATATATACACACACACACACACATACGAGGAGCATTCCATGACACCCCTGTTTTGCAGCACCCATACTGTATTGTGAACTACGGTAATCCAAATCTAACGAAAATTTGTAGATGTTCAATCTGCATATGTTATCATCTGTCCAAAATTTGATTTCCTTCCGACATTCGTAGAATAATATATTTGAGATTCAAATTTAACGGTTCGAATAAATGTTTGAACCGTGAATAATTGAGCTAAGATTTTGAAAATGTTACGAATGTCGGAACGAGCATAAATCTTGGATAGATGATAATTTATATATTGGATTTAACATCTACAAATTCATTGATTTGGATTACCGTAGTTCACGATACGGTAGGGGTGCCCCACAAGCGCTATATATATATATATATATATATATATATATATATATATATATATATATATATATATATATAAGAGCGTCTATTTGAACACAAGTTGATGACACAAAATTGAATACACAAATTGTGGACCATTTGGTTTGTTCGTCTTTAAATGAAAGGTGGAATTCAGGAGGATCTAACGGTCCACAATTTGTATATCAAATTTTGCGTCATTAAATTGTGTTCAAATAGATTTTTCCATACACACACACACACACACACACACACACACACACACATATATATATATATATATATATATATATATATATATATATATATATAGCATGTATGTTCAACCCTATGTATCATGTAATATTCACCTGCGGTATAGGATACCCTGTCTGTGGGCCAAAATAGAAACATGAAACTGGACACAATAAGATGCGTTATGCTTGTAATGCTTTTCTGCTATTTTTTTCTCTAATGCTATGCTGTAGTTTCGAAGCAACACCTTGCTATGGTAATGTATATTTTCATTCTTCTCCGGGCAATGGCCCAACTAAATTGATGGAGTTTTGATTTCTGTGCCTACACTAAAATGAAATAGAACCAAAATGCTGCTTAAACGTTTTGAAAATTTCTGGCACAAAAATGCTGATTTTATTGAAATTTAAAAGATAGAACTGTGGTAACATCATAGTTAGATAGTCATGTTCAGTGAATGATATTTTTGGAAGAGAGCTAAAATAACCAGTGAATAAAATCCCAAGGATACATTGAGCGGGTATTTAGTACACTCCAGCTCTGCATTTTCATTGTTGTTATAAAAATGAAGTCCAAGAGTGGTTATTTGAGTATGAGTAACATAAAAGTAAGACTGTTAAAACTGCTATCATATTGATTCTAATAGTAAGTTAAAACTGAAAACTGTTATTTTACTAATACAATTTATGATCATTGGACCATTGATATACAGATGGATTGTTAAACAAATGACTGGTATGGATGAATTCACTAATATACAAAACTTTTTCTTTTATTAAAGCTTCGATATTGATAAATAATTATTATTTTATTACTTGTACTAATACAATAATGGATATCAACATGTTGATTTTTAGCAAAAATAGTAATTTTTCTTGATTCACCACAAGTTATTTACAACATTCGGAAAAATAGTTTGGTGATCCTCAAACTTAGAAATTCGGAAAGAAAAGCATCATCATAAAAATGATTATAAGCATCTTAAAATGTGATATATATTGGAAATTGCCATTGGTCAGGATAACTAAAACCAATAAAATAAAATAAAATAAATGGTTGGTAAATTTAATTTTACAGTAGATTAGACATTTTCTCATTGCTGCATTCGCTGATAATAATAGTAAATTTATCATTAGCAACAATTATTTCACCATTAACAATGGTATATTTACCATGAACACACCGATAAATTTGATATACAAATGTTGCTTAGCATTGGTTACCACTTGCCTATTAATCGTAGGACGAAAATCGTACTTAGAACATGAAACTCGGAATTAGTTGTGGGACGTAGCATGTGGGTACTTTTGAGTTGCGGCAGTCATAAACCTCTCCCGCAATAAGGTCTCCGACGGCGTGGTTTTGGCATCTATTTATGATGATTATCTTCGTTGTCTTTTTCCTAATTACGTTGGGTTTTTGGTATATATTGCATGTTTGTCAAATTCTGGATATTTAATTCATCGCGAATACAATTACAAGTACTCCCTAGCCAGATATGATATTGTGAGATTTGAAAAAATTATGTTGTTTTTCGTCGTATTAATGGAACATGTTATTTATATGTGCTTAAGATGGAACATACATTGATACCTAAATGCAGAACGCTTGCCGTGCATGTGGTATCCATGGTTTGATGACCTCAAACTCAGTGTTCCACTGTTGCCTTGTTTGTTTCTTAGTTTCACTTGTTAACTATCGATGATTGTCTTTTTTCTTTTTTTCTTTTTCATATAACGAATCTGTTGTTTACTTACCCTTACCTGGTCACCTAAACCACCTGCAGTTACTCTAAGGCGGTAGAGGAATGTTGCTACACTGTATTTTTCTTGGGTTTATTGTCATAATATCTTACATTTATTCGAAATACCTGTGAACTCAACAATGTGTAATAAATACATGGTCTCTGAATTATTACATCAATCCTACTAATGATGCATTGGGTATTAGATCAAAAACCTAAGACCAGTGTCTCTTATTATATCATAACAAATTTTCATGTTTAAATTTATAATATGCATCCTATGTCTGATGTAGTTAGTTAAACTAGGATATGATCCTCCTTAGGATATCTTTGCCACGTCTAACTTCGTTATGTAATCATTTTAGCTGAACACCCTACACCACCTCCCGGATAATGGAGAGCATTATCACAGGAAAAAAGGCAACCCTTATGTAATTACGACAAAATTACTAGATATAACCCAAACCATGGAGTTATATATGATATTCTAATTTTTATTTGTTAGTGAACTGGTAAGTTGTCAATAGCAGAGTGATCCTTATCATGGAGTTATGTATCTAATCACGACAAAATTACTAGAAATTACCACAAACCAGGAAGTTGTCGATAGCAGAGTGATCCTTACCATGGATGGCCCTGTCATACTCGTAGCAATGAAACAATGAGGTATATAGTCAAAATGCATGGTAAATTAGCCATTAAACTTTTGGGCTTCGCAACCAATGCATATTGACTCACAAGGGATTTGTTGGGCTAACTATTTGTTTAGCACTTTCGTTCTCGTTCATAGCTGAATGTAATATCTGCAACAAAACATTTAAGTTGTATGGTCAAAATGTATCCTAAAATTGACTATTATACTTTTTTGGGCTTTTTAACTGCAATATGTATCAGCTCATAAGGATTGTGTTGGACTAAATTTTTGAGTGCTTCTGTTTTTGGTTCATAGCTGAATGTAATATCTGGTTCCCACCGAATGAGTTATTGCAATGACAATCATTTCAATACCTATATATAGAAATCCTGAATGCAGGCTTATATTTGGTGACAAAATTTGGCAAGATCCACTTTTCATCCTTTCACAACGATCATAGTGATTCATTACCAACATAAAGTGCGCAAAAGGTACCGCCTAGCTTGTACAAAAAGCAAAATCCTACACTATCAACATGCATTCACCACTATAGAATAATGGCAGATTTTGGCCTTTTGTTGTCAGTATGATGTAGAATGTGTGTATTGCTCAAAAAGGTTTTTAACTTATTTCCTTTTACTTTCATACAGTCATTCTCATTTTTTAGTAACTCATTCTTTGTTTCATTGCAGAGATGTAAAATTTGTGGTTGAAGGTGTTTTTTGGGTGAGCTTCTATATTTGAAGTGGTAGTGGATTCCACTATCAGTCCACATGGCAACAACTTATTTCCCAGTGATTCTTGTATTTACTCCAGGTCACATTTGGAATAACCTGTAATGCTATTACTATTTCCTGCAATTTTTGCTTTCGATCTGATCTTTTTCCATCAAATAAAAGCTTTAACCTGTTTATGTATATCATGCTGTTTTATATGTTTCAACTTTCAACCCACTCCCCACATTAAAATCTTTTACTATGAACAGAATAATAGATAGTGCTGCCTCTTATTGATTTCACTCAACTAAGTTATTTTCTTTGGTATCATTGCACATCACATTCATCCTTCTCTCTCCTCTTTTTTATTTTTATTTCTTTGGGTTGATAAAATTATATCCTGTAAATTAGCATTTATCAATCAGGTAGTCTTTTGTTAAGAGCATGCAAACATTTCTTCTACAGATTTTTTCTCATATCGTATGATTTTGTTGGAATGCATGTATCTATATATGTATACATATGTATGTACACACACATATATATATATATATATATATATATATATGTATATACATATGTATGTACACACACATATATATATATATATATATGTATATATATATATATATGTATATATATATGTATATATATATATATATGTGTGTGTGTGTATGCGCTAGTGCTTGCTTGCACATATGCACACATTGCTTTTGTGCATATACAGTTTCTTTTTCCTTATCCTGTTGTGGCACTGTCTTCTCCTCCATCCCCACTCCCGCCCCCACCTCCTTCGTTTTTTTGTGGGGTAATTGTATATGCTTTTCCTACATGCTGATATTTCCGAAACAAAAAAGAAAAGAAAAAAAAAGCACATTCAAACGAGGAAGAAAAACCTAAACAATTTCTTAGCTGTACTGTTTTTTTTTTTTTTTTTTTTTTTTTGTATACACAAATGACTATACCAATAGTGATTTTCTTTCCCTACTTGCAAAGGAAGCGTAAAAAATCGTTGCTATCACAGTAGTTCAATGTATCTGACCATATAACTAGGTTGAAGTTGGCTTTATCTTAACACTTGAAAATTACCGTATTATCACAATTTTCCGTGAAAATCTTATACTTCCTCACCCGTATTCTTTAGTTTGGGAAAGTGAGTTGTTGATACTGGATAGTCATTTACTATCATAACATGCTTCCACTTTCTTGAGTTTGATTACAACGTCAGATCCTAGGAGATCCATTCTAATCCAACCTTAATAAATCATCCTAAGACTTTCTAGAGCTGATCTTGCTGTATTATAAAAGATCTAAGGTGTATATAACGATCTATTTAGTTCAGGAGATACAACTTCGAAGCACTTATTGGAAAATGTTATTTTTTGACTTATTAAGGATATAATAGTTCTATACCAACCTGTATCTTATATCTTAGCACTTGATGTATCTGAATATCTAAAGCGCCTTCATGCCTGGTATTTTGCTTGTTTAACCTGGTAAACTGTCTTAATTCCGTGAGCATGACAAGGTAATATTTAATATCAATACATGGGCTTCCTTTGTTGAATATATAACGCTATTCTCATTGGAGAAAGTATTTGTCGCTGTAGTAAGAAGGTGAAAGGACCAAATAAAGATATCTTGAAGCGTGTTTCTAGCGTTACGGCACATGCTTTACATATGTATTTTTTTTCTACAGATGTGTGATATTAAGATATTATTTTTAATTAAGATATAATTGATTGACTCGTTTATAATATATGAGAAATTAGCGTTTTAACTAACATTTTTTCTTTTCTTTTCATTTTAGATAAAGCATAAGCGATTTTAGGTATAAAACTGATTGGCTCGAACCCAGGACACACAATCTTGCATTTTAATTGAAGTATGAGCAGTTTTAGTTAAATGATAAGACTGGTTAACCTAGTGTGCAAAATTTTGAATCCTAATTAAGGTAGGAGCATGTTGAGATATATTGAACGATAATCTGAATTTAAACTCTGTATTGGAAAATTTATGTTTACACATTTATTGAGATATAAGTTGCATTTACAGGGTATGCTGGTTTCAAATCCCCTATATCTTCTCTAGGATCTCTTCCGAGGCTTTCTTTTCACACTTAGACGAAGCAACATATCAAATTTCCTTCATATCTCCATTAGCACTCATCTCGTTCGAAATATTCAAGTTTCATATAGAGTATGGATTAAAATCTCAATCAGTCTCGTTTGGAATTATATATTATTTTCTTTTACATAATATTTTTTGATTTTCAGTTAAATCAAAGGAAAACTACTTGATCCAAATACTATTTTACAAACTCATCGAACATAGTTTTTTACCTTTTTATCTTGACGGGTCACAACAAAATACCTAATTGGTTTTTTATGTTCTAAATAGTTGATATTATTAAACCATTACCAAATAGATAAAGTTATTGAAGCTACCACTCTTCTCTAAACCATTAATTTCAATACTTCTTTATGTACAAATAATACATTACAATTTTATATCCTTACTTTAAAAATTATAGTTAAATAAATCATTAATTTTAGACACAAATTCTATTTTGAGATATTTCCCAAACGTACATTAAGATCCAAGATGTTAATCCGAGATGTACACTTGAGATACACTCTTCTCTAAACATTAATTTCAATACTTTTTTATGTACAAATAATATCTTACAATTTTTTATTCTTTCTTTGAAAATTATAGTTAAATAAATCATTAATTTAGACACAAAAGCTATTTTGAGATATTTCCCAAACGTACATTAAGATCCAAGATACACTCTTCTCTAAACATTAATTTCAATACTTTTTTATGTATAAATAATATGTTACAATTTTTTATTCTTTCTTTGAAAATTATAGTTAAATAAATCATTAATTTTAGACACAAAAGCTATTTTGAGATATTTCCCAAACGTACACTTGAGATGCACTCATCCCGTTTTGTCCGAGATTCAAAACCTTGTATTGGGAAATAAAAAAGTGACATCAAAGGTACTATCATTTTAATGAGAGAGAGAGAAGGGGGAGGGGAGGGGGGAGGGGGAGGGGGAAGGAGAGGGAGAGGGGGGGGGGGGGGAGAGTACATCTCAATTTCCTTACATGTTCTCGTTTCCTTATTAACGGTTGGTGTAAACGTGAACTAATACAACTCTTCTATAAATATTATCAAATCTTCTTAAGAATATGACATAATAAATAAATTTTATTTAAGAATTCAAAACCTCTCTCTGTAAGTTTTCAAATCTTAATATCCCTTAAAAATATGATCTGGTGAACTCTCTTTACCAATTCAAAATCAAATTTTAATACAACTTAAAAATAAGATGTAATATATAATTTACTTTATAAATTCATTCTTTATTACTAGTTAATAGTAGAAGTTAGAATTCAAACAAAAACAAAGCTTAGATGTTACAAAACAAAATAAAAATTCAAACTAACTCCATATAACTTCAATGCAAAAAATATAGCTAAATTTTGTATCAATAATTCTTTCTAATATGTTACATGAACAATTTAAAGATATACAACTCACATATCAAACACATGTCACACACAAAAGCTCGTACCGTAATTTTCGTTTAAATAATTATAATTTCTCCTTTTTAATATTTCATTCTATAATTTGGACGAGAACATGTGGTACAAATTAGGGGAATTTGTGTTGTAATAAAAGGAGGTACAATCGATCCTAGCCTCTTGGCACAATGAATCTCAATCATCGGGACACAAGTTGGGGAACCTGTGTTACAATTGATAACACAGTGGATCATAACTATTAGATAGTTCTTTGATTTCAACCTCAAATGTCAATACAATAGTTATTTATTTTGTATCAAATATGTATGTGTATGTATGTACACATATAAATATACGTATATGTATATATAACCTTGTGTGTGTATGCAGGAGGGATCCGCATCCCAGTTTTTTATACCTTCAATTTGTTAAATCAGTTTTAGGCATCTATGAATATTGGAATTTCATAATTTTTTGTAGGCATGATCTACGTGTCATATCTGCAAAAATTTAGGTGATGTTATGTTTTGAGTTTCAACATTAATTACAAAAATCAAGAATAGTTGAGAGATGATGACGGAAATGAAAGTACAATGGAAAGGACGGCGGAGGGATGGAAGAACAATGAAGGGGTGAACTGTCTCTCGTTCTTTCATTGCTTTCTAAAATAAGGAAAATTAAATAAAAGTTGTTTTTTGTTTTATTTGTCAACTTCGTTTTCTAAAACGATCGTTTTTCATTATTTACATAGCTTACATGCATTGTTCACATTTTTATATGGATGAAAATTAAAAACTAAAAACGGTAAACCAAACACCACCTTAGCTTTTCGATGTCTCTAAACCATCTTGATAATTTGCACATGAATGGATGCATAAACGTGAGTTGGTTACAAACTGGGGCTATGGAAAAACTGAAATGTGAACAATTTCCTAATGTGTATGTGTAGGGGCGGAGGCACGTGCAGGTTGACCTGGGCACATGCGCCCAGTGTTATTAATGGCGCACGGCGCAAAAAGGCGCAAACCCTCTCTGGAGCCTTGGCGCACGGCGCGACAAATGACGCGTGCTTTTTAATTTACTGCACACGTTTATTTTTTTAATATAATTAATATTTTAACAAAAGATTAAAAAAAAATCTATTTTTTGCTAAAATATACGCAACATTTTTTTTATGTATTTTACAAAAAAAAAAAAAACATAAAGCATAAAATTTCAAGCACAATAGTTTTCAAATCAAAAATAATAATACATATAAAATATGAGCTAAAAAACTGAATCTTTCAACTTTTGTTGCTCTAGCAGCAACACACAAGTCAGGTCATCCTCATCATCGAACACAAGCTCATCTTCAATATCGGCCACATATTCCGTTAACCATTAATTACAATTATCAATATCATTCAAAGATACTGGACCAACAGTGTCACGAATATTATACATTCTTTTTAATGCTCGATTGTATTTAACAAATACTAAATCATGAAATATTTTTATGTTACAGACAAATCGTACAAAGACATTGGACATATTTACGTATATGCAAAAATAAAATAAAATCCAAGGGTATGTTTCAGAGCTGCTTGAATGTTTATCTTATGAGAATATTTTTTCTTCCTCCAATATTGCTTCTCTTGATATATCGTTCACGGCTTCAGAGTTTCATTCATTTGCTTTTGTATCAATGTTAGACAATATTTTATGATCTTTTATACATTAAATTATATCTGACAATATTAAAAGGAATCTAAACTAAGTTGGATAATAAAACATATGTCAGTTCTAAATATCGACATGCTAAGATCAGTCAATTACATAATTATAAGGTTATTAACTCGCTGATGATAATCGTATAGGAAATAATGATGATGTAATTATGTTTTTATATAACTAAAAAAAGATATTAACAAATTTTTTCATATTTCATATCATTATGATAATAATAGTGATCGTAGTTGTGATGATGGTAAGAATATTTGTAGTAGTAGTTATAGCAGTTTAAAATGTGAAAAAAAAACAAAAAACCATAAAATAAAGAAAAGGCGCGCCATTTTGCGCCGTGCGCCATTTATGCGCCGTGCGCCATTTATGCGCCGCACGCCATTTGCGCCATTTGGTGCGCCTTTTCATATGCGCCGCGCCGCAAACAAAAAATGGCGCAAACGCCGCGTCTCGCCGCGCCGTGCGCCATGGCGCGCCTTTCATAACTATGCTCCTTCAAAAAAAAAAAGGGAATCGCTCACTCATGAAAAAGAAGAAGAGCGGAATCGCGCTCGCTCACTCACGAAAACTTAAAACTTAATCGATTGAACGCCGCTCCATTCCTCCAGCCTCCAGAAATCACAACTCCTCCGCCCTGGTTGTTGCCTCCAACGCCACCACGCAGCTCTTCCAATGGGAGGTAAGCTATTTTGATTTCCTGCCTTTATGATATTGTTTGGAATAAGGAAGATTAAATGTTTGGAATAGGTAAGCCAAATCACCGCGTGGAGGAGCTGTATGATTTAAGTGATTTTGAATTATGCGAAAATGGGCAGATTAAATATTTGGAATAGGTAAGCCAAATCACCGCGTGGAGGAGCTGCGTGATTTAAGTGATTTTAAATTATGCGAAAATGGGCAGGTTAAATGTTTGGAATATGAAAGTTTAAATGTTTCAATTATCTTCAAAAAAAGGTTCTTTTCTGATGGATACTTGCTAAGTGATTTTGAAATAGGGCAGATCAAAATTTGCTAAGTGATTTTGAAATAGGGCAGATTTAAAATTTGCTAGATATTTTGTGTCCCATTTTATACTTTCAATGCCTTTAATTTGGTTTACAAAGCTCTTAACCTTATCACTTATATTACCCGTTTCAACTGCAACTGTGGAGAGAGCATTTTCTGCTATGAATATAGTGAAGAGTGACCTATGAAATCGAATGAGAGATGAATGGTTGAATGATAGTTGCGTTGCATACATTGAAAAAGATATATTCAAAGAGATTAGCAACGATGCAATTATCGATTGCTTTCAAAATATGAGAACTCGACGTGGGTAACTTTAAAGTAGTATCATATTTGCATGTCTTGTGTTGTTTGAAAGATCAATAATTGATTGTTTTTGTAATCAAATATAATGATGTAATTATATTTAATTGTGTTTGTTTGATGGTGTGAAATGATCTTTATACACATAATCATATAGCCAACATGAAAAGAAAAAAAAATCCGGGGACTACCGCCCCCGAACCCTTAAAATTATTATCTCCCCCCCCCCCCCGAACCCTTAAAAATATTATCTTCCCCAACACCCCCCCCCCCCCCCCCCCCAAAGTTATTTTCCTGGCTACGCCACTGTGTATATGTGTAAGTTAATTTTCATTGTTAATATCTTTGGTAAGTTTTATTTTTATCTACACATTTCGTTAGTTAATCCACCATTTAACTTTAATAAGTTAACCAACAACTATTTTATAAGTTAATCCACAAGTGGATTAACTTAAAGGTTTCATATTAATCCACAAATCTACAAAACCATGAGCTCATGATTTCCCTGTACAGTTAGTTCAAGCTAAATCAACTGGCATTGGTATTCTGGTGCAAGACTAGATGCATTTCAACTTGATCAAACAATATAGCAAAAACATTATTTTCTTTCAGACGGTTTGTAAATATTTCTTTCAAACAAACGACTGCAGATTTTATTTGAATTTCACTTAAAAGAAACATAACATGCAATACAACTTGGTGAACTACATAACATGACATTTTACAATATCAGATCACTAATCATTCAAGATTAATATGCCTAACTCTCACTTCATTCGTGCTCACCCCAAGCACATCCATCAAACTAACCACCACCGTTTCCAACACCATAAACATTGCACCTTCATACAAACTACCCAATGACAACTTCGCCTCACCTTCCTTGCTCTCCCCGTCTTCATCGGCCATGGTCTGTGCATCAAAATGGACTACAACATCTGCGTTTATCTTGACATCATCTGGTTTGGTAGTGAGAAAAAACACACGGTCTCCGTTTTTCTTGGCGACCCTGACGATGGCATCGATGGTGGACAACGAGCCATGGCCGACGGAGGAGACGAGGAGGTTGGAGGAGGAGATGAGCGGAGTGGTGACGTAGCCGCCATGCTGTAGGAGTTCTTGAGCTTCAGGCTTCTTAAAAATGTTATTTCCAGCCTATCATATAGAGTTTTATGACTAGACAACAGTGGTGAAACCATATCTCTACATACATTTAGCATGGAAGCCATTCCTTTAACAGCTTCATTCTAACCCGAAGAGAGAAGGAAGAAATTTGACATTTTAGGTGGATAAGACTGATTATGATTTAAATGTTATCAAAAGTCGAAGATCCTATTTTATAGAGTGGATTAGCTGATTAAAAACGTGTGTGAGAATAAAATTTAACTATACATTTTCATGTTGTTTTAACATCACAAGTAGGGGTGAGGAGATTGTTTGGTTTGAAACGAATTAAAAAAAAAAGCAAACCAAAATAACCTTTTAACAAATTAAAATTAAATCAAATTAGAACGATTTTTGTCTAAATCATAGCCAACTAAACCAAAAATATTGATTTTTTTTGGTTTGATTTAGTGATGATTAAATAACCTAGATCTTGAAGTGTTAGTGTAACATCCAAAATAAGTGATTTTGCTTTAATTTAGAACTAATGGTTTTTTTTCTAAAAGATTAAAATAGATTTGAAGAAAAATAATTTTGTTAAGACAATAATAATATTTTTGATAGTTATGGTCTTCTACAATAACTATAGTTTTATATTTGGTTTAATTTAGTTTGTTTGGTTTTCAAATGCTGAGAATGAAAAGTCATGTAACCGAATAAATTCGAAAGTAAAAATCAAATCCAACAAAATAACTTACAAGTTCCAACCAAATCGATCAAACTTAATAATTTTGGTTTCAGACCAATAAATCCCAACTCCTATTCACCATTGAGTTACAGTCATAGACTAGTCTCCCCGTCCTGTTATTTTCATCATCGCTAATATGATGGCAACGCTAGTCTGTATTTTGCGCACTATTTTAATATGATCCAGATTGTTTTTTGTTTCCAGCGTGCATGGAAATCAAAGCGTGTTCATTGTTTAAACGAGGCTAATCAATACAATTGCTGTAATGTGTTATTAGTTTTACTGCAGCGATGATAGCGATTGGTTTGCAATAAATAATACCAAAATCATAGGGTGTCTGCCTTGCTTAGCAATTTTATACTGTTTATTTAGAAATAGATAATGACATAATGATAGAGTGTGTACCTTAACATTTTGTCTCCTTTTACTGCTATTCAAAGCCATGAAAAGCTGGCAAGGCATTTTCTGTTCCCCTTTTTTTTGGTTGAAAACCAGTTAAAGGAAATGCTGTGTTCAGAGATTTGTTAGTGTAGCAGAAATTCTGTTGAAGCATGTGGAGTCTCCCTGTAATGCCAATACCAGGAGTTAAAAACTTTATATTTCGTATTTTAGAGAAATCGTGGTCTGGTGGTAGTTTCCTAAAGTAGGCATAGGTTCATTTTAATCTGATCCATGATTTAATAGTAGTATCCAATTCTTCATCAACTAAAAAAGCGTAACTAAGACGATTCAATGCACAAGGTTCTCATTATATGTAGTCTTGGGTTACACAGCGCCTCCATTTTGGTGGAACATCTTTGAGATAATCCATTGGGAAACATTGGTTTGTCGTAAAATATTCTACTTATCAAATGGGGAGAAAAATAGTTCCTGAATTGGTAACGAGTATCCTCTATATACAGAAGTGGCACACCATTTATCGGCAGATCTAGAATAGGAGGATTTGCTTGGTGTGTGCTTCCCATGTGCTATTATATTGTGGTCCTATTATGTTGGGACCTTCAATCATCTGCACTATATCTAAAGTAGAGATCCCCATATTCAGTGAAATTAACATATTTTGCTGCTCTGACAGCTAATTTTATCATTCTTGAAGGGACTGCAATGTCTGGATTTCGCCAGTATTTTCACAGTTGGGTTAAGTACAAAAACAAAGGTTATGACAAATTATAGAGCTGTATTTAACTGCTTCAGGGAGAATTCATACTTATTTACTGGTGGTGCACGTTAGCACATGTGTTCCTGAAATTCCTGGAGCGAATTTTATTTCGGTTGATTACGGAAAACGTTAATCATGAATGATCTTTGCTGCGAGCCGAGAGACAATGTCTTAATCTGTGCATTAATTTACTAACAAAAGGACTGTTGTGGCGCAATGAGACGCTTTCGTTGTTCTTGCCCAAATCAGCGTCAGTTTTGTTTAATCTTATCGCTTATGGAGTCATCGTTAATTATAACGGTACGACTGGTATGGAATCATAGGCCAGATGGTGCCAAAAGGAAGAGGAAGAAGACCGCTGTATCATCTCCATCTGCATCCATACATGTAATGGATTTGCATGTTTGATTGTGTATTTATCCAGCAGTAGCAGTGACATAAGTTTGCATAATCCAGTGCAGGGGCCTTATGTAATGTTAGTAGTTCCTGTATACAAATAGGAAGTGCCGAATTGGAATGGATCAATTTGGCAATCCCTTTTTCTAATTCGACTATTTTATTTTATTTTAATTTTGGGTTCCATATCCAGCCAACCTCAATTTGTTTGGAATATATGGCTTTGTTGTTGACTATTTTGCTAAATGTTAGGAGATGTGTTCTTCTATTCCGTCACTGGTTGAATTATAGAATCATTAACTTTTTTCCATCATACGGTGCCAATTTCGTTCAGTAGAGCATGTGACATTAATAACTTCCAGCATTAGATGATGTTTGACATAATCGAGAAATAAGCATAAAAAACGATTATATACGTTACTTCTGACTTGTGCCACTGCTTTGAATTTTGACTCAAAAGGTGGCTAGTAGACTAATAAACAGGAGCAGTTTATAAATTTTCACTCAACTTCAGCAACAAATTTTGACCTTTAATCTACTTTAGTTAGATAGTTTTTTTTTGGGTACTATTCGTGAGAAAATAATACTTATTTTGATATAAAAATCATTTCAGTGGTTATTACTAATATATTACAGTATTTTTAACAATTGTTGCACTCGCTTTATAAAAACATGCAGATCTAACGACCAAAATTAGGGAGGGAGACAGCATCACGCAGCTACAATCATTTTTGTAGGATCCGATAAACCAATTTTGGGTGAAGTAGCAGTTTTGATTGGATACATTTGCAATCGGGTCTACCCTCTCCTTTTCACTCACAATCATCATTAAACCACGGATAGCTTTTCAACTAACATCGCTTAAATTATTATCATATCGCGAAGTTTGCTTCATTGACTTATGGACAAGAATTTTGAACACTTCAAAAGCTTGCTCTTTGTCTTGTCTATTTAAAAGCAAATCAAAAATACATGTAGTTAAACATATCTGCGAGCAAAACCTGAAAATTAATAGATAACAAGTACTCGTATATACATTCAGCAGAAAGGGGGACAGTTTGATATTTTGAGATTGATTTACTATTTCCAGAACTCATCATTCATGTGTTCCCTTGTTCTCTATAATGATTACAGGGCGACCCTTCCAACTTCCTAAAGGGTAAACTATTCATATGTTGCTGGAGAATAATAACACAGTCATAACTTGCTTAAAAGCCTTTATAAAAAAATATTAAATAACTGAACACAGGCAAACTTAAAATACATAGCATTATTTCCAGACTATACATTTTGGCATCTGATATGGGAGCGGTTCTTTCCTCATATTTCATCACCTTTCCCTACTTCCCCAGATCGATTCTACAGAGATATTCAACTCTTACTATCATTTGATAACTAGCTAGATTCACACTTGAGGGTTCATATACTGCCGATGCTTACTGCTGCTGGAGCATGTACAGTTAGCTCGACTGTCTGTTAAACCCTGCAAAACAGCCATAAAAATTGAATTAGTCACGGAATAGCAAGGTAAAAATGGCCTTTCTTTTTCAGCCTCTTCTATTTTTCCTTTCAATACCTCAACTTGTTTTTGGAGATCCTTGATGTAGTCTACAGCCAAATCCAGCATATCAGCAGTGTTGGTTTGCTATACAAATGAATACCACAGTCAGAAGATTTTATTCAATAAAATCAACCTTTTTCCTACGGTTTTTCTAAATATGTAGCGAGCATGATATAATTTCATGGCTCAGGCTTCCCTGCCCTATAAGGCAAGTACTTGTCGGATGGTCCAGGATGTCTTATTAGTTTTATGGCCATAATTGCTTGTTTCCATTGTTTCCTTGTCAAAGAATGCAACATCAGTAGTTCAACTTTTAAACCAATCATCGGACACTAAAAACTCGGACAATTTTGCTGCTTAAACTTAAATAGAACCAAATTAGGTCTCAATGTCAAGAGATTAGCGTTTGCTAAACAAAGTTGCATCGTTGATTGATTGTATTAGATGGTTTTAAATATCACATGAGCAGATAGAACTAGATGTAAAGTCTTGTGTCATATCAAATGACTCTAGCCTTTCATAACTTAGTGCTTGTTATGTATGAATCCATTGTCTCCAAAAAAAGCCATGGATGAATGCAAGTGATTGGTTGCTTAATAGTGTTTATAGGTACATTACCTTATCCATGTTGGGGACAAGTTCCTGTAGTTTCCTCATCCTTTCACTTATCCTGGTCCTTCTCACCTACAACAATAATTCAAGCAGAACAGCCTTTAATTTATGGATCAATACAGCAATTTCATCAACACATAGAAACATGTTTCCTTACCCTTTCGGCTATGCTTCTTGGATGCGTAGCACATCCTCTTTTAGCCCTAATTTTACAAGGGACGGAATCCTGAAACTGCAAAAATTTCTCTATAGCTGCCATCTCTGATGTTGTTTTTGGCAAACTGAATTGGTGTGCCAGCCCATTTCTAACTTCCCCTTTCTGTTACACAAATGTTAAAATTATTATGTATCACAACATGTTATCAATGTACAGGCAGTGTGAAATTATAAGCAATAAGATAATCTATACTTATTAGTTCATAATAAAAATCATACCTAGGATAGAACAATCATACCTGATGCTCAATTTGGCCATCTCTAGGCCTCTTCATGGATGAAGAATAATTATCTGACAAAATAGGAGATTCTTCCCATGAATTCATATGATTATATCCGCCACCTATTGATTCACTCTCCATCTCCGAGATCTGCGACATTACCGAGGATTGCCTTGATGGATAACTCAACTGGCTCTTCAGTCTACTATTACCACTACTATTTCCATGATTGCTACTGTTGCCACTCATTCCTCTCATTACTCCATATCCTGTGATTAAAAAAAAAAAAAAAAATATAAATCTCAACTATTCCATGAATGTCCAAAAAATATGATATTTTAAAACGGCCTTTGTATCAAAATTACCATTGTCAAAATTTAAATTAGCAAGAAGTCCAGGCGGGGAGCTTCTGTGCCTAATCAGATTGGAACTCGATTCACTCTTCATATGCATATCGTCCATCGCCATTGTTGTAGCAAGCATATGCTGCTGCTGGAACATCACCTCGTCAGACGTCGGTACCACCGGAAGCGGAGCCGGCGTCGGAGGTGGGTATCCAGATCCGGCGCTGACACGTGGAGGAATCTTAGTGGTTGCATCGGGATTCAGAAATCTGGCGAACATAGATTCGGTTTCGGGGCTGGATGGGCGAATCGGAAGGAACTCTTCTGATAACTCGGCGAGCAAAGAGCTGGGAGCTGAACGGTAGCGGAGGAGGCCTGATGGAGTCATCTGAGCTGTTGACGATGAGCTGAATGGGCGGTCGAAGTCTTTCGACTCGTACATCATAGCTGGCTGGTATTTTTTATCGTTTTGCCGCCATTGAAAAAGAGGTTAGCTCTTTTGATAGTGGGATGTAGAGAGAGAGAGCGAGAGAGTTTATGTTACTTTCACGCTTTGATCTGAATTTATTATATTTGAAAATTCAGTAGAGTTTTGTCTCTTTGAAGCACCGAAACTTTCGACTTTTGAGAGCAGCAGGAGAAAGAAAAGTAATATAAAATAACTGAAAATGAAGACGAAACACAAGATGACGGTATTATTTATACGGTAAAAGTGTCGATTTTGACCTTGATTACGGTATAAAATTTCGGATATGCCCTAAATATTAAGCCAGGAATGACGATGAGTCCATGTCTAAAGTGCGCGCATGTTTTTAAATATCATTGAGGTGAATTTTTATGATATCTTAGAACGTTAGCCTGAAAATTTACGAATTTCTGACTACATTAGCAGTTAATTGTCACAGATATATTTTTTAAACTTAAGCAAATTGGGTCAATAATCTTGTGTTCGACTTTACGTAGTGAAACAAACAGCACGCACCGTCGTAAAGTCATTTGCATGCTGATATTTTTCAATATTTCTTATTCTCTTTAGAAAAATAGAAAAATAAGGATCAGCTTGCTCTGTTAATGTCAGATTGTTTTTGGATGCTTGATTGACAATTCTCAATGTTTGATTGCAATATTGTACGTAGTATTTTTTTTTTGGGTTGACAAATAGTTAATCCAATAATTTTTAGTCCCCAACTTGCATTTATATAGTACGTAATGTTAGATATCAATAATCAAATAGCGAAAAGTGCCTTTCTGCTTTAGCAGTAATTTCTTTTTATAAAAATCAACTGTAAAAGAAATAAAACAAAATTTGATATGATGGTATTTCAGTTCACGTTTCCCAAGTTGAATAAATGTACGATATTCACGTCCGAATAAAGTTACTCGAGAGCAAATCCCCAAAATCTCCTTGTACACGCATTTCATCTTGCGGTTATTGTTGTATTGTTATTAAACGCAAATGCAGTGCGTTCTTTAACAGCCGAAACATTCATCTTCACTGGAGGGGGGCTATTTCTTGCTTTTTCGGGCCCTCTGTAATTCAGCCTAAAGCCATCGATTTCCCACGCGTGATTCTCACGTGAGCCGTGGCTTGCTTCAACACAACGATGCCGTTAACGATTATGACGTCATGTGTGATCCATTGCATGACCTGATTCATGCACGATAATGACGTCACGTGACCACACAGACTGAGACTGTGCGCCAACATTCAGTGAATGTCCCAACCTCGATGATGCTGATGGTCCGCCGTCGAGTAAGCCCTTGCTCTCTTTGGAAGTTTCGCCACTGTGTACGTGCTAAAGTGTGCAAGGCAACAATATAAAAATGTGATTTTTATATATGTAGTGGCTATGGACAACGAAATTGACGAAAGGCGAGGATGGTGAAGATTTCCTGCATATGAAGAGCCGTGGCGCTGGTTTAGCTAATCGGTGAGAACTCCTCACTTTTAATTTAATTTTCTAGTTAAAATATATACTAGGATGCAGACGGTGTTTAGTAGCACCCGACACCCGTCGTCCACAGACCATGGACGGCTTGTATGCTGGTTGGTTTGATTTTGATGTGTAGTTGATTGTGTGATGTGATGTGAAATGAAATAAAATATTTTATAGTGGAAAATATTTTATAGTTAAAAATAGAATTTTTAACGTGTATGTGAAATGAAATAAATTAATATAAACAAATCGAACGATTTGTTTATATACACACATTTGACTGATATTGATTGGGACGATAAAGTTTACACATCGCCCAACTGCACAAATAAAATCTGTGTTTGTTGTTTTGAAACCCCACACGGGTATTGGGATGATATATGACATACACTAATCCCAATAATTAGTTGTATGTCGATCGATTGATTGACAGGCTGTCATAAGCGTTAAATATTTAGTCATATGATTAGTTGGAAGAATGGCATCCAACGAATTCTTGCATCTAGGCATCTCGGTCAAAATTTGCACTCTTAAACCGAATAGAAGAAACTCTCATTTTTTGTTAACTCGCTTGTGACACATTAAAACATGCAGAATTTCAACCATGTCTGTGCGCACTTCTCCTAAAAAAAAAAAAAAAAAAAAAATTAAAATTTGTAAATGTCATGAATTGAAATATACAAACACAACTTAATTTCTATAAGTACATTCGAAACGCCAAAAAAAAAAAAAAAAAAAAAAAAAAAAAAAAAAGAAAGAAATTGATTGTGGATGGTCTTTCTTATCTAGTCTTATTATTCATCAGTCAAACGAACAGGGAATAGTTACGATGTTACTACTTCAGTGTACAAGAGGAAAAGTACATAATTCTTAAAAAATGATGTAAAACAAACAATGTAAAGTGGGTATAAGATGAATGGGTTTCTCATGACTTCAAGATGTTGAAAATTTTGCATGAAAGATATGAGTGCTAAATCATACTAACTCAACGAAATATGGATTGGGTTAGGCTAAGTAAGTCAGCGCAAACGCATATGTGATGGTCATGTATGCCCACCCCCCCCCCTCCCTTTATACAAAAACAATATCAGATGTCTAAATGATCAATCTTCACAGCTAAGAAGCACATATGAATACGATTTTTTCTTCAGTGTTCTTTATAGTGCATGACTCAAACAAAATATATGTACCTTCCTTTTAAAATAATTCAAAATAAATTGTAGCAATTTGGTAATGTTTATATTTAAATATTTTCAAGCAATTTCCAAAAATATAATATGACACATAGGCAATTGCATCTGCCTATTTAGGCCTTTACGTAACAAGTAAAATTCATATTATACTAGAGTGAGTCGTAGTCTCGAACTATATCTCTAACATCATACTACTTACAATATTCGTAAAACACAATATTCTAAATGTTGTACAATGACTAGGGCTGTTATGGTAATGGTAAATTTACCATTACCAGTTGATCAGTAATTATTTTTAATTGAGGTTACTATACTAATTCAAACGGTATGATAACGGTAAATTTTCCATTTTAAACGGTAAAATATCGGTAATATTTCTTCAATAACAGCGGTAACGGTAATTAAACTAGTTAATTTAATACACACACACATCTGATATGTTTTATTACATTCATTTAGAACCATAAAAATAATCATATTTAATTCAACAATCAAGTGAAATAATTTCAATTACACTTGTTTTCTTTCTCACCAAAGTTTTTTTTTTTAAACTAACTATATATATATATAGTATAAAAGAGATGCACTATGTACAAAAAACATGTCAAGATATAAATTTTGATGGAAAAACGGTAATTTACCATTGCCAATGTAACAGTTACTAGATTATCGATATATCAGTCGATCGGTAACAATAACGGTAAACAACTTTGGCTTACTAGTAAAAACAGTACGGTAACAGTATTTGTCTAATGGTAATGGCAACCATTACCATTGAAATAGTGTTGCAGTGGTAGGATCGTATAATATGGAGCATAAGCAAGGTAATGTGTATATAGTAAGGTAGCAACAGTAAATAAAACGACGCAGTCGCTTCTATACTGGTTCGGACCACTGTCCTACTTCCAGTCCCAGACTCCCTTTTGATATTTCACTAAACAACAACTATCCTCACTCATCTGAAGGAACATGTTTACAATTACCGCACAACCAAATAGGATTTCTTGCCTCAACTCCTGAAGAAGATTTTCACAACACAAAGAATCTGTTGACTACTTGTGTTTTTGATAACACAGATATGTCAAATTAAAGTACAAACTTCCTATAATCTTTCCTTAATTAGTAGTGTAATTCGTGAAAGAATATGGAAGATTTGAAATGGTTTGTAATCTTAGAAATATAGAAATAAACTGCTTGAGTGAATCTGAATGTTATAGATAAGATAAAAAAGAATTAGAGTAAGATTCAGTGAGGAAAACATTAGATTAAGCCTCTATTTATATTATACAAAAGGTTGCAATTACTCACGAAGAGATTCAAGGAAGAGTTGTGATTAAAAGATTGTGACTTCGTTGAATAGCTGCACCCTTCCATATTCAAATGTTTGAATTATAATTCAGATGTTTGTTTTTGAATTAAAAATCAAACAACAATGAAATAGATAATTTCGGGGGTGATTCAGACATCTGAAAATTTTAGGCCAGACGTCTGAATATTATCTGAGATTTGAATCTTGTTTCAGTAAACAGACGTCTAAATTAAATAATGCAGACGTCTATTTGTTGTATCAGACCTATGACTTGTGCATGTCATATATAAAACCATATATGTAAAAATGTGTATGCGTGTGTGTATCACCAAGGAAGATTTTAAGAATTTATACTAATACTAACAGACTCTAATCACATATTATCTTCACTTTGAGCTTTTGAATCTGTTGTTGAATTTCTTCCTGCAAAACAGAGTTAATCGATAAAAATATATATATATATATATATATATATATATATATATATATATATATATATATATATACACACACACATGTATAATTTTCATAATCAAAACGCTATAAAGTGAGATCCAACATTCTCTCTCTTTTTGATAATGACAACTATATATGTAGCTCCCCTTGTCGATAAGCATGTATTTCTCCCCCTTTGTCATTGACAAAAAGGAGATACTTATATAAAAGTTTAAAACACGCAGACACCCGAAACATCATACACAACATACAGACATAACAAGTAAAACATTCAAACATACCATAACAAGCACATAGTAGAGGTTTGTGCTTAGAATTACGACCAAAGTAACAAAAAATATTACAAGCCATATTTCATATAAGAGTTTGATGCAAAAGAGAACCATAAAAATCATACCACATCTACCAACTTGTCGATGCTGTCATGCTTGGATTAATATTAGGATCACCACCCCTGGATTACCATGATCAGAGCTTGAATTCAGAACTTCTTCAACGGAGCTAGAAGACCAATGGAATGGTGCGGGATCATGTGCTTGAGAAGATTGGGGTCCAATGCATGAAATCCTATCCCAAATCTAATTAAGAAATCCTTTCAAAGAGTTGAATTTCTTGTTTGTTTTATGTTATAACGCTTAAAGTCCTTGTGTAGTTTTGATTGATTGCGAGAAAGCATAACTAAAGCTTGTTTTGATGGAAGATCGGGAGAGACAATTTGAATACACTCTTCTTCTTCTTCTTTTATAATCCGACGACGATGATGAGAAGGTGACTCGGTTGTTATAGTTTCTGGTTGAGATGCCACATGTTCTTGCCAAGTTTCAAAAGACATATACTCCAATGTCGATGGATTTGGGCCAATATCCATAAGCTTCAAGGCCTTTGGTCCAATCTCTTTGACACTTAAAGAAGGATTGTTGTGTATTTGTACTTCACTCACAAGTAAGATTCGAGTTATATAAGCGCCATAGTGAAGCGTTTTATATTTTCGCTTATGTGTGTGATATCTATCCATTCATCAATAATTATCTTTACCCAATTTACTTGTCTATTAGAATACAAAGCATACAAAGCTTGAAAATCACGCTTGTACACATATTCATAACTGTCTTTCCATGGTTGAATAGTTCGAACCACAGTGCAATTAAGTAGACGTGCTTGTGGATGAAGATGGGTAGTGTAATCTCTTGCATATTAATCAAATTGTCAGAAATAAACTTATGTGACACCTCATCTCTTATATTCATATCAACTTCTATGGTGTTAATGTTAATCCCTTGCCAAGCACAATATAAAATATGTCCTAATCGTTGAATGGGAATCATAATACATTTGCCACAAACCATTGACCGCACACAATCTGTAGTACTCCTAGATGTTTGGTGGTCTAAATTCAAATTAGCTAGAAAAGCTTGACAAACAATGGACAAATTATAACATTGTTGGTATTATAATCAACCAATGCCTAGTGTAATGTAGAAGACGACAGATTGAGAAAGCATCAAATTTAATGAAAGCACCTTCAAAGAACTTCGAATTTTTCATAGATTTGTATCTCTCTTTGGCAATGTCATTCCAAAGCCATCTTTGGATTTGATCATCTGATGGGGGATCCGATTCTTGAAGTCTTGTTCGTTTAGGTCTATTTGCCATGAGAATTTGTTGAAGAGAAGTTTGAATTTTTGAGTTTTTTTGGTAAATGAAGGCTAGTGTTTTTATAGAAATTAAATGGGGAAAGTGGAAAAAAAATGAATGGATGTGATGAAGAGTTGGATAATAAAAATGGTGCCAGAACCGATTCAGATGTCTGAAAAATTAATTCAGACGTTTGAATTTTGTAAAGTTTTAACCCGCACGGAAACAGTTCATTTTTGCCCATATTTAGACGCCTGTTTAACTCTTCTTGCCTAGCAACAAACCAACAGTCATATGTAGAAGCTTCTTTTGGGTTTTTATGCTCAATAGTTGAAAGGAAAGTAACGTGACTCATTTGGTTTAGTTTACTTCTAGTTCGAACTTGCAAATTTATTTCTACAATTATTTTTTTAGTAGAATGATCTCGTAGAATTCTGGGAAGAGATCCAATTTGATTGTTATTGTCTTTATTATTATCATTATTTTCAAAACTTATGTTTTCTACAATTTCATCATCATCTTTGCAAGTTTTATTTTCATTAAAGTTTTCATCGAAAGATACATGTAATGTTTCTTCTATAATATTTGTTCGTTTATTGAAAACACGATATGCCTTACTGCGTTGTATATATCCCACAAAAATTCCATGATCATCTTTTGGGTCAAATTTTCCGAGTTGGTCTTTTGTGTTAAGGATTAAACATTTTGCCAAAAAATTTAAAGTAAGAAATATTAGGTTTTATTCTATTAAAAAGTTCATAAGAAGTATTTTTAGTTAAAGGTCGTATGGAAATACGATTTAATACATAACAAGCAGTGGCTACAGCTTCTGCCCAAAACTGCTTTTGTAAGTACTTCCATTTAACAAAGTACTTGCGCACCATTTTAGTGTTCTATTTTTCCTTTCTACAACTCCAATTTGTTGTGGAGTTCTAGGAAATGAAAATTTATGATTTATTCCTTTCTTTTGACAAAATAATTCAAATGATTCATTATCAAATTCGCCTTTATGATCACTTCTTATGTTTTTTACTTTTAAGTTCTTAATATTTTGAATTCTTTTAACAAAATCTTTGAAATGATCAAAAGTATCACTTTTGTTTTTTTATAAAGATTGTCCATGTATATCTTGAGAAGTCATCAACTATAACAAAAACATATCGATTATGATTAATGGATTGAACTTGTGTTGGTTCAAATAAATCCATATGTAATAATTCTAGGGGTTGTAAAGTAGAAATTACTTTCTTAGATTTAAAAGACGATTTGGGTTAATTTTCCTATTTGACAATCTTTACAAAGATTATTTATTTTAAAATTTATTTTTGGTAAACTTTTACTAATTCATTCTTAGAAAGCCTTTGAATAGCTTTAAAATTGATATGACAAAATCTTTTGTGCCATAACCAAGGATCATTATCTTTGGCTATTAAGTACATATCTTTATTATTATTAACTTTCATATTTAAAACATAGATATTTCTATCTCTATCTCCTTCAAAAATAAGATTTTGATTTTGATCAAAAATACTACATTTATTTTCAAAAAAAGTTATTTTGAAACCTTTGTCACATAATTGACTAATGCTTAGTAAATTATGTTTTAAGTTTTTAACTAAAGAAACATTTGTAATAAGAAGTAGATTTGATATACCGTAGTAGCACACATCTCCTTTGCCAATGATGAAACCTTTTGAGTTATCCTCGAAAGTAACTGTGCCACCATCAAAGTATGAAATATTTGTAAGCATATCTTTGTCTCCGGTCATGTGTTTTGAGCAACCACTATCTAAAATCCATTTTCTCTTCTTGCTGCAAAAAATATTAGTAAAATATTGGTACCCACTTTTTAATAGAGTTCCAAGAGTTAGATCTTTGGAAGCCAAACCCAAGTGGGTTCAATATCCCCCTTATAAATATAATTTTTATTATTATGAACAGTTTCCATAAATAAATTAATACGTTTGTTCCTGATCAAACTATTGTTTGTTTTTGGAACCCATATTTTGATTTCGTTTACCTTTTTGGTGTATTTTGGTAATTTATGTGCTACCTGAAACTATATTATGTTTTGAATTATTTTTCCTCTTAAAATTTGTATTTTTCTTAAGAGAAAATTTTGACTCGTTTTGAAACCTAGTCCATGTTTATTCGTAGAGGATTGAGAATTTTCTATAATCATAGGTAAATTCTCTCTACCTTATTAAAATTAGAAATATTTTAGTAATACTATCCAATCTAATTTGAAGACTAGTATTTTCTAATCCAACTTGCTTTATTCTAGTTTTTAAATTGTGATTTTCAAACATAATCTTATCGTTTTTTGCCTTTTGAGTTTCAATTTCTTGACTCAAAAGAGAAAGTTGACTATCTGAGTTTGAGAGAGATTCTTGAACCTTTTCAAGTTCTTCTTCCAATATTTTCTTTTCATCTTTTAAGACATATTTTCCAAATTCAACTTTGTTTTGATTTTCACGTGTTTCCTTAAGTTTCTTTTTAAGAATTTTTATAATATTTAAAAATTCAGTGTTTACTTCCACTAAATCATCATAAAATAAGTCACTAACCTCGGATTCTTGAGCCATGAAACACACATTTACTTGTTCATTGTCGCTATTACTATTACTATCTGATGAATCTGAATCTGAATTGTCCCATGTGACAGGGAAAGCCTTTTTTTTGAATTTATCTTTCTTATTTTTGTTGTCAAAGTTTTTTTGATTCTCCTTCTTTAATTCTAGACAGTCTTTTAACATGTGACCTTTCTTGTGACAATTGAAACTTTCTAAGTTTGCGGTTGAAGGTTTATTTAAGGAATTCTTTTTAAAGCCACTTTTTATATATTTTAGAAATTTATTAAATTTTTTAGCAATGAATGCTAGATCCTCATCATCTAATTCCGATTCTTATTTTTCTGCATGAAAGGCTACATTCGTTTTCTCTTGTGCATGGTCCTTTTTGGCTTGGAGATTTACTTCATAAGACGTGAAGTTTCCTATTAGTTCTTCTGGTTTCATTGTTGATAAATCGTTGGCTTCCTCAATGGCTAACACTTTTCTTTCCCATTCATTGATTAAGGAGTTTAGTACCTTTGATACAATATTAAAGTCATTATATTTTTCTCCTAACCCTATTAAGGCATGAAGTATGTCTTGAAATTTTGAGTACATATCGTTGATGGTTTCATTTTGTCTCGTCTTGAAATTTTGAGACGGGTTTTTAAGCATTGAGATCTTTGTTTGTTTGACTATGTTTGTTCCTTCATGTAAGGTTTTTACTGTTTCCTATATCTAATGTGCAGTAATGTGGATGCTAGCATGATTGAATTCAATTCTATCCAAAGCACATAATAGCATATTCATAGCTTTGACATTTGCACTAGCTTCGTTTCACTGAGCTATTGTCCATGTAGAGAACTCGGTTGTGGGTGCCGTGTATTGAGTTTGAGTCGCATTCCAAGCTTCAAAGCTAATTGCTTGCATATATATTCTCATTCTGGTTGCCTAGTAATTGTAGTGAAATCCATTGAATAGTGGTGGTCTTTGAGTAGATTCTTCTTCGACAAATGTAGAGGTAGTGGTTGTACTGGTACGAGGGTTATTTTCCATATTATCAAAATATCGAATAACAGTGTTATGGTTATAAATTTTTCTTGCTCGGATAGCAATTGTAATAGTCTATGCAGCGGTAGGATCGTATAATATGGAGTATAAGCAAGGTAATGTGTAAATAGTAAGGTAGCAGTAGTAAATAAAATAACACGGTCAATTTTATACTGGTTCGGACCACTGTCCTACTTCTAGTCCCAGACTCCCTTATGGTATTTCACTAAACAACAACTACCCTCACTTCACCCGGAGGAACATGTTTACAATTATCCGAATAGCCGAATGGGATTTCTTGCCACAACTCCCGAAGAGGACTTTCACAATATAAAGAATTTGTTGACTACTTGTGTACTTGATAACATAGATATGTCAAATTGATGTACAAACTTCCTATAATCTTTCCTTGATTAGTAGTGTAATTCATGAAAGAATATGGAAGATTTGAAATGGTTTGTAATATTAGAAATATAGAAATAAATTGCTTGAGTTCTTGAAATGTGTGTGTATCACCAAGAAAGATTTTAAGAATTTATACTAATACTAACAGACTCTAATCACATATAATCTTCAATTTGAGCCCTTGAAACTGTTGTTGAATTTCTTCCGGCAAAACAGAGTTAGTCGATAATACACACACATGTATAGTTGTCATAATTGAAATGCTATAAAACGAGATCCAACAACCACAACAGCTCTATCATTGACGTTCAAACCAAACTCCCTATCAAATCACATGCAACCTTTATAACAAATGACATAAGCTAATGAGTTGACACATAATTTATTATCGCAAAATAAAATGTTACGTATCTACCAATTTATGATTATATATAATTTATGTATATCATTTAGTGATGTGTAACTATTTCGATTTTTAAGTTGTTGTTCCTCATTTCCACATATGAGACAAGCCTAACAATCTCATGTTGACTTGTATCTATTTGCAGTGTTGTAATAACTCATTTTTAAGTTAATAATTAATTAGTGTTAGTAATAGTAGTTTATTTAGTTATGTTAGAATTTATATTTGATCGACAAATTGGTTTTCAAATTATTTAATAAAAAAATTAAATCGTGAAATTATATTATTCAAAACTTAAAAATAAGATAAAATGTTGAAACTAAATTTTACAATAGCACTATGGTTGGAGTATAACTTTAATGGGTGCAGAAGTGATCTTTGATAGGAATCTATATTTATTTAAATTAAATGGAGTTTAATTCTGAAAGCCAAGGAAAATACTAAGCTACATTTAAATTTTCTAGGTCCAAATGCTTATGCCAAGCCCAACCTTTTTTGAACTTCTCTCCTCTCCACAAAACACTAGCATTCATTTTCTTTCACCTCATATTTCCATCTTCCTGAAGCCAAAATTAAATGAAAGCCTACTTTATTTAAAATTAAAATCAAACCCTTCAAATTACATAAAACTCTTGGATTCCAGAATGCGATTTATTGTCTCATTCTACAGGACATGTAGAAAATTTGATGCAAATGCAAATTTTGTTTTAGTGCCTGTGAGTTATGTGTGTGCATGTCTACAAAGGGAGGAGGAAGATGCAGTGCAAAAAAGCTTTGTTAGTTTAGTGGATAATTATGACATCTCACATCCCTTAACGTCACCCATATTAGGATTCGTTAAGTTTTTTGAAGCGCTTAGGTATAAAGTAACAACACAAAGACTAAAATTCACAAGATAGAACTAAAAACATGGCATAAACTTAAAACATTCATTGAAATCAAGTCACAACGCTTATTATATCTCTAAATACCAGATAGTCATCATACTAAAACAAACTTACTGTCTCGTGGAAAATATCAAAGTGCATAAGTAAAACCACAAGCTATCCCTCTTCAAAATCAATATAATGTTCAAAAGACAAGAACTAAACCAATACATAAAGAGAGAAAGAGTCTGAATCCAAGCTGAACAAAATAGTCAAGAATCACTATTGAGATTCTCCACCCTACGAACCCTTGGGGAGGGGGGGGGGGGGGTAGGAAGGAAGAGAGAAAGAGAAAAACAAACTTGGTTAGACATACGTGTGGTGAGTTCTAGTAATTTCTAACATGGGCATGAGATAACAAAGCATTTGGACATGAGAATAATTCTAAGAGTAATGGATATAAAAGCATAGGTGAAATAACAGAAAAGATAAACACTAATAATAATAAGCTTCTCATTTATATCCGAAATTTGCTACACCAACTACCAAAATATCATAATTAGGGTTGACCCAATTTCCACCCGTCGATCGGCTACTTTTCTCAAATGTGAATAAACTGTGTCCGCTATGGAATTCAGGGTTACCAATCCTAAATCCATCAACTAAAAGGACACAGCAGTTAACCATAGATGTTAAAACGTCTAATCTTCCCCTATCGGAATGATGCACGCTCTTCATTCCATCGGAACGCGCACGTACCCACCTTTTTTGAACCACTTACTATCCAGTTTAGTAAAGCGTGCCCTAGCCTCTACCTAGTGCGAGACTCCGTGATAACAAAGGGATACTGACTGATATGGGTTCCCAACAAAAAATGCAATTGATACAAGTCACCCCTAGACTTGGCCCCCAATTTATAACTAGGATTTCAATATACTATTAGGCCTCTTATCTTTCCTAATCAGCCCCGTGCTATCGAAACAGACCTAATCTATCTTAGCTTATTGATCTCACAAATTTAACTTAACATGTTTATGTTTATTAATAAGTCAAATATAACCACATGTTATATTTCTAGGTTGTAATTAACATTTTCAATTAATGTAATCTTTTTATACAACCTTACCCTTTGCTACTTAATGTCCAATCAAGTGTAATTCATTCCAATCTACATGTTTTCTAACTACATGTTACTTAATGTCTAATTAAGTATAACTTATCCCAATTCATAAATTTGAATATTTCTTAATTAGAATTTATCCCAGTATACAATCCATCATTTGAATATATATATATATTCATCAATTTCCAACATGCCCAAATTAATTTTTTTGTCATACTTCCAATATTATTCCAATTTTTATTCAAATTAAACGATGAAGGCCTAGGCTCTCATTAGCCTAGGTTCAGTGTAAAATAAATAAAAAGAGAAATTGGTCTAGGCTACTCGTAAGGCCTAGAGTCAGAAATGAATAAAATAAATAAAATAGGACATTGCAAGACTATAAATAAAATCATAACAGAGCAGGGGATAAAGAAGAAGAATTAATTATAAATAAATAAACAACTGAAAAGGAATAAACATAGACATAAAATAGATTGTATAATAACTTGCAGAAAATAAACTTATAAACACAGTAAGTGTAAAACTTGTAGATCCAAACTATGTTACTGTCTCAATCTTTCTTATGTAAATGCTGACAGAGAAAAGTTTGCAAATCCATAGAAAGGCTTTGGAGAATCCTTTAGGTCTACAATTGGACTATACTCTAATTTATTCCCCAATTTTGTTTTATTTTAAAACATAATGGAGCGGAGGCTGAGAGAATGAGGAAGAAGAAGAAGTGTGGGGGGAAAATAAGAGGTACCTGTCATTTTATAGGTGTAGAAGGATATATCTAAGCCTTAGGATTTTAGGATCTCAATCTCAGCTCTTAAAAACATATCACCAAGAAGTCTCCAAAAGCATACAGCAGGTTCGACATCGTGTCAGGCACGAAATCGTGCCTGGCTTGATATGGGTCAACCCACCCACCTATGTTGGTCGACACAAGGCCTACCCACATGGGTCCTAGGTTGACATAGGGGTTGGCCCAGTTATGGGCTGTGTCGCCCAATTACACCATTGATTTTGTCTAATTATTTATTTCATTTTTGTTTCAAATATCAAATTGATCATATCTTGTTCATTTTTCATTCGTTTTACGCAAACTAAAAGTTTATCCGAGCCATAATTTCATAACGAATGCAATGGTGAAATCTTCTTTGCCCAATTCTGAATATTATTTTAATTAGTATATGGTTTATTACTCTTTTCTATTTAATTATTTGTTATTAAAATTCCGGGTGTTACATTCTCCCATCCTTAAAGGATTTTGTCCCCGAAATTTTTAAGGCTTGAAGAATGTTATGAATGTTATCAACCATTATCTACACTCATCTACTCAATCATCAATCATCCATTGTCCTTATATTTTCTAATGATTTTTCATGAGCATATGCAAAGGTGTTGTGTATATGTACCTAAGCTAATGCGAAAATTAGGCGGTCTACTGATTCAATTGACCTCTTTAATGCTATTCATGTATGTGCCATGCATCCAATATGTATGCAAAGGAATCCTAATGATACATATAAAATTCTATATGCATGTAACAACCATTCACCATAATGCAACATTCAAGTGATGATTCAACCATTTTCATCCATATTTAAAATAAATTAAATTGCGCACACATCCATATGGAATATGTAAGTGTTCTAGTTCAATCAATCCCTAACTAGTGCCTAGTGTGTGTATATGCATCCACTAGCAAACAATCGCATCCACATGAATCCATTCAACCATAACATGTTCTATTAACATGTTTTAAACCATTTCCTCCCATCCATAGGCTTCTTCCTAAGAATTATGTTTGAAACGATAGGAAAAATAGATTCAACTTAAAAACTTAGGAAAGGAATAAGAGCATACTCTCAAAGAGAAATAGAAAAGAAGCGCAAATCCTATATTTTGGTTCCCAAGTCGTGTCGTCACTATCCTCTCCCCACCGAATCTTAATTAGTTTGATTTTTTTTGTTCCGTAGCTTCTTAATTTCAAATCCTAGTATCCGAGTAGGAACTCTCCTGGCCGATGCCTCCCTATCTACCTCGATATCCTCTAGGGTACTCGGCTCTACTACTACCGCAGAATCATACAGACACTTCCGTAAGTGTGAAACATGGAACACATCATGAACTCCTGCCAATCTCTCCGGTAGTCTAATTCTTTAGGCAATCTGACCTATCCTCTCTACTATAGGGAATGACCCTACGAATCTTGGAGCTAACTTACATACTGAGTCGAACCGAACAACGCTCCTTATAGGTGACACCTTAACAAAAACCATATCTCTTACATCGAACTCTAGGTCCGTCCTCCACTGAGGTCTCTCTAACCATCTCAGGTCCAAGTAGAAGTCTATCTGTGGGCACCCATTAACATGTATGTGATCCGCAGGGTCGTTTATACAATGCCTCGAAGGGAGCCATACTGATTCTCGTCTGATAGTTGTTATTATATGCGAACTCTACCAACGGAAGATGCTCCTCCGAAGTACCTCCGAAGCCAACGATACACAACCGTAATAAATCCTAGAGAATCATATTGACCCTCTCTATCTTTCCATCTGTCTGAGGGTGATAGGAGATACTAAGTCGTAGCTATTCCCCAAATGCCTTCTATAGGCTCCCCTAAAACTCGCTCGTTAAGATGGGGTCTCGGTCGCTAACAATACTAGAGGGTAATCCATGAAGTCAGATGATCTCTCTAATATACACTAATGCCAACCAAGTTGTCGTCCGCTTACTCTTGACCGGATAAAGTGAGCGCTTTTATTCAACCTATCGGCTATAACCCAAATACTGGTGTCGCCCTTCCTCGATTGGGGCAACCCATCTATAAAGTCTATTGAGACGCTCTCCTGCTTCCACTGTGGCACATGTAATGGTTGAAGTAATCCACCAATCTTCCTCTTGTCAGCCTTCACTTGCTGATAAGTCATACACTGAGCTACGTACTCTGCTACGTCCTTCTTCATTCATAT
The DNA here is from genome assembly GCA_030737875.1 of Allium sativum. Lineage (NCBI taxonomy): Eukaryota > Viridiplantae > Streptophyta > Magnoliopsida > Asparagales > Amaryllidaceae > Allium > Allium sativum. The sequence goes on along the minus strand of CM060924.1, from coordinate 372,772,506 downwards.
CCAATGAAAAACCCTCCCCATGTCTTTATACATCTTATCACTATCTGGATGGATAGTCATCCAAGAGTGATGAGCCTCCTCTAAAACCAATCTTAACAAATCATCAACTCTAGGAACACACAATCTCCCATCACAATGCTTCCACCCTCTCTCATTCATATAATATCTAGCAAGGTGACTAAAGGTCTCTACTCTGCTAAGTCGGTCCATGATATCCACTATATATTGATCCTCGCGCTGCCTGTATCCAATACAGAGTAGGTCGCACCACCAACGATGCCATAAATCCGGGTGCAAAATCCGTAGACGGTCTAAAATCGATGATGGGATGAACTCCAAACTCTGCCACTCTACGAATAATGGACTTAAAGTCATTCTCTACCTACTCAATGCGTCTGCCACCACATTCCTCTTTCTCGTGGATACACTATCTCAAAGTCATAAGACGTAGGGAACTCCATCCAACATTGTTGTCACAAATTAAGATCTTTTGGTGAGATCAAGTACTTTAGCGATTTATGATCTATATACAGCTCGAACCTCTCAGCTAATAAATAATGTCTCCAAGTCATGAGTGCAAACATTATCGCCACTAGCTCCAAATCGTGGTTAGGGCAGTTCTTCTCATGTACCCTCAATTGCCTACTCCCATAGCAGACAAACCTACCCTCATGTATCAACATTGCACCTAAAACAGTGCCGCAAGCATCCATATAAACGATAAACATCTTCGTACCATCAGGTAGAGTCAACACTAGAGCGGATGTAAAAGCCTTCTTCAACCTCAAGAATGCATCCTTGCAATCTACATCCCAAGAAAAAACTAGGTTCTTCTTCGTTAGGCAGGTAATCGGAGCTGAGATAAGCACAAAATCCTTAATGAACTTCATGTAATATCCCGCCAAATCCAAGAAACTACTTACCTCTAACGCATTCTTGGGGTTTTCCAATCCTGAATTGCAACAACTTTCGCGGGGTCCACTGTTATACCATCACTAGAGATAACATACCCCAAGAACCTTACCTCCTTCTACAAGAAATGACACTTAGAAAACTTTGCCTTTAACTGATGTGCATGGAGGGTACGGAGGACCTCTTCTAAGTGCAAGGCGTGCTCTTCCTCACTCCTCGAGAAACCAAGATATCATCAACGAATACCACTACAAACTTGTTCAGGTACTCTTTAAACACCCAACTCATCAAATCCACAAAGTACATCGGTGCATTGGTTAGCCCAAAAAGCATAACCAGCCACTTAAAAAATCTGTCAGGAGTCCTAAAAGGGGTTTGTCTATGCTGTCATCCGCTACCCTAAGCTGATGGACATCTATAGCTATATCTAACTATAAGAAAACTGATGCGCCCACTAACTAGTCAAACAAGTCATCTATTAGTGGAAGTGAGTATCTATTCGTCTTAGTGAGTTTTTTCATCTCCCTGTGATCCACACATAGACGGAGAGAGCCATCCGCCTTGGTCGCAAAGATGACTGTTGCTCCCAACTCAGAAATGCTCCGTCTAATAAATCCTTTCTTGAACAACTCATTCACCTTCTTACTAAGCTTCTTCCTCTCTCTCGGAGCCATGTTGAGCACTTGTAATACAATAGGCTTAGTATTCTCTACCAACCATATCCGGTAATCTATCACGTGCCAGGGAGGAAGTCCTTACACCTCCTCGAATATGTCCGGTGATTCTTTAACTATGGGCAACAAACCGAGTTTTTCAATAGAAGAATCTAGGGAATCTAAGAAACTGAGCATGGCTGACCCTCGCAGGTTGCACGAAATCTCGAGAGTCCTATCGTGGAACGTTAAAAAACTAACAACTTTCCTCTCACAGTCAAGGATGGTGCCATACATGATTTACTAATCCATCCTTAGAATAAGCCTGTTACCCATAAAACATAGTACATACGCGTCACACTCAAATTCAACGCCAAGAATAGAAATCCTCAAACCCCTACACATCATAGATATATGAGTTGTATCTCCTATGGGGTTTAAGACAACAACTTGATATGAAACTATAGAAGTATCTAGGTGCAGACTATCAACAACAGAACTGGATATGAAAGAATGAGAAGCACTAGAATCGAAAAAGGTCCTAATGGGAAAAACAATAAGAGAAATCAAACCTTCTACGATGACCTTCCTACCTCTTTCTTGACTTCCACCACTAATCTGAATCGCCTTCAAGCACTTGAACCCATGCCTCGGATGATCCTGCCCTCTTCTCGTGCTTCTGGGGGCATTTCTTGCTGTAATGTCCCATCGTCCGCACTAAAAAAAAGCACCCTTCTTAGTCTTCCTATAGTCCTTGATGAAATGTCCCATCATACCACAGCCATGACACTTAACTTCCATCTTGATCTGTGTTTTTCTCAGGTTTCTCTCCATTTTTCACCATGCCTTTCTTGGGCCACCACTTTTTCTTTCCAATATTTGGCTTGGCCTACTCAGCCTTTTCCTCTTGCCTATTCACCTTTCCATCCTTATGCATATGAGCCATTTCTACAAGCCTCTCAAAAGTAGCTCCTAACGAAATATGCATCATCGCCAATCCTTGGAGGGTTTGGTTCAGTCCCCTCGCAAATCTTAAAGTCTTCTTGTGCGCGATATTAACTAGATCCAAGCCAAAACTTTTTGACTCATTAAAGCTATTCACATACTCCTGCACTGACATACTACCTTGCTTGAGACTTAAGAAATTTTCAAGCCGCATTCCTTCTTTAGCTTACGATAAAAACTTCTTCTCGAACTTATCCTTGAACTCATCCCATGTATCAATGGCATGATCAGCATCAGCTACTTCCCATCAACACGACGCTTCTCCTTTCAGTTGCTAAGGCCAACTAAAACATCCTCCGGTCATCAAGCCCTAATAATCAAAGCACACGATCGGTGTCTCTCAGCCAATTACGAGCATCTACAAAACTCTTTGATCTAAGGAATGGTTTGCCGCCCATAGTTGAAAAGTCCTTATAGAGCTTAGAGAAATTAACCAGTGGATTAGGTGGAACTACCAAGGCTACAATTGGAGGTGGAGCAATTTCTTTCCCTTCGACATGTGCTTTAGCTTAAACATATCTGCGGAACCGTATCGGAATGGGAACGCCCTCTGGAAAATTGGGAGCTCCAGACATGCTGGAAAGATAAAAGACAAGGATTCAAAAAGGGATCAAAAGAATATTGTAATTAACTTGAAGGGATATTTTTTAAAAATAAGCTTTACTTGAAAATTTCTTACTTTTGAAAACACTTTTTCAAAATCTTTTCTCTGATCTTGTAACCTTAGCCTGTGATACCAAGTGTGTCACCCCCACATCCCTTAACGTCACCCATATGCATGTGCATTGAGTTTAATGAAGCGCTTAGGTATAAAATAACAACATAGAGGCTAAAATTCATAAGACAGAAGTATAAAACACAGTGGAAACTTTTAAAACATTTATTAAAATCAAGTCACAACACTTATTACATCTCAAAATACCATATAGTCATCATCATAAAACAAACATATTGTCTCATGGAAAATATCAGAGTACATAAGTAAAACCACAAAAGCTATCCCTCTTACAAATCAATACAATGATCAAAAGACAAGAACTGAACCAATACATGAAGAGAGAAAGAGTCTGTATCCAAGCTAAACCAAATAGTCAAGAATTACTACTGAGACCCTCCACCCTATGAACCTGGGGGAGGGGAAAAGAAGAGAGGAGGAAAAAACAAACTAGGTTAGACATACGTTTGGTGAGTTCCAACAATTTCTAGCATGAGCATGAGATAAGGAAGCATTTAGATAAGAGAATAATTCTAAGGGTAATGGACATAAAAGCATACGTGAAATAACAGAAAAGATAAACACTAATAACGATAGGCTTTTCATTCATATCTGAAATTCGCTGCACCAACTACCAAAATATCATAATTAGGCTTTACCCAAATTCTTCCCGTCGATCAACTACTTTTCCCAAATGTGAATAACCTGTGCTAGCTATGAATTCAGGGATATCAATCCTAAACCTATCAACTAAAAGGACACAACTGTTAATCACTGGCGTTACAACTTCTTATCTTCCCCAATCAGAACGATGTGCGCTCATCGATCTGTCGGGACGTTTGTACCTACCTCGTATGAACCACTTACTATCCAGTGTGCTCTAGTCTCTAGTGCGAGACTCCATGATAACAAAGGGATATTAACTGATATGGGTTTCCAACAAAAAAATGCAATTGACACAAGTCACACCTAGACTTGGCTCCAAATTTATAACTAGGATTTCGTTATACTATTAGGCGTCTTATCTTCCCCAATCAATTCCGTGCCATCGGAATGGAACTAATTTATCTTAGCTTATCAATCTCACAAATTTAACTTAACACGTTTAAGTTTATTAATAAGCTCAATATAACCGCATGTTATATTCCTAGGTTGTAATTAACATTTCCAATTAATGTAATCTATTTATACAACCATACCATTTGTTACTTAGTGCCCAATCAAGTGTAATTCATTCTAATTTACATGTTTTCTGATTATGTGTTACTAGATGTCCAATTAAGTATATCTTATCCTAATTTATAAGTATGAATATTTCTTAATTAGAATTTATCCCAATATAAAGTTCATAAATTGAATATAATATTCATTAATTTCCAACATGCCTAACATCCCCTTTTTGTCATACTTTTAATATTATTCCAATTTTTACGCAAATTAAACGACTACGGCCTAAGCTCTCATTTGCCTAGGCTCAGCGTAAAAAAAAGAAATCGGTCTAGAATCAGTAATGAATAAAATAAAATAGGGCATTACAAGACTGTAAATAAAATCATAGCAGAGAAGGGGATAAAGAAGAAGAATTGCTTATAAACAAATAAACAACTGAAAAGGAATAAACATAGACAACAAATAGATTGTATAATAACTTGCAGGAAATAAACTTATAAACACTGTAAGTGTAAAACTTGTAGATCCAAACTATTTTACTGTCTCAGTCTTTCTTATGTGAATAGGTGATCCAAAAATCACATAAAACTCACACAGAATGCAAGTCCAGAAAAAGTCATTGGAAGAAGAAGAATCCTTCAGGTCTACAATTGGACAGTACTCTGACTTATTCCCTAATTTTAGTCTATTTTATTTTAAAACATAATGGAGTCAAGGCTCAGAGAATAAAGAAGGATAAGTGTGGGGAAAAAAGAAGTAAGGAGTACTTGTTAATTTATAGGTGTAGAAGGATAACCTAAGCCTTAGATTTTAGTTTTTAATCTCAGCTCTTATAAACATGTCAGCAAGAAGCTCCAGAAGCATACAGTAAGCTTGACATCATGCCAAGCACGAAATCATGCCTGGCTCGATATGGGTCGACCCACCCACCTATGTGGGTCGACACATGGGTCTACCCACATGAGTCCTGGGTCGACACAGGGGTCGACCTAGTTATGGGTTAGGTCGCCCAATTACACCATTGATTTTGTTTGATTATTTATTTAAATTTAAAACTTCAACTGATCATATCTTGTTCATTTTTCATCCATTTTACGCAAACTAAAAGTCTATCTTAGCCAGAATGTCGTAGTGGACGCAACTGTGAAATATTCTTTTCCAATTTTGAAAATTATTTTAATTAATATCTGGTTTACTAATCTTTTCTGTTTAATTTATGCTTATTAAAATTCAAGGTGTTACAATAATGGTTTTGATGACAACAATATAAGTAAATACTATAAAATATAAGTACTAATGCTACTAATATTTATTTACATATACATTGCACATAGTGCAGGATACAAATAAGTATTAATAATGATGACTGCACAACATCAAGTAACGATTCAGAATGCTGATGCTAACATAAAGATTGAAGAGTTAGAGATGGAAGACTCAAGATTATTGAATAGTTAAAAATTTCGAGATGTTCCAGATAAGTTTAGAGTCTTAGAATATATGTTAAAATTATGATAGGCACTTGATCTACTTTTCAAAATGATATCCAAGATTAACTTTGTTTCCAAAATGATAGTTTTCAGTGCATCCTTTTATTTTTACTACATTTACTTTTATATGCATCTTGATTTTGTGATTATTTCTATGATCGGTAATTGCATCTGTTTAAGTATAATTATATAAATGTTAAGAAAAGATTCTTACATTTAAGAAAAATCTATTCCCCTTTAGTGTTTGTATAGTCTTATAACCCATATTCCATATTCTCACACTTGGTATCCGTGCAAGGTTTTTCTCAAATATTCATAATTTGATTTTTGAAAATTTATAAATGACATTTTTTGGTAATTTTATTAACACTATTTTTTAATAGATATGTTGCAAAGTCATCATAATGTTATTCCATAAGTTTGCATCTATATTTTTTAATAAAAAATCACTTGATTTCTTGAAAATGTATAAATTGCAAGAATATATATGTTAAGGGCTGAACATCGGGCTTGTTTCCGATAGGGAAGAGCCGACATCGAGGTGCCAAACTGTTAATGGCGACAAGGGCCACTTTCTTTTTCTCTTCGTCCATGTTCCAATTTTTTCCTTTTCTTCCGTCAAGTTCTCCACTCCTCTTGCCCATCTTCCTTGCGTTCGTTATGCGTGGTGGCCCCACTGAAAACCGTCTTTTCAATGTTAAATCTAAGCCATGGCTCCAAATAGCACTACTTCACTCCTCTACTAACTAGCCTCTCCTATTTGGACCGTCTTTGACTTCACTGCTTATCAGGCATGGTAATCGTTTAAGGCAACTACATATATACTGTCCTTTTCCTTGTAGTTGAATTTAGAGAATTTCCTCTTGTGCCTTCCAATAATGTGCTTTGTGTGGAATTCAATCGAATTAGTGCCTCATTGCCTGGTGATTTATCGACCCACGTAAGTCTAACTTTGTCAGGTGGTATGACGGCGAGCTAGGTGTTTGCTGGATTTGCTATTAAATTTGGACTGTTGGGTATGTTATTTAACTGGTTTTTTCGATTTGCTTTGGTAATGAAGTTTTGTTTCAAACGTGGAGTACTTTAGTGCACAGTAATGCCTATCTACTCGTATTAATTCGCGTTTCAATAACCTAAGTTGGTATGTCATGTTTAACTTACTTTTTACGGAGTATGTGTGCAGTGGCACTAGCTTTGTGGGCTGAAATGTGAGTTGGCTTGGTATATTTGGTCCCTGGGTTGATTGTGATGGTCCCATATGTGTTGTTGGGTTTTCAATGTGCATTAACAATTCATCTTTTTGGTTTCAATTTGTAGTCAAGTTTTGGTTTGGGTAGTAGATGTGCTTTTGTTTTGAGAGTTCTTGGGTGGTTTGAAGCTCGTCAATTTGACATGGAATGCTGGATTGTATTTTTTGGTGGTTCAAGTTTGGAAGGATGTGTGTATGGCAAGTTGAACCCTTTTGTATCATTAATTCATTCAGTAATACAGGTGAAGCAATTGCTCTCGACAATGCCGTTAATGTGTAATGATCTTCACTATCTCCCTCCCATATGTCTCTTATATATTAGGATAACCTATGGTGACTGCCTAGCCTCAGCAACCTCGAATGTGATTGCTCTGAACAATGTCAATGGTACCCTAGTAATTGCGCTGTAAAATCGTGTCATGTCTTGTATCATGGAATATTTTCTGTTTCCCTGTTTTGTGTGTAGTCCTTGCTGTTATTGGAATTGAGTGGCTCAATATCTCTAGGTTTTACTGGAAGGTATGGTGCTTAGATGGTCTGATGTACTATTGTCTAGGATGTCATAGTGCGTGACTTGTCCTTATGTCAACTTGGACGTTTGACTCTGTTGTGAAGTCACTTTCCTTTTGTGTTTTACGGTTGTGAGTCTTTGTGTACAATGGTTTTGTAAAGTGTTGTTTTATATATTTATACGAGATAGTATGATAATTACTCCCTGCGTGGAGTGTGAAATAACATAGCCTAGAAACAGTGTCTAGCTTCTGTGCTCTAACATAGATAGGATACGTTGGATGGTCCACCTTAAAAACCAATTTAGTAGCTTTTGTGAAATCATGTATGTTACTCATGTACGTGGAAATAGTTGTAATTCGAAGGCTTTTCTTACCCAACTCATTGTCCCGATCCTGGACAGTATCTTGCTCAGCATTGAGGGCCAACTCCAAGTCCCGGATCTCTACATTCTTTTTGAAGGTTAGCTCTGAGAGGTGCCCGACATACCTATGAATTTCTTGGTACTTGAATAAGATGTCGTACACTTTATCCACCACGTCTTTGTTCACAATCCAGGGGATCAGATGGATGTTTGGTAGCCACTTTAGCTCCTCAAAGTAGAAACCTAAGAATTCCTCCCTCAATATCGCTTTCCTCCATTTGGGAGTAAGCTCTGGCATATCTGACACGTTAGGCAACATGGACCCCTTCTTCCACATTCATGTCTTCCCATATCTTTTGTCCTTAGCATCCAACTTCTTGCCTTTGGATGTCACAGGCGCTGAGGTTGGAATATAAAGAGGGATTGTCGACGATGACTGCTTGGTGCTTGCTGTGTCCAGCCTTAAATCTGTGCCTGGCGACCGAGCGATGGGTGAGGGAGATTCTAAACTTTGAGATCGATCCTTATGACGATGCTCACTACCACAGTCATGAGAGTGAGGTGCTCGATAAACAAATGGTATCTCTTTTGAAACTCCTTATGATCCCGCTTCTTTTGGGTTGGTGCCCCCGGATCCTCGACCTTGATTCCTATCGCCTTCTCGAACCATTTCACCTACACGGAACAAATTCAAGGTTAGACTCGAATACTCTACACACACAAACTAATGCTGTGTTATGCAGTATTTATGAGTGTGTATCCCAAGTGCTCTCTCCACAGACCATATACTGGTTCAGTTGAAGGAGTGATCTCCCCAACGGTAAGCGATAAGCTTTATATACATATGCCGCTATGCCAAGATGATGTAACGTCAAGTAGGAGCTTATCAGGTCATCAAACTGATCCTCCTTTTCTAGTGACGCGGTGGTCTCAGAAGTAGATGCTGGAGAAGCCGACTCAGGCGACGCTTACATCCTCATCTCCACTGTCGTAGACAGAATGGGAGTATCTGGTAGACCCTCATCTCTAGCAACCACCTCCTCATCACTGGCGTCGTCCCCACTAGTTTCTTCCTTAATCTTCGCGAGCTTGGGTTGCTTGGACATGGTGGGGGGAAACTTACTCTTGCGGTCCGGAGGGTTTTCACCTCCATCAGTTTCCGATTTAGCTCTACCACCGACAATGATCGATCGGGTCATTGAACGACCAGCAAGAAGTAAGCCCACATGACCAAGCCGTTGCTCATCTAATACATTTTCATTGGAATGGATTCCTTTAGGAATAGCCCTCAATGCTTCGAGATGCTCCTGATACATGTTGCCCATGGGTGCTGGAGGAATCCCTGCTACACAAATACATTGTTATATCCAAGTTAACAACTCAACTAACTACAAGAATGAGGTTGTAAAGACGCTTAATTTAAGCCAATCACTGCCTCACAATCTTGAGGGACAATGAACGAAGAACTAATCATACTTAAACACACTTAATCTGCTCCATTTCCCCAGGATGAATCGAGTGCTGGCCAGTGCCTCCAAGTAAAACAAAGAAGGCTTGCTGGTGGTCCTTTTCTTCAGTTGAAAGAGATACTGGATGTCTACTCCAATAGGTTCAATGTCCAGGTACTCTCTAAAAATTGATGTAGGTACCAAGGAGGAAGGCATATGAATTTGGATGGAGTTGCGTTGGTGCCAATCGAAAGTAGCGCAGTATATTCCAAATGACTTCGCAGGACAAAGGCACGCACTCAGAAGTACATGCGTATCTATTCTAGGAAGTGTATCCTCCTGAAGGGTCATGAGCCCTCTGTAACACCCCGCCTCCGCTAGGGTCACTCGCAAAGGAATGCACTAGCTTTAGAGGGGCATTATTGGTAAACATGCACAGAAATATCACAAGACAGAACATATAAAATAGCGGAAGTAAAATCGAACTTTCATAAACATGAATACATAAGGTCTAAAGCCTTTTACATCAGAGTACATCAAAACCTGTCTTGCAATAGTAAAGAAGCATAAAGACTTTTTCATAAATTATTCCCCAAATAAAAACAGTAAAGTAGCCATAGCCAGGAAAAGTCCAAGCCATCCATGATGACCTTCAAGCAGAAGAAGTCCGAACTAAACAACAGTGTTTCCTCCCTGTAACCTGGGGGGGGGGGGGGAACGGAAGAAAAGAGGCGAAACAAAACGGGTCAGTCAAAAAGACTGAGTAAGCCCTATCTACTATTAGTATAAAAACTAGTAAAGTTAACTGTCATGAGAAACTGAGATGAACATAAGCATGATACAAGATAGGTCAATTAAATCAAAATAACAGGATGAACTACTGAACTCAGATAAACTAGGGTGTCGTGATAAACTACGATGTCAAGATAAAACAAGGTATCACATTGTCAGGTTCCTATCAAGTATAATATCCCAAGATATCTATCGCGTATAACGTCCCATGGCATCTATCCTGTATATCCGCTCTGCACCTACCGTACTAGTATCCCAACTGTATTACGTGTTATCCGTGAATGACCCTTACTCAAAAGTCGAGTAATGGTCCATGTCAACCTAATATGCCGCATATATAGGTTACTCAACTCATATGTTTCTTTCCATGTATAAGTTCAGTCCTTTGCCGTAGGCTGTACGGGCTTTCCCATGTAAACGGTTTATCCTTGAAGTTGTTTTGGACTGCAACCCTTGATCTAGTTGTGTTTCCTTACCATGAACTATCGCGCGTCCACTTAGGATTTATGCCACCTAGGACCGCTAGGGATTATGCTACCTAATGAACGTTTCCGTGTCTCGGTTTGGGTTTTGGCCACCTAGGACCACTAGGGATTACGCCACCCGTCAACCGCGCCCTTGATCCCACGTATGTATCGTGAATCGTTTTCCATGTCTAGATGCACATATTCCCCAATGTGCCATCCGAGTTCCGTGCCAGGGCAAATCAAGAAATACGGAAATCGGTCGGGAGCTTTAAATCGTCTGCCGATGCAGATATCAAGGTCTGTTTTTGTACCCGTGGCTATGGTCCCACGTGACCCCTCCCTCAACTACTGAAAGGCAATCCAAGAAAAATCATGTATAAGAACCACTCCACGGCCCCACTATAGCCCACTTTCCTACGGGCCAACCTCACCCATGACTCGATAGCAAGCACATGGTCTGTTGGGGGTTCCCTGCCTTTCCGCACGTATACGATTGACTAAAGATGGTAGGTAGTCGGCGATGTGCTATCCAGGGCAAAAACAAGAATCGTCGACTCCACGCTAATCCATCCCAGTCTTTAGGTTGCTCGCATAGCAACCAAGGCATACTCTTGGTCCTTCTAGCGCAGACCTTAACCTCTCATGGGCCTACTATAATTACCTGGCAGCCCACAGAGGGATCCCAAGAATATCCTCACGTCCCCCGAAGCTTCCACTTCGGCACCCAGTGCGCTGGAGCTTTTATCCAAGTCAGATAACTTGCTCCCCCTCGTATACTAAGCGATGACCTACCGTATCAGGTTACTCATCGTTTTGAGAATTAGTCCTATGTCCTTAGCTAATAATTATTACTTAGTTACCCTTAACTAAGGTTTACCACTTAGCTTCCTTTCCCGTTATCCTTGATTAACCACGGTTTTCTACCTAGTTCTTCTAGCTAGGGTTTGTCTATTGGGTTAAGTGTTATCATTCAAGTCCATGACTTAACCCGCCCACGAATCACGTCAAAGATTGGCTAAGTATTTAAGTTCAAGACTTAGTCCCACAAGTTGGTTAAGTGTACCCAGAGGCTCATGACTTAACCCTATCAAGTCAAATTGGTCAAGTACTAGCTTACCTTAATCCTATCGGATTATCTTGCTAGATCGATTAAGCATAGATTATCTTAATCCCATCAAATTATCGAGTCGGATTGGTTAAGTATAGGTTGGCTTAACCCCATCCTCTAATCGTACTACAATGGTTAAGTATATTCTAAAAAGGTCTTGTGACTTAACCTTATCAGGTCCGCGTATTAGATTGGTTAAGTGTAAGTTACTTAACCCCATCAAATCATCATGTATAATTGGTTAAGTATAAGTTGCTTAACCCCATTAAATTATCACGTTAAGTTGGTTAAGTATTGGTTACTTAACCTCATTGAATTACCGAGTTTAAATTGGTTAAGTGTTTAACTTAACCCCATCGAATTACCGTGTTTAGATTAGTTAAGTGTGGATTACTTAACCCCATCTAATTACCGTGTCGGATTAGTTAGGTGCAAATTACTTAACCCCATCCCCTAATCATCTTGTATGGTTAAGTGTCATTAAGAAAACTTACTTAACCTTGCCAAATTATCATGTTGGATTGATTAAGTGTTGGTTAACTTAATCCCCGTCCACTAGTCGTATAAAAAATGGTTAAGCGTCATTAGGCAAATCAAATCACTTAACCTACCCAACCTTGTCATGTTTTGTTAAGTATCATTAGCCTAACCAATTTACTTAACCCATTTACCCATGTCATATTTGGTTAAGAGTCATTAATCAAATTAACTTAACCCTATCATGTGGCATTAATTACTTAATGCACCCCAACCTCTCACATTAGACTTTGTTGTGGTTACTAGTTAAGCCGGTCGGTTCCGGGTAGCTTTACACCACAACTTGGTCTAACCTCGGGTTCAAGCACAACATGACCAACTTCTCACATTGGGTCCTATTGTTTGCAACTACTAGTTAGGCCGGTCGGTTCCGGGTAGTTTTACGTTGCAAACTCAACCCAACCTCGAGTTGGCCACTTTCATGTTTAGTCTAGTGTCATGTTCATAGTCAAGTTTTCAAGCAATTGGGTAGACCTAACTTAATAGGTAAATTCCCAATGGGTAGACCTAACTTAATAGGTAAATTCCCAAGCTTATGTTTTTATGCATACTTACATGTCAACTTCCATGTTATGATTCAAGTCATGTTTTCAAGTTGTATTTTCATGTCATTAGAAATTACCCATAACATAACCCAACGCTTTTAAACTCGCATATACGTTCGCAACAACTTAATGGATTAAAAGAAGAGACTTGGCAAAGGAATGACAAAAATGGATATTAAGCCACAAGTTAATCATGGTGGCAAATGAGGCACAAATGTGTTCATTAGCTTGCATGTTACATTCTTAAGCCTCAAAATCATGCATAAACCCAAACTTGGCACATAAACGAATCATGGTGACAAAAGACATGGAATGATGACTAGAAACTCGCATGTATCATCATATAAGGGTTATGACTTCATATGCAAGTTGACATAAAGATTATGAAGGTTCTCATGTTGCATAATGCAACATTTCAACATAAAGGTTGTAGCTTTTAGCTCATAAGATCAAGATAATGAATTCATATGCTTGCATGACATGATAGCATGTATCATTCTCAATGATCAAACCCAAACTTGCAACATGAACATTTAACTTCATAGTTAATATCTAAGAGTAGGGAAAGGGCTTACATTGTTATGAAGGCACAAATCGAAATGCAAAACAAAGATTGTGATGAAGCCTATGCATGCCATCACCCAAAAACCCAAAGATGAACACTCCAAATCAATAAAAACCCCATCTTTATGAACAAAGATCAAAGCTTTAGCCTTGAGATCAACTTGAGAAGCTCTCATACTAACATAGGGACTCTCTAATACTCTCATGATCATGAAACCTCTCATAGAAATGAAGTGGAGGCTAGGATAGTTGAGTGGAGGCCATGAGAGTAGCAATTTTGCCATAGTTTAGTTGCATGAATGAATAATGAGGGTTTAGGATAGGTTAGGGTCTTATTTATAGATTAGGCAAGTGTTTTAGGCCATAGGATTAAACCTAGATTCAATCCAAGCCATCAAAGCATGTCTTGGGGAAGAAGTCAAGTGTAGGAACCATCTAGGGCCTTTAGATTAAAGATGAACCATGAGAACCATCCAAATGCAAAATCTGCATTTGAGCGAATCGGCCCACGGGTTGACAGCCAAACACCCTGGATTAACCCCTAGTCGACCCAGCGGGCTCGGGTCGACCTCAAAAATCGGCCGGTTCGGTTATTCCCCTCTCCCAATTCGCTGTTTTGAACATTTTTGCATATTTATTTATTAAATTTTCAATTATATATATATATATATCAATATATATATATATTTCTCTGCGCAACCCATTTCACTTAATTAAGTATACTTTAATTTGGGAATTTTTCGTGAAACTTCGCGAGGCCATATCTTGGTCATACGGACTCCGATTTTCGAAAACCCAGACTCTATTTCGCGTATTTTTCCGAGACGAACGCAATGGCATAGCCCGTTTCCCTTGATTCAGATTTTACAGTTTAATTCTGCCTCCATTTATGTTATAACAGGTTATTGAAAATACGGGTTGTTACATTCTCCCCACCTTTTAGGATTTCGTCCCCGAAATCTCCAAGTTAGGAAGAACATATCCTACCATCCATCATCCATCTACTCAAAACATCATCCACAAGCAACCATTGTCCTTAGATGATTTCTAATGCTGTATGAATATATGCAAAACGTGTGTGTACATGTTCCTTAGCTAATGCTAATGATCAGGCCTGAATAATCTTTCTAATGCAAAATATGTATAGTGCCATGAATCCAACATGTATGCAAATAGTCCTAGCCATATAGGTACTATATGCGTGCACAATCATTCATTCATATGCAACAACCGCATGATAATACATTCGATTTCATCCATAAACAAGTATAAATACTCGTGCATATGCAATATGAAATGTGACCGAGTCGAGCTAGTATCTAATGTGTATTCGCGCATCCACGAGCAACCACTTGCAACCATATCAATCATAACATGTTTCAAATACATGTTTACATCCATAGGGTTCTACCTAGGATTCCCTGGAACAGGGTCGAGAAGAAAAACAAGACAAACTCCTTACGGGGTTTGTAACAGAAAATAGGACCGAGAGGATGTCCACAAAAGATAGCCTACAAGTAAGCTCTACAGAAAACAGGGATCAAGGATATACTCCCAAAAGAGATATCATGCGCGTATATAGTCTTTGACCATCAGAGTCGTATTTCCTCGAGCTTAATTCCATTGTGCGTTGACCGTCTTTTAACTTCGCGATTTCGTAGCTTCCTATTTCCTGTTTCCATAACATGAGGTGGAACTCATTTCTTCGTCGCCTCTCGTTCCACTTGCACACTTGGCGCAAACATGACTGCGTACTCATGATCTCATGCAAGCTTTCCAAAATTCACTAGTGAATCTCGGACCTCGTACCACAAGGTATTCCACGTAGAAGAATTTTCTCTTGAAAGTAAACAGATGCCAACCAGGTTATCAAGCGCACTTACTAGGGTGATTTCTATAACCCACGCATAAGTGAAGTAAATCATCCGTCTTATCGGCGAACACCACTCGATCGGGCTTCAAATTTCCAATAAAGGCATCAAGGGATTCTAAGTAACTAGTCATGACAGAACCTCAAAAAGGTTACCCGGTACTTCGAGGGCATTACCAAGGCTAGTCAAAAGGTCTAACTACCCTACTATCAAAACCGAGAGTGGCACCCCCTACTGGATAACCACTTCATCCCTAGAATCCATCCATAGCTTATAAACATAAGCATTATTTCCAAACTCAACACTTGGCACAGACATTCCCAAATCCAAACAAGTCATGTATAAATGGACGCATTCTCCGATAGGACTTTGAGACAAAAATGGGATTCTCTATTACGCTAGTACTTAAGGTGCAGAGACTCAACTATCGAAGCAGACTTAAATGATACGAACAACGAAGTCCTAAAGGGATGATAGAGAAGAAAAGCTAAACCTTTAACAAGATCGTTACCCTCCTTCCGAGGTACTCTAGAAATGAGAGCATACTACTGCCCTCCCGATGATCTTGTCCTTGTCCCATAATACTTAACTATCCGCCCCGTTTTACCATGCCAAAGGTACTCTCTCGTCATGGGTTTCATTGTTCATCTTTCTCCCTCCTTTGAGGACTAAGCCATACCAACAAGTTGCTCATCCTTAAGCTCGTATCCTTTATCCTCTTTCTCACTATCCTTTCTTATAACGCGACCACTGGTCTCTTGAAAACCACCTCCATCGCATGGAAAGCACTTTCGTAGATAGAAAAGACTAGTCGCAGTTAAAACCACTGTGACTACAGATGGAGGAAAGAAAGGAAAAGAGATTTAATTAAGGAAACAAGGATAATGCTAATGGCCTTTGGGGAATAGCCTTTTCTTTTTAAAAGAAAACTTTCTTGAAAAATGCTTCTTTATAAACGATTTTCAAATAGTTTTCAGAAGGTCTTTAAAAACTTTTGCCCAATCTGGTAACCTTCTGCTCTGATACCAAATGTAACACCCCGCCTCCGCTAGGGTCACTCGCAAAGGAATGCACTAGCTTTAGAGGGGCATTATTGGTAAACATGCACAGAAATATCACAAGACAGAACATATAAAATAGCGGAAGTAAAATCGAACTTTCATAAACATGAATACATAAGGTCTAAAACCTTTTACATCAGAGTACATCAAAACCTGTCTTGCAATAGTAAAGAAGCATAAAGACTTTTTCATAAATTATTCCCCAAATAAAAACAGTAAAGTAGCCATAGCCAGGAAAAGTCCAAGCCATCCATGATGACCTTCAAGCAGAAGAAGTCCGAACTAAACAGCAGTGTTTCCTCCCTGTAACCTGGGGGGGGGGGAAACGGAAGAAAAGAGGCGAAACAAAACGGGTCAGTCAAAAAGACTGAGTAAGCCCTATCTACTATTAGTATAAAAACTAGTAAAGTTAACTGTCATGAGAAACTGAGATGAACATAAGCATGATACAAGATAGGTCAATTAAATCAAAATAACAGGATGAACTACTGAACTCAGATAAACTAGGGTGTCGTGATAAACTACGATGTCAAGATAAAACAAGGTATCACATTGTCAGGTTCCTATCAAGTATAATATCCCAAGATATCTATCGCGTATAACGTCCCATGGCATCTATCCTGTATATCCGCTCTGCACCTACCGTACTAGTATCCCAACTGTATTACGTGTTATCCGTGAATGACCCTTACTCAAAAGTCGTGTAATGGTCCATGTCAACCTAATATGCCGCATATATAGGTTACTCAACTCATATGTTTCTTTCCATGTATAAGTTCAGTCCTTTGCCGTAGGCTGTACGGGCTTTCCCATGTAAACGGTTTATCCTTGAAGTTGTTTTGGACTGCAACCCTTGATCTAGTTGTGTTTCCTTACCATGAACTATCGCGCGTCCACTTAGGATTTATGCCACCTAGGACCGCTAGGGATTATGCTACCTAATGAACGTTTCCGTGTCTCGGTTTGGGTTTTGGCCACCTAGGACCACTAGGGATTACGCCACCCGTCAACCGCGCCCTTGATCCCACGTATGTATCGTGAATCGTTTTCCATGTCTAGATGCACATGTTCCCCAATGTGCCATCCGAGTTCCGTGCCAGGGCAAATCAAGAAATACGGAAATCGGTCGGGAGCTTTAAATCGTCTGCCGATGCAGATATCAAGGTCTGTTTTTGTACCCGTGGCTATGGTCCCACGTGACCCCTCCCTCAACTACTGAAAGGCAATCCAAGAAAAATCATGTATAAGAACCACTCCACGGCCCCACTATAGCCCACTTTCCTACGGGCCAACCTCACCCATGACTCGATAGCAAGCACATGGTCTGTTGGGGGTTCCCTGCCTTTCCGCACGTATACGATTGACTAAAGATGGTAGGTAGTCGGCGATGTGCTATCCAGGGCAAAAACAAGAATCGTCGACTCCACGCTAATCCATCCCAGTCTTTAGGTTGCTCGCATAGCAACCAAGGCATACTCTTGGTCCTTCTAACGCAGACCTTAACCTCTCATGGGCCTACTATAATTACCTGGCAGCCCACAGAGGGATCCCAAGAATATCCTCACGTCCCCCGAAGCTTCCACTTCGGCACCCAGTGCGCTGGAGCTTTTATCCAAGTCAGATAACTTGCTCCCCCTCGTATACTAAGCGATGACCTACCGTATCAGGTTACTCATCGTTTTGAGAATTAGTCCTATGTCCTTAGCTAAGAATTATTACTTAGTTACCCTTAACTAAGGTTTACCACTTAGCTTCCTTTCCCGTTATCCTTGATTAACCACGGTTTTCTACCTAGTTCTTCTAGCTAGGGTTTGTCTATTGGGTTAAGTGTTATCATTCAAGTCCATGACTTAACCCGCCCACGAATCACGTCAAAGATTGGCTAAGTATTTAAGTTCAAGACTTAGTCCCACAAGTTGGTTAAGTGTACCCAGAGGCTCATGACTTAACCCTATCAAGTCAAATTGGTCAAGTACTAGCTTACCTTAATCCTATCGGATTATCTTGCTAGATCGATTAAGCATAGATTATCTTAATCCCATCAAATTATCGAGTCGGATTGGTTAAGTATAGGTTGGCTTAACCCCATCCTCTAATCGTACTACAATGGTTAAGTATATTCTAAAAAGGTCTTGTGACTTAACCTTATCAGGTCCGCGTATTAGATTGGTTAAGTGTAAGTTACTTAACCCCATCAAATCATCATGTATAATTGGTTAAGTATAAGTTGCTTAACCCCATTAAATTATCACGTTAAGTTGGTTAAGTATTGGTTACTTAACCTCATTGAATTACCGAGTTTAAATTGGTTAAGTGTTTAACTTAACCCCATCGAATTACCGTGTTTAGATTAGTTAAGTGTGGATTACTTAACCCCATCTAATTACCGTGTCGGATTAGTTAGGTGCAAATTACTTAACCCCATCCCCTAATCATCTTGTATGGTTAAGTGTCATTAAGAAAACTTACTTAACCTTGCCAAATTATCATGTTGGATTGATTAAGTGTTGGTTAACTTAATCCCCGTCCACTAGTCGTATAAAAAATGGTTAAGCGTCATTAGGCAAATCAAATCACTTAACCTACCCAACCTTGTCATGTTTTGTTAAGTATCATTAGCCTAACCAATTTACTTAACCCATTTACCCATGTCATATTTGGTTAAGAGTCATTAATCAAATTAACTTAACCCTATCATGTGGCATTAATTACTTAATGCACCCCAACCTCTCACATTAGACTTTGTTGTGGTTACTAGTTAAGCCGGTCGGTTCCGGGTAGCTTTACACCACAACTTGGTCTAACCTCGGGTTCAAGCACAACATGACCAACTTCTCACATTGGGTCCTATTGTTTGCAACTACTAGTTAGGCCGGTCGGTTCCGGGTAGTTTTACGTTGCAAACTCAACCCAACCTCGAGTTGGCCACTTTCATGTTTAGTCTAGTGTCATGTTCATAGTCAAGTTTTCAAGCAATTGGGTAGACCTAACTTAATTGGTAAATTCCCAATGGGTAGACCTAACTTAATAGGTAAATTCCCAAGCTTATGTTTTTATGCATACTTACATGTCAACTTCCATGTTATGATTCAAGTCATGTTTTCAAGTTGTATTTTCATGTCATTAGAAATTACCCATAACATAACCCAACGCTTTTAAACTCGCATATACATTCGCAACAACTTAATGGATTAAAAGAAGAGACTTGGCAAAGGCATGACAAAAATGGATATTAAGCCACAAGTTAATCATGGTGGCAAATGAGGCACAAATGTGTTCATTAGCTTGCATGTTACATTCTTAAGCCTCAAAATCATGCATAAACCCAAACTTGGCACATAAACGAATCATGGTGACAAAAGACATGGAATGATGACTAGAAACTCGCATGTATCATCATATAAGGGTTATGACTTCATATGCAAGTTGACATAAAGATTATGAAGGTTCTCATGTTGCATAATGCAACATTTCAACATAAAGGTTGTAGCTTTTAGCTCATAAGATCAAGATAATGAATTCATAAGCTTGCATGACATGATAGCATGTATCATTCTCAATGATCAAACCCAAACTTGCAACATGAACATTTAACTTCATAGTTAATATCTAAGAGTAGGGAAAGGGCTTACATTGTTATGAAGGCACAAATCGAAATGCAAAACAAAGATTGTGATGAAGCCTATGCATGCCATCACCCAAAAACCCAAAGATGAACACTCCAAATCAATAAAAACCCCATCTTTATGAACAAAGATCAAAGCTTTAGCCTTGAGATCAACTTGAGAAGCTCTCATACTAACATAGGGACTCTCTAATACTCTCATGATCATGAAACCTCTCATAGAAATGAAGTGGAGGCTAGGATAGTTGAGTGGAGGCCATGAGAGTAGCAATTTTGCCATAGTTTAGTTGCATGAATGAATAATGAGGGTTTAGGATAGGTTAGGGTCTTATTTATAGATTAGGCAAGTGTTTTAGGCCATAGGATTAAACCTAGATTCAATCCAAGCCATCAAAGCATGTCTTGGGGAAGAAGTCAAGTGTAGGAACCATCTAGGGCCTTTAGATTAAAGATGAACCATGAGAACCATCCAAATGCAAAATCTGCATTTGAGCGAATCGGCCCACGGGTTGACAGCCAAACACCCTGGATTAACCCCTAGTCGACCCAGCGAGCTCGGGTCGACCTCAAAAATCGGCCGGTTCGGTTATTCCCCTCTCCCAATTCGCTGTTTTGAACATTTTTGCATATTTATTTATTAAATTTTCAATTATATATATATATATATATATCAATATATATATTTCTCTGCGCAACCCATTTCACTTAATTAAGTATACTTTAATTTGGGAATTTTTCGTGAAACTTCGCGAGGCCATATCTTGGTCATACGGACTCCGATTTTCGAAAACCCAGACTCTATTTCGCGTATTTTTCCGAGACGAACGCAATGGCATAGCCCGTTTCCCTTGATTCAGATTTTACAGTTTAATTCTGCCTCCATTTATGTTATAACAGGTTATTGAAAATACGGGTTGTTACACCCTCTCACCATTTTGAGGCACGAGAACATATTTCTAGGGCCTGCTAAACTGCTTACACATGAGCCTCACCGCTACTTCATCCAATGCGAGGACACTAAATCCGGTAGGTTGTCAACTATGACTACATCTGCCATCATATGCGCTGCCTCGGCCATAATATCCATGTGCACTTCTTCTTCGGGGTTCTCCTCTGTTGTTCCAGTGCTTCCCTATACCACCGGCTTGGTTTAGTGCTCGATTATCTGATGTGGTCCTTCCGACTACATCCCCTAGTCGGGTGCCTTTGGTGAACCCATGGCCTAGGAAGGAGTGGAATCTTCAGAAGTCTCAAGCTTGCTGCCCTCCATGTCGGTACTGCTGGATGACCAAGATGGAGATGGTGAGTGCTGAGAAGCTTTGGCTTCCAAAGCCTGTTTTTTCTTAGACGATCTCGTTTCCATTGCTATCTATACTTTCAATATAGTTGCATTAGACATCGCATTGTATAACCTATACCCCTCGTGTTGGTGTGAACTAACATGTACATGCAATGTTGTGAGATGCTGATAAACTATAATACCGACACTTGGGACACGGCGACGATCACGAGTTCATGGAACTGTAACCATCGTCGTCGCCATCCAATATCGTTGGATTCCCATCGAGTCATGGCCACGTCATGATTGAAATCAGTAAACACATCTAAGAGTTTGGTAGTTCAGTCAGGCGTTCACAGTCCAAGTTTATGCTCTAATCCTATGTGCAAGTCTGAACAATCAGCTTTAGCCCAACAGTCATTCAAACCTAAGTCCGATTCAATCAGGTAGCGCCGCGAAAACGATGTATCATGGTTAGCAGGATTTCCTAGAATTCGAATTTTTAGTAAGGCATGCGACATGCACTGAAAATGGGGGATATAATTTGCCGAAGTCCCAAGGATGCGAAATTTCGAATTCCCTCAGGCCATGACGAAATTCGAATCCCTTTTCAAGAATTTTGCATCCCTCTTCCTTTACCAAATTCGAACCCGTTCTCTGGCACACTGTGTCCCAGTTAATTTTTCACATGACTCCACAAGATAGAAAATCGTATTCCTTCAGAGTGCAAAGTTTCGCACCTCTCGGATACGAAATTTTGCATCCCTCTGATGCGAAATTTCGCATCTCTTAGACGCAATTTTTCACATCCTTGGGATGCGACTTTCCCTAGGCGTCTTTCTTCCTCTTTCTCTTTCCATCACCTCCATTCCATCTTCCCCGACTCCCTTCAGAATCGAACTCTGAATTCGAATTCAACGAGGGCGATTTCGACCCTCTCGAGCACTAATCTCGAGCTCGATTCGCAGCCCGACCTCGACCCCCTCAAGCATCAATATCGAGATCGGTTTGAAACCTGACCTCGACCCCCTCGAGCACCGATCTCGAGCTCGATTCACAACCCAACCTCGACCCCCTCAAGCATCGATCTCGAGATCGGCTTGAGGGTCAATTTTGAGTTCAATTAAAGGATTGAGTTCAGGATCTCGATTCGAAATCCAGTTTTCGCCACTCTCAAACGACGAACTCGAGTTTGATCCACATGATTAAGGCATGATTTCGAGTCCCACCTACTTGTTCGAAACTGGTCGGAATTCACAACTTCTAGGAATGCGAAATGGTCAATTTAAACAAGGGGAGGAAGTCGAATTTTAGCTTTTATAGTAGGAGGATATAACGAGATGAGCCCATCAAATGTTTCACATCCCTTGAAGGATGCGAGATCTCACATCCTTTCGGAGATGCAAAATCTCGAATCCCACCCAGGATACAAAATATCGTATCCCATTAGGATATGAAATCTCGCTTCCCACTGGGGTGCAAAATTTCATATTCCCCTCTGGGATGCGAAACTTTAAAAAAAAGAATTACGAGAATAAAAAAATTAATTTCACGGAATTTTTTGACTCACAACTCCGATTACGACCGCGAGCACGTGTTTTCGATGTTACGACGATCGACACCGATTCGAGTCGCTAACCAACCGTACGCCCATAAGCTAAATGACTCGAGAACGTACGATAAATGATTGAATCCATGATTCGATGTCATTATCGAAATCCATCTCGCATAGTCATAACTGGCATCACACTAACTATTCGAATTCTATTTTCAAACTCCGATCGTGTCGTGCGAAATCATGTGAAAACGTGTGAGCGTAAATGCGACTGTACATCGACAACGACTCATTTACGTCACGACGTAAGAAAGAGTCTGCCACTGATGTCTAGTTTAATTAGTCAACATGAATTAGATATTGAAAAGAGCTACCAGAGAATCGAAATTCTCAGCACGCTTGACGGAACAGTCACGACCGAGCAAATAAACAGCTTGAAGATCTTTTCGGTTTCCAAAAATGATGATTTCAACTCATAGCACATCATGTCAAGACAAGGCATACTTTTGAGGGGTAAGTGTTAACCAGCATTTTGGTCCAGTTCCCAAAAGCATACCCATCCTACACGACTCGCCCCATCGCGTGGCACCAGAGCCCAAAGTGTCTTAAAAACACTAAGAATTTAGGCCCGGGGGAAGCCATGCGAGCGTAGGCCTTACAACACCTCAAAACACAAAATTCATATCCCCAAAGTACCCTCTATTTCATGATTTTGACTCCCTACACCTCGAGCCAAGGATTTCGAATCTCTAATGCCAAATAGGGATTTCAAATCCCTTGTGTTGAAGCAGGGATTTCGAATCCCTCATATCGAATAGGGATGTCAATCCCTCATGCCAACTCGGGATTTTTAATCCCTCATGCCGAAACAGGGATGTCGAATCCCTTGTGTCGACACTAGGACTTCGAATCCCTTGTGCCAAAATAGGGATGTCAGATCCCTCGTGCCAATTCGAAACCCTCATGCTGAAACAGGGATTTTGAACTCTGCCAATACTGGGATTTCAAATTCCTCGTGCCGAAACAGTGGTATTGAATCCCTCATGCCGGCACAGGGATTTCGAATCCCTCCTTTCTCCATATCCGAAAACCCACGACACCAAATTTTGAATCCCTCCGTCCTCGACTCCCCCATTTTGCATCCCTTAAGATCAAGCCCTTTTCACCATATCCCCCTAAGGGGATATGAAATTTGCTAACACATTTAAGAGGGATGCTAAATCGGGGAGGCCTCCTTCTAAGGATACAAAATGTGCTTTTGTAGTCCCTAAATCTCACCTACTCCCACCTAATCCATTACCTATACATACCTCTTGCTTATTCTTCATGAGGCTTGGATTTTTGTTGATTTGAGAGCTCTACAAAGTCATTAATGGTTTATTAGGACTCAAGGAGGATGAAGAACGTTATTTTTCTCCTAAGACATTGAATGCTCAAAAATATGACTCAAAAATACATACCCAGTATTTCCATGATGATGACTTGTAATTGTAACCCTCAATAATCAATAAAATCCTCTAACGCCTTCAAGGTGGACTTAGGTTCCTTACGGACCGAACCACTATAAATTTATGTGTGATTTACTTTCCTTACTTCTAATTTTCGGAAGCGAAACACCAATTCTCGAGTTTTAGAGAATCTTTGGGTATGACGGAAATTTTGGCCGTCAACAATAGTGATGCAAACAATGATGGTTGTAAATCAGACCTAAAAATTACAGGTGGAATTTGACACTTTTTAGGACACTCTCTGATTTCCTGTTTTAGTAAAGAACAAAACACTATTTCTTTGTCTATAAGAGAAGTAGAATATATTTTAAATACTTCAGCTTGCTCACAAGTTATCTTTATGCAACAAATATTAAAATATTTTTGTTTAATTTCAAAAAAATAACTAATCTACTATGATAATATGAGGGCGATAAATCTATCTAAATATCCCACTCATTATGTCAAAACTAAACATAGTGATTTATAACATCATTTTGTATGAGATAATATAATAACGAAATTATAACACTCGAAATTATTAATATTGAGTATCAAAAAGTTGGTATATTAACAAAACCATTGAATCAAACATCTTTTACCATGTCAATAAGAGAATTAGCTGTTTGTGTTCTATCTAAAATATAAATAAAAATACAAAATTTACTAGAGTATGTGGACATACTCAACCTATATGTTGACATATAACGTTTATTTTTATTCTTTGAAAACATTACCTCTAAAATCAGTTTGGTGGTTATATGAATACACCATTTTGAAATCCTTCTTTATTTCATTGCTTTTTCTTTGTCTTTAACATCAGAAAACATAAAATAATGACCTCCTCATCAATGTTAACAAAAACTTGACTTTTTCCTTCCCATCTCCTATCCAAGGCTCGTTTCAACATACTACTGTGGCAAAGGTCAACTAAATGGAAGAAGAGTTAATGAGTACTCTTGAAATGCTGACTGAATTTAAAATCATGCAAATTCGATTAGCTAAAGAATAAGAACGTAATGAAAATCCTCTACAAGTTGCCAAAACAACTTATGAATAATTTTACAAATCCAATCATCATCAATATTGGATCCATGAGTATGGCTATTCATAACCCTATCCAGGACTGTGAAGAGGAAAAGGAAGAAGATGAGCATATGGAAGAGGATGAAAAGGATGAAAGAGTAAGCACCATAGGAGATATTTATTAAGACCAAGATGGTAATATCATCAAACAAAAGGGAATTTCTTCTTACTTTACCCTTATTATCCAATTCACAAGTCTCATATCATTAAAATCTTGCAATATATAGTCATTTCTCTTATTCATTATATATGATTCTATAATCTGTATTAAATTCTTAACTTTTGTAAATAATTCACTTTGGTTATTTATGAATGAATATATAGTTCTATTGGTTACTATTAATCATTTGTGTTCTCATTTATCATTTCTTATATATCATTCATTTCATATCATTTCCATTACATGATCATTAACTTAAACTATTGTATGTTATTTAGGGAGTTATTGTTAGAATTAATTTAGAGTTAGTATTTCAATTAACATTAGAGCTAAATCAGATTAGAACAGGAATTAGAATGAGGATCAAATTTAGTCAAATAGGAATAGAATTATTAGTTTTTTGTTGATGATAAAGGGAGACAAATTTAAAATAAGATAGATAAGCATAAATTATGGGAAGGGGAGGGGTTTAGAATTCATGGTGAGTTAGGTTATATATTATAAACAAGGTAGTCATAGTCAAATAAGGGGAGATTGTTAGTACCATGAATATTAGTTTTTATGACAATAACCTAAAGAAATAATATTAAATATTAATATTACTATTACTAGTGTTTATCTATTTATATGTTATAATACATAGTGTTAAATATAGACATGTATTGATAATGAAAACTATATAGTATTAAGTAAAGATCTAGGATGATGATGTTGTCATAGAGATTTAAGAATTAAAGTGTAAAACCTACATTTTTGACCGTTTGAATCAACGATGATAATCCGCACATGTCGACTCAAACAACTCCAAAATATAGATAGTCATTGAATTATTTAAAAGAAAAGGGAAAAGAAGAAAATAATCACAGAATCTCACAGTGGAAGGTTAAAATATAATAATCAAATAACATTTAATGAAGCCGTTAAAACATACATTTGATTATACATCGGAATAACTATCATAAACATACCAATAAATGCAACAGAATAATACTAATAAATATGTGTGTCAAGCTCAATCTTCATCTTCATAACGAGGTCTTCGATAATTGAAAACTCAGGCTGACCCGAGCATAATGAATAGACAAAAATACTCGGATCAGAAGTAAAATATTCTCATATTAGTCAAATCAAAACCATGTAATAACATGAATGTTACAACGTCAGGTGTGTTTTGGTGATTCACATTTCATATCCAATGTGATTGTAGGTGTAGTAACTTAAAAGATGTTATGGGAATTTCCATTTCATAAGGATCCGTTAAAATAGATACTATATAATACAATACACTATTGTAATAGTGTCTATTCAGTAAAGTAAAGTATCAAAAATGCATAAGCAGGGTTACATTTTTACCCTTACGCCATTTACGAAAGCTATAGTCTATATAGTCCTGTAAACCCACCGTAAACCAGTGGCATCAAGGAGAACTCCATAGGTACATTGTAAAATAAAAATCGTAGGGGGCTCGATTAGGATAATATGACAAGGCCCACGAGGAATGCCCAGAGTAGGAATCTACTAGTTGCATGCTCGGACTAGTGGTAACGTATAGCCACAGCTATCGCTCACCTCGGAACAACATTCCCAAATCAAGGATGCACATCAAATAAAATCAAACTAAGGGACTATAGTAATAAATAGGGGTGTAAACGTGTTGGACTGAACCAGACGGAGGTATGTCCTAGTTCTGTCCTTTTAGAGATTTGGAAGGATACAGACTGAATAAGCATTCAATTCGTACACTGTTCATATAAGCCGGACAACATACAAACAATGTTCAGACAATAGAAAAATGTCGAACATTTTAGATCAGACTGGAGGGTGGTGTTTCCTAGTCTTGTCCTATAAGAGAATCGTACTGACACAAACTATACACCTTATAGCTTCGGCACGAGCTGGGCAATGGACTGTCCTGTCTGATATACAACCCTAGTAGTAGAGGAAGAAGTGTTGCCGATAAGGGTAACTAACTCACTTGTTCACGGTATAGCCTTGTTTTAGTCATTTTAATTATGACTGGAAGGTCAAGGATATCCATCATCGTTCTCTTACTTCATTCCAGTATCATTCGCCAAATCAACCCACTTCATTCTGGATACTCCACCACATGCACAGTTGTTAAAGTGGTTTTCGGTATTGGCAGAGAGTATGACAATATCTGATCCTATGCTCCTTAACGACCAAACGCTTATTTCACTGGTTGGTTAAATTACAGAGTGGTTCATATTTCGTATCAAAATATAAGATTTTGCTTAAAATTATTTCATATCAAACTAGAATCTCTTTCATATTAAAATCTTTATTTAAACAAACTCAGAATCTTGAAACTATTCCAATCCCAAAATAATCTGTATATTTAAAATAGTTGAAAAGTATATTAAAATAGTTCATATATATATATATATATATATTTGAAATAGTTCAAAATCATGGTCTAATTCCATTACATTCAAAAAATATCATTATAAATCAGTCCAATCAACTTTTATTTATTCAAACCAATTTCAATGCATTTCAGCGTCACACGACCAAACAATAAGTCCAATCGCTACGAAATTTGAAATCTAAAAATAATTAACCATTGCGGATTTTATAAAATTGGTTCCGTCAAAATTCAAGATTGTTTGAAAATGGTCATTTTAATCTCAAATCTTCGATTGATACGCGTTATATTGCACACGATCACATAACAACTCCGATTGACATAGAATTTGAAATCCTAAGTAATTTACGATTCAGAATTCAATGAAACCGAGTTCATCGAATTCCGAGATTGTTTACAAAATGGCTATTTTAATAGATTCATTAATATATATTATGTTCAATTTTTGTTTGTTCACTTTTTAATTCATTACAAAAGTTTATTAACCTCATTCAATCAACATAAAGTTCAAGTGAACTTTATAAATAAACTTTTATTTATATGAAATTATAATTTTGGTTATTACTCAAATTCACTAGTTTCTAAATTATAAATTTATAAACTTGATTTCATTCACATGCTCCAACATTAATTTCACATTTCAAAATTTATTAGTACAAAACAAAATCATAATTAAGTTTACGATTAACGTAGGTTATTATTGTTATAATAAGTTGAAATTCATTACTTACTCGCTTTAATTAAGTTTACATCATTAAATTTACATAATTAAATCATTGAATTTTATTTATTACCATAAAATATTCAAACATCATATTAAATTCAATAATTTAAATGGTTGAAAAATACGGGTTGTTACACTCTCCTCCACTCAAAACTTTTCGTCCTTGGAGAGGCGTAATATTTCACCATATAATTTCCCACTCAACTTAGAAAAATAATAATTTACACATGTAGTTTAATATAGGTTTGAAACTCCAATTTTCCACAAAATTTTCTAAGTCCTAAATTTATGAAAAATTTCGGTGGAGTCTCCTTTATACGTTTAGGTTAGGAAAAGCAACAATATATATATATATATATATATAATCACAAATATACATCTCATCTCAGTTATAAGGCATCAAAACCAAAGAAAATAATATATACATATATATATATAAACCATAAGCTATATGTAATCCGAAATACGTACCTTTGAGGTGTTATTAACCATTTAGGTTATTTTTAAGCAAAAAAAAAAAAAAAAATTATACGCAAGCAGCTCCAGAGCGAGCAAATGACATCAGTACCTAGTAAAACACTCAACATCCAAATAAGAACATATACATATTAAATAAATTAATCGTTGTATCCACAATAATCATATATGAAATATCAAATACAATCAAAGAAACAAATAAACATCCAAACACCCAAATTCATCCAACCAAGCACAATTACAAGTTTTGCAATGCCAATATATTATTTTTACAATTTCATTTTGTTCATTTCACTTATAAACAATTCATATTTTTATTTATTATATTTAATTCCTATTCACTTCCAATTATTTTAATCGTTTCACATTGAATTGTTTCTTTTATGCAATTTCATTTGCCTTTTTATTTGTTTACATCTACTTAAACCAAATCTACTACATTCGAACATTCATCCCATTTGACTTTGTTACTTAAGTTTAAGATGATTATAGCTTAAATCTATCAATTAAAATTTTCAATCAACTTTATTTTTCATTTCTTAAGTTAATTCTATTTCATCGTTTCTCTTATTCATTTCACTTAAGTTAATTTTATTTTATTTTCCATTTACTCTAATTTAATTTAAATCAATGTCCATATCACACCACTTAAGCCTCATTGACTTATATCATATATTACCATTTCAACTTCTTAAATTTTGGTAAATTTTACTCATCCTCTGGAACGGAATGAAGTACCATACAAATTTATTTATCTCACTTTAGTATTACTTATTTTACCATTTAAGTTCATTTCCATATTATATTGATTTCCATTACTCATTTCATAAAAAAAATCTTCAACAATTTCACTTTTCCATTCATTTCCATGTCATTTTCCATTTAACTTATATAACTAGATTCCTATTTTCACATCAGTGTTAATTAGTGGAATAAATTTACACTTAAGTTTCTTACCTTTCCCTTTATATTCATTTTTACACTAGTATTTCATTCGATATAACTTAATTTGCAAATTTCTTTAGATATCCCTATTACACTTAATAATATGTAAATTAAAAGTACAATATTTACTATGACAGTAGATTTATTTAACCAATTTATTTCATTGGTTCACTTTATTTACTTACTTAGTTGAATTCAGTTTTCATAACAAACAAAGTATACACCATTTACGGTTATGATTTAAGTTTTATTCATTTTCATAAACCACCCATTTATTTCACCTTTCTTTATTCACCAACACTTGTTATGCAATGCTTATTCCTATAACATTCTAACTCCTTAAATATTTGGTAAGTTATATCAATGCCATGGAAGAAGATTTAGTGTTTTGCAAGCTTAACGGTTTCCATTTTATTTTGAATTCATTATTCAAATTACAAAAAGTTTCCACTTTATTTCATATTTCTCTTAGGTTCATTTTCATATTTCATAATTCGAATTTTTTAAAATTTCAAGTTTAATTCATTTCATGAATTATTCGAGAACATAAGAATTCAACTTCGGGTTCATTTCCAAATCAACTTTCAAATAAATATTATATCTCTTTTATATATCAATTCATACTTTTAAAAGATTTAAATAAACATTCAGTTTTCAAAACATGGTATAAAAGTTACTAACTGGTCTTCCCCACTCAGACTCTTGAAAATAAAGGTTGATGGCGCGTGCAATCATCATTTAAGTTTTTTTCCAGAGACAAAAGGGAACATACACCTATTTTATTTAAAGTCATTTGAAATATAATCTTTATTTAAACATATTTCTGCATAAAACAAATATTTTTCTATAGCATCAGCAAATAACTCTTCAAAAGCACCCAAGTTTTAAATTCCCAAATCTATTTGAGTTCATTTTATTTCAATATCAATTAATTTACAATATTTCATTTTATTTCAATATTAAATGTTTACAATATTTTATTTTTCAAAAATTCTTCGGATAGTCAATACTTTAGAAATGTTGACTAATCAAACAATAAACGATGACCAACAAAATCAAAATTAATATATTTTCAAAATAATTTCTTATAAATAAGATATATTCCAAAACAATATTGTTTCAATCAGTTTTATCCGAGTATTTAGAAATCCCTATCGATGCCTTGACATCCCAAGTATCGATCAGAATTAATAAATACTCAACGAAACAAATTAAAATAATACATATCCATTTTTATATCAAATTACAAGTATGCTCTCTCATATACAATCAAACTCATTCTAGGGTATTACTACCCTATATCTAATGAATTGATCCCAAATATAGCCATGGTTATTGCTAAACCTCTCTCTGATACCAGATGTAACAACCTGCATTTTTGACCATTTAAATCGACGATTATCAATGCATATTGACTCAAACAAATCCAAAATATAGATAGTTATTGGAGTAATTAAAAGAAAAGGAAAGAAGAAGAAAACAATCATGGATTCTCACAACGGAAGGACAAAATATAATAATCAAATAACATTTTACGAAGCTGTTAAAATGTACATTTGATTATACATTCCAACAATTATCAGAGTTAACTATCATAAACATACTAATAAATGCAGTGGAATATTACTAAAAAAATATGTCTATCAAGCGACATCTTCATCTTCATAACGAGGCCTTCGATAACTGGAAACTCAAGCTGACTCAAGCACAATGAAAAGACAATATTAGCCAAATCAAAACCATGTAATAATATGAGTGTCACAGTGTTATAGGTGCTACGGTAATTCACACCTCATATCCAATGTGTTCGTGGGTGCTATAACTTAAGAGAAGTTATTGGAATTTTCATCTCCTAAGGATCAGTTAAACTGGATACTATATAATATAATACGCTATTATAATAGTGTCTAAACAGTAAAGTAAAGTATCTAAAAATCATAAGCGGGATTACATTTTTACCCTTATGTCGTTTATAAATGATATAGTCTATATAGTACTATAAACCCACCGTAAACTGGTGGCATCAGGGAGCACTCCATAGGTACAACGTCAACTCAAAATCGTAAGGGGCTCGATCAGGATAATATGACAAGGCACACGAGGAATACCCAGAGTTGGAATCTACTAGTTGCACATCCGGACTTGTGCTGACGCATTGTCGTAGCTACCACCCACCTCAGAACAACACTCCCAAATCAAGGATGTGCATCAAATCAAATCAAATCAAATGGAAGGACAATAGTAATAATGAAAGAAGTGTTGCCGAAGGGGTAGCTAACCCACTTGGTTACGTTATAGCCCTATTTTAGTCATTTTAATTATGACCTGAAGATCAGGATATCCATCATCATTCTCTTACCTCATTCCAGTAGCGTTCACCAAATAAACCTACTTCGTTTTGGATTCTCTACTACGTGTATAGTTATTAAAGTGGTTTTTGTATTGGCAGAGAGTATGACAATATCTGATCCCAGACTCTTTAACAACTAAATGCTTATTTCGCCAGTTGGTTAATTTACATTTTAAAGTGGTTCATATTTCATATTAAATATTAGATTTTGCTTAAAATTATTTCATATCAAACTAGAATATCTCTTTCATATATAAAATCTCTATCTAAACAAACTTAGAATCTTGAAACAATTCCAATCCTAAAATAATTTTTATATTTAAAATAGTTGAAAAGTATATTAAAATAATTTAGATATATATATATATATATTTGAAATAGTTTGAAAACAAATTGTTAGAACAATAATGTTTAAATAAACAGTTTGAAATTAAAAATAGGATGTATCAAAATTTAGTTAAATACAAATATAATTAAATATTAAAAAGTTTATAGTTGATTAGTGGTAAACAAAATCATTGTTGATGGTAGAAAAACCACTATGGTGATGCTTAGTGGACTTGCTTGGCATCCATCACCTATCTGTTATTGGTTCTGCTACAAATTTAGTCTCCTTGATCATCCAACATGGGTGCACTATGCCTTCCATGCATCCATCAACTAGAGAAGTAGCTAACCTCATCAACCAGGTTGTCCCTTGTAATGAGCAAACATAAGATTATTATTCATGTTATGAAGGTGGTCCATTCACTTTCACTAAGGCATGGGACAAATTTCGTTTTCATGGTTTCCACAAGCCTAGTTACAAAGTTGTATGGCACACTAAAAACAGTAGAAGGATGTCCATTAATGCATATCTAGCGCTGATTGATCGGTTAAACACCAAAGTTCGCCTTAGTAATTCAGGGTTTCTCTCAAACACGTTTTGCTCACTATGCGAAAAAGATGGATCTTCTAATCATCGTTTTTGCATGCGATTACTCATATATATGGTGCTCGCTGAAGTTTAAATTGGGAGTATGTTAACTGACTTTTTAGTCTGGTTCCCAAAGGTACACAAGACCCATTCGAATCAACACATCATGGGGCGCCAAAGCTCGAAATGTCGCCAAAATGTTGAAGATTCAGGCCGGGGAAAGGTCGAGCGTGTGATGACCTCACAACTCCTCCCATTGCATCACATATCTCGCATCATACAACACACCATCGCATCACTCGCCTCGCATCTTGCTAGAAGTCCGCGTTATCCAGACAGAATCACTCCTCATCGCATTCCTATGATGTAATGACATTGCATCCAAGGGACGCGATGTGCACATACCAATAGGGTGCAAGCCACCCGCTAGCATAAGCCATATCGCATCCCATGCGAGCATGCAATTTTCAAGCATGCGCGATCCTGTGATTCAATTTTCTGTTGTATGGTCCCCAAATCCTACCTACTCTCACCTAACCCTCCCACTATAAATAACCCCATGCTCATTCGTTAAAAGGGTTGGATTTTTGCTGATCTGACATCTCTTGGGAGCACTAGAAACTCATTAATGACAGCTATGCTTTGAGGAAGAAGAAGCATAGAAGTGACTTTTTTCCAAAAACTCATATATGACAATCATGACTCCAAAATACTTGGAAATGTTTGTAGATGAATGTCATGTCAAAGTTCTAAGCTTGTAACTTATTATTGTTAATAAAATATTAGTGAACTCCTTCAAAGTGGACGGAGGCCCCTCACGGGACCGAACCGCTATAAATTTACTATGTTATTTACTGCTTTCTGTACTTACTTTCCCACGCAAACAAACATAATTCTCTAAGTAAAGGAGAATCTTTGGGTGTTATGATATTTTTTGCCATCAACATTTTTTTGCTTTCATTAAGAGGATTAGACTAGCTTCTTTGTCGCACATTTCCATCTCGACTTCGACACGCCTTAGGTTTCTTCTCTAACCTCTCGCCGAGTTCGCGTACGATGGTTAAGCGAACAAAGAATCAAATGCTCGGTCCCTCTGCCGCAACGGATGCCAATACTTCTCAGCAACCTTAATCGGGAGAAGGCCCGACTGAAATGAATTTTCTTCCTCTTATGGACCCTGAAGCCCTTACAACTCAAGCAAAGATTTATGCACTTAATAAGAAGTATGAAAACACGACTCTTGAGCTTAGTGAAGCATTGAAAAACAACATCGACCTCATGCGTCAACTTCAAGACAGTCAACACCTCGTCGCCCAACTTCAACTTGCTCAGAAACCTCCTTCTCCGAGTCCCAGGGCCCACATCAAAGAAGGAGGTCTAGTCTCAACAATAATGTTGTTATGAGCTTTAATGCTCACACCAACGCCAACGCCAATGAAAATGGAAATGGTGATAGAACCACCGTCACCTACAGCGAGGGAATGCATTACCACGATCGTTTACAGTTGGTTTTCAATGATGGACCGAGTCCAAGCAACCGCCTCTCCTCGACAGAACCCAACTTTCAATGCTCAGAACTTAGGTCCCACGTTCCCAGCAACCCAGCAGGCCCATGTCCCTCCGAATCAGAACGCACATCAGCCGGCTCAACCTCATCAGCCATACCAGAACTAGGCAATTGATGTCGACGACATGGAAAAGGATGTGCCTGATATGCATCACAGAAGGCATCCTTGGAACATGGTCCTAACGATCATGAGAGATATGCGGGGAAAATTCAACAACTCGTGGGAAACCCACTTGAGGCGTAACCCCTTCACTAGGGCCGTGCATGAGGCCGAGTGGCCTCGATGCTTCAACATGCCACAAACAACACTGTACAGAAGAACGACTGACCATTGTGCTTTTATAAACTGCTATAGTGACAAATGGACTCCAGTCGCGCCACTGACGCCGTCAAGTGCAAGTGCTTCCCAGTTTTCTTAGTAAACACAACTTTGCTTTGGTTTACTCGCCTTCCACTCCAATCAATCAACACCTTCGTCCAACTGGCCATAGAGTTAGCTAAGCAATTCATGATGCACACTCCAACTCCGAAGAATATCCTCACCCTCTCCAACCTTTACTAGGGACGTGCAGAATCCCTCAAGAGCTACCTCGAGCGATTTAATTCTTCCCTCGTCGAGGTCGACGACCCGGAACCTCGCATCATCCTTTTCCAGTTTGCAAAAGGGGATCTCACTACCAACGAATTTGGAGTCTGGATCGACAAAAAGCAACCTAATACCTTAGATGCTTTCTACAAGAAGGCCAGACAACTCCTGTGCTAAGAAGAAGTAAGGCGTAATCGAGCTTCTCAGGGTAGCCATTCCAATAACCCACACACTAGCATTGTCGACGACAGTGTCAAAGGAAAGCAAGTTAGGGAACCCTCCGACAAGTGGAAAGGAACGGCCACCAACAAGCCATTGCCAGACAACGCAAACCCAGGGCCGACCAATCAAAAGTCACATGGCATCGTGATCAGTACTATCTGTAGCGGACCTCACCCTACACGCGACAGTTTCCGCAAGACGAGGGAGTATGCCAATTCTATAAAGCATGCCACTTACGAAGCTTGCTCTACTCTGGACTAGTCCATCCCCGCCAAGCTACAGAATACAGTGCGGGACGATATTGTCTTCTACGAGAGAGAATCTATAGGAATCGATATCCCGACCATAAACCCTCTCGTCATCTCTACCTAAATTGGCCTAGCTTTCGTCTGAAGCATTCTTATCGGCTCAAGAAGCTTGGTCAACATCATCTTCAAGGCGTCCTACGACCGAGTGAAACTTGAGGCCAGAAACTTGAAGCCCTGCCACTCCACGATCCACATATTCAATGGATCGTCCAATCAGCCGATGTACATAGTTTACCTCCCTGTAGTGCTCGGAGAAGGGGATCGGAGCCGAGTCCGTATCCTTACTTTTGTGGTCATCAATGCCATATCTCCATACAAGTTCTTCGTTGGGCATCCAATCCTTGCAGAGTTCTGAGTCTGCATGTCACCATGGTCCCTTCTGATGAAGTTTCCAATGAGAAAATGGGATTGGCACAGTTAAAGGCAATCAAGCAACAACGAGAGATTGCTACATCACTGAATGTAGGAATGTGCGCACAAGGACAAAGGCTAGACCGTGCCTCTACCTTCTTGCACCAAGATTGTCTCTGCATAGCAATCAAAGGTGTATGAGTCCTGACTTAGGTGCCACTTCCATCTTTCCGATCTCGATCCAAGGAAGGACGAAGAGCCCAATTTTGAGAGGGCTACCCCGGTAGAACGAACGACGGATGTTCCGATCATCCACGACGACCAGAAAAAGGTCTTGAAAGTTGGATCGCAATTGCACCCCATAATAATGGAAGAGTTTGTAGAATTCTTGATGTGCACGTAAAAATGCACATTTATATTCGCATATTTATTCCTGTTTAGTGCTAATAAATGTCATATGTGGGTATTTTATCATGTTTAAACCATAATTCAATTGATTCCAAAATATCATACATTCATCGTCGTACAAAGGAAAAATGGTCATTTTTATGCTTAAGTTATTTTAACAATTTGTACTTGGACATTTTTCATTGTTTTTGTAGACATTTGGTGCGTTTGGAAGAGAGCTTCATAAAGATTTATATGCATACAAAAGGAATGAAGAGGAAATAATTCTCATACATTATCATGGAGGACCCCGCTTACTACACTTAAAAGTCAGTGGACAAATTAGTGGATGATAAAGCTTCAGGCAAATTTAATGATGGAGTAAATGAAGCATAATGATTAATTGGTGGCCACACATCCTAAAGGGCATTCTTGGTAGCACGCAAAAGTTGAAATTAGGGTTTTTTCACATGTATAAATAACCCCTGTATGTTGATGTAAAAATCATCTTGGATTTTATTTAGTTTAGAGTGGCTGAAATCAAAACCTCTATTTTTCTTCCATGGCTTCTTAGCCATTTCTTTTTTGTAATATCTTGTTTTAATGCAATCTTAATTTGTTATTTTTTATTTACATGTTATTTTCTTTTCTGCAAGTTGTGTAGCTTTATTTTATGCCATTAGTTAGTTAATATCTTTTCTTTATTACTTACTCGTTGTTCTACAATGTTGAAATCTGTTTGTGTTGAAATAATAACACAAATGAGGAGCTAAACCCCTACAATTTAGGTGTGATAAAGCTTTTCCTCTCGTTAATGTAGATTCAACATTAATTTGTATGAATGATCTCTTTGGGTTTAATGGGAATGGATATTTCTGTGTATTTGTGTTTCATATTGAATTTAATAGTCTTTTTTGTTCATTTCATAACATTGAGGCTATGTTTATGACATAAATAACAAATTGCCTCTTCATCTAAAATTGTGATTATGGCAATGAAATGAGGTTTAAGTTGAAATTTGATAATCTATATTACTAACCAATAGTAAATAGATCATGCTTAAATTAGACTTTAGTTTCATTTCGATGGCGTGTTTCATAAAAGTTAATAAGTTAGATTAATTGTGTATTATAGCTTGATGACTTATTTTGTATTAATTATTAGCGCAAATTAGTTAGGCTTATGATAATTACATAATTAATCTTACTTAGGTTATTGAGATATCTTCATACTATTTTATGTTGAATAATGCTGAAAGAGAGAAAATTGAAGTTGCCTCTAAATTGGTTTTAATCTCACAGTTTTAATATATATTTTTGTTTACTATTTTTTTCTAGTACTTAATCATAATACGAATTTTGGCTTAACTTGATTGAATAAGATTGAGATTACTTCTTTCCCGGTGGATCGATTCGTATTCGCCACGTACTAACAATTGTACGTCGTGCGCTTATGGTCTATTATTACAATATTTTGTTGATGGTTTTCTAATTCGATTGAAAATCCATTTGCAAACAAGTTTTTGGCGCCGTTGCCGTGATAGAATTTAATCTTGATTTTTATTCTTCGGATTAATTTTGTTGTTCTATTTAAAAAAAAAAATGTGTGCATTTGTGTGTTTGTTTTATTTGATCTCATTTCAATTACATTTGTGTGTGTTTTGTCTGTCCATTTTTGTTTGTTTGTTATTTCTTAAGAAAAAAGTTCTTTTGGGCTTGTGCATTTTTTCTCTTATTGCAATCATCTCTCTGTTTTCTTCCATATATTTGCATTTTTGTTTTAAAAAAAGAAAAAAATATATACACTTGCCTTTTGTTCAATTTCTTTCCTGTT
Source organism: Allium sativum (assembly GCA_030737875.1). Classification (NCBI taxonomy): domain Eukaryota; kingdom Viridiplantae; phylum Streptophyta; class Magnoliopsida; order Asparagales; family Amaryllidaceae; genus Allium; species Allium sativum. The sequence goes on along the minus strand of CM060924.1, from coordinate 372,733,804 downwards.
TGTACTACAATTTCCTTTATTTCTTTCCCTTTCTCTTTCTCCCATTTATTTCTTTCCTTCCTTTTCTCTCCATTTATTTCTTTCCATAATTCTACAAACTCTTCCTTCTTTTACAAATCATACAAAAAATTCCTTTATTTCCTTTCATTTCTTTCCTATTTTTTCCTCCTTATTTTCAGTACAGAGCTGTCCCTTCTTCTTTTATAATTCTAACAAATAATATATAAAAAAAAAACTTGCCTTTTTTTTTATAAAACCTTTCTTTTCTTTATTCTCTTTCCAATCTTTTCCACATTTGTTTCCATTTTTTCTCTCTGCCTACCAAACCTGCTCCATCTTATAAATCCATATATCACCAGATCAAATCTCCCTAATTATTCATTCACCATCATTACAACATACTCCTCTATCCATATTCACCTAAAATCCTCTTTCCCTTCACCACCGCGTTCATCACAGTCCACAGAATTAACATCCACCATCTACTCCAAACCATTACATACACAGACACTTCCATAATTAACACCAGCCCCTGTCTCATTGCTTTCAATCCAATCCTTCTATAAAATCATTCACCACCGCCATCATTCTACCCCCGTCAGATCTCCCATATACCATTCAACTAGTGGCACCCGACAACAAACAGCCGAAGCCAGCTCATCACAAAACTGCAGGTACTCCACTAGTTTACCCAAATACAATCAACAAACTGCACCTCATTTACCCCTCACCAAACCCGCTACCACCACTGCAATTATCCATTACCACACCACAAATTCAAACTGCCTCTGCTCGTTCAATGCAAGCCACTTTCTGTCATCACAAATCCTAACCTTCCTCAAACTTGAACCCAAATCCCAATCCCCAAAACTCACGAACTACAATCACCGGGACCCGCGCAAACCCCAGTAATCCAGGTGACCCCCTTCTTCAGATTCGGATTTCAATATTTTTTTAATTTAAATTAGAATCCACAATTTTTTCTTTGGACTGGGAATTGATGGTTTACGGAGTATGTGTTGATATATAATTCGGCTTGGATTTGTTTCTGAGTAACTGAGTAAACTTGTATGATTTGCTAATTCAGGGAACTTTTAGTTAGGCTTGGATTGCGGCATTTGGGGCTGTGTGTCTTGGTTTATAAGACAGTGGGCTTATGAATTTTTTTACTTCATTTTCTTAGTTTAGTTTTATCTAGTTTTTCTTTGTTGTCTGATTCCTCTTATAAAATAATAATAATCAAAACTCCTTTAAACAAAAAAAATCTCTATTTTTATTTTATTTGTTTTATTGTGTGCATTTTGTGTGCTTCTTTCCTTTTAGCCTTAAGTTCGGATTTAGTGTGTTTATTTTTCCTTTATTTCTAAAAAAATAAAGAAGCGAGGATAACAAGAGGGTATAAATATAAAGGCCAAAGCAAACATAGTCAAGCAAACGAACAAGAAATTCAATGGTCAACCAGTTTGCATACAGCGGAATTTGAAACATGAGCGCAACCCAAATTTTCTGGACGGACAGCCGTATCCCCACTGTAAACTTCTTTAACTCTACAGGGTGCTCTACTATAGAGAAAAATATATAGAAATTGCTTGTAAAAAAATTCTGCAGGTGCCGCGGCTTGCTTGTAAAAATTTTATTTCTATAATTTATTGTTCTCTATTTGTTCTGTGATTGATTATTCTACCAGTTGATGTGTGGTTGGAAATTTTAAAATGAATGTGGGATAAATTGGATGGTTCTTTTTTGAAATAAATTATTTTTGAAATCGAATCGAGGATTTCCCAAAGCTCATAGGACAGATTATCTGTTAAATTGACAATTAGGATTGATACTCTCTAAGGTGTCTAAGGAATGGAAGAGTCTCGAACTCAAACAGGTTCTTAAACCTTCAGTCGTGTTTCTACGGTGATTCGTGGCACACTGATAACCCCTGTCCAAACCTGGCCTAGACTTTTATTCATATAATCTGAAGTTGTTAATTTCAACATTTTTTTAAGAGCTTCTTGAAAATGTCCCAATTTCCTTATCCTCATGAATTTTACGATAGTTGTGAAAATCAAAATAATCCATATAATTTTACACTAAATTCATATGGATATTTTAATAATAACTATTGTACGAACAATTTGGTTTTACACCACCAATGTAACAACCCGCATTCTACGCATCGAAGGATCGTAGAATATTTATTTCTTTCCCATATGAAGTTGTATGGTCATGTAACTTTGGGAAACAACCATTTGACTTATTTCCCATGTTTATGATTTTTGTCGATTTTTAAATGACCGTTTTGCCCCTAGCTGATCTTGTTTTGGCCATAACTTTTGACTGGAAATGAATTTTGACCTGAAACCACTTCCATTAGATTCGTTTGATGGTTCACCTTTCCGTAGAGTGGTCACATGTGAAAAACGAACTTAACGTTTGGGAGATATGGCTGAAATAAGGTTTGGAAGGTGAAAAACTGCTTAACCGGGCCAAATAGGGTGATTAGTGAATGGGCCCATAACCCATTTCGGGATTGGGGTTATGGGGAGGCTGAAAGGAGTTAGGGAATCATTCCATTTCAGTTTTCTAGCCTCCACTTATCTCCAAGAAACCCTAAAAATGGCCTCCAACCTCTAAATCACCTCCAAATCATATTTTAATCAAGGATTAAGCTTAGCAACATCAAATCAAAGGAGATCTACACCAAATCAACATTGGAGCTACTGTTTAGCATTGGGATTCGCATCAAATCAGAGATTTACTTCAGATCTAAGTTTTGTTTGTGGCTAAGGTGAGTGATTTGCATAGTTCCTCACTAATTATGGCTAATTAAGGGTAATTAGTGTTAATTAGCGAATTTAAACATGATAAGATTCCGGAAAAATATTTATAAAATTCGAAATGATGTTTTAGACCTCTGATATGAATTTGGGATAATTTGGTTAAGTTTTGCTAACCACATCATTAGTTTCACCTAAACATGCTTAAGGGGAAATATGGGGTTTTGGGTATGTTTGATCCATTTTAACCTATCATATTGATGTTTTGATGTTTGTGGTTGATTATGCATGTTGCTATGACTATATGGTATGCTTTGTGATTGATTTCAATAGTTAGAATGGTCGAAAACGTCGTCGAATGGCGTAAAACACTTGCTGGAAAAGTCTCAGGAAAAGTGCAGGTTTTGAACCGGATCGGATCGGATATGGGGCTCAGATCGGATAAGTGGACGGGCAAGGACATCCGAATCGGATCGGAACTTAACACTTGAGAGGCTTGGCAAAAAGGAAGGCCATGTTGGTTGAGATGGGGATCAGATCGACTTAAGGACGAAGGGCTCGGACCGGAGTATGGCGAGGGATCGGATTAGAATAAGGAACGGAACCGGACGAGGCAACAGGAGCTGGAGCACGAACTGAAGGGGGGATGGCAACCCGAACCAACCCGAAGTGGGACACCCGACCCGAACCAATACGACGTTGTGAATCCGAACCGAACCGTTACCAGAGGAAGACCACGAACCGAACCAACTCATGGTAGAGGACCCGAGCCGAACCGATGGCTAGAAGGGGAACCAGAACCGACCCAGTGATGACCAATAACCCGAGATGCAAAGGTAGTCTAAGTGGAAGTTAGAGCTCAGGATCCAATTGGGAACCAATGAGTTCACTTCATGGTTGGGCTTTGCTGCGGGACGTGTGCTAAGGAGTTGTCGACGTGTGTTAAGGAGTTGTCGACGTTCATAACTTCGATTCACCACTGAAAATGGATGATGGGCTACTTATCAGTGCAGTAGAGTCATTATGACTCGAGGGGCAAGGTGATGGTAGCAAGACTACGTTATCAGTGCAGTAGAGTCATTATGACTTGAGGGGCAAAGTGATGCGTAGTAGGACTATGAGCCAGTGCAGTGGGGTCATTGTGACTCCATGGGGCAGAGTGGACATAGTAAAGGATTAGTAAGGCTATGAGCCAGTGCAGTGGGGTCATTGCGACTCCATGGGGCAAAGTGGACATAGCGAAGGATTTGTGGCTATGTATCAGTGCAGTGAAGCCATTTATGACTTCATGGGGCAAAGGGATCATAGCAAGGTATGTTGGGTGATCGAAGTGGTGAATATCGTATGCTTTATGCACTGAGTGAGAGATGTGAGGATGGTTGCTATGTTTGATTGTTTGCCATCACTATGACATGCACACCCCCACCCCCATTATCTTTACACCATTTGAAATGGCACCTTAGAGTGTTGTACAGTATGTAGTGCTAACTCTTTGGTTGCAGGTCCAGGTTCAGGTATGTTTTTAGTCTACCTGTTATTGTTCTGTTTAGATGCTTATCGCTCATACCAGGATTTATGTCTGACCCAGAGTTTTATGTCTCCTCTTATTACTCTGGATGCTCACACGAGCAGTCTAGAGACAGGTTAGCTGGTGATGAGCGAGTAGCTGATTCGGAGGCGAGCAGGAGGCTTCCACGTATGATATATAGATATTCTCCCTGTGTCGTTGGTGGTCGCTACTTGGGCATTAGTAGTGTACCTCCTTTATCTTGCTTTTGTTTTTGAGACAACTTGAAAAGTTGTAATAATGTTAACTTTGGATCATAAGCTGTACTTGGATTTTCCGCTGCTATGTTAGTTTATTTTCAGCTTATGCACTGTCTCACATGTTTTATGTCAAGTATGTTATTATTATATTTTGTTCTATGCGCTGTGAGACATTCTACAGGTTCCTTGTTAGTTCATTTCCTTCTTCCCTTTCCTTCTGACGGACCGTCCCGTGCTGACTGGACATGTGTACAGCGCACCTTTGGAGTAAATGTCGGTTGGTGCAGGGCAGGCTGTCACATTTGGTATCAGAGCTCTAGGTTGCGTAGTTAACCTAGGGAAAGACACTAGGGAGAGATAGTACGTATATGAGAGAGCGTATTTGTGATTACTTTGGTTTTCAAAAGCTATATGTATATACTATTAGTAGTATAAGAATGAAGTCGTACTGCACTAGCACCACTATGGGGTCGTTAATCGTTTCCCCTTTTACAGATTGACGATGAGCCGATATGTTAGAAGTGCTGGTAGGGGAGCCAATAATGGGAATGCTGCTGACATGAGGGCGATGTTTACTGACCACATGAGAGACATGCTTAGGGAGGTGCAAGGGGCAGTTCCCAATCCCAGAATTGGTGGTGGTCCAGTAGTGCAGGCGCCTAGGGTCGATTTCTCCAAGTTATGCAAGGATTACACTTACCTTGGTGGGAAGCCGTTCCACGGAACGGAGTCGGCCACAGATGTTCAGGATTGGTTGGATAGCTGTGATCGTATCTTCGACGACTTGGGTATCGAGGATGCGATGAAGAGAAGGCTAGCTTCTCGTCAGCTGCAAGGGCGAGCGATGAATTGGTGGAATGCCATTAGAACAGCTACTCCAGAAGATCAGGTTACATGGGATCAGTTCAAGGCTCGCTTTAGCGAGAAGTTCATTCCAACTCCCCAGAAGTCAGTGCTGTTTAAGAGATTCTTGGAACTCAAGCAGAATGGTAGGGCAGTCTCTGACTATATTGCTGAATTCGACACTTTGTCAAAATATGGACTATCTCTTATCGATACTCCTGAGAAGAAGAATGAGAAGTTCATTACTGGGTTGGATGGATACTTGGGGGAAAGGCTTATCAACCACATCGATGAGACTTTTGAATCGATTGTGGGGAAAGCTTTGAGATCAGAAAGTCTTTACCCTAAGCCAAAGACTAAGGCTGCATCTGCAGAAGGGCTGAAGCCGCAAGCAGGCGGTGGAGGCAAGAATAACTCTCAGAATAAGAGGAAGCAGAGCCAATCTAAGGATGGCCAGAAAAAGAACAAGAAAGATGTTGAGTGCTTCAACTGTGGAAAGAATGGCCATTATGCTAAAGAATGTCAGGCCAAGCCAGCGGAAAGGAAGTTCTACAACTGTGGTCAAGTGGGACATCATAAGGATAAGTGTCTGCAACCTCTTAAGGAGAAGCAGATTGTGAAAGCATATGCTATTGATGTTGTTCCTTCTTCGTCGAATGCCCCAACTGCGGCGGAGAAAGGAAAGAATGTTGTTATTCAAGGTATGCTTTCTATTTATGATGTACCAGTTCGAGTTTTGTTTGATACTGGGGCTTCCCGTTCCTTCATATCTAGTGACATGGTAGATAGGTTGGGACTGGAACCCGAGATAGTCGATAGGCCAATTGTTGTGACGAACCCGATTGGTGGTTCGACTAGCCTTAGTATGATTTGTAGGAATGTGGTCTTATCGAGTCATGGATGTATGTTTGTTTGTGATTGCTTTGTTTTGGGCTTTACTGGGTATGGCATTATATTGGGGGTCGATTGGCTACAAAGATACGGGGTAGTGGTAGACTGTGAGGGCTTTTTGGTGACAGTTAGGGCGAATGATGGGCGGAGGGTAGTGTTTGGTAGTCTACCTAGTGATGGGGTAATGACTAGTTTTATAAACTCCCTCGACATCCCGCAGGATGAGTTGTCAGATGTGCCCGTGGTTGGCCAGTATCTGGACGTCTTCGAGGAGGTGACCGGGCTTCCACCACACCGAGAGATTGAGTTCCGTATTGATTTAGTGAAAGATGCCAGACCTATAGTGATGCCACTTCGTCGTATGGCACCAAGGGAGCTGTGACGACCCCATTCCCGATAAGACGGTGGCAAGGGTAATCTTTGGAATATAACACATAAACAGATAATAACAGAACAGAAATAAATAAATACACCAGATAATGCACAATAGAATACACTTGATAAATATAATCATCAGAGTTACACAGTATGTAGGATCATACATAGTACAAAATACAGTTCAACTATACATAAATGTCTACTACGGAAAAGAAAACATAATATGTTCTACAGGAGCTGAACAGCATAAAAAGAGGTAAATGATAGAATCCATCTTCAGCTCCAGCTATCCAGAAAGAGCCTGCTAAAACCTGAATACAAGGCTGCCCGTGTAGAAATAGGGGCACCCGAGTTTGCAAGTGAAACAAACTACGAGTCAGTCATGGGACTGGTATGAGAAATCTACTTAACACATTTTCAAATATGGCTAATCACAGGACCACGCCACTTTTGCGGAACGGGTTTACTCCATTGGATTGCCAGTGCTTTCAAACAAATAAATCTTTTAAACATCGCAATGCTTTTTATAAAAATGAAGCCATTATAAGACTCAGTTCCCATCACACAATGCAACACACACCAGAGGATAGAGTTTTACCTTATAATGGCCAAAATATGCTTGATACGAGCAAAACAAATCATTTGATATTATTGCTAGTGTATATAGGTTCCAAAAACAATTTCAATCATAACTATCAATCATAGACGGCATGGGTACCATATATCATGTCGCCATATGTATATATATACAATCAAAACCGCACGATGTCGTATTTGGAAATTGGATTTCCGTCATGAACCGAGGCCAGGGATCGTCCTCACCGTTTTGAGACAATCTAGCCTACCATGTCTCAGGAACAGCCGCAACTGCACCTAGGAGCCACAGGGATGGTCCACCGATGTGGATTAAAATGCCTGAACACTGCGTTTCCCCGCCCTTTGGGGCGTAAATGAGCCCAATGACTCCATCGGTCACGGATTGACCGATATATCCGAGGCGCCTTCCAACAGCAACAACCACACAGGTGAAAAGTATATAAATGTCAGGGCTGGTAGGTCACTGACACCACCCTAGCTAGAAAGAAACGCATGTCCTCCCCGGATCCTTCTCCCGTTTCTGGTCCATCCCGGGGTGTGAGGCTCGCGAATTCACATTATACACAAAGCTATGCCACACAGGTTGTGCTTTGATCATCAACCACAAGACTTTGCTTTTCAACAGAAGCCTTGATTATCTATCACTTAGGCGTGCCACACAGGCAATTCACCCCGTGCGACTGATTTCTATCGATATATAACCTCTGGGCTCGTACGTCTCAGAGAAGGGCGTTAAGCAAGAGAATAAATTCTCCGCCGCCAAACAGATATATATTTAATAGAGATCAATCAGCACTGAACAAAATCCAATGTCAGACACACAGTCCATTTACACGTTCGTTCTGGGTCTGAACGAAACCGGAGGCACTCAATACCTCGCATATCCGTACAATCAACAAGTACGTCCGGGTGGCTACTACTTCAAACCCGTCAAGGTAGCTACTCCTATCATGAGCATCAGTAGCACCCCTCCATTCGATGTGAAGATTATCGGTCTTGCACCGTCTTCATATCTTCGACCTTCAATCGTTGGTCAATTATTTGGAATGAGCATTAACTCGGCCTTTTCAAATAACTCACGTATATTTAGAATTTCAAATCAATTTCTTTCAATGGTTAAATCATTCGACAACACCAATTTTGTTCTTTAATGTAATTTTCACACCAAACACATTCAACCATCAAATATCAAATAAATCGAGCAAATTCAGTTTATTTCCATTCCATATTGTTTATAATATTTTATCACGATTTATCGCTATTTTTATTTATTTAAAAATAGCCAATTCATTAAACCGACGCTTCAGGCCATAACGCGGCCGTGGCGCTATTTTTCCCTAGATTTGATTTACACATATCTGAAAATCTAACCGTTGGATCTTCACAAAGTTTATATCATTAAAAAGATCTTTTCAAAACGAATCCAACGGTTTCAGTTTTGGAAAATCCGACGGTCGGATCTCCCGCACTAATCGTTTGAAGTTATGATTTCAAAATACGAACTGCAGCGTCGTTATTCGATTTAATTTAATTATATTTATATATATATATAAATATAATCGTTTCTGGCGCTGTTTTTTTTTTCAGATTTGAATTAAACATTCCAGAAAATCCAACCGTCGGATCTTCACAAAGTTGATGCCGTTGGAAAGATATTTCCAAGGCGAACCCAACGATTGCGGTTTCGGGAAAATCCAATGGTCGGATTTCCCGCACTAGTCGTTTGAAATCACGGTTTCAAAACTCGAACTGCACGGCCACGTTTCATTTTAATTTTATTTATATTTATATATTTATATAAATATAGTTCATTCAAAAATTCCTATATCGTTTTCATTTCAATTATTTCACTAACGCCTTTAAATTTTGGAAAATTTCGCCATAACCTCCTTTGTACGGGAGGGGCTGGGAAAATTCCCAAATAGCCACATGGGCGTTTCATGTCAAAAAGAAAAAGAAAAAGCCAAGCGGCCAGCCAACAGGCTCATAAAATCATCACCCAAACAAAATAGTAAATGTGTACCTATTTGTCGGGCACAAAATTTTATTCCTCTTCTCTAGCCCCTTTTGCTATAACCTGTTCAATAAATATGCATGTACATATACACAATTTTTATCACTTATCATTTTCCATTCAACTTCATATTGGATTTATTTTGGTTTAAAAACACCATTCATTCTAATGTTGCATGCATAGGATAAAATCACATCATTAGCTAATTAACGTTTATTTCAACTCATGCATATTTATTTGAACAAGTGGCTAATTTTAACACTTCACATTTCAAAGATGATAATTTTGGCGAACTAAAATACATTTCAACACATGACTATTTTATTTAGTTCCTATGCATGTTAAAAATAATATTTCATTCACAAATATTTATTTCAACGTCCGCATATCTTTAGCATATCACATATATGATAAAAATGATATTTTTATCATTTAAAGTATTTATTCGACAAATGGATGTTTTCAACACTTCATAGTTTCAATAAAAATGTAATTTTTATTGTTCGATCTTTTTATTCAACACATGAATTTTTCCACTACACACACTTCTCAACACATGAGCATTTCCACACATGGATATTTTATTTATATTATTCATATTAGAAAGATGGAATTTTTATTGTTGGAACTATTTGTATATAAGGCGAATATTTTTCATACTTCATATATATTATAAAAAAAAGTGATTTTTATTGTTCAAACACTTCATTCATTCACAAATGAATTTAATTTTCACACATCACTTTTCAACCCATGAACATTTCCACACATGGATATAGTTTCAGCATATGGCTTTAATTTCAACGCATGAAGATAATTTCAACATATGAAAATAATTCCAATACATAAAGATTATTCAAAATTTCGGCAACATAACGGTAGGGTAGTTAAAACCGGCACCGTCCCTAGTACGGCTCCTCGCTCTACCTTAAAACCTCGCGGTTTTTGACAACGGGGATTCATGCATCTAATTCGCACGCAGGCGACATGTTTTATTTTTATTTCCACAAATATTTCCAATTCATTTCAATCACCAATGGGTATTTTTCAACCACTACCAAACAATATCAACCACAAACAATTATTCAACCATTCGTATTTTTCATCCAATATTTCACACCAATTCACAACAATAAATATCGTCCATGGTTTGTGGACGAGGGAAGTATATATATACATATATATATATATTATATTATTGCTATATTTCACTTGCATTTCAACACATATATCGATTATTCTATGCATGTATAATTCATACTTCGCTTATATAGCTTACACTACGCATGTACATGAGGTATACAACACGTGTGTAATTTATATTTCGCTTATATAATTTATACACGACATTTTCCATTCAAATTCAATTAATTTATATTTCTCACATTGGTTTGCGGAGTGCTAAAAATCGTAGATGACAAAGAAAAATCCCCGGCTTCTTCTATGTGGTAGAGAGCTTCCTCACGGTCCCGATGTTTCCTGTTTCATCGAATTTCGTCAACACACCAAAAAGATATGATTTTTCAAAGTGCAGACATAAAAAAGGACTCACCTTTCACGCTGGTTCGAAACTAGGTTTGAGGTTTTCGCGAAATCCGTGGCACGTGGGGACGATCGGGGAGTTGGACGTGGAAGAGCTTCGAGAGGGGGTCCTGTTGGTGGTGGTTTGGTGGCGCTCGGTGGTCGGGATCGTCGGCGGCGGCGCCAGGAAGTGGCGGGCTTTCTAGCCTCGATTCAGGCGGAGGAGGCGTCAAGGGAGGTCGTGGGTGGGTCAGATCTGACGAGGGGGCGGAGGCGCGTCGAACGGCGGTGGTGGCATTGGCTGGAAGTGGCTGTAGTGGCGGTGGCGAAGGAGAGAAGGGGGGAACGGGTTTCGCCGTTGGTTCGGGGGTTTGGGTTTTTTTTTAATTATGAAAGAAAAAATCCTATTGGCCGATATATATCTTATATTTTTAAATAGTGTTTTCTCCAACGAACTCCTTTTTAAACCCAACGACTGTCGTACCTAGCTAAATACCCCCATTCCGGACACAATGGGATATGTTTCGTTAGCCAATTCGACTGTTACAGTCAGTTATTTTCCAAATTAAAGTATAAAACATTTAATTTTTAACTTTGAACGTACATTTTAATTTTCCAGGGCCACAAACTAATTCGAAAAATTCCAGAAAAATAAATCTAGCCATGTTTTGACGCTACGGTCCCAACAAAACTAGTTTCATTGAATTCTGAGATCGTTTGAAAAATGGCCATTTTCTGGTCGATCCAATTTAACAGAAACTGACCAAACACATTTTCTTTTGCCACGCTCACATACTAGCTTCAAAATTTATGAAATTTGAAACCTAGTAATAGTTTGTCATCCCGGACCCAACCAAAGTGGTTTCGTCGAATTCCGAGGTCGTTTGCAAAATATCAAATTTCGAGGGCTATATATTCTATATAGCGACCATTCTGAAAATTCATTCGGACATAACTTTTGATTCCCGTTATGAAACTTCGATTTTTCAGATTCGTTAGAAAGGTATTGATAAACAGATTTAAATATTTTTGATTTCACTAAAATCCGTTATATTTTCCACCCTGCACAGTCAGTCAAAGTTTGAATTCAAATTTTCAAACTGACTCACTATTTCTAATTCACTATTTTATTGAAATATTCTATTTCAATTGTTCAAATTTCTTTGAAATCACCAATTTAAAAATTTTAAATTGGCCCGTATTTTCCGGGTTGTTACAGGAGCAGCGAGAGCTCGGGGTGCAAGTCAGCAATCTTTTGAAGAAGGGATTTATTAGAAGAAGTGTCTCCGAGTGGGGAGCACCAGTTGTGTTTGCTACTAAGGCAGATGGTTCCCTTCGTTTGTGTGTGGACTATCGCGAGTTGAATAAGGTGACGAGGAAGAATAAGTATCCTCTACCGCGGATAGATGATTTGTTTGATCAACTAGAAGGAGCAAGAGTGTTCTCCCAGTTGGACCTCGTGACAGGATTTCGTCAGCTCCGAGTAGCGGATGAGAGTGTTCCGAAAACGGCATTTAGGACGCCGTCTGGATTCTATGAGTGGTTGGTTATGCCATTTGGATTGACCAATCCACCAGCCTACTTTGTGGATCTTATGAATCGAGTATTTAGAGATCAGTTGAATAAGTTTGCTCTTGTGTTCGTAGACGATATCCTTGTTTACTCGAGGACAGAGGAGGAACACAAGGGACACTTGAGGATAGTGATGGAGGTGTTGAGGAAGCACCAATTGAAAGCGAAATTATCTAAGTGTCACTTTTGGAGAAGGGAAGTGAGATTCTTGGGCCATGTTGTTTCAGAAAATGGTATTGCCGTGGACCCTGCGAAGGTGGCTGCGGTACAGGATTGGCCTACGCCCAAGAATGCAACAGATGTAAGAAGTTTCTTGGGGTTAGTTGGATATTATCGTAAGTTTATCCAGGACTTCTCCAAGATAGCAGCACCGTTGACTCAGTTGACTAAGAAGAATCAGTCCTTCGTCTGGGACGGAGTGTGTGAGAATGCATTCAAGAGTCTAAAAGAAAAGTTGACGCGTGCGCCAGTATTAGTCATTCCTAAAGGGAATGAAGAGATGACGGTATACAGGGATGCTTGTGGTACCGAACTAGGTGCTATGTTGATGCAAGGAGGTAGGGTTGTAGCTTATGCTAGTCGGCAACTAAAGCCGCATGAGAAGAAGTATCCTACCCATGACTTGGAATTAGCAGCGATCGTGTTTGCGCTGAAGATGTGGAGACACTATCTCTTGGGAGAAAGATTTGAGTTGTTTACCGATCATAAATCGTTAAAGTATCTTTTCTCTCAGAAAGATCTGAATCTCTGTCAGTAGAGATGGTTAGAGTTCTTGGCTTCGTATGATTTGGTATCGCATACACACCTGGGAAAGGTAATGCAGTAGCCGATGCCTTGAGTAGGAGACATGCCAGTTTAGGGGCTATGTTTCATGAATGGAAGCAACAGGAGTATATCGTGGGGTTTGATTTCAGACCAAAGTTCGAATTGGATCCAGAAATGCTAGCTAGTTTGACAGTCAGACCCACTTTGATTGAGCGGATTGGTTCCAGCCAGAGGGACGATCCTAATCTATTGGAAATCATCTCCAAGTTAGAGATGGACATCGACGGCGGGGAGATGAATTTGTATGGGCTTGATCGAGAAGGATGGCTTAGAAAGAATGGAAGACTAGTTGTACCCTACGTGAATGGTTTGAGAGATGAAGTGCTCAGGGAATGTCATCACTCAAAACTGACTATACATCCCTGTGGTAATAAGATGTATCGAGACATGAAGCAGACTTACTACTGGGAAGGGATAAAAAGAGACGTTGGAAGGTTTATATCCAAATGCATGAATTGCCAGTTAGTTAAAGCCGAGCAAAAGAAGCCTAGTGGGTTTGTTGAAACCATTAGAAATTCCCGAATGGAAATGGAAGCAAGTCTCGATGGATTTCATCGATGGTTTACCAAGGACTAGATCGGGATATGATAGCATTTGGGTAATTGTGGATCGATTAACTAAGAGTGCAAGATTTATACCAGTCAAATCGACCAGAACGGCAGCTAAGTTAGCAGAATTGTATATGAAGTGGGTAGTGAGATTTCATGGAGTACCTAAAAGCATTGTGAGTGATCGAGACCCGTTGTTCACTAGTGGGTTTTGGAAGAGCTTACAAGAGGCTCTAGGGTCAGAATTACATCTCAGTACCGCATATCATCCTCAGACCGACGGTCAGACGGAGAGGGTGAATTCTATATTGGAAGATCTCTTGAGAGCTTGTATATTGGATTTTGGTGGATCATGGGATGACCATTTGCATTTAGTAGAGTTTGCATATAATAATAGCTACCAACCCAGTATCGGTATGGCTCCATATGAAGCTTTGTACGGGAGACCGTGCAACTCACCATCATGTTGGATAGAGACTGGCGAGAAGTTTATGCTTGGACCAGATGTTGTGAGGGAAACTTCAGATAAGATTAAGACCATTCAACAACGAATGAAGGCTGCCCAAGATAGGCAGAAGAGTTATGCTAATAAGAGGAGAAGAGATTTAAAATTTTCCATTGGTGACTTGGTGTTTGTCAAGATTTCTCCGTTGAACAACGTGATACGATTTGGCAGGAGAGGCAAGTTGGCACCAAGATTTGTTGGCCCATTCCCAGTTCTCGAACGAGTTGGGAATTTGGCATATAGAGTTGACTTACCAGAGAAGATGGCGAGAGTTCACAACGTATTTCATGTTTCCCAACTAAGGAAGTTCGTTCACGACCCAGATATAACTATTTCACCTGATCAGTTAGAGGACTTCGAAGTGGAACCCGAGGCAGTTGGGAACCGCAAGCCGATCCGTATTGTCGAGCACGATACGAAGCAACTTCGAAGGAAGGCGGTGAGGCTAGTTAAGGTTCAGTGGGGTGAGAACGAGAATGACTGTACTTGGGAGACAGAAGAGAGCGTTAGAAAGACGTATCCAGAATTCTTTGCCTGGTAAGATTTACTTTGTGATTCAGTTATTCCGCATGCTAGAATAGACTTGTTTTGATTGTTTTGCATGTTTGATCGTTGTTTTATGGTTGATAGGCATGCGGGACCCTTTGTGTGTTTTGGTTAGGGAATTTCGGGGGCGAAATTTCTCAAGGGGGCAGAATGTAACAACCCGCATTCTACGCATCGAAGGATCGTAGAATATTTATTTCTTTCCCATATGAAGTTGTATGGTCATGTAACTTTGGGAAACAACCATTTGACTCATTTCCCATGTTCATGATTTTTGTCGATATTTAAATGACCGTTTTGCCCCTAGCTGATCTTGTTTTGGCCATAACTTTTGATTGGAAAGGAATTTTGATCTGAAACCACTTCCATTAAATTCGTTTGATGGTTTACCTTTCCGTAGAGTGGTCATATGTGGAAAACGGACTTACCGTTTGGGAGATATGGCTGAAATAATGTTTGGAAGGTGAAAAACTGCTTAACCGGGCCAAATAGGGTGATTAGTGAATGGGCCCATAACCCATTTCGGGATTGGGGTTTCGGGGACGCTGAAAGGAGTTAGGGAATCATTCCATTTCAGTTTTCTAGCCTCCACTTATCTCCAAGAAACCCTAAAAATGGCCTCCAACCTCTAAATCATATTTTAATCAAGGATTAAGCTTAGCAACATCAAATCAAAGGAGATCTACACCAAATCAACATTGGAGCTGCTGTTTAGCGTTGGGATTCGCATCAAATCAGAGATTTACTTCAGATCTAAGTTTTGTTTGTGGCTAAGGTGAGTGATTTGCATAGTTCCTCACTAATTATGGCTAATTAAGGGTAATTAGTGTTAATTAGCGAATTTAAACATGATAAGATTCCGGAAAAATATTTATAAAATTCGAAATGATGTTTTAGACCTCTGATATGAATTTGGGATAATTTGGTTAAGTTTTGCTAACCACATCATTAGTTTCACCTAAACATGCTTAAGGGGAAATATGGGGTTTTGGGTATGTTTGATCCATTTTAACCTATCATATTGATGTTTTGATGTTTGTGGTTGATTATGCATGTTGCTATGACTGTATGGTATGCCTTGTGATTGATTTCAATAGTTAGAATGGTCGAAAACATCGTCGAATGGCGTAAAACACTTGCTGGAAAAGTCTCAGGAAAAGTGCAGGTTTTGAACCGGATCGGATCGGATATGGGGCTCAGATCGGATAAGTGGACGGGCAAGGACATCCGAATTGGATTGGAACTTAACACTTGAGAGGCTTGGCAAAAAGGAAGGCCATGTTGGTTGAGCTGGGGATCAGATCGACTTAAGGACGAAGGGCTCAGACCGGAGTATGGCGAGGGATCGGATTAGAATAGGGAACGGAACCGGACGAAGCAACAGGAGCTTGAGCACGAACTGAAGGGGGGGGGATGGCAACCCGAACCGACCCGAAGTGGGACACCCGACCCGAACCAATGCGACGTTGTGAATCCGAACCGAACCGTTACCAGAAGAAGACCACGAACCGAACCAACTCATAGTAGAGGACCCGAGCCGAACCGATGGCTAGAAGGGGAACCAGAACCGACCCAGTGATGACCAATAACCCGAGATGCAAAGGTAGTCCAAGTGGAAGTTAGAGCTCAGGATCCAATTGGGAACCAATGAGTTCACTTCATGGTTGGGCTTTGCTGCGGGACGTGTGCTAAGGAGTTGTCGACGTTCATAACTTCGATTCACCACTGAAAATGGATGATGGGCTACTTATCAGTGCAGTAGAGTCATTATGACTCGAGGGGCAAGGTGATGGTAGCAAGACTACGTTATCAGTGCAGTAGAGTCATTATGACTTGAGGGGCAAAGTGATGCGTAGTAGGACTATGAGCCAGTGCAGTGGGGTCATTGTGACTCCATGGGGCAGAGTGGACATAGTAAAGGATTTGTAAGGCTATGAGTCAGTGCAGTGGGGTCATTGCGACTCCATGGGGCAAAGTGGACATAGCGAAGGATCTGTGGCTATGTATCAGTGCAGTGAAGTCATTTATGACTTCATGGGGCAAAGTGATCATAGCAAGGTATATTGGGTGATCGAAGTGGTGAATATCGTATGCTTTATGCACTGAGTGAGAGATGTGAGGATGGTTGCTATATTTGATTGTTTGCCATCACTATGACTTGCACACCCCCACCCCCGTTATCTTTACACCATTTGAAATGGCACCTTAGAGTGTTGTACAATATGTAGTGCTAACTCTTTGTTGCAGGTCCAGGTTCAGGTATGTTTTTAGTCTACCTGTTATTGTTCTGTTTAGATGCTTATCGCTCATACCAGGCTTTATGTCTGACCCAGAGTTTTATGTCTCCTCTTATTACTCTGGGTGCTCACACGAGCAGTCTAGAGACAGGTTAGCTGGTGATGCGCGAGTAGCTGATTCGGAGGCGAGCAGGAGGCTTCCACGTATGATATATAGATATTCTCCCTGTGTCGTTGGTGGTCGCTACTTGGGCATTAGTAGTGTACCTCCTTTATCTTGCTTTTGTTTTTGAGACAGTTTGAAAAGTTGTAATAATGTTAACTTTGGATCATAAGCTGTACTTGGATTTTCCGCTGCTATGTTAGTTTATTTTCAGCTTATGCACTGTCTCACCTGTTTTATGTCAAGTATGTTATTATTATATTTTGTTCTATGCGCTGTGAGACATTCTACAGGTTCCTTATTAGTTCATTTCCTTCTTCCCTTTCCTTCTGACGGACCGTCCCGTGCTGACTGCACATGTGTACAGCGCACCTTTGGAGTAAATGTCGGTTGGTGCGGGGCGGGCCGTCACAACCAACTTTACAAAATAATCCTGATTTAACATCACAAAATTTTTAAAATCCCGACCAAACCTCAAATCTTGAAACAAATGTCGAATCTTTACTCAAAATGTGCACACAACAAAATCAAAGAATAAGTGAATAGTGTAATGCATACTTGGGTAACAATTCAAGTCAAAGTTTTCAAAATAATCAAAATTCGAATTCACTTCCAAATTCAAATGATTTTGATTATAACCCCAGCCAAATAAACTTCAAACTCCAAAATGAATTTCAAATTCAAAATGGAAATATGAATCACTTTTCAAATGATTTGGGCAATGGATATAATGGTGCAATTAACAATTCTTGTTCTCAGCAAACGCAAATTGAAACTTCTCAAGTAAATAATTATAAATTTGATTTTGTTGAGCAATTGAACGAAATTCACGATAATCACATGAATTTGTTGTTTTAAGACTACTTGAATTTTCATGAAAAATAAAATAATCAAAACCGAACGTGTGATGATTCAAATGATAATCCACCTTTGCCCACAATTGATGATTTTTAACTAGCAACTCTTGAAATTGATGAAAATCTTAAGTTGTTGAAAGCTCTGTAATTGATTTGAATTCAAATTCTCTTAAAAACAAAGACGTCAATCTTCAATTTGACCTTCTCTCTCAAATTCTGAAAATTTTGTAGCAACTTTAGTTTGTCAAACTGGAAAAAATGAAGAAGTTAGTAACAAATGTTTAAGTGAGGACGACTTTGATGAGCGAAAACTTCTTAAACTGATTGACGGTAATGTTGTTGGGTCTGAAACTGAAAATGAAACATTTGAAAACTTTGAAATTCTTGAGGTTGTAAACAATGAATCTGCTAAATGTGATCTTAAACACAACGACGATTTTTCTAAAATTGTTGAAACCCCTTACGACTTGATCGTTTCAACTGAACCTCTCTGTGATCACTTGCTTTTCAATGATAAATTTCTGCAGTACATGTATCTTTATGGAATAACGTTGTTTTTCCGAAAACACAATTTCAAAATTTGCTGAAAATTCATTTGTTTGGTTTTAACTTTAGGTTTGCGATCAAACCTTTAGTCAACAAAATTTCAAATATCAAAGCAAAACAAACAATGTTTCTCAGAACAATTGTAGGGGTGGGAATCATGCACATGCCTCTCAATTTATACGTCATTTGAACAAATCAAACTTTGTTTTTGAAACTTTTACTGAGCCCCGGATCAATGACCTCTCTATAGTTTCTACTGAAATTCAAATTGATTCTAGGATCAATTGTAAGCTCAAAGTTTTAAAATTAGCAACTCAAAATTTTGAAAATACAAAATTTGTTTTTCCATATTTGAAATGTAATATAAAATCCTTTATGATTTAGTTTTCTGTGCTTAAGCTGTGTCTCATAATCTTAATGAGGCTGGTCCATTGGTCCATTATGGACCGGTTCATCTCTTCGATGACTGCATATTTTCTGCACGCACATTCGGTAAGTCGCACTAACCCTCTTTTGTGCATATGTAAATATTTCTCTTCCGTTCACTCATTGTATCATGCATTGACTGTGGGGACATAGTCAAATCAAGTGTGGGGGGAGTTTCATTTTTTTTTGTTTTGCATATAATTTTCCTTTCTTTTTTTTAAATTAAAAAAAATCAAAAAAAAAAAGAAAAAGAAAAGAAAAAATAATTTCGCATTTCTATTTACTTTTAAATAAGACATGATGGAGTTAGCATACAATTTTGGTCATTCGATTAAAATGTTTGGAGATTTACTTCTCTTAGCGGATAACGAAAGGAAAGTTCGAATTATGAGCAAATTTGGTGTAACTGGTATATTGGGAAATTCGTAGGTGATGAGTATGAAATGTTTTCTGAATTGTAATCCGATTAAATGAATGGTTGATTTAGACTACTTGCGATAACAATTTAGATCTTTTAAGTGAAGTTGTGCTAAGATATCCTCGCTTAACTCTATCTCTCTTATGTAAAAAAAGGAAAAAAAGAATGTATATATATAATAATAATCCAATGGTATCCAACATTGCTAGTACATCTCGCGTTGGTGTGCAAACCCGCCAAGCTCTTTCCGACACCTTGTTGACAAAGTCAGCGTTGGTATACCTTGGTCTCATCTTATGAGTTGGACACCTAAGGATTACCGACGTAAGTCGTAATGCAGTGTAAGGGTGGTATACCTTGGTATTTGCAAATAATAATAATGTGAATATTTTGTAATAAAGAGAGAGTTAGCACTTAAAATCCAAGCACACTCTTCACTTATTCGACCTAACTTGTTAACAAAAAGATAGTTGAGATGCTGTTTTATGATTGTTGATATCGATTATAGAATTTTTTCATATTTGCACTATGTTCCTACCAAAATAACTGTCCAAGCTGGAGGAGTTTATGACAATAACATGATTTTCTTTTGAAGTTTTGATTGGTAACGGGCTAAAATTCATAGTGATGTCCCAAATTTGTGTTAACTTATTCGTATAATATTTAAAAGTAAATTATCCATTTGTAAATATTCATTTAAAATCTTGCATTTGTCTTGTAAATATTTTCTAATCTTGCATTTTGTAAATACTTTTTGTGTTCAAATTTTGGATTTTGTGGGTAGTACTCGCTGAAAACCCTCACGAGACAACACTCGTCCTACTGAGGACACCCAGAGGTTTAACGGCTTGTTGCATACGCCTAATGCAATCGTGCTCCCTATGAAAACGGATTTAGCTTAGTTTTTCAGTTTATTTGAGGACAAATAAAAAGATAAGTGTGGGGGTATTTGATGTGCGCGTAAAAATGCACATTTATATTCACATATTAATTCTTGTTTAGTGCTAATAAATGTCATATGTGGGTATTTTATCACGTTTAAAGCATAATTCAATTGATTTCAAAATATCATACATTCATCGTCATACAAAGAAAAAATGGTCATTTTTGTGCTTAGGTTATTTTAAGAATTTAGGGGTGATGAAGCTTTTCCTCTCATTAATGTAGATTCAACATGAATTTGTATGAATGATCTCTTTGGATTTAATGGGAATGGACATTTTTATGTATTTGTGTTTCATATTGAATTTAATAGCCTCTTTTGTTCATTTCATAACATTGAGGCTATGTTTATGACATAAACAACAAATTGCCTCTTCATCTAAAATTGTGATTATGGCAACGAAATGAGATTTAAGTTGAAATTTGATGATTTATATTACTAACCAATAGTAAATAGATCATACTTAAATTAGATTTTAGTTTCATTTCAATGGCATGTTTTAATAAATTAGATTAATTGTGTATTATAGCTTGATGACTTATTTTGTGCTAATTATTAGCGCAAATAAATTATGCTTATGATAATTACATAATTAATCTTACTTAGGTTATTGATATATCTTCATACTATTTTATGTTGAACAATGTTAAAAGAGAGAAAATTGAGTTGCCCCTAAATTGGTTTTAATCTCATAGTTTTAATATATATTTAGTTTACTTTTTTTCTAGTACTTAATCACAATCCGAATTTTGGTTTAATTTGTTTGAATAAGATTGAGATTACTTCTTTCCCTGCGGATCGACTCGTATTCGCCACGTACTAACAATTGTACGCCATGCGTTTGCGGTTTATTATTACAATATTTTGTTGGCGGTTTTCTAATTCGATTGATAATCCGTTTGCAAACAAGTTTTTGGCGCCGTTGCCGGGGATAGAATTTAATCTTGATTTTATTCTTTGGATTAATTTTGTTGTTCTATTTTTAAAAAAAAATTGTGTGCATTTATGTGTTTGTTTTATTTGATCTCGTTTCAATTGAATTTGTGTGTGTTTTATCTGTCCATTTTTGTTTGTTAGTTGTTTCTTAAAAAAAAGTTCTGTTGGGTTTGTGCATTTTCTCTCTCATTGCAATCATCTCTCTGTTTTCTTCCATATATTTGCATTTTGCATTTTTGTTTAAAAAAAGAAAAAAAAACATATACACTTGCCTTTTGTTCAATTTCTTTCCTGTTTGTACTACAATTTTCTTTATTTCTTTCCCTTTTTCTTTCTCTCATTTATTTCTTTCCTTCCCTTTCTCTCCATTTATTTCTTTCCATAATTCTACAAACACTTCCTTCTTTTACAAATCTTACAAAAAAAATTGCCTTTATTTCCTTTGATTTCTTTCCTATTTTTCCTCCTTATTTTTAGTACACAGCTTTCCCTTCTCCTTTTACAATTCTTACTAATAATATATATAAAAAAAACTTGCCTTTTTTATAAAACCTTTCATTACTTTATTCTCTTTCCAATCTTTTTTACATTTGTTTCCAATTTTTCTTTCTGCCTACCAAACCTGCTCCATCCTATAAATTCATACATCACCAAATCCAAGTCTCCCTACTTATTCATTCACCATCACTACAACATACTCCTCTATCCATCTTCACCTCAAATCCTCTTCCTCTTCACCATCGCGTTCATTACAGTCCACAAAATTAACATCCACCATCTACTCCAAACCATTACATACACAGACACTTCCATCATTAACGCCAGCACCTGTCTCATTGCTTACAATCCAATCCTTCTATAAAATCAATCACCACCCCCATCATTCTACCCCCGTCAGATCTCCCATATACCATTCAACTAGTGCCACCAAACAGCAAACAGCTGAAGCCACCTTTTCACAAAACTGCAGGTACTGTGACACCCTACGTCCGTTAATGTCACTCACTAAGGGTATGTATTAAGTTTCGTGAAGCGTTATCGGTAAACAGACACAAAATATTTACAAGACAGATGTAAATAGGATAACAACGAAAATTTAAATTTTTATTTCAACATAAATCATAATATTGTGGTCCACAATACCATAAGTCACAAAAATCATTACAATAAAATAACTTCTGTCTTGCATCATCAGAGTACATAAGAATATATATACATAATTTCCCAATTGAAAAAGTTAAGCCATAGTAGAGACAAGAACTTGAGTCATACTTCAGAAGTAGCTCCTAGCAAGATGATATCTGAGTCCTAACTAAGCCTGAGTGTTTCCTCCCTGAGAACCTGGGGGGAGGGGGGGGGGGGGAACTGAAGAAAGAAGGAGAAACAAAAGGGTCAAACATAAAGTCTGGCGAGTCTAGTTACTTTTAGCTAGTAAATAAATAAAAGTAACATGATATGCATATAAAGTAGACAAGGGAGATCATTACATAAATGGCAGGTGTGGCAAGGTAGACAGGACAAGGTGTATATGCTTCTAATGATTACTCTGCACTATTACTAGTATATCCAGAAAGAGATGATCCCTTCAACTACAAGGTGGTAGACTTAGGTATACATCCTAATGTATCCTAACTACTACCCTGATCGATCGGCTCCCTAACCCTCGTAGATACCTTGTGCTGTCCCCACAAGAGGGGTGATATCACTTCCTAAAGTAGCAATCCCTTGTCGTAATAATGTGCACAACCATATCTATAGATGTCATGGTCGTCTTATCCACTTCTTCCCGGCTCATGCACGCACATGGCCGGTCGGTTTGCGCCGCCCACACCGTCCTCCACGTTTGGATCTCTTACAATCAGTCAGTAAGAGTGCCCGTTCTCCGCCTAGTACGGAGTACTTTGTTTGATGCCTACTCCGGGTTACTGACTGAAATGGGTCCCACACAATATGATACAAGCTCTCCCCTTGTCTTGTATCCCCCACTAGGTTTTCACTGACTATGTATACCACTAGGTGTCATTAATTACATAGCCTTATTTATTTCTACCAGTTATGCTTACCCTAAAGGGTGTCTTTAATTACATAACTCCAATCTTTCTACCGGTTATGCTTACCTATAGGTGTCTTTAAAACATAACCCCCAATCTTCCAACCGGTTATGCTTACCTATAGGTGTCTTTTATACATAACCCTATCATTTCTACAAGTTATGCTACCCTAAAAGGTGTCTTTAATTACATAACTTTATTTTTTTTCCACCAGTTATGTATACCACTGGGTGTCCTCATCGGGTTAAGTTTGTGGGCCTATATTTAATAATACTACCCACCTACCTAAGATTTACTTAACCCTCCCACTGATCCAAGCATGTTTATTAAATAATTAAGTTTGTGGGCCGATATATATATTAATATTACCCACCTACCCAAGATTTACTTAACCCTCCCACTGATCCAATCAATTTTACTTAAACCTTCAGTTCTTATTCATACAATCCCTTATGGATTAGTTTAGGTTAAATAGTTAAATTTATTACCATGTCCATTTATGGTTTATAATGGGCTAGACCTCCCACATTTGGCCTATAACGTGTGGATGCTGGATATGCCAGCCGGGTCCGGGCAGTCTTATTCCATAGTTGGGCCTAACCTCGTGTCTTAGCCCAATTCGTATTTACGTACTTAGAACTCCCACATTAGGTTCAACATTAATGGCTGCTGGATATGCCAGTCGAGTTCGGGCAGACTTCCACCACTAATGAAACCTAACCTCGTGTCATAAGTACAATTACAATTCCTAATTGTAATTACTAGACATTCCATTTTTAAATAATATACCAACAAATCAATCCTTTCCTTTTATAGGTGTCAATACCTATTTTACTCAATAATTTGAATTACATGTCCAAAAATGTTCATATTCAAATTATGCCATTTTAACCCTTTTTCCCTCGTTCCTTAACTAGCGCCCTCACAAAATTGGCAACATGCCTAGGCTAGACAATAGCCTAGTCATAAACGATAATAGGGAAAATAATGGGAATATAACAAAAATGATCATCTTGGCATAAACATAAACTATCATGATAATATAGTAAACATACATACTGGTATGGACATGAAATTGCCATTATAACAAGGTGGACATAAAACTGATGAACGGTTGGCAGTCAATTGATTCTAACATAACTATGATATCACAATAAGCATAGTAAGATCTAAACTAGCAATTTAGACGTCCAATCAGTTTAGATCTAACATGATAACACAAGGTGATAAATTAGATCACATAATTCAGATCTAGAGGTTAAAATCAATCTAACATGATAACACAAGATGATAAATTAGATCACATAAAATAGATCTAACATGATAAAGCAAGGTGATAAATTAGTTCACATGAAATAGATCTAACATGATAACGCAACATGACATATTAGATCACATAAAATAGATCTAACATGATAACGCAAGGTGATAAACTAGATCACATAAAATAGATCTAACATGATAACACAAGGTGATAAACTAGATCACGTAAAATAGATCTAACATGAAAACACAAGGTGATAGTCTAATCTGATTAACAGTTTCAATGTCCACATAAATTAGACCTACTAGTTTAGAAATAGATCTACCAAAATCCACATCATAGCATGTCATAGAAGTTATAATTAAGACAAAGATTTAGATCCAGTCCTAATCAAATTCAAGGCGACTTATGTTCATGATTCGCATAAATGATTAGATCTATCCAATGATATAACTGTCCAAATTAACAGATCTATACTAACCACAATATAGTTACAAATCAAGATCCACAATAATAACATAGTGTAGAATAATCATAATTGAATTGGATCTAAAGAAGTAGATCTATCATGACATAGCATAAGTTATGATAATAGCATAGATTCATGGTTTACACATGTCCAAGTCACAGTCTTTCATAATTTACTTTTGTTTATCTAAACCTAAAAGCAACTAGAACTCGCTGTGATTGGATTGCTTATAAGATAGAAAAGAAGTTAGTGTTGAGTCTATGCTTGAATCTCAAAATTTGATATGCCTTAGTTGATAGAAGAAGATGAGAGACCCTAGTTTATTTCAGACTCCGGCAGAGTTTGGCCGCAATGATTTCTAATGAAGAAATATGTGAAATAGCTATATATTTATAGCTGTAGAACCCTCTGGAACCGACTGCCACATAAGCCCTAGGGTAAATCTGGTCGCGGGTCGCCTCCCACTTGGGCAAAAGCCCGAATACCCAAATAAAACTATATTGGGCGCACTTTACAGGTGCGTCAGTGTAAAAATACATGGGCGCACTTGTCAAGTGCGCCGGGAATTTCTGCTTTTTCAGCCAAACTTCTATCGTCCATAAGTTCTTTATATGTTATCCATTTTATGCAAACCAAGTGTTTATCTTGACCAGAATTTCGAGAAGGATGCAATGGCGTAGTCCATTTCCCTTAATTCTGAACATTAAATTAATTATTCTTTAATTTATCCACATTAATGTTGTTAAAATTTCTGGGTGCTGCATTCTCCCCTACTCAAAGGATTTTGTCCCCGAAATCTTCAATTAGAAACGAATGTATCCTACCATTCATCATCCATATACTCATCCACTAAACACTGGCATCCATCGTCCTTAAACATTTCTAATGCTTATGTGAGTATATGCAAAGGTGTGTGTGTATGTCCCAATACTAATGCGAAGATCAGGCAGTCTACTGATTCAGTTGACCTCCTTAATGCAATGTATGTTAGTGCCATGAATCCAATATGTATGCAAATAATCCTATTATAACATGTAAGTTATATATGTGTGCACACTCATTTGTCCAAATGAAACATCCATATGCTAGTTCATCCATTCCCATCCATAAAAGAAAAGAAAATGCACACACATCCATATGCGGTATGAGAGTGATTGAGCCGATCTAGTGCCTAATGTGTGTGTATATGCATCCACATGCAACCATTAGCAAACACTTGCATCCACTTGCATCCATCAAGCATAACATATTTCAAACACATGTTTACATCCATAGAATTCCTATCTAAAGGTCGAAAATACTACGGATACGATATACTCAATGATAGAAACAAGTGCGAATAAAAGCTTTTGGAAGAGAAGTTAAGAACATTCCCTTGAAAAGAAAAGGGTACGAAGCGCAAAAATCTTGTCTTCGGTATCCCAAGTTGCATCTTCTTGGTTGTCTCCCCACTGGACCTTTACCAACTTGACTTCTCATTTGCATAGCTTCTAAACCTCTGATCCAAGTAAAAGTCTTCTGTAGATTCCCACCAACGAGTTGATGGTTTACAAGGTCATCCAATAATGCTTCGAAGGGTTCCATGTCAATGCTAACTTGATAACTATTGTTATAAGCAAACTATACTAAAGGAAGATGCTGTTAACCTTAAAGGATCTTCAAGAATTATGTTCACCCTCTCAGTCTGGCCATCGGTTTGGGGATGATAAGCGGTGCTCAAACACAATTGTGTACCAAATGCTTCTTGCAAGCTCCTCTAAAATTTACTAGTGAAGATGGGGTCACGATCGCTTATGATGCTAGATGGTACTCCATGAAGAGGAGCTATCTCTCGAACATAAATTGCTGCCAACCTGGTGCCGTCCTCTTACTCTTAACTGGAAATAAAATGGGTGATCTTAGTAAGTCTATCTACTACCACCCAAATGCTGGTTTTAGTTTTTCCCTTCGTTGATCTAGGCAAACCATCTATGAAATCCATGGAGACGCTCTCCCACTTCCAATGTGGGCCTCTGAAGGATGGAGTAAGCCACTGGGCTTCCTTTACTCACCTTTGAGTTGCTGGCAAAACAGACATTGAGAAACAAACTCTGCTACATCTTTCTTCATCCCATCCCAAAAGAAAACTCTTTCTCAAGTAGCTCCCTTACTAGTTTACTGAGCTCCCTTCTTTCTCTTGGACCCGTATGGTGAACCGGAAACGCAACTGGCTTTGCATTGTCCACCAAATATATGCAGAAATTGATCTTGTGCCTTTGGGGTAAACCCCAAACCTCACTAAAGGCATCAGGATACTCACGGACTACTGGAACAGATTTTAGATCATCGATAGATGCGTCAAGTGACTCTAGGAAACTCAACATAACAGATCCCTTGGGGTCACAAGAAATCTCGAGGGTCCTCCCTTGGCAAGTCATCAGGCTAACGACCCTACTCTTACAATCTAGAATGGCACCATACATGACTAGACAACCTATCCCTAGAATCAAACCATATCCAATGAAGCAAGATGTGCGTCGCACTCAAACTCGACGCCTAACACGGATATTCTCAAACCTCGACAAATCATAGATAAATGAGCCGAACCACCAATGGGGGTTGAAACAACTACGGGATCCACTTCCATACTAGTAATTAATTGAGAGATTCAACTACAGAACTTGATATAAACGAGCGCGTAGCACCAGAATCAAAAAGAGTTCTATCTGGGTAATTTGAGAAGGGGAAATTAAAAATTCAACGGAAACTTTACTACCTCTATCTGGTACACAGGCCATGAGAACATACACGTTCCCTTCAGAAGATCCTATCCTTTGGTCCCGTACATGTCTCTTCGGGCATTCCCTTGTATAGTGTCCGACCTTACCACAGTTGATGCAAGCGTTTTTCCTTTTATGGCAATCTTTTACCAAATGGCCCGTGCGCCCACAACTATGACACTTCCTCTTTTCTTCGGTTTTGCAATCTTTGGCCAACTGACCCTTACGTCTACAACCATTACATTTCTTCTTAGAGAGATCACTTACTTACGATGGTGGAGGAACAACGGCTGCAGTTGAGGTGGGGCGTCTCCTTGGCTCCCGGTTTGTGCCGTAGCCTTAAGATACCTACGAAACCAATCCACTACTTAAACACCCTCGGGAATATTTGGTTCCCCAGACATGCTAGAAAGAAAAAGGAAGAGATTTAGACCAAGGAACGAAGGGTATTACATATGGCTTTTTGGGGAATGTCTTCCAAAACAGACTTTTTTTTGAATTTTTTTTCTTTTAAAAATCATTTTGAAAATAATTTTTAATTTTTTTTATCTAATCTGGTAACCTTCAGCTCTGATACCAAGTGTGACACTCCATGTTCGTTAATGTTACTCACTAAGGGAATGCATTAAGTTTCGTGAAGCGTTATAGGTAAACAGACACAGAATAATTACAAGACAGATATAAATATGATAGCATCGGAAAATTAAATTTTTATTTCAACATAAATCATAATACTGTGGTCCACAATACCATAAGTCACAAAAACCATTACAATAAGATAACTTTTGTCCTGCATCATCAGAGTACATAAGAATATAAAAACATAATTCCTCAATTGAAAAAGTTAAGCCATAGTAGAGACAAGAACTTGAGCCATACTTCAGAAGTAGCTCCTAGCAAGATGATATCTGAGTCCTGACTTAGCCTGAGTGTTTCCTCCCTAAGAACCTGAGGGGGGAGGGGGGAGAAACAGAAGAAAGAAGGAGAAACAAAAGGGTTAGACATAAAGTCTGGCAAGTCTAGTTACTTTTAGCCAGTAAATAAATAAAAGTAACATGATAGGCATATAAAGCGGACAAGGGAGATCACTACATAAATGGAAGGTGTGGCAAGGTAGACAGGATAAGGTGTATATGCTTTTAATGATTACTCTGCACTGTTACTAGCATATCCAGAAAGAGATGATCCCTTCAACTATAAGGTGGTAGACTTAGGTATACGTCGTAATTTATCCTAACTACTACCCTGATCGATCGGCTCCCTAACCCTCGTAGATACCTTGCGCTGGCCCCACAGTAGGAGGTATCACTTCCTAAAGTGGCAACCCCTCGTCGTAATAATTTGCACAACCATATCTATAGGAGTCACGGTCGTCTTATCCCCTTCTGCCCGGCTCATGCACGCACATGGCCCGGTCGGTTTGCGCCGCCCACACCGTCCTCCACGTTTGGATCGCTTACAATCAGTCAGTAAGCGTGCCCCTTCTCCGCTTAGTACGGAGTAATTTGTTTGATACCTACTCCGGGTTACTGACTAAAATGGGTCCCACACAATATGATACAAGCTCTCCCTTTGTGTTGTGTCCCCCACTAGGTTTTCACTGACTATGTATACCACTTGGTGTCTTTAATTACATAGCCTTATTTATTTCTACCAGTTATGCATACCCTAAAGGGTGTCTTTAATTACATAACTCCAATCTTTCTACCGGTTATGCTTACATACATGTGTCTTTAATACATAACCCACAATCTTCCAACCGGTTATGCTTACCTATAGGTGTCTTTTATACATAACCCTATCATTTCTACAAGTTATGCTTACCCTAAAAGGTGTCTTTAATTACATAATTTTTTTCCACCAATTATGTATACCACTGGGTGTCCTCATCGGGTTAAGTTTGTGGGCCTATATATAATAATACTACCCACCTACCTAAGATTTACTTAACCCTCCCACTGATCCAAGCATGTTTATTTAATAATTAAGTTTGTGGGCCGATATATATATATTAATATTACCCACCTACCCAAGATTTACTTAACCCTCCCACTAATCCAATCAATTTTACTTAACCCTAACTTCAGTTCTTATCCATACAATCCCTTATGGATTAGTTCATGTTAAGTAGTCCAATTTATTACCATGTCCATTTTGGTTTATAATGGGCTAGACCTCCCACATTAAGCCTATAAGGTGTGGATGCTGGATATGCCGGTCGGGTACGGGCAGACTTTCACCACTAATGCAACCTAACCTCGTGTCATAAGTACAATTACAATTCCTAATTGTAATTAATAGACATTCTATTTTTAATTAATTTACCAATTAATTAACCCTTTCCTTTTGTAGGTGTCAATACCTATTCTACTCAACAATTTGAATTACATGTCCAAAAATGTTCA
Organism: Allium sativum; assembly: GCA_030737875.1. Taxonomy (NCBI): domain Eukaryota; kingdom Viridiplantae; phylum Streptophyta; class Magnoliopsida; order Asparagales; family Amaryllidaceae; genus Allium; species Allium sativum. Next base: position 372,703,555 of record CM060924.1, on the reverse strand, counting down.
TATTCAAATTATGCCTTTTTAACCCTTTTTCCCCCGTTCCTTAACTTGCGCCCTCACAAAAGTGGCAACATGCCTAGGCTAGACAATAGCCTAGTCATAAACGATAATAGAGAAAATAATGGAAATATAACTAAAATGATCATCTTGGCATAAACATAAACTAGCATGATAATAAGGTGAACATACATACTGGCATGGACATGAAATTGTCATCATAACAAGGTGGACATAAAACTGATGAACGGTTGGCAGTTAATTGATTCTAACATAACTATGTAGTCACAATAAACATAATAAGATCTAAATTAGCAATTTAGATGTCCAATCGGTTGAGATCTAACATGATAACACAAGGTGATAAATTAGATCACATAGTTCAGATCTAGAGGTTAAAATAGATCTAACATGATAACACAAGGTGATAAATTAGATCACATAAAATAGATCGAACATGATAACGCAAGGTGATAAATTAAGTCACATAAAATAGATTTAACATGATAAGGCAAGGTGATAAATTAGATCACATAAAATAGATCTAACATGATAGTGCAAGGTGATAAACTAGATCACATTAAATTGATCTAACATGATAACGCAAGGTGATAAATTAGATCACATAAAATAGATCTAACATGATAACACAAGGTGATAATCTAGATTTGACTAACAGTTTCAATGTCCACATAAATTAGATCTACTAGTTTAGAAATAGATCTAACCAAATCCACATCATAACATGTCATAAAAGTTATAATTAAGACAAAGATTTAGATCCAGTCCTAACCAAATTCAAGGTGACTTATGTTCATAATTCACATAAATGATTATGTCTATCCAATGATATAACTGTCCAGATTAACAGATTTATATTGACCACAATATATTTACAAACCAAGATCCACAATAATAACATAGTAGAATAATCACAATTGAATTAGATCTAAAGAAATAGATCTATCATGACATAGCATAAGATATGATAATAGCATAGATTCATGGTTTACACATGTCCAAGTCACAGTCTTTCATAATTTACTTTTGTTTATCTAAACCAAAAAGCAACTTGAACTCACTGTGATTGGATTGCTAAGATGATAGAAAAGTAGTTTGTGCTGAGTCTATGCTTGAATCTCAAAATTTGACATGCTTTAGTTAATAGAAGAAGATGAGAGACCCTAGTTTAGTTCAGACTCCGGCAGAGTTTGACTGTCATGATTTCTAATGAAGAAATATGTGAAATAGCTATGTATCTGTGGCTGCAGAACCCTCTGGAACCGACTGCCACATAAGCCCTAGGGTAAATCAGGTCGTGGATCACCTCCCACTTGGGCAATGGCCCGGTTACCCAAAAAACTATTCTGGGCGCACTTTACAGGTGCGCTTGTGTAAAAATACATGGGCACACATGTCAAGTGCGCCTTGAATTTCTGCTTTTTCTGCCAAACTTCTATCGTCCATAAGTTCTTCATACGTTATCTGTTTTACGCAAAACATGTGTCAGTCTTGACCAAAATTTCGAGATGGACGCAATGGAATAGTCTGTTTCCCTTAATTCTGAATATTTAATTAATTATTCTTTAATTTATCCACTTTAATGTTATTAAAATTTCGAGGTGTTACATTCTCCCCTACTCAAAGGATTTCGTCCACGAAATCTTCAATTGAAAAGAATGTATCCTACCATCCATCTACTCATCCACCAAACATTGGCATCCATTGTCCTTAAAGATTTCTAGTGCTTATGTAAGTATATGCAAAGGTGTGTGTGTATGTCCCAATACTAATGCGAAGATCAGACGGTCTACTGATTCAGTTGACCTCCTTAATGCAATGTATGTTAGTGCCATGAATATGATATATATGCAAATAATCCTATTATAATATGTAAGTTCTATATGTGTGCACACTCATTCGTCCAAGTGAAACATCCATATGCTAGTTCACCCATTCCCATCCATAAAAGAAAAGAAAATGCACACACACATCCATATGCGGTATGAGAGTGATTGAGCCGATCTAGTACCTAATGTGTGTGTATATGCATCCACAGGCATCCACTAGCAAACACCTGCATCCACTTGCATCGATCAAGCATAACATGTTTCAAACACATGTTTACATCCATAGGATTCCTATCTAAAGGTCGAAAATTCTATGGATAGGATATACTCAAATGATAGAAACAAGTGCAATTAAAAGCTTTTGGAAGAGAAGTTAAGAACATTCCCTTGAAAAGAAAAGGGTACGAAGCGCAAATTTTTTGTCTTCGGTCTCCCAAGTTGCATCTTCTTGGTTGTCTCCCCACTGGACCTTTACCAACTTGACTTCTCATTTGCATAGCTTCTAAACCTCTGATCCAAGTAAAAGCCTTTATATAGATCCCCACCAACGAGTCGTTGGTTTACAGGGTCATCCATATAATGCTTCTAAGGGTTCCATGCCAATGCTAGCTTGATAACTATTGTTATAGGCAAACTCTACTAAAGGAAGATGCTATTCCCAAGTCCCTCCGAAGTCTAGGATACACAGCCTTAAAGGATCTTCAAGAATTCTGTTCACCCTCTCCGTCTGTCCATCGGTCTGGGGATGATAAGCGGTGCTCAAACATAATTGTGTACCTAATGCTTCTTACAAGCTCCTCCAAAATTCACTGGTGAAGATGGGGTCACGATCGCTTACGATGTTGAAAGGTACTCCATGAAGACGAACTATCTCTCGGACATAAATTGCTGCCAACCATGGTGCCGTCCTCTTACTCTTAACTGGAAATAAAATGGGTGTTCTTAGTAAGTCTATTTACTACCACCCAAATGCTGCTGTTGCCCTTCGTTGATCTAGGCAAACCATCCATGAAATCCATGGAGACGCTCTCCCACTTCCAATGTGGGCCCTCTGAAGGATGGAGTAAGCCACTGGCTTCCTTTACTCAACTTTGAGTTGTTGGCAAAACAGACATTGAGAAACAAACTCTGCTACATCTTTCTTTATCCCATCCAAAAAGAAAACTCTTTCTCAAGCAGCTCCCCTACTTGTTTATTGAGCTCCCTTCTTTCTCTTGGACCCATATGGTGCACCAGAAATGCAACTGGCTTTGCATTGTCCCCCAAATATATGCGAAAATTGATCTCATGCCTTGGGGGTAAACCCCAAACCTCATTAAAGGCATCAGGATACTCACGGACTACTGGAACAGATTTTAGATCATCGACGGATGCGTCAAGTGACTCTAGGAAACTCAACATAACAGATCCCTTAGGGTCAAAAGAAACCTCGAGGGTCCTTTCTTGGCAAGTCATCAGTCTAACGACCCTATCATACAATCTAGAATGGCACCATACATGACTAGCCAACCTATCCCTAGAATCAAACCATATCTAATGAAACAAGATGTGCGTCACACTCAAACTCAACGCCTAACACAGATATTCTCAAACCCTGACAAATCATAGATAAATGAACCAAACCACCAATGGGGGTTGAAACAACTACGAGATCCACCACCATACTAGTAATTAAGTGCAGAGATTCAACTACCGAACTTGATATAAACGAGTGCGTAGCACCAGGATTGAAAAGAGTTCTATTTGGATAATTTGAGAAGGGAAATTAAAAATTCAACGAAAACTTTACTACCTCTATCTGGTACACTGACCATGAGAACATACACCTGCCCTTCAAAAGATCCTGCCCCTTGGTCCTGTCCACGTTTCTTCGAGCATTCCCCTGTATAGGTACCGACCTCACCATAGTTGAAGCAAGCGTTCTTCCTTTTCCGGCAATCTTTTACCAAATGGCCCGTGCGCCCACAACTATGACACTTCCTCTTTTCTTGGATTTTGCAATCTTTGGACAACTGACCCTTATGTCTACAACCATTACATTTCTTCTTAGAGAGATCACCTACTTGCGATGGTGGAGGAAAAACGGCTACAGCTGGGAGAGGGGCGTCTCCTTAGCTCCTGGTTGGTGCCGTAGCCTTAACGTACCTACGAAACCAATCCAGTACTTGAACGCCCTTGGGAATATTTGGTTCCCCAAACATGCTAAAAGGAGAAAGGAAGAGATTTAGATAAAGGATCGAAGGGTATTACATATGGCTTTTTGGGGAATGTCTTTCAAAACAGATTTTTCTTTTTGAAAATATTTTCTTTTAAAAATCATTTTGAAAATAATTTTCAATTTTATTAATCTAATCTGGTAATATTCAGCTCTGATACCAAGTGTGACACCCCATGTCCGTTAATGTCACCCACTAACGGAATGCATTAAGTTTCGTGAAGCGTTATAGGTAAACAAACATAGAATAATTACAAGACAGATATAAATAGGATAGCAGAGGAAATTTAAATTTTTATTTCAACATAAATCATAATACCGTGGTCCACAATACCATAAGTCACAAAAACCAATACAATAAAATAACTTCTGTCTTGCATCATCAGAGTACATAAGAATATAAAAACATAATTCCCCAATTGAAAAAGTTAAGCCGTAGTAGAGACAAGAACTTGAGCCATACTTCAGAAGTAGCTCCTAGAAAGATGATATCTGAGTCTTGACTAAGCCTGAGTGTTTCCTCCCTAAGAACCTGAGGGGGGGAACGGAAGAAAGAAGGAGAAACAAAAGGGTTAGACATAAAGTCTGGCAAGTCTAGTTAATTTAGCCAGTAAATAAATAAAATTAACATGATATGCATATAAAGTGGACAAGGGAGATCACTACATAAATGGAAGGTGTGGCAAGGTAGACAAGATAAGTTGTATATGCTTCTAATGATTACTCTGCACTGTTACTAGTATATCCAGAAAGAGATAATCCCTTCAACTATAAGGTGGTAGACTTAGGGATACGTCATAATGTATCCTAACTACTACCCTGATCGATCGACTTCCTAACCCTCATAGATACCTTGTGTTGGCCCCACAGTAGGAGGTATCACTTCCTAAAGTGGCAACCCCTCGTCGTAATAATGCGCACAACCATATCTACAGGCGTCACGATTGTCTTATCCCCTTCTGCCCGGCTCATGCACGCACATGGCCCGGTCGGTTTGCGTCGCCCAAACCGTCCTCCATGTTTGGATCTCTTACAATCAGTCAATAAGCGTTCCCCTTCTCCGCCTAGTACGGAGTACTTTGTTTGATACCTAATCCGGGTTACTAACTGAAATGGGTCCTACACAATATGACACAAGCTCTCCCTTTGTCTTGTATCCCCCACTAGGTTTTCACTGACTTTGTATACCACTAGGTGTCTTTAATTACATAGCCTTATTTATTTGTACCAGTTATGCTTACCCTAAAGGGTGTCTTTAATTACATAACTCTAATCTTTCTACCAGTTATGCTTACCTATAGGTGTCTTTAATACATAACCCCCAATCTTCCAACCAGTTATGCTTACGTATAGGTATCATTAACACATAACCCAATCTTTTCTACAAGTTTTGTTTACCCTAAAAGGTGTCTTTAATTACATAACTTTTTTTTCACCGGTTGTGTATACCACTAGGTGTCCTCATTGGGTTAAGTTTGTGGGCCTATATACTAATACCACCCACCTAGCCAAGATTTACTTAACCCTCCCACTGATCCAAGCATGCTTATTTAATGGTTAAATTTATGGGCCTATATATACTAATATTACCCACCTACCCAAGATTTACTTAACCCTCCCACTAATCCAATCAATTTTACTTAACCCTAACTTCAGTTCTTATTCATACAATCCCTTATGGATTAGTTCAGGTTAAGTAGTCCAATTTATTACCATGTCCATTTTAGTTTATAATGGGCTAGACCTCCCACATTAGGCCTATAACGTGTGGATGCTGGATATGCTGGCCGGGTCCGTGCAGTCTTATTCCACAGTTGGGCCTAACCTTGTGACTTATCCTGATTCGTATTTACGTACTTAGACCTCCCACATTAGGTTCAACGTTAGCGGCTGCTGGATATGCCGGTCGGGTCCAGGCAGACTTCCACCACTAATGAAACCTAACCTCATATCATAAGTACAATTACAATTCCTAATTGTAATTAATAGACATTCCATTTTCAATTAATTTACCAATTAATTAATCCTTTCCTTTTAAAGGTGTCAATACCTATTTTACTCAATAATTTGAATTACATGTCCAAAAATATTCATATTCAAATTATGCCCTTTTTAGCCCTTTTTCCCCCGTTCCTTAACTAGTGTCCTCATAAAATTGGCAACAAGCCTAGGCTAGACAATAGCCTAGTCATAAACGATAATAGGGAATATAATTAAAACGATCATCTTGGTATAAACATAAACTAGCATGATAATAAGGTGAACATACATACTGGCATGGACATGAAATTGTCATCATAACAAGGTGGACATAAAACTGATGAACGGTTGGCAGTCAATTGATTCTAGCATAACTATGATGTCACAATAAGCATAGTAATATCTAAATTAGCAATTTAGATGTCTAATTGGTTTAGATCTAACATGATAACACAAGGTGATAAATTAGATCACATAATTCAGATCTAGAGGTTAAAATAGATCTAACATGATAACACAAGGTGATAAATTAGATCACATAAAATAGATCTTACATGATAATGCAAGGTGATAAATTAGATCACATAAAATATGTCTAACATGATAACACAAGGTGATAAACTAGATCACATAAAATAGTTCTAACATGATAACGCAAGGTGATAAATTAGATCACATAAAATAGATCTAACATAATAACACAAGGTGGTAATCTAGATCTGACTAACAATTTCAATGTCCACATAAATTAGATCTACTAGTTTAGAAATAGATCTACCCAAATCCACATCATAGCATGTCATAAAAGTTATAATTAAGGCAAAGATTTAGGTCCAATCCTAACCGAATTCAGGGTGACTTATGTTCATGATTCACATAAATGATTAGATCTACCCAATGATATAACTGTCCAAATTAACAGATTTATATTAACCACAATATAGTTACAAACCAAGATCCACATAATAACATAGTAGAATAATCACAATTGAATTGGATCTAGAAAAATAGGTCTATCATGACATAGCATAAGATATGATAATAGCATAGATTCATGGTTTACACATGTCCAAATCACAGTCTTTCATAATTTACTTTTGTTTATCTAAACCTAAAAGAAATTAGAACTCTCTGTGATTGGATTGCTAAGATGATAGAAAAGAAGTTGGTGCTGAGTCTATGCTTGAATTTCAGAATTTGATATGCTTTAGTTGATAGAAGAAGATGAGAGACCCTAGTTCAGTTCAGACTCCGGCAGAGTTTGGCCGCCATGATTTCTAATGAAGAAATATGTGAAATAGCTATGTACTTATAGTTGCAGAACCCTCTGGGACCGACTGCTACATAAGCCCTAGAGTAAATCATGTCGCAGGTCGCCTCTCACTTGGGCAAAGGCCCGAATACCCAAAAAAAACTATTATGGGAGTACTTTACAGGTGCGCCAGTGTAAAAATACATGGGCGCACTTGTCAAGTGAGCCGGGAATTTTCGCTTTTTCTGCCAAACGTCTTTCGTCCATAACTTCTTCATACGTTATCCGTTCTACGCAAACCAGGTGTCTGTCTTGGCCAGAATTTCGAGACGGATGCAATGGCGTAGTCCGTTTCCCTTAATTCTGAATATTAAATTAATTATTATTTAATTTATCCACTTTAATGTTGTAAAAACTTCGGGGTGTTACAGGTACTCCACTAGTTCACCTAAATACAATCAACAAACTGCACCTCATTTACCCCTTACCAAACCCGCTACCACCACTACAATTATCCATTACCACACTGCAAATTCAAACCGCCTCCGCTTGTAAAATACAATCCACCTTCTGTCATCACAAACCCTCATCTTCCTCAAACTTGAACCCAAGTCCCATTCCCCCAAACTCACGAACTACAATCACCAGGACCTGCACAAACCCCAGTAATCTAGGTGACCCCTTCTTCGGATTCAGATTTCAATATTTTTTTAATTTAAATTAGAATCCGCAATTTTTTATTTGGATTGGGAATTCATGTTTTATGGTGTATGTGTTGATATATAATTCGTCTTGGATTTCTTTCTAAGTAACTGCGAAAACATGTGTGATTTGCTTATTCAGGGAACTTTTAGTTGGGCTTGGATTGCGGCATTTGGGGCTGTGTGTCTTGGTTTATAAGATAGTGGGCTTGTAAATTTATTTAGGTTAGTTTTATCTAGTTTTCTTTGTTGTGTGATTCCTCTTATAAAAAAAATCAAAACTCCTTTAAAAGAAAATCTCTATTTTTATTTTATTTGTTTTGTTGTGTGAATTTAGTGTGCTTCTTTTCTTTTCTTTGAGTCTTAAGTTAGGATTTAGTGTGTTTCTTTTTCCTCTTGTTTCTTTTTCCTCTCTTTTTGAAAAGAAGAAGCGAGGATAACAAGAGGGTATAAATATCAAGGCCAAAGCAAACATAGTCAAGCAAACGACAAGAAATCCAATGGTCAACTAGTTTGCATACAACGGAATTTGAAACGTGAGCACTACTCAAATATTCTGGGCGGATAGCCGTACCCCCATTGTAATTTCTTTAACCCTACAGGGTGCTCTGCTGCAAAGAAAAATATATAGAAATTGCTTGTAAAAAATTTCTGCCGGTGCCGCGGTTTGCTTGTAAATTTTTTATTTCTGCAATTTATTATTCTGTATTTGTTCTATGATTGATTATTCTTTCTATTGATGTGTGGTTGGAAATTTTAAAACGAATGTGGGATAAATTGGATGGTTCTTTTTTGAAATAAATTATTTTTGAAATCGAATCGAGGATTCCCCAAAGCTCATAGGACAGAGTATTTGTTAAATTGACAATTAGGATTGATACTCTCTAAGGTGTCTAAGCAACGGTAGGGTCTCGAACTCAAACAGGTTCTTAAACCTTCAGTCGTGTTTCTATGGAGATTTGTGGCACATTGATAACCCCTGTCCGTGGCCTAGACTTGTATTCATATAATCCGAAGTTGTTAATTTCAACATATTTTTTAAGGGCTTCTTGAAAATGTCCCAATTTCCTTATACTCATGAATTTTACGATAGTTGTGGAAATCAATATAATCCATATAATTTTACACCAAATTCATATGGATATTCTAATAACAACTATTGTACGAACAATTTGGATTTTACACCACCAACTTTACAAAATTTTCAAAATAATCCTGATTTTACACCACAAAATTTTAAAATCCTGACCAACCCTCAAATCTTGAAACAAATGTCGAATCTTTACTCAAAATGTGCAAACAACAAAATCAAAGAGTAAGTGAATGGTGTAATGCATACTTGGGCAACAATTCAAGTCAAAGTTTTCAAAATAATCAAAATTTGAATTCACTTCTAAATTCAAATGATTTTGATTATAACCTCAGGCAAATAAATTTCAAACTCCAAAATGAATTTCAAATTCAAAATGGAAATATGAATCACTTTTCAAATGATTTCGGCAATGGATATAATGGTGCGATTAACAATTCTTGTTCTCAGCAAACGCAAATTGAAACTTCTCAAGTAAATAATTAAAAATTTGATTTTGTTGAGCAATTGAACGAAATTCACGATAATCACATGAATTTGTTGTTTCAAGACTACTTGAATTTTCGTGAAAAACAAAATAATCAAAACCGAACATGTGACGATTCAAATGATAATCCACCTTTTCCCACAATTGATGATTTTCAACTAACGACTCTTGAAATTGTTGAAAATCTTAACGAAGTTGTTGAAAGCTCTGTAATTGATTTGAATTCAAATTCTCTTAAAAACGAAGACGTCAATCCTCAATTTGACCTTCCTCTCTCAGATTCTGAAAATTTTGAAAATTTAGCAAGTTTAGATTGTCAACCTGACAAAAATGATGAATTTATTAACAAATGTTTAAGTGAGGACAACTTTGATGAGCGAAAACTTCTTAAACTGATTGATGGTAATGTTGTTGGGCCTGAAACTGAAAATGAAACATTTGAAAACTTTGAAATTCTTGAGGTTGTAAACAACGAAACTGCTAAATGTTCACTTAAAGAGAAAGTGGATAGGTTAATCAATAACGACTTTATCCGAGAAGCCTACTACCTCGAATGGGTCTCCAACCCCGTCCCAGTCATTAAAGCAAACGACAAGTGGCGAACGCATGTCGACTTCTCCAATTTGAACAAGGCATGCCCTAAAGACAACTTCCCACTCCCAAAGATCGACCAACTCGTTGATTCATTAGCCTGCTACCAGCTCTTGTCCTTCTTGGACGCTGTAACAACCCGTATTTCGATAACATGATTAAGACGAGAATCAAGGCAGAATTTAATTTTAAATTCTGAATCAGGTGAAACGGGCTATGCCATTGCGTTCGTCTCGAAAAAATACGCGAAATAGAGTCCGAGTTTTCGAAAATCGGAGTCCGTATGACCAAGATATGGCCTCGCGAAGTTTCACGAAAAATTCCCAAATTAAAGTATACTTAATTAAGTGAAATGGGTTGCGCAGAGAAATATATATATATTGATATATATATATAATTGAAAATTAAATAAATAAATATGCAAAAATGTTCAAAACAGCGAATTGGGAGAGGGGAATAACCGAACCGGTCGATTTTTGAGGTCGACCCGAGCCTGCTGGGTCGACTAGGGGTTAATCCAGGGTGTTTGGCTGTCAACCCGTGGGCCGATTCGCTCAAATGCAGATTTTGCATTTGGATGGTTCTCATGGTTCATCTTTAATCTAAAGGCCCTAGATGGTTCCTACACTTGACTTCTTCCCCAAGACATGCCTTGATGGCTTGGATTGAATCTAGGTTTAATCCTATGGCCTAAAACACTTGCCTAATCTATAAATAAGACCCTAACCTATCCTAAATCCTCATTATTCATTCATGCAACTAAACTATGGCAAAATTGCTACTCTCATGGCCTCCACTCAACTATCCTAGCCTCCACTTCATTTCTATGAGAAGTTTCATGATCATGAGAGTATTAGAGAGTCCCTATGTTAGTATGAGAGCTTCTCAAGTTGATTTCAAGGCTAAAGCTTTGATCTTTGTTCATAAAGATGGGGTTTTTATTGATTTGGAGTGTTCATTTTTGGGTTTTTGGGTGATGGCATGCATAGGCTTCATCACAAGCTTTAATTTAATCGATTTAGGCCTTCATAGCAATGTAAGCCCTTTCCCTACTCTTAGATATTAACTATGAAGTTAAATGTTCATGTTGCAAGTTTGGGTTTGATCATTGAGAATGATACATGCTATCATGTCATGCAAGTTTATGAAGTCATTATCTTGATCTTATGAGCTAAAAGCTACAACCTTTATGTTGAAATGTTGCATTATGCAACATGAGAACCTTCTTACCCTTTATGTCAACTTGCATATGAAGTCATAACTCTTATATGATGATATATGCGAGTTACTAGTCATCATTCCATGTCTTTTGTCACCATGATTCGCTTATATGCCAAGTTTGGGTTTATGCATGTTTTTGAGGCTTAAGAATGTAACATGCAAGCTAATGAACACATTTGTGCCTCATTTGCCACCATGATTAACTTGTGGCTTAATATCCATTTTTTTGTCATTCCTTTGCCAAGTCTCTTCTTTTAATCCATTACGTTGTTGCGAACGTATATGCGAGTTTAAAAGCATTGGGTTATGTTATGGGTAATTTCTAATGACATGAAAATACAACTTGAAAACATGGCTTGAAATATAACATGGAAGATGACATGTAAGTATGCATAAAAACATAAGCTTAGGAATTTACCTATTAAGTTAGGTCTACCCTTTGGGAATTTACCTATTAAGTTAGGTCTACCCAAATGCTTGAAAAACTTGTAACATGTTTTGGAAACATGATGGACATGACACTTCGATAATATAAGTGTGGCCAACTCGAGGTTGGGTTGAGTTTGCAACGTAAAACTACCCGGAACCGACCGGCCTAACTAGTAGTTGCAAACAATAGGACCCAATGTGAGAAGTTGGTCATGTTGTGCTTGAACCCGAGGTTAGACCAAGTTGTGGTGTAAAGCTACCCGGAACCGACCGGCTTAACTAGTAACCACAACAAAGTCTAATGTGAGAGGTTGGGGTGCATTAAGTAATTAATGCCACATGATAGGGTTAAGTTAATTTGATTAATGACTCTTAACCAAATATGACATGGGTAAATGGGTTAAGTAAATTGGTTAGGCTAATGATACTTAACAAAACATGACAAGGTTGGGTAGGTTAAGTGATTTGATTTGCCTAATGACGCTTAACCATTTTTATACGACTAGTGGACGGGGATTAAGTTAACCAACACTTAATCAATCCAACATGATAATTTGGCAAGGTTAAGTAAGTTTTCTTAATGACACTTAACCATACAAGATGATTAGGGGATGGGGTTAAGTAATTTACACTTAACTAATCCGACACGGTAATTAGATGGGGTTAAGTAATCCACACTTAACTAATCTAAACACGGTAATTCGATGGGGTTAAGTTAAACACTTAACCAATTTAAACTCGGTAATTCAATGAGGTTAAGTAACCAATACTTAACCAACTTAACGTGATAATTTAATGGGGTTAAGCAACTTATACTTAACCAATTATACATGATGATTTGATGGGGTTAAGTAACTTACACTTAACCAATCTAATACGCGGACCTGATAAGGTTAAGTCACAAGACCTTTTTAGAATATACTTAACCATTATAGTACGATTAGAGGATGGGGTTAAGCCAACCTATACTTAACCAACCCGACTCGATAATTTGATGGGATTAAGATAATCTATGCTTAATCGATCTAGCAAGATAATCCGATAGGATTAAGGTAAGCTAGTACTTGACCAATTTGACTTGATAAGGTTAAGTCATGAGCCTCTGGGTACACTTATCCAACTTGTGGGACTAAGTCTTGAACTTAAATACTTAGCCAATCTTTGACGTGATTCGTGGGCGGGTTAAGTCATGGACTTGAATGATAACACTTAACCCAATAGACAAACCCTAGCTAGAAGAACTAGGTAGAAAACCGTGGTTAATCAAGGATAACGGGAAAGGAAGCTAAGTGGTAAACCTTAGTTAAGGGTAACTAAGTAATAATTCTTAGCTAAGGACATAGGACTAATTCTCAAAACGATGAGTAACCTGATACGGTAGGTCATCGCTTAGTATACGAGGGGGAGCAAGTTATCTGACTTGGATAAAAGCTCCAGCGCACTGGGTGCCGAAGTGGAAGCTTCGGGGGACGTGAGGATATTCTTGGGATCCCTCTGTGGGCTGCCAGGTAATTATACTAGGCCCATGAGAGGTTAAGGTCTGCGTTAGAAGGACCAAGAGTATGCCTTGGTTGCTATGCGAGCAACCTAAAGACTGGGATGGATTAGCGTGGAGTCGACGATTCTTGTTTTTGCCCTGGATAGCGCATCGCCGACTACCTACCATCTTTAGTCAATCGTGTACGTGCGGAAAGGCAGGGAACCCCCAACAGACCATGTGCTTGCTATCGAGTCATGGGTGAGGTTGGCCCGTAGGAAAGTGGGCTATAGTGGGGCCGTGGAGTGGTTCTTATACATGATTTTTCTTGGATTGCCTTTCAGTAGTTGAGGGAGGGGTCACGTGGGACCATAGCCACGGGTACAAAAACAGACCTTGATATCTGCATCGGCAGACAATTTAAAGCTCCCGACCGAGTTCCGTATTTCTTGATTTGCCCTGGCACGGAACTCGAATGGCACATTGGGGAACATGTGCATCTAGACATGGAAAACGATTCACGATACATACGTGGGATCAAGGGCGCGGTTGACGGGTGGCGTAATCCCTAGTGGTCCTAGGTGGCCAAAACCCAAACCGAGACACGGAAACGTTCATTAGGTAGCATAATCCCTAGCGGTCCTAGGTGGCATAAATCCTAAGTGGACGCGCGATAGTTCATGGTAAGGAAACACAACTAGATCAAGGGTTGTAGTCCAAAACAACTTCAAGGATAAACCGTTTACATGGGAAAGCCCGTACAGCCTACGGCAAAGGACTGAACTTATACATGGAAAGAAACATATGAGTTGAGTAACCTATATATGCGGCATATTAAGTTGACATGGACCATTACACGACTTTTGAGTAAGGGTCATTCACGGATAACACGTAATACAGTTGGGGTACTAGTACGGTAGGTGCAGAGCGGATATACAAGATAGATGCCATGGGACGTTATACGCGATAGATATCTTGGGATATTATACTTGATAGAAACCTGACAATGTGATACCTTGTTTTATCTTGACATCGTAGTTTATCACGACACCCTAGTGTATCTGAGTTCAGTAGTTCATCCTGTTATTTTGATTTAGCTTATCTATCTTGTTATCATGCTTATGTTCATCTCAGTTTCTCATGTCAGTTAACTTTACTAGTTTTTATACTAATAGTAGATAGGGCTTACTCAGTCTTTTTGACTAACCCGTTTTGTTTCGCCTCTTTTCTTCCGTTTCCCCCCAGGTTACAAGGAGGAAACACTGCTGTTTAGTTCGGACTTCTTCTGCTTGAAGGTCATCATGGATGGCTTGGACTTTTCCTGGCTATGGCTACTTTACTGCTTTTTCTTGGGGAATAATTTATGAAAAAGTCTTTATGCTTCTTTATTATTGCAAGACAGGTTTTGATGTACTCTGATGTAAAAGGCTTTAGACCTTATTTATTCATGTTATGAAAGTTTGATTTTACTTCCGCTATTTTATATATGTTCTGTCTTGTAATATTTCTGTGCATGTTTACCAATAATACTCCTCCAAACCTAGTGCATTCCCTTTGTGAGTGACCCTAGCGGAGGTGGGGTGTTACACGTGGTATCAGAGCAGAAGGTTACCAGACTGGGCAAAAGTTTTTAAAGACCTTCTGAAAACTATTTGAAAATCGTTTATAAAGAAGCATTTTTCAAGAAAATTTTCTTTTAAAAGAAAAGGCTATTCCCCAAAGGCCATTAGCACTATCCTTGTTTCCTTAATTGAATCTCTTTTCCTTTCTTTCCTCCATCTGTAGTCACAGTGGTTTTAACTGCGACTAGTCTTTTCTATCTACGAAAGTGCTTTCCATGCGATGGAGGTGGTTCTCGAGAGACCAGTGGCCGCGTTATAAGAAAGGATAGTGAGAAAGAGGATAAAGGATACGAGCTTAAGGATGAGCAACTGGTTGGTATGGCTTAGTCCTCAAAGGAGGGAGAAAGATGAACAATGAAACCCATGACGAGAGAGTACCTTTGGCATGGTAAAACAGGGTGAATAGTTAAGTATTATGGGACATGGACAAGATCATCGGGAGGGTAATAGTATGCTCTCATTTCTAGGGTACCTCGGAAGGAGGGTAACGATCTTGTTCAAGGTTTAGCTCTTCTTCTCTATCATCCCGTTAGGACTTTATCTTGATCATCGTATCATTTAAGTCTGCTTCGATAGTTGAGTCTCTGCACCTTAAGTACTAGCGTAATAGAGAATCCCATTTTTGTCTCAAAGTCCTATTGGAGAATCAGTCCATTTATACATGACTTGTTTGGATTTGGGAATGTCTATGCCAAGTGTTGAGTTTGGAAATAATGCTTATGTTTATAAGCTATGGATGGATTCTAGGGATGAAGTGGTTATCCAGTAGGGGGTGCCACTCTCGGTTTTGATAGGAGGGTAGTTAGACCTTTTGACTAGCCTTGGTAATGCCCTCGAAGTATCGGGTAACCTTTTTGAGGTTCTGTCATGACTAGTTACTTAGAATCCCTTGATGTCTTTATTGGAAATTTGAAGCCCGATCGAGTGGTGTTCGCCAATAAAACGGATGGTTTACTTCATTTATGCATGGGTTATAGAGATCACCCTAGTAAGTGCGCATGATAACCTGATTGACAACTGTTTACTTTCAAGAGAAAGTTCTTCTACGTGGAATACCTTGTGGTACGAGGTCCGAGATTCACTATTGAATTTTGGAAAGCTTGCATGAGATCATGAGTACGCAGTCATGTTTGCGTCAAGTATTCTAGGAAAAGGATAAGTGCAAGTGGAACGAGAGGCGACAAAGAAATGAGTTCTAGCTCATGTTATGGAAACAGGAAATAAGAAGCTGCGAAATCGTGAAGTTAAAAGACGGTCAAGGCACGATGGAATTAAGCTCAGGAAAGACGACTTTGATGGTCAAAGACTAGATACGCGCATGATATCTCTTTTTGGGAGTATATTCTTGATCCCTATTTTCGGTAGAGCTTACTTGTAGGCTATCTTTTGTGGACATCCTCTCGGTCCTATTTTCTGTTACAAACCCCGTAAGGAGTTTGTCTTGTTTATCTTCTCGACCCTGTTTCAGGGAATCCTAGGTAGAACCCTATGGATGTAAACATGTATTTGAAACATGTTATGATTGATATGGTTGCAAGTGGTTGCAAGTGGTTGCTCGTGGATGCGCGAATACACATTAGATACTAGCTCGACTCGGTCACATTTCATATTGCATATGCACGAGTATTTATACTTGTTTATGGATGAAATCGAGTGTATTATCATGCGGTTGTTGCATATGAATGAATTATTGTGCACGCATATAGTATCTATATGACTAGGACTATTTGCATACACGTTGGATACATGGCACTATACATATTTTTGCATTAGAAAGATTATTCAGGCCTGATCATTAGCATTAGCTAAGGAACATGTACACACACGTCTTGCATATATTCATACAGCATTAGAAATCATCTAAGGACAATGGTTGCTTGTGGATGATGTTTTGAGTAGATGGATGATGGACGGTAGGATATGTTCTTCCTAACTTGGAGATTTCGGGGACGAAATCCTAAAAGGTGGGGAGAATGTAACAACCCGTATTTCGATAACATGATTAAGACGAGAATCAAGGCAGAATTTAATTTTAAATTCTGAATCAGGTGAAACGGGCTATGCCATTGCGTTCGTCTCGGAAAAATACGCGAAATAGAGTCCGAGTTTTCGAAAATCGGAGTCCGTATGACCAAGATATGGCCTCGCGAAGTTTCACGAAAAATTCCCAAATTAAAGTATACTTAATTAAGTGAAATGGGTTGCGCAGAGAAATATATATATATTGATATATATATATATATATATATATAATTGAAAATTAAATAAATAAATATGCAAAAATGTTCAAAACACCGAATTGGGAGAGGGGAATAACCGAACCGGTCGATTTTTGAGGTCGACCCGAGCCCGCTGGGTCGACTAGGGGTTAATCCAGGGTGTTTGGCTGTCAACCCGTGGGCCGATTCGCTCAAATGCAGATTTTGCATTTGGATGGTTCTCATGGTTCATCTTTAATCTAAAGGCCCTAGATGGTTCCTACACTTGACTTCTTCCCCAAGACATGCCTTGATGGCTTGGATTGAATCTAGGTTTAATCCTATGGCCTAAAACACTTGCCTAATCTATAAATAAGACCCTAACCTATCCTAAATCCTCATTATTCATTCATGCAACTAAACTATGGCAAAATTGCTACTCTCATGGCCTCCACTCAACTATCCTAGCCTCCACTTCATTTCTATGAGAAGTTTCATGATCATGAGAGTATTAGAGAGTCCCTATGTTAGTATGAGAGCTTCTCAAGTTGATTTCAAGGCTAAAGCTTTGATCTTTGTTCATAAAGATGGGGTTTTTATTGATTTGGAGTGTTCATTTTTGGGTTTTTGGGTGATGGCATGCATAGGCTTCATCACAAGCTTTAATTTAATCGATTTAGGCCTTCATAGCAATGTAAGCCCTTTCCCTACTCTTAGATATTAACTATGAAGTTAAATGTTCATGTTGCAAGTTTGGGTTTGATCATTGAGAATGATACATGCTATCATGTCATACAAGTTTATGAAGTCATTATCTTGATCTTATGAGCTAAAAGCTACAACCTTTATGTTGAAATGTTGCATTATGCAACATGAGAACCTTCTTACCCTTTATGTCAACTTGCATATGAAGTCATAACTCTTATATGATGATATATGCGAGTTACTAGTCATCATTCCATGTCTTTTGTCACCATGATTCGCTTATATGCCAAGTTTGGGTTTATGCATGTTTTTGAGGCTTAAGAATGTAACATGCAAGCTAATGAACACATTTGTGCCTCATTTGCCACCATGATTAACTTGTGGCTTAATATCCATTTTTTTGTCATTCCTTTGCCAAGTCTCTTCTTTTAATCCATTACGTTGTTGCGAACGTATATGCGAGTTTAAAAGCATTGGGTTATGTTATGGGTAATTTCTAATGACATGAAAATACAACTTGAAAACATGGCTTGAAATATAACATGGAAGATGACATGTAAGTATGCATAAAAACATAAGCTTGGGAATTTACCTATTAAGTTAGGTCTACCCTTTGGGAATTTACCTATTAAGTTAGGTCTACCCAAATGCTTGAAAAACTTGTAACATGTTTTGGAAACATGATGGACATGACACTTAGATAATATAAGTGTGGCCAACTCGAGGTTGGATTGAGTTTGCAACGTAAAACTACCCGGAACCGACCGGCCTAACTAGTAGTTGCAAACAATAGGACCCAATGTGAGAAGTTGGTCATGTTGTGCTTGAACCCGAGGTTAGACCAAGTTGTGGTGTAAAGGTACCCGGAACCGACCGGCTTAACTAGTAACCACAACAAAGTCTAATGTGAGAGGTTGGGGTGCATTAAGTAATTAATGCCACATGATAGGGTTAAGTTAATTTGATTAATGACTCTTAACCAAATATGACATGGGTAAATGGGTTAAGTAAATTGGTTAGGCTAATGATACTTAACAAAACATGACAAGGTTTGGTAGGTTAAGTGATTTGATTTGCCTAATGACGCTTAACCATTTTTATACGACTAGTGGACGGGGATTAAGTTAACCAACACTTAATCAATCCAACATGATAATTTGGCAAGGTTAAGTAAGTTTTCTTAATGACACTTAACCATACAAGATGATTAGGGGATGGGGTTAAGTAATTTACACTTAACTAATCCGACACGGTAATTTGATGAGGTTAAGTAATCCACACTTAACTAATCTAAACACGGTAATTCGATGGGGTTAAGTTAAACACTTAACCAATTTAAACTCGGTAATTCAATGAGGTTAAGTAACCAATACTTAACCAACTTAACGTGATAATTTAATGGGGTTAAGCAACTTATACTTAACCAATTATACATGATGATTTGATGGGGTTAAGTAACTTACACTTAACCAATCTAATACGCGGACCTGATAAGGTTAAGTCACAAGACCTTTTTAGAATATACTTAACCATTATAGTACGATTAGAGGATGGGGTTAAGCCAACCTATACTTAACCAACCCGACTCGATAATTTGATGGGATTAAGATAATCTATGCTTAATCGATCTAGCAAGATAATCCGATAGGATTAAGGTAAGCTAGTACTTGACCAATTTGACTTGATAAGGTTAAGTCATGAGCCTCTGGGTACACTTATCCAACTTGTGGGACTAAGTCTTGAACTTAAATACTTAGCCAATCTTTGACGTGATTCGTGGGCGGGTTAAGTCATGGACTTGAATGATAACACTTAACCCAATAGACAAACCCTAGCTAGAAGAACTAGGTAGAAAACCGTGGTTAATCAAGGATAACGGGAAAGGAAGCTAAGTGGTAAACCTTAGTTAAGGGTAACTAAGTAATAATTCTTAGCTAAGGACATAGGACTAATTCTCAAAACGATGAGTAACCTGATACGGTAGGTCATCGCTTAGTATACGAGGGGGAGCAAGTTATCTGACTTGGATAAAAGCTCCAGCGCATTGGGTGCCGAAGTGGAAGCTTCGGGGGACGCGAGGATATTCTTGGGATCCCTCTGTGGGCTGCCAGGTAATTATACTAGGCCCATGAGAGGTTAATGTCTGCGTTAGAAGGACCAAGAGTATGCCTTGGTTGCTATGCGAGCAACCTAAAGACTGGGATGGATTAGCGTGGAGTCGACGATTCTTGTTTTTGCCCTGGATAGCGCATCGCCGACTACCTACCATCTTTAGTCAATCGTGTACGTGCGGAAAGGCAGGGAACCCCCAACAGACCATGTGCTTGCTATCGAGTCATGGGTGAGGTTGGCCCGTAGGAAAGTGGGCTATAGTGGGGCCGTGGAGTGGTTCTTATACATGATTTTTCTTGGATTGCCTTTCAGTAGTTGAGGGAGGGGTCACGTGGGACCATAGCCACGGGTACAAAAATAGACCTTGATATCTGCATCGGTAGACAATTTAAAGCTCCCGACCGAGTTCCGTATTTCTTGATTTGCCCTGGCACGGAACTCGAATGGCACATTGGGGAACATGTGCATCTAGACATGGAAAACGATTCACGATACATACGTGGGATCAAGGGCGCGGTTGACGGGTGGCGTAATCCCTAGTGGTCCTAGGTGGCCAAAACCCAAACCGAGACACGGAAACGTTCATTAGGTAGCATAATCCCTAGCGGTCCTAGGTGGCATAAATCCTAAGTGGACGCGCGATAGTTCATGGTAAGGAAACACAACTAGATCAAGGGTTGCAGTCCAAAACAACTTCAAGGATAAACCGTTTACATGGGAAAGCCCGTACAGCCTACGGCAAAGGACTGAACTTATACATGGAAAGAAACATATGAGTTGAGTAACCTATATATGCGGCATATTAGGTTGACATGGACCATTACACGACTTTTGAGTAAGGGTCATTCACGGATAACACGTAATACAGTTGGGGTACTAGTACGGTAGGTGCAGAGCGGATATACAAGATAGATGCCATGGGACGTTATACGCGATAGATATCTTGGGATATTATACTTGATAGAAACCTGACAATGTGATACCTTGTTTTATCTTGACATCGTAGTTTATCACGACACCCTAGTGTATCTGAGTTCAGTAGTTCATCCTGTTATTTTGATTTAGCTTATCTATCTTGTTATCATGCTTATGTTCATCTCAGTTTCTCATGTCAGTTAACTTTACTAGTTTTTATACTAATAGTAGATAGGGCTTACTCAGTCTTTTTGACTGACCCGTTTTGTTTCGCCTCTTTTCTTCCGTTTCCCCCCAGGTTACAGGGAGGAAACACTGCTGTTTAGTTCGGACTTCTTCTGCTTGAAGGTCATCATGGATGGCTTGGACTTTTCCTGGCTATGGCTACTTTACTGCTTTTTCTTGGGGAATAATTTATGAAAAAGTCTTTATGCTTCTTTATTATTGCAAGACAGGTTTTGATGTACTCTGATGTAAAAGGCTTTAGACCTTATTTATTCATGTTATGAAAGTTTGATTTTACTTCCGCTATTTTATATATGTTCTGTCTTGTAATATTTCTGTGCATGTTTACCAATAATACTCCTCCAAACCTAGTGCATTCCCTTTGTGAGTGACCCTAGCGGAGGTGGGGTGTTACAGACGCCTGCTCTAGAAATAATCAGATTCCAATGTACCTTCCGAACCAGGATCTTACTTCTTTCATAACCGCTCTCGGGCTCTACTGCAATCTCATGATACCCTTCGGGCTAAAGAACTTTGGAGCCACCTATCAACGACTGGTCAACCAAATGTTAGGACTGGATATGGAGATCCATGGAGGCAACTAGTTTGGCGCTCGTCCGCATTGAAGACCGTGTCCAACGACCAATTTACTACATTGGCAAGAGATTAATGGGGGCAGAAAAGAACTTCCCAAAGCTTGAAAATCCCGCCTGCTGCTTGTTGATCTCTTTCCGGAAGCTTCGGCTCTACTTTCAGTTCCATCCAATCAAAGTATTCATTAAGCAACCGCTACGACAGGTCCTACAATGACCTGAAGCATCTGGGAAACTTATGAAATGTAATATAGAACCGAGCCAATTCAAGATCACATTCATGCCTCGTTGAGCCATCCTCGGACAAGCCCTCGCGGATTTCATCATGGAGTTCACCGCTCCGGAAGATCCTCCCCGGAAGGCATTGAGACTCCCGACGTTCAATGGAAACTGTTCGTAGGTGGATCCTCTAACAACCAGTATTCCGGCACCAGAGTCGTGCTCGTAATTCTTGGGGAATGCTCGATATGCTATGCTTTGAAACTTGACTCTCGTGCTACCAATAACAATGCAGCATACGAAGCCTTGATTGTTGGACTCAGAATTGCAGTCGAACTTAACATCAAGGCTATCCAGATTTTCTCCGACTCACAACTCATCGTAAGCCAGGTACAGGGAGAGTATCAAGCCCAGGGGGCGCATATCGCTCTGTACCTTGCTCGGGTTCGCGAACTGTTCACCAACTTCGATCACTACACCATCACGCATATCCTTCGAGGGCAAAACGAGAAACCCGACTCGTTAGCCAAACCGGCAAGCTGCGGGGATGAGTAGCTTATGGGACTCTCCCCAGTCGAAGTGCTCGACTCTCCGAGCATCGATCAAATGCATATTGATTCGAGAGAAGGAGACTGAGTCCGAGTCTTGGATAACAACTATTATTTCGAAGAATAGTTGTCAGGGTGGCGGTATTTTGTTTATCTGAATCCATTATCACGTGGATTTCTAATTTTTTTTTTGTTTATGTCGCTTGCATTATAAAAATGACGACTGATACACTGTTAATATATGGATTTTATATGTGCTCTTTTCCCTTGCAAATTACCTAGTAGAGGGGTTGTAAGGTTTTACTGAGTAATATAAACAAAGTATATGATTGACATTTGCAATAAAGTGCACCAATTTTCAAAATAAAATAGTTTATAATGAAAGATAGTTTATAAAGTAGCGTAATTATTTATTAAAGTAGTTTATTAAGATAATTACAATATATATAAGTTAAAATATTATAGTTTACAAAGTAAAATAGTTATTTAGTAAAATAATTTGTGTGATGGTTTAAAATACTATAGTTGGAATTAGAATTGTTTCTTTCAAATAATCTTGATGTCATAGTCAATTTCCTAATCAAATCAACTAAATTTCAGTATTTTAATTGGAATCAATTTCTGTTTCAAATTCAATTAATTTTCAGACAATTCAAATTAAATATTAAAGCTTCCAATTAGAATTTTCATCTTGAATTATTCAAGTATAACAATCTAAGGTTCACAATTTAAATATCACTTTAAGTTAAGTTAATTTAAAGTGAAATTCAAAGAAGGATAATTATTTTTAAATTTTAAATAAATTCAATTTCAGTAGTTTCAATTCATGCAAAATTTCAAATTTGAGCTTCAGTTAACAATATTAAATAATTCCGTTTAACTTTTAAATTCCAATTAAAGTTCAATTTCAAAGGGACTAAATTTATAAAACAACATTTATATTGCTTTTAAAACAATATGTAATGCCCCACCTCTATACTCGCGTTTGCCAAGGCCATTGTAAGCAGTTGTGTCAACTAACCCGAAGAGTAAGGCTGTTGAGCAGCGACCATCTGTATATTAGCTTTAAACGAGTGTTAAATATGTCGGATAATGTGGTCTAACTTTTTAAATCTCATGAGGAAATCCGAAACATCAAAATCAAGTTCAAATCCGCTACACAATGGTTATATATGATTCGGAAAGCAATATAAAATACATAACAATAAAATCAAAGTCAGACACAGATATCCATATCACTAAGGCGGAAATAGATATGAATAATTCTACGGAAGTGGAGGTCATAATATAAGTGGTCATGCAAGATCCACTATAATATAAAATAATAGATACATGTACAACACAAAAGAATATGTACTCACAAGAGTTACTACCTCAAATACGTGAAAGATAAAACTACTAAAACAAGTGCAGCTAGCCAAAAGGAAGATTAGACCATGCTACAGTCAAGGAGTGGCACCTGTATAACAGGTCAGACCCGACTATTATTTACAAGAATAAACAACAAACGGATCAGTCTAGTTGTACTCATCATGATAAACTTATATAGAAATAGAGATATGCATAGATAATGAAACAGGAGTGATAACAATAACAATCCCTAATAAATGTGAAGTCTCGGTGGTGTCCGTAAAATATGTCAAAGAAAACTCAGTATCATATAAGGAATATCTCAACAACAAAGAAACTAAGATTGATAGCTTAATATCAATACGAGAATTGACAGTACATATGTCAATTAAGACTAAGATTGATAAATTAGTATCAATACGAGAATTGACAGCACACATGTCAATTAAAACTAAGATTCAAGAAATCAATAAATTAGAAATCTAGAATATCCTAAGGAAGGGAATCAACAAATGAATACTCATGAGAAATGATGTCTCCCATCAAGTCTACATGAAAATAGGAAATGCGATATCAGCACAAGGATATTCATGAGAAATGATGTCACCCATCAAGTCTACATGAAAATAGAATACATGATAACAACAGGAGGATATTCATGAGAAATGATGTCTCCCATCAAGTCTACATGAAATAGAAAATAATATATCGTGTATCTCGCCGATACGAAATGATCCGAAGATCAACTATATAAACGAATGAACCGAAGTTCCACGGGATGATCCGAAGATCACCGCGAATTCGGAGATCGCGTCAGCCGAAGCTCCTCAGGAAGATCCGAAGATCATCGATGTGACCCGATGGTCAGATTGATCCGAAGGTGCTCAATGATCAAATTGATCATTTATAGTGTAAATTACACCTAGCTTGTAAATATACGAGTCGAGCCACATGTCCCATAACCACTTCGTCAACTCGAATATTTACGAGCAAGTTGTAAATTTCACTAGAGATACGAAATGATCATTGCCACGGTGTTCAATCGAACAAGTCCAAGAATTAACCATAAAAGCAAACACAAGGGGTCATAGTCCTTGTTTTTACTAAGGCGTTTAATTAGATTTCTCGTACGAACGAGAAAAAGGTTTATCAAATATATACTAACAGATTTGTAAATCAATTTATAAAACAACTTCATATAATGAAGTGGAGTTAAAAACCGTTTAGTAAAAGATTTGATATCTACTAATAACTAAAAACCCTTTTTATATCATTTTGAAGTGGCTAATCTCGTGTGATATCGATCGAATTAATGATCAAACAAACAATTCACGTTTTAATAACGTAGACGAAACCCCACGACTATCGATTATAATATTCGTTCACCACGAATGAATCGAAAGTTCCTGAAATCGAGATGCAGAAATATGCGAACCAGAGAAACTACAAAGTCATAAACAAAGGCGAAATGGGCCGAAACTCTACCAAGAATGAGCTCAGATGGACCTACACTGTTGATCGTGGTTTCCATTGGTCAATAGTCCAAAAACAAGATTCAGACGTCTGAAATTGCATTTTCCTGAAGCAGCAAGGATTTAGTTTGTATTTTGAGCCATTTCAGACGTCTGAATTATTTTGACCATACGTCTGAATTAAAATTCAGATGTCTGACTTAAAATTTTTAGACATCTGAATTCTATTTCTCTTGTTTTTATAATTATTCGTAACAGGTCAGACGTCCCAAAATATTTAGATGTCTAAATCCTGAACCAGAGCACAATTTGCCTAGATAACAAGCTCTAAGTGATATTAACTAATGCCCGAAGGCCTATGATGTTATGTACATGCAAATGAGGCTCTTATAACTCGCCGAAGCAACTCATAACACCAAACTCACATGCACAAACATTCAAATAAGAGAATTGTGATGGTTTTGATTATAAGTTCAAATGTGAACTAAATTCCAAACCAAAGCTATCAAATGCGATTCTAGCAAATATTGAAGTCTTAGAACTTGTCGGTACGACAACGGAACTTCACAATATCACCAAATTAACCCATAACATATGAATTAGATTGTATGAACAATCCTTATCATAATTTTCAACTCAATGAGACATAAATACCCGAAATCAGCTAAGTTGCACTAGCCTACCCAATTCAATAGCATATGCAAACTCAAATGAACACTAAATTACACTTTTGCAAGCCAATGGCTTGTGGCATAGATGTGAGTTCATGAAGAACTCACTTTTGATTGTAGGAATGAAGAACAAGCTCCAACCTCTCTTCAATCAGTACTCTAGAATCTCTAATCTAAGTTGATATAAATAGAATTCCTAAGAGTTAGGTATTAGGAATTCATATAAATTGTAGAGGAATATGGTTGGAGAAGATAGAGATGGAGCTTACCTCTCTTTTCTATGAATTTACACTTGATTTCCTTCACAAATTTGGATTCCTAAGATGAACTAGGGTTTAGGAATTTTGATTTTCCATTCCTTCCCCCATTTTCAACTTTAGCTTAAGTATTTGGAGAATGAATGAAGGAGGGAGCACACTTGAGGGGTTTAAGCGAGTAGGCTAGGTTTAGCCATCCAAGCCCGAACCTAGGTCCAAATTTTGATATACTCGAAATATATCGAAGTTTACACTTTTTGATGTCGCAAACGACATTTTGGACTCAATGAAGTGGTTTCGAGTCCAAATTCTTTCGTATGCAAAATGTGACTTTTTGGACCTATACACGATTAACGACATCATATTTAAATAAAATATTTAAATATATTATCGTTAAATATGCTGGTTCTTACAGACTTCCCCCTTAAAGAAATTGCGTCCTCGCAATTACTTAAGGAAAAACTCAACATAAATAACAACCACACAATCAACAAGATCTATTTAAAGATGGATTAACTCAAAATTCACTTTCGAAAAAAAAATAACTTTAAGTTATAGATCAATATATAACTTAAGTTTATACACATATAATGTTCAAATAAAAGTCATGAACATATACGAGCAACTAGCTTATTTTTCCCATAAGTGCTTTTATGATATTAAATTTTCTTCCTCAAATTCTATATATTCTAAACCTAAATTTCAATAATTATTTAAATTTTAATCGCGAACTACCTTACCGTGATTTTTTCTGGAAACTTAGTTTAGTCATATCTCAAAGTTTACAAGATGAAATTCAAATATATTTTTTTCATTAGCAAAATAATAATCCAGTAGGTTTGGATAATTCTTGTTTCGAAGAATTCCGTCTTATATTGGATTATACATACTAATTTGAAGTTCATTTCTCAAAATTACGAACTACCGCTATGCAACAAGCTCGTTTTAATTAAATTTAAGTAATTCGTTTAACGTTCAATAAGTCTATAAACTATAAACGTATACACTTACGTTTTCAACACAAACTAATTAATCAATCAAATTAGAAAGTTGGAAATATCGACTATCCAAAATCGTCGAATATTCCTATCACATTTTTAGCTAGAAAATTTACCACTTAACAATTCCTCAAAAATATCCTAGCGTACAAAATTTCCTTATATAGAAAAGGATGTGCGATCTCATTGGGGAAACAAGATCAAGAAATAAAATCCGGGTTATATACCATAAATAGGAAATAATAGCATGTTCTTTAATATTTCAAAAACAAATAAATTGGATCTAGTGAGTTTCCAATATACCCCAAAAATCTCAAATTTGAAATATTAGCACGTCCTCTAATATTTCACGAACAACTTCTAAATCATGTAAACATGATAAATGGTAGAAGCTGGAAGAATTTCGTAAAACTTGAAAAAGTTGGTTTTCAAATTCATGAGCATATCATCAATAAGAATGAGGTCAAACCAGTCGGGTTATGATCTCAAAATTTTTGGTTCATCAAGGTTAACAAAATAAACTGGAATATCTATTAATCTCCAATGACAAACAAACACGATAATAAAGAGTTGGCGGAAACTGATTTCTAAGTCAAATAGTGGAATGACTTAAGCACAACATGATTGAGCCACAGAAATGATAATCAATTCCGAACCCAATTACCCATTAAGGTAGCCATCCTAGAATGGGTGCAAAGTTTTAGAAATTCACGTGTAATGTGAACCATAGAGACTCATTTTCCTTGATGTCATTCTCATTATTATGAGAATTTTAGAAACACTAGGAAGTTAGCAAATCTTAATCAGAATAATTAAGAACAATAGGAAACTGCATCATCGACAAGGGATGCCAAAAGATGGATGATTCTTTTGGAATACAAAACATGGACATTTAAGTGATTAGGCCAATTCATTCCTAAAAATCACCGCAAACCCCGAACAACCAAGAAATGCAAATAAGCATGCATAGAATGATCACCCTTTAAAGAAAAGAGTTTGAACATCCATCAACATGGAATTAGCCAAAAGAAATAAGTGGCCGATTCCAAATCAAAAGTCACCAAGTCAACTAGCTTTGAATTAGGTGAAAGGATAAGCAACTTTGTTCACCACAAAGTTGCAAATCATCATGCAGAACCATTTTGCCTTTTGACAAGGTGGTTCGACACTGCAAAGAATTCTAACTAAGCCTTCCGTCTCACCGACGAGATGGCTTCGCTCCACCCATAGTGTTTTCTTCCGACGAGGTGACTATACACCACTCATAGAATTTTTTCCAAAGACGAGGTGACTATACACCACTCATAGTATTCCGTCTGACGAGGTAACTACCTCAGGTGGTCCGAAGACCGCAAAGAAATTCGACTAAGCATTTTGTCTTATGATGAGGTGGCTTCATACCCCAAAGAGAGTTAACTAAGCCATCGCGGATATATATCAAAATGCAATCATACAAACAAGAAAAGTTTGGATCATCGACGAGCCTGTGAACACATCCGATGAATAATCAAGTTTGGACCATCGATGAGCCTATGAACACATCAGATGAATCCGCGATGACGGGACGTCGATGAGCCTATAAATACATCAAACGAACTACTGGAAGTAATAAGTCAATGATCCTATGAACACGTCAGACGAACCATCAAGTTTGGACCATCGATGAGCCTACGAACACATCAGATGTATCCACGATAATGGGACGTCGATGAGCCTATAAACACATCAAACGAACCGCTGAAATTGGTAAGTCGATGAGCCTATGAGCACGTCAGACGAACCATCAAGTTTGGACCCGGACAAATCGGCAATGCACCTGCAGATACACCTCCGAACCAAGTCCAACTAAAAAGTTCCTAAGCGGCCCGTAAGAACCAAAAACTTTCACTTCATAAAAATGATCAAGATAACTCAAGAAGTACAAAATCATTGCTTAGCTAAGACTTAAGTGAACAACTAGGATACAAAAATTTTCAATCATCTAAGTATAGAAATTAACCGCCGAAGTAAATGCAAGAGTGTCGACCCCCTTGTTTTTGCCAAATCGTTTAATTGAAGTCCTTATTCAACTGAAAAAGCAAGACTTACTTGTATACAACAAGTAACTAAATGATGCTAAAAAATTTACTAAATCACTACCCAATGAAAGCTAAAGACGTATCGATAGCAATAGATATAGGCAATGAAACTTAATTATAACATCTAACTAACAATGAGTAAGAGTAACTAAAGAAACAAAGTATGTTCCTAACCATTCATCTCCTCTAAAAGAGAGAAGAGGAAAAAGGTTAGATTCAAATATATTTGATTGGTCAAACAAAGGATCAAGATATAAGATATGATATCACGGGTCCTAAGACTCGAATAAAATCCTGACACGATTTCCTAAGAAACTTAGGACAGTGATCCTCTCCATAATATCTTATATTGTTCTGAACTTAGCTTTTATACCAAGTGTAACGCCCCACCTCTATACTCGCGTTAGCCAAGGCCATTGCAATCAATGGCGTCAACTAACCCGAAGAATAAGGCTGTTGAGGAGCGACCATCTATGTATTAGCTTTGAACGAATGTTAAATATGTCAGATAACGTGCTCTAACTTTTTAAATCTCATGAGGAAATCTGACACATCTAAATCAAGTTCATATCTGCTACACAGTGGTTATACATGATTCGGAAAGAAATATAAAATACATAATAATAAAATCAGAGTCAGACATAGATATCCATATCACTAAGGCGGAAATAGATATGAATAATTATACAAAAGTGGTGGTCATAATATAAGTGGTCATGCAAGATCCACTATATCATAAAAAAATAGATACATGTACAACACAAAAGAATATGTACTCATAAGAGTTACTGTCTCAAATACATGAAAGATAAAACTACTAAAATAAATTGTAACGACCCAGAAAATCTGAACCAATTTAAAATTTTTAAATTGGCTAAAATAATGGATTTTAAATATTTAAAATAAATATTTTAAATAATGGCAATGAAAAGATAGTTGAATCGACAATTGAAAACGAATATAATTAATTATAATTATAAATAAGGCTTGAAAAGGCGCTGCAGTTTTAAAAATTGAATTTAAACTTTGTCGGACTGTACCGGGTGCAAAACAATCCGGATTTTAGTGAAACCAAAAATATTTAAATCTGTTAGTGAATACCTTTCTAACGAATCAGAGAAATCGAATTTTCATAGCGGAAAGCAAAAGTTATGGCCGAATGAATTTTCAGAACGGTCGCTATAGAATTTATATAGCCCGTGAAATTGGCCATTTTGCATACGACCTCGGAATTCGACGAAACCACTTTTGTTGGATCCGGGATGGGAAGTTATTGCTAGGTTTCAAATTTCATAATTTTTGAAGCTAGTATGTGAGCATGGCAAAGGAAAATGTGTTTTGGTCAATTACAGTTAAATTGGATCGACCAAAAATGGGCCTTTTTGCAAACGGTCTCAGAATTCGACGAAACTAGTTTTGTTGGGACCGTATCGTCAAAACATAGCCAGTTTTATTTTTTCCGGAATTTTTCGAATTAGTTTGTGGCCTTGGCAAATTGAAATGTACGTTCAAATTAAATATTGAATGTTTTATATTTTGATTTGAATGGAAACTGACTGAAACAGTCGAATGGGCCTACGAAACATATCCCATTGTGTTCGGAATGGGGGTAAAACGCTAGGGACGACAGTCGTTGGATTTGGATTGGGGTTCGCAAGAGGCAAGGGGTATTTTCGGATTTTTAAAACTTTATAAATAAAAAAAAATGATTGGGCCACGTCAGAACGCACCCCCCCGATTTTCTCTCTCTCCGACTTGAGCAACGGCGGAAATTGGCCGCTCCCTTCTCTCCTCTTTTTCTTCTGATCCGCTCAATGAAATCCAATGCCACAGTTGAGGTTTTTGTAGTACTTCTCGTGATCTTCAAATCCATATAAGTATTGGATTTTTTCTTGGCCTGTAGAGGGAGAACCACCCTCGAGAAGTTCGGCCGTTCGCACCCCGATTCCGCCGCCTGGGGACCACCGAGCTCGACCTCCTCCCTGGCGCACGTGCGCCTCTCCTAGCCCGACAAGGTGGCGCTGGCCGATCGAAGCAACAATCAACGGATTTCCTGAAAGATCAAAACCTAGTTTTGAAGATTCTAAAAGGTAATCGGCTGTTAATTATTTAACTGATTTCGACAGTTTAAAACCGTTGCAAACTTCGAAAAATCATATCTTTTTGCTATGTTAACGAAATTCGATGAAACAGGAAACATCGTGACCGTGTGGACGCCTTCTACATTTTAGAAGAGACCGCATATTTTTCTGAGCCTTCTGCTATTTTTGGTGGAGTGGAACCCAATGTGAGATTTCTAATTTATAAACAATATGGGAAACGACAATGTATAAATTATATAGTCGATGTATGAGTTATATAAGCGTTGTACACCTCATGTATAAGCGTTGTATAAGTTGTACGTTCGATGTATAAGTAGTATATGCGTTGTAAAAATTATATATGTGTTGAAATAAAAGTGAATTGCTATATATATATATATATACGCCCCTCGTCCACAAACCATGGACGATATTTATTGGTTGAAATTGGCGTGAAAATTGATTGATAGCGAATGGTTGTTTGGGATTGTTTGTGGTTGATATTGATTGATTGTGGTTGAGAAATACCCATTTGTGGTTGAGAAATATTTGGTTGAAACCACATAGGATTAGTTTGTGGAAATGAAATAAATATATACATGCCGCCTGCATGCGAACTAGATGCATGATCCCCATTGTCAAAAACCGCGAGGTTTTAAGGTAGAGCGAGGAGCCGTACTAGGGACGGTCCCGGTTTTAACTACCCTGCCGTTATGCTGCCGAAATTTTGAATAACATTCATGTGTTTGAATTATTTTCATTTGCTAAAACTATATTTATTCATTGAATAGAAAACCTTCATGTGTTGAATCGATATTCATTCGTTGATTAGAAATTCATGTGTTGAATGGTATTCGCGTTTTAAATATAAAAATCACATTTTTATCTATATATAGAAACTATAGAAAACCTTCATGTGTTGAATCGATATTCATTCGTTGATTTGAAATTCATG
Source organism: Allium sativum (assembly GCA_030737875.1). NCBI lineage: Eukaryota > Viridiplantae > Streptophyta > Magnoliopsida > Asparagales > Amaryllidaceae > Allium > Allium sativum. Next base: position 372,671,269 of record CM060924.1, on the reverse strand, counting down.
TGTTGAATGGTATTCATATTTTGAAATAAATTGTTTGATAATAAAAATCACCTTTTATCGACTATATGAACTGTGTAAAATAATCTCGTTTTGAAAGGAATTGTTTTATAAGAAAAATCCTATTTTTATCACCGATAAAAACTATATAAAATGGTAGTGTTTTGAAATGAATTGTTTTACAATAAAAAAAATCACATTTTTATTATATACATGAATCGTTGAAATGTGAAGTGTTAAAAATAGCCACTCGTTCAAATAAACATATATGAGTTGAATTATTCATTAATTAACTAATGATATGATTTTTGCGTATACATGCAATGTTAGAATGAATGGTGTTTTTAGACCAAATAGAAATCAAATATGAAGTTGAATAGAAAATGATAAATGATAAGAACTATATATATGTACATGCATATTCATTGAACAGGTTATAGCAAAGGGGCTAGAGAAGAGGAATAAAATTTTGTGCCCGACAAATAGGTACACATTTACTGTTTTGTTTGGGTGATGATTTTATGAGCCTGTTGGCTAGCCGCTTGGCTTTTTCTTTTTCTTTTCGACATGAGACGCCCGTGTGGCTATTTGGGAATTTTCCCAGCCCTCCCGTACAAAGGAGGTTATGGCGAAATTTTCCAAAATTTTAAGGCGTTAGTGAAATATTTGAAGTGAAAACGATATTGAAATTGTTGAATGAACTATATTTATATAAATATATAAATATAAATAAAATTAAAACGAAACGAGGCCGTGCAGTTCGTTTTTTGAAACTGAGATTTCAAAACAACTAGTGCGGGGAATCCGACCATTGGATTTTCCCGAAACCGCAACCGTTGGGTTCGCCTTGGAAATATCTTTCCAACGGCACCAACTTTGTAAAAATCCAACGGTTGGATTGTCTGGGATGTTTAATTCAAATCTGAAGAAAAAACAGCGCCAGAAACGATTATATTTATTTATATATATATTTATAATTATATTTAATCGAATAACGACGCTGCAGTTCGTATTTTGAAATCGAAACTTCAAACGATTGTACCGGGAGATCCGACCGTCGGATTTCCCTGAAACTGGAACCGTTGGATTCATTTTGAAAAGACCTTTCTAACGATGTAAATTTTGTGAAGATCCAACGGTTAGATTTTCAGATATGCGTAAATCATTTCTGAAGAAAAACAGCGCCACGGCCGCGTTATGGCCCGAAGCGTCGTTTTGAATGAATTGGCTATTTTAAAATAAATAAAAATAACGATAAATCGTTATAAAATATCATAAACGATATGGAATAGAAATAAACTGAATTAGCTCGATTTATGTAGTATTTGATGGTTGAATGTGTTTGGTGTGAAAATTACATTAAAGAACAAAATTGCTGTTGTCGAATGATTTGACCATTAAAGTAAATTGATTTGAAATTCTAAATGTACGTGAATTATTTGAGAAGGCCGAGTTAATTCTCATTTCAAATAATTGACCGACGATTGAAAGTCGAAGATGAAGACGGTGGTCGAAGACCGGAGATCTTCACCTCGTTTGGATGGTAACCGAGGTCCTGATTGGGAGGCATCCCGAAATATGGATAATGAGTGGTGATCGTCCAGACGTACGTGGTGATCGATGGGTTTGCGAGTTATTTAGTGCCTCCGGTTTCGTTCAGACCCAGAACGGACTTGTAAATGGACTGTGTGTCTGACATTGGATTTTATTCTGTGTTGATTGATCTCTATTAAATATACATCTGTTTGGCGGCGGAGAATTTATTCTTTTGCTTAACGCCCCTCTCTGAAACGCATGAGCTCAGAGGTTGTATATCGATGGACATCAGTCGCATGGCATGAATCGCCTGTGTGGCATGCTTAGATGCAGTGATCAGGGCTTCTGTTGAAAAGCAAAGTCTTGTGGTGATGATCAAAGCACCGCCTGTGTGGCGTAGCTTTGTGTATAACGTGAAATCGCGAGCCTCACACCCCGGTATGAACCAGAAACGGGAGAAAGGACCTCAGGGAGGGCCTGCGTTTCCTCCTAGCTAGGGTGGTGTCAGTGACCTACCAGCCCTGACATTTATATACTTTTCACCTATGTGGTTGTTGCTGTTGCGAGGCGCCTCGGTTTGATCGGATGATCCGGGTCCGATGGCGTCATTCGTTGGCTCGTTTACGCCCCAAAGGGCGGGGAAACGCATGGTTCAGGCATTTTAATCCACATCGGTGGACTGGCCCTGACGATCCTAAGGCTTGACAGAGTACTTGCCTGAGGCTCGGGCTAGGCAGTCTCGAATTCGGTAAGGACTATCTTTTGCCTTGGTTCATGACGGAAATCCAATTTTCCAAATACGTGACGATGCGGTTTCAATTGCATATATATATAGTTGGCGACATAGTGGCATGGGACGCTCATGTCGCCTATGATTGATAGTTATGATTTGAAATTGTTTTCAAAACATATAAACACTAGCAATAATATCAAATGCCTTTGTTTTATTCGTATCAAGCATATTTTGGTCGTTATAAGGAAAAAACTCTATCCTCCGGTTTGCGTTGCATTGTGTGATGGGAACCGAGTCTTATAACAGTTTCATTTTTATAAAAAGCATAGCGATGTTTAAAAGAAAGATTTGTTTTAAAGCACTGGCAATCCAATGGAGTAAACCCGTTCCACGAAAGTGGCGTGGTCCTGTGATTAGCCAAATTATATATGTGTTGAGTAGATTTCTCATACCAGTCCCATGACTGACTCGTAGTTTGTTTCACTTTCAAACTCGGGTGCCCCTTTTTCTACACGGGCAGCCTTGTATTCAGGTTTAGCTGGTTCTTTCTGGATAGCTGGAGCTGAAGATGGATTCTATCATTTATCTCTTATTATGCTGTTCAGCTCCTATTGTACATATTTTGTTTGTTTTCCGATGTAGACATTTATGTATAGCTGAACTGTATTTGTACTAAGTAAGATCCTTTGTACTGTGTAACTCTGATGATTATTTTTATCCAGTATATTCTATTGTTCATTATCTGGTGTATTTATTTAATTCCGTTCGGCTAATATCTGTTTCTGTGTTATATTCCAAAGATAACCCTTGTCTCCGTCGGAACGGGATTTCGGGTCGTCTCAACGTGGTATCAGAGCTTTGGTTAAGCTTAGTTCTGGAATATAACATTTGGACGAACTCGTCAGAAATAGAACTAGTAGTGTTCTAGGACGGGTAACTCCATACAGATAGGATCAGAAATATCCTAGTATGAGTAGCAGAATGAAATAACACCTAGATAGACACATTTACATTCAAGTATTTGTCTCTATATTTTGAAATATCTTTCCTGTTGACCTGACACTTGATCTGCTATTTGCAGAAGAACTAGAAAATGAGTGCCAGAAACAGAAGAAGTGATACTGACCCGGATATAGAAGCCCTATATATGAAATATAGAAATATGGGTGGAAAGCCGTTCTCGGGCGAAGAATCTATTATGAGAACACAAGCTTGGATTCGTTCGGCTGAGAAAATCTTCGAAGCATTAAAGCTGAGGGATGACCAGAAAAGATTACTGGCCTCCTGGGCGCTCAAAGAAGAAGCTTTGTTTTGGTGGGATTCAGTTATTAAGGATAATCCAGAAGGTGATATCACCTGGGATAGATTCAAAATGATTTTCTTAGAAAGATTTACTCCTCCCGAAGCAACCGAAAGATTATGTGACGAATTTTCTTATCTGATACAAGGTGATATGACCATCCCAGAATATCATAAGAGATTCAACGAACTTTCTCATTTTGCTCCTCATCTGATTAGAGACCCAAAGAGGAAAAATTTGAGATTTATTCACGGGCTTCAAAGAAAATATCAGAACAGTGTAATGAGGAACGTGAAGCTCCCCTTTTCGGAAATGATTTATATGGCTTACCAGTATGAAGATCTCCATAAGAAAGGAATGTTATGCGACGAAGAAGAAGTTAGTTCTGCAGAGTCAGAAACTGATATTCCTGAGGCAAGTACAACGTCTGAGGTCAGTAAGAAGCCCAGTGCCAAGAGGAAAAGGGCCAAAGCTGAGAAGAAACCCGTAACAGCCGCCACATGCTCTAACTGCAATAAACAGGGCCATTTATCCAGAAAATGTAAATCTTTAAAGAAGCAGAAGAAGAATGAATCTCAATCCACTAAGAAAAGGAACCCACATGGTGAAAGGACATGCCATGAGTGTCATCAAGTAGGTCATATTTCACGGGAGTGCCAACTCTCAAAGGAACCTGAAGCAGTACGTATAAATGAAATAGCAGAAACTTCTGGGCCCTCAGATGTTCTGGAAAGGCCAGATGTTTTAGAAGGCACGCTTACTGTCAAAAACATTCTAGTCAAAGTACTGTTTGACAACGGCGCGTCATGAAGCTTCATTTCCAAAGATGCAGCTGAGAAACTGGATTTGAATTTAAAGAAGCTAAAGGAACCAATGACTGTCCAGAATCCGGTTGGGGGTTCCATCGATCTCAGTTGGATTTGTGGAGTGCCGGTTTCTTTCTCTCGTTATCGGTTTCCTACCATCGCAGTCGTCATGAATTTTAAAGAGTTTGATCTTATCTTGGGGTTAGACTGGTTGACCAAATATGAGGCTGAAGTTAAATGCGCCGACAGAGTCGTAAAGGCGAAGATTAAATCAGGTGATTATATAACCATTCCCTGTGAAGGTCAGAATGCTAATAGGAAGGACTTCTGGGCAGCTTTGAATGTCTCTCCATCCCAAATGGAAGATATCCCTGAAATCTCAGAGAATATCCCCGATCTAGTGAAAGACATCCCTGTCGTCAAGAACTATGCGGATGTGTTCGAAGAAGTTGTTCGCTTACCTCCGCAAAGAGAATAGATTTCAAGATTACTTTGATTCCGAATGCAAGGCCGGTAGTTCACGCTATTCGAAGAATGTCCTTGAAAGAGAAAGAGGAATTAGACAATCAAACACGACAGCTAGTATGGAAGGGTCTGATCAGGCCTAGTTTCTCTGACTGGGGAGCAGCAGTGGTGTTTGTTCCAAAATCTGACTGTACTCTACGTCTATGTGTGGATTATCGTGATTTGAACAAACAGACAATAAAGAACAAATATCCATTGCCTCGGATTGATGATTTGTTGGATTGATTAAATGGCGCACAAGTATTCTCAAGGATGGACCTAGCTACAGGGTTCCATCAACTTCGAATTGCCGAAGAGTGTGTCCCAATGACAGCATTCAGAGGTCCCGACTTGTTTTACGAGTGGTTAGTAATGTCGTTCGGTCTATGTAATGCTCCAGCCTATTTCGTCGATCTGATGAATAGAGTGTTCAGAGGAGTTTTGAATAAATTTGTTCTGGTTTTCATTGACGATATTCTAATCTTCTCTAAATCAAAGGCCGAACATGAAAAACATTTGGAACAAGTGTTAGAAATCCTCAGGCGGAATGTATTAAAAGCCAAATTTTCCAAATGTATCTTCTGGCAAGATGAAGTAAAATTTCTGGGCCACGTCGTATCGAAAGAAGGAATCGCTGTGGATCCAAGTAAAATCACAGCCATTCAGAATTGGAAACAGCCCAGTACCCCCACTGAAGTCCGCAGTTTTCTCGGATTGGCTAGCTATTACCGGAAGTTCGTTAAAGACTTTTCGAAGATATCTGGTCACTTAACGAAGCTTACAAAGAAGCATTCTAAATTCAAATGGACTCCAGAAAGTGAGGAGGCTTTCGAAGAGCTAAAGCTGAGACTAATGACAGCTCCAGTGTTAACCATCATCGATGGCAACCAGGATTTAAAAGTCTGGACTGATGCTTCTAGAGAAGGCCTTGGCGCAGTGTTAATGCAAAGGGGTCAAGTGATTGCTTATGCTAGCCGTCAATTGAAGCCGCACGAGAAAAACTATGTCACTCATGATCTTGAGTTATTGGCGATAGTATTCGCTTTGAAAATCTGGAGACACTATCTTCTGGGTGAGAGATTTGAACTGTTTACAGATCACCAGTCGCTAAAGTATCTATTCACTCAGAAAGACTTGAATTTGAGGCAACAACGTTGGCTGGAGTTTCTTGCAGCATATGATTTTGAAATTCTATACACTCCACGGAAAGCAAATGTCGTGGCCGATGCGTTAAGCCGAAAAAATGAGATGATCGCCAGTTTCATCATTGCGACTTCGTTGATTGATAAGATATCGGCTCTCCAAGAAGACGACCAATTTATCAAAGGAATGAGTCAGCGAATTCGTGAAGGCAATGCTTCGGATTTTCAGCTAGACAGCGAAGGGATTTTGAGGTTAGAAGGGCGAATTTGCGTTCCACAGATTCCTGAACTCAGAAGAGATGTGCTTGATGAATGTCACAAATCTAAGCTCAGTATCCACCCAGGTGTGAATAAAATGTACAACGATATCAAACGCACATTCTGGTGGAAGTCGTTAAAAAGAGACATCTCGATATATGTTAGTCGGTGCCCTACTTTCCAGCTAGTCAAGAGTGACCAACAGAAACTAGCTGGATTATTACAACCGCTAGAAGTTCCTGGTTGGAAGTGGGAGCATATCTCCATGGATTTCATTGATGGTCTGCCCAGAACCAAAAAAGGGAATGACAGTATTTGGGTGATCGTAGATCGCTTCACGAAGACCGCCCATTTCATACCTGTCAGATCAAACAGAACTGCTCAGAGTCTGGCGCATATATACTTCAGGGAAATAGTTAGACTACATGGAGTGCCGCTCAGTATAGTCAGTGATAGAGATACAATATTCACTAGCAAATTCTGGGAAGCATTTCAAGTCGAACTGGGAACGAAGCTGAATCTAAGCACCGCTTACCATCCTCAGACAGACGGTCAGACTGAGAGGGTGAATCGTATTTTAGAAGATCTATTGCGGGCTTGTGTTATAGATTTCGGTGGATCATGGGAAGACCATCTGCATTTGGCTGAATTCTCTTATAACAACAGCTACCAGGCGAGTCTGACAATGTCGCCATTCGAAGCATTGTATGGTAGACCATGCCGATCCCTTGCTTGTTGGGTCGAACCTGGAAATAGACTTGTGTTGGGTCCTGATATGATCCGAGAAGCTGCCGACAAAGTCGATTTTATCAAGAAGCGATTACTCGCCGCTCAAAGCCGACAAAAGAGCTATGCCGATAGAAGAAGAAGAGATATATCCTTTGAAGTTGGCGACTATGTATATTTGAAAGTATCGCCGATGAGAGGAGTTATCCGGTTCGAAAAACTGGAAAGTTGGCGCCTAAATTCATTGGTCCATTTCCTATTCTGGAACGGATAGGGACTCTCGCTTATAGGGTCAAATTGCCTGATTGGTTGCCTGGAGTTCATGATGTATTTCATATATCTCAACTTCGAAAGCACGTTCATGATCCAGACTTGATCGTGGAAGAAGCAGCTCAACATGACATTGAAATTACTCCCGAATTAGCTGTGAGAAGAGATCCGCTAAAGATTATCGACAAAGAAACCAAAGAGCTGAGGAACAAGAAAGTTCACTTAGTCAAAGTGCAATGGAGTGGAGATCCGCGAGATTGTACTTGTGAAACTGAGGAGAGCATTCAGAAAGCTTATCCTAGATGCCGAGTAGATATCTCTGATTGACTCCGGTGCAAGGTACATTTACCATACTTTGCATTACCATGTAATTCTCTATTCTGTTGCTATTTTCTTCCCATGGATGTGCACTATTTATTCTATACTCTGAATGATTTTTAAAGGGATATAGGATTTGATTAGTATATTTTTGGAATAAAAAAAATTGGTTGTTGTATTGTGTGATTGGAGATTTTTCAAACCACTTTCGACTTTGTTCCTTTTCGGGGACGAAAAGTTTTAAGTGGGGGAGATTGTAACGACCCAGAAAATCTGAACCAATTTAAAATTTTTAAATTGGCTAAAATAATGGATTTTAAATATTTAAAATAAATATTTTAAATAATGGCAATGAAAAGTTAGTTGAATCGACAATTGAAAACGAATATAATTAATTATAATTATAAACAAGGCTTGAAAAGGCGCTGCAGTTTTAAAAATTGAATTTAAACTTTGTTGGACTGTACCAGGTGCAAAACAATCCGGATTTTAGTGAAACCAAAAATATTTAAATCTGTTAGTGAATACCTTTCTAACGAATCAGAAAAATCGAATTTTCATAGCGGAAAGCAAAAGTTATGGCCGAATGAATTTTCAGAACGGTCGCTATGGAATTTATATAGCCCGTGAAATTGGCCATTTTGCATACGACCTCGGAATTCGACGAAACCACTTTTGTTGGATCCGGGATGGGAAGTTATTGCTAGGTTACAAATTTCATAATTTTTGAAGCTAGTATGTGAGCGTGGCAAAGGAAAATGTGTTTTGGTCAATTATAGTTAAATTGGATCGACCAAAAATGGGCCTTTTTGCAAACGGTCTCAGAATTCGACGAAACTAGTTTTGTTGGGACCGTATCGTCAAAACATAGCCAGATTTATTTTTCCGGAATTTTTCGAATCAGTTTGTGGCCCTGGCAAATTGAAATGTACGTTCAAATTAAATATTGAATGTTTTATATTTTGATTTGAATGGAAACTGACTGAAACAGTCGAATGGGCCTACGAAACATATCCCATTGTGTTCGGAATGGGGGTAAAACGCTAGGGACGACAGTTGTTGGGTTTGGATTGGGGTTCGCGAGAGGCAAGGGGTATTTTCGAATTTTTAAAACTTTATAAATAAAAAAAAATGATTGGGCCACATCAGAACGCACCCCCCCCCCCCCGATTTTCTCTCTCCCCGACTCGAGCAACGGCGGAAATTGGCCGCTCCCTTCTCTCCTCTTTTTCTTCTGATCCGCTCAATGAAATCCAATGCCACAGTTGAGGTTTTTGTAGTACTTCTCGTGATCTTCAAATCCATATAAGTATTGGATTTTTTCGTGGCCTGTAGAGGGAGAACCACCCTCGAGAAGTTCGGCCGTTCGCACCCCGATTCCGCCGTCTGGGGACCACCGAGCTCGACCTCCTCCCTGGCGCACGTGCGCCTCTCCTAGCCCGACAAGGTGGCGCTGGCCGATCGAAGCAACAATCAACGGATTGCCTGAAAGATCAAAACCTAGTTTTGAAGATTCTGAAAGGTAATCGGCTGTTAATTATTTAACTGATTTCGACAGTTTAAAACCGTTGCAAACTTCGAAAAATCATATCTTTTTGCTATGTTAACGAAATTCGATGAAACAGGAAACATCGTGACCGTGTGGACGTCTTCTACACTTTAGAAGAGACCGCATATTTTTCTGAGCCTTCTGCTATTTTTGGTGGAGTGGAACCCAATGTGAGATTTCTAATTTATAAACAATATGGGAAACGACGATGTATAAATTATATAGTCGATGTATGAGTTATATAAGCGTTGTACACCTCATGTATAAGCGTTGTATAAGTTGTACGTTCGATGTATAAGTTGTATATGCGTTGTAAAAATTATATATGTGTTGAAATAAAAGTGAATTGCTATATATATATATATATATATATATATATATATATATATATATATATATATATACGCCCCTCGTCCACAAACCATGGACGATATTTATTGGTTGAAATTGGCGTGAAAATTGATTGATAGCGAATGGTTTTTTGGGATTGTTTGTGGTTGATATTGATTGATTGTGGTTGAAAAATACCCATTTGTGGTTGAGAAATATTTGGTTGAAACCACATAGGATTAGTTTGTGGAAATGAAATAAATATATACATGCCGCCTGCGTGCGAACTAGATGCATGATCCCCATTGTCAAAAACCGCGAGGTTTTAAGGTAGAGCGAGGAGCCGTACTAGGGACGGTCCCGGTTTTAACTACCCTGCCGTTATGCTGCCGAAATTTTGAATAACATTCATGTGTTTGAATTATTTTCATTTGCTAAAACTATATTTATTCATTGAATAGAAAACCTTCATGTGTTGAATCGATATTCATTCGTTGATTAGAAATTCATGTGTTGAATGGTATTCGCGTTTTAAATATAAAAATCACATTTTTATCTATATATAGAAACTATAGAAAACCTTCATGTGTTGAATCGATATTCATTCGTTGATTTGAAATTCATGTGTTGAATGGTATTCATATTTTGAAATAAATTGTTTGATAATAAAAATCACCTTTTATCGACTATATGAACTGTGTAAAATAATCTCGTTTTGAAAGGAATTGTTTTATAAGAAAAATCCTATTTTTATCACCGATACAAACTATATAAAATGGTAGTGTTTTGAAATGAATTGTTTTACAATTAAAAAAAATCACATTTTTATTATATACATGAATCGTTGAAATGTGAAGTGTTAAAAATAGCCACTCGTTCAAATAAACATATATGAGTTGAATTATTCATTAATTAACTAATGATATGATTTTTGCGTATACATGCAACGTTAGAATGAATGGTGTTTTTAAACCAAATAAAAATCAAATATGAAGTTGAATAGAAAATGATAAATGATAAGAACTATATATATGTACATGCATATTCATTGAACAGGTTATAGCAAAGGGGCTAGAGAAGAGGAATAAAATTTTGTGCCCGACAAATAGGTACACATTTACTGTTTTGTTTGGGTGATGATTTTATGAGCCTGTTGGCTAGCCGCTTGGCTTTTTCTTTTTCTTTTCGACATGAGACGCCCGTGTGGCTATTTGGGAATTTTCCCAGCCCTCCCGTACAAAGGAGGTTATGGCGAAATTTTCCAAAATTTTAAGGCGTTAGTGAAATATTTGAAGTGAAAACGATATTGAAATTGTTGAATGAACTATATTTATATAAATATATAAATATAAATAAAATTAAAACGAAACGAGGCCGTGCAGTTCGTTTTTTGAAACTGAGATTTCAAAACAACTAGTGCGGGGAATCCGACCATTGGATTTTCCCGAAACCGCAACCGTTGGGTTCGCCTTGGAAATATCTTTCCAACGACACCAACTTTGTAAAAATCCAACGGTTGGATTATCTGGGATGTTTAATTCAAATATGAAGAAAAACAGCGCTAGAAACGATTATATTTATTTATATATATATATATATATTTATAATTATATTTAATCGAATAACGACGCTGCAGTTCATATTTTGAAATCGAAACTTCAAACGATTGTACCGGGAGATCCGACCGTCGGATTTCCCTGAAACTGGAACCGTTGGATTCGTTTTGAAAAGACCTTTCTAACGATGTAAATTTTGTGAAGATCCAACGGTTAGATTTTCAGATATGTGTAAATCAATTCTGAAGAAAAACAGCGCCACGACCGCGTTATGGCCTGAAGCGTCGTTTTGAATGAATTGGCTATTTTAAAATAAATAAAAATAACGATAAATCGTTATAAAATTCATAAACGATATGGAATAGAAATAAACTGAATTAGCTCAATTTATGTAGTATTTGATGGTTGAATGTGTTTGGTGTGAAAATTACATTAAAGAACAAAATTGCTGTTGTCGAATGATTTAACCATTAAAGTAAATTGATTTGAAATTCTAAATGTACGTGAATTATTTGAGAAGGCCGAGTTAATTCTCATTTCAAATAATTGACCGACGATTGAAAGTCGAAGATGAAGACGGTGGTCGAAGACCGAAGATCTTCACCTCGTTTGGATGGTAACCGAGGTCCTGATTGGGAGGCATCCCGAAATATGGATAATGAGTGGTGATCGTCCAGACGTACGTGGTGATCGATGGGTTTGCGAGGTATTTAGTGCCTCTGGTTTCGTTCAGACCCAGAATGGACTTGTAAATGGACTGTGTGTCTGACATTGGATTTTATTCTGTGTTGATTGATCTCTATTAAATATACATCTGTTTGGCGGCGGAGAATTTATTCTTTTGCTTAACGCCCCTCTCTGAAACGCACGAGCTCAGAGGTTGTATATCGATGGACATCGGTCGCATGGCATGAATCGCCTGTGTGGCATGCTTAGATGCAGTGATCAGGGCTTCTGTTGAAAAGCAAAGTCTTGTGGTGATGATCAAAGCACTGCCTGTGTGGCGTAGCTTTGTGTATAACGTGAAATCGCGAGCCTCACACCCCGGTATGAACCAGAAACAGGAGAAAGGACCTCAGGGAGGGCCTGCGTTTCCTCCTAGCTAGGGTGGTGTCAGTGACCTACCAGCCCTGACATTTATATACTTTTCACCTATGTGGTTGTTGCTGTTGCGAGGCGCCTCGGTTTGATCGGACGATCCGGGTCCGATGGAGTCATTCGTTGGCTCGTTTACGCCCCAAAGGGCGGGGAAACGCATGGTTCAGGCATTTTAATCCACATCGGTGGACCGGCCCTGACGATCCTAAGGCTTGACAGAGTACTTGCCTGAGGCTCGGGCTAGGCAGTCTCGAATTCGGTAAGGACTATCTTTTGCCTTGGTTCATGACGGAAATCCAATTTTCCAAATACGTGACGATGCGGTTTCAATTGTATATATATATAGTTGGCGACATAGTGGCATGGGACGCTCATGTCGCCTATGATTGATAGTTATGATTTGAAATTGTTTTCAAAACATATAAACACTAGCAATAATATCAAATGCCTTTGTTTTATTCGTATCAAGCATAATTTGGTCGTTATAAGGAAAAAACTCTATCCTCCGGTTTGCGTTGCATTGTGTGATGGGAACTGAGTCTTATAACGGTTTCATTTTTATAAAAAGCATAGCGATGTTTAAAAGAAAGATTTGTTTTAAAGAACTGGCAATCCAATGGAGTAAACTCGTTCCACGAAAGTGGCGTGGTCCTGTGATTAGCCAAATTATATATGTGTTGAGTAGATTTCTCATACCAGTCCCATGACTGACTCGTAGTTTGTTTCACTTTCAAACTCGGGTGCCCCTTTTTCTACACGGGCAGCCTTGTATTCAGGTTTAGCTGGTTCTTTCTGGATAGCTGGAGCTGAAGATGGATTCTATCGTTTATCTCTTTTAATGCTGTTCAGCTCCTATTGTACATATTTTGTTTGTTTTCCGCTGTAGACATTTATGTATAACTGAACTGTATTTGTACTAAGTAAGATCCTTTGTACTGTGTAACTCTGATGATTATTTTTATCCAGTATATTCTATTGTTCATTATCTGGTGTATTTATTTAATTCTGTTCTGCTAATATCTGTTTCTGTGTTATATTCCAAAGATAACCCTTGTCTCCGTCGGAACGGGATTTCGGGTCGTCTCATAAATGTAGCTAGCCAAAAGGAGGATTGGTCCATGCTATAGTCAAGGAGAGGCACCTGTATACTCGGTCTGACCCGAGTATTGTTTATAAAAATAAACAATAAACGAATCAGTCTAGATGTACTCATCATGATAAATTGAGATAGAAATAGAGATATGCACAGATAATGACATCGGAGCAATAACAACAATAATCCTTAATAAATGTGAAGTCTCGGAGGTACACATAAAATATGTCAAAGAAAACTCGACACTGTATAAGGAATATCTCAATAATAAAGAAACTAAGATTGATAGCTTAATATCAATACAAGAATTGATAGATATGTCAATTAAAACTAAGATTGATAAATTAATATCGATACGAGAATTGACAACACATATGTCAATTAGAACTAAGATTCAAGAAATCAATAAATTAGAAATCTAGAATATCCCAAGGAAAGGAATCAACAAATGGATATTCATGAGAAATGATGTCTCCCATCAAGTCTACATGAAAATAGGAAATGCGATATCAACACAAGAATATTCATGAGAAATGATGTCACCCATCAAATCTACATGAAAATAGAATACACTATCACAAAAGGAGGATATTCATGAGAAATGATGTCTCCCATCAAGTTTACATGAAATAGAAAATATTATATCACATATCTCTTAAATACGAAATGATCTGAAGATCAACTATATAAATGAACGAATCGAAGTTCCTCGGGATGATCCAAAGATCGCATGACCGAAGCTCCTCAGGAAGATCCGAAGATCATCGATGTGACTCGATGGTCGGATTGACCCGAAGATCCTCAATGATCAAATTGATCATTTATAGTGTAAACTACATCAAGCTAGTAAATATAAGAGTCGAGCTACATGTCCTATAACCACTTGCTCAACTCTAATATTTACGAACAAGTTGTAAATTTCACTAGAGAGACGAAACGACCATTGCCACGGTCTTCGATCGAATGAGTCTAAGAATTAATCATCATAGCAAACACAAGGGGTCATAGTCCTTGTTTTTACTAACTCGTTTAATTATATTTTTCGTACGAACGAGAAAAAGGTTTATCAAATATATACTAGTAGATTTGTAAATCAATTTATAAAACAACTTCATATAATGACGTGGAGTTAAAAACCGTTTAGTAAAAGATTTGATATCTACTAATAATTAAAAACCCTTTTTATATCATTTTGAAGTGGCAAATCTCATGTGATATCGATCGAATTGACGATCAAACAAAGAATTCACGTTTTGATAACGTAGACAAAAACCCACGACTAACTATTATAATATTCGTTCATCACGAATGAATCGAAAGTTCCTGAAATCGAGATGCAGAAATCTGCGAACCAGAGAAATTGCAAAGTCATAAACACAGGCGAAACGGGCCGAAACTCGACCGGGAATGAGGTCAAATGGTCCTAAATTGTTGACCGTGGTCTCCACTGGTCAACAGTCCAAAAACAGGATTCAGTCGTATGACCTAAAAATTCAGACGTCTGAATTTGCATTTTCCTGAAGCAGCAAGGATTTAGTTCGTTTTTGAGCTATTTTAGATGTCTGAATTATTTTGACCAGACGTTTGAATTAAAATTCAGATGTCTAAGTTAAAATTTTCAGATCTGAATCATGTTCCTCTTGTTTTTTATAATTATTCGTAGCAGGTTAGATGTCTAACCCAAAATATTTAGACGTCTGAATCCTGAACCAGAGCACAATTTGCCTTGATAACCATCTCTAAGTGATATCAACTAATGTCCGAAGGCCTATGATGTTATGTACATGCAAATGAGACTCTTTTAACTCAGTGAAGCAAGTCAGAACACCAAACTCACATGCATAAACATTCATACAAGAGAATTGCGATGGTTTTGATTATAAGTTCAAAGGTGAACTGAATTCCAAACCAAAGCTATCAAATGCGATTCTAGCGAATTGTGAAGTTTTAAAACTTGTCGTACGTGCGACAACGGAACTTCACAATATCACCAAATCAACCCATACCATATGAATTAGATCGTATGAAGAATCCTTATCATAATTTTCAACTCAATGTGACATAAATACCTGAAATCGGCTAAGTTGCACTAGCCTACCCAATTCAATACAATATGCAAACTCAAATGAACACTAAATTACACTTTTACAAGCCAATGGCTTGTGGCATAGATGTGAGTTCATGAAGAACTCGCCTTTGATTGTAGGAATGAAGCATAAGCTCCAAATCTAAGTTAGATTAACCTCTCTTCAATCAATACTGTAGAATCTCCAATCTAAGTTGATATAAATAGAATTCCTAAGAGTTAGGTATTAGGAATTCATACAAATTGTAGAGGAATATGTTAGAGAAGATAGAGATGGAACTTACCTCTCTTTTCTATGAATTTACACTTGATTTCCTTCACAAATTTGGATTCCTAAGATGAACTAGGGCTTAGGAATATTGATTTCCCATCCCTTCCCCCATTTCTATTTTAGCTTAAGTATTTGGAGAATGAATGAAGGAGGGAGGACACTTGAGGGGTTTAAGTGAGTAGGCTAGGTTTAGCCATCCAAGCCCCAACCAAGGTCCCAATTTTGTTATACTCGAAGTATATCGAAGTTTACACTTTTTGATGCCGCAAACGACATTTTGGACTCAATGGAAGTGGTTTTGAGTCCAAACTTTTCTGTATACAAAGTGCGACTTTTTGGACCTATACAAGATTAACGATTAACGACGTCATATTTAAATAAAATATTTATATATATTGTCATTAAATATGCCGGTTGTTACACAATATTTAAATATTCAAATTTTAAACAAATTTATATAATCAATTGTTGTCCGTTTATAATTTTCTATTCTACATCCAAGTGATGGTTAAAATTTATTTTTAGTATTTCAAGGATGGACTTACATCATTTTAATATAAACCGGGGTCATAGGATATTTATCATTTCAACCTATGTTCTTAGTTCATTTTAATTATTAATCCCGAGTTTATTTGATTCCCGTAACATCTAGGGTAATTGTTTGGGATTAATCAACACAAACAACAGACTAATTGAGTAAATCACACAATTAAACATCGATATATCAAATATTATTAATCTAAGGAATCCATCAAAATCAATCCATCCAACCAGTTAAATATCATATCAATTTACAAGTTTTCAGATATTGGGTTTTAACTCGCAATTAAATGTCAAATTTTAACTTAAGTGAAAATTTTAAACTAACAGTCAAATTAAATTACACTGTCGATGTCAATCAACATAAATATGCAATTTTAACTACTAAAAAACAATCAGTACAATTATATTATAACATGGTTTAATTTAACTAACTATCGCATATTTAGTTAAGCGTGAAAAGACTTAATCATTCACCTTTTATTTCGAATGCACTTGAAATCCAAAGATAGACCCAAAATTTAATTATCTCATAATCCAACGAAAACAACTTTATATTGTCCAAAATTTTGATACGATCCCAACGTAACCAACCCGCGCCAATCTGAGTTCGTATGCAAAAGTTATTCATGTTTTACGATTTGAAATTTGAAATATATACAAAATAAAGTAAACTCTCACCTTATCACACAGCGCCACATCAGCTCCCCTCCCTCTCTTCTTGTGACGGCAAGGAACTTCGCTCGGTCCGAACCAGTCGCTAAACCGACCCAGACCGTTCGAAACGCCCTATCGTTTGAGAACACGACAAAACAGAACGCATACAGAAGAACATTTCATTGTATATTACAACAATGCATCAGATTACAAGAATATACAGAGTATAAATGAATATTACACAGAAATATCAGAGATTTAAATTACATTTAAATACATAGCAGCGGAAAATAATACAATACACAACTAGAATGAGATATACGGATACAAAGCTTTCCGGATATCGTTCCAGCTGTAAACCAGGATCCTGTGAATATAAATCTGCAAAACCAAAACTACTAGCTGCCCGTGTCGAAAATAGGGGCACCCAGAGTTTAGGTTAAAACAATAAACTCCAGGTCAGTCATGTGACTGGTGTGAGAACTAAAACAGTTATTAATCTTTATTTCAAATCATTAGGTAAATCAAGGGACCACGCCGTATAACACGGAACGGGTTTCCTCCCAAGAATACCAGTGCATAAAACCAACAGCGCAATGCTAAATAAAGAAAAATGAAGCTGTTATAAGACCCAGGTCCCATCACACAATGCAACGCAGTCGAGGATAGGGTTTTCCCTTATAACAGCCAAAGAATGCTTGATACGTTTAAAACAAATCATTTGATACTATTATAAGTGCATAGTATATAAAACACTTCAAATCATAAGTATCAATCATAGGCGGCATGAGCGCCCCATCCCACTATGTCGCCATATATAGGATATACAATCAAAACCGCAAAGTCTCGTATTTGGAAATTGGGTTTCCATCTATGAACCGAGGCAAAAGATAGTCCTCAACCGATTCGAGACAATCTAGCCCATGTCTCAGGCAAGCGCGCAGGCAAGCCTTGGATCGTCAGGGCCGGTCCACACGGAGTGGATTATTATGCCTGAACAATACGTCTCCCCACCCTATGGGGTGTAAGTCTGGTCCGTCAGCCGACCAGAATGCATTCGGCCGAAACCGATATAACCGAGGCGCCTCGCAACAGCAACAACCACATAAGTCAAACTCGTCAGGGCGTGTAAAACCACTGACGCCACTTCTAGCTAGAAAGAAACGCATGCCCTCCCTGAGGTCCGTCTCCCGTTTTTGGTTCATACCGGGTGTGAAACACGCGAGGTAAACGTTACACAAAGCTACGCCACAAAGGCCGTGCTTTGATCATCACCACAAGACTTTGCTTTTCAACAGAAGCCTCGATCATTTGCATCTTAGCATGCCACACAGGCAAGCCATCCTATGCAACCGATATCAGTCACACAGAATGAAATCCGATGTCAGACACACAGTCCATTTACAAGTCCGTTCTGGGTCTGAACGAAACCGGAGGCACCTAGTACCCCGCATATCCATCGATCTCCAAGTACGTCTGGACGATCACTAACTGTTTCCATCTTCTTGGGTGTACAGCCCAATCAAGATCATCAGTTATCACCCAAACGACGTGAAGACTTCCGGTCTTCGACCATCGTCTTCATCTTCGACTTATCGTCGTATCAGTTATTCAGAATGGGATAAACCCGGTCTTTCCGAATAACTCGCGTATATATTATAAAAGTGTTACACAAACACAACATACGCCTCATTCCAATTCATTAGTCACTAACCGTAAATTAATCAAGAGAATAATTCCCCAAATATTAACCCCGAAGGCCGAAACCAACATCAGATCAATATCCAGAAAACCATTCTGCTTGGCTAACCGCCAGTTAGTTTCTAAATTTCACATTCAAATCTAATTAAAGATTTAACTATCGCCTGGAGCAAAACTGGTGATACTCCATTCTCGATCTTTTCAATCTAATTAAAGATTCATTAAAACTCCACTTAGTTTTAATCTGTGACTGGGTTAAAGAATCAGTGTCATTTAAAACACGGTTCACGATAAACCCAAAGTCACATCCCATTAATTATCGGGTTAAAGAACAAGTGTTATTTAAAACACTGTTCACGATAAACCCAAAAATCAATATCAATTCAATTCCAATTAAATATCATTTAATTGGTACACTTCATTAAATCTAAATAAAAAGATTTAATCTTTTCTCAACTGGGTTCAAGAACAGTGTTAGTGAAGACACCATTCACGACAAACCCAAATCACATTCGATTAATTATCGGGTTAAAGAACAAGTGTTATTTAAAACACTGTTCACGATAAACCCAAAAATCAATACCAATTCAATTCCAATTAAATATCATTTAATTGGTACACTTCATTAAATCTAAATAAAAAGATTTAATCTTTTCTCAACTGGGTTCAAGAACAGTGTTAGTGAAGACACCATTCACGACAAACCCAAATCACATTCGATATTCAATACAAGGCTCTGAATAGAAAATATATCGGCTTATATTCAATATCGAATTCTACGACTAACAAATGTCGTATTGGAAATAACGATATAAATATAGATATCTTTCAAATTTCCATAACAACACCTGTATAATCACGAATTCCAATCATCGAAATATTCCGAAGACAATTTCGATTCAAATCCACTCCAATGCAATCATTGGAAATTTTGGTTATTTTCAAAACCATTTCAAATTCAATTTATTTATTTAAAAATAAATAGAATTATAATTCTAGTTCAAAACTAGTTCATTTCGATAAAAATCTATTTTTATCTTTTCAAATATGGAGTTTTTCATCCCAAACTTTCACAAATCATTTCTTATGATTTTACACAAATTATTACTATTTTTAATAATTTTATCAAGGCCCGTACAGTCGATTTCCATCAATGGCCATCGAACTGCACTTACAGCGACCTTTTTCGAATTTGATTTGGACGTGTCTCCAAATCCAACCGTTAGATTTCAAATTTCTCACATTCGTTAGAAAGCTCTTTTCGATACGAACCCAACGGTTCCGGTTTTAGGAGAATCCGACGGTCGGATCTCCCGTAATGCCCGTTTGAAATAAATGGTCGAAATTCGCGAACTGCCGCGGCGCGGCGCGTTCTATTCAGGCCATTATATTATATATAATATATATAATATATATATCGTCGATTTCTATTTAAAACGAATTATATAAATAGTTTTGAATTCGTTTCAAAAACATTTTCAACTTCCATTTCAATTCAAATCAAAATTGAATTCTTCTTTATAAATTCGTTTTAAAATCCATTTCTATTCAATTCAAATTTCAATTCAATTTGAATTTATTTCACTTCGCTTTCAATTCAATTCGAATTCGTTTTCAATTCAATTCATTTCGAAATCGTTTTCAATTCAATTCATTTCGAAATCGTTTTCAATTCAATTCATTTCGAAATCGTTTTCAATTCAATTCATTTCGAAATCGTTTTCAATTCAATTCATTTCGAAATCGTTTTCAATTCAATTCATTTCGAAATCGTTTTCAATTCAATTCATTTCGGAATCGTTTTCAATTCATTTTGAATTCGTTTTCAATTCAATTCATTTCGAAATCGTTTTCAATTCATTTTGAATTCGTTTTCAATTCAATTCATTTCGAAATCGTTTTCAATTCATTTTGAATTCGTTTTCAATTCATTTTGAATTCGTTTTCTAAAATCGATATAAATATCGTTCACGTCAAAATGGCGTCAATCTAATCAACACGGCTTCATATATTCCTTTATTTTCAAATATTCTATTTCGAATATTTCTTTTTCAAATATTTCTTTTTCAAAACTGGAATGAGGCCCAATCAATTACCATATAAAATTAATTATATGGATTTTCATACAACACATGTATATAATAGCATTGAAAATAATCAACCATCAACCAAAGTGCACTACACTGTATAAGCATCAAATATAGATATTCAACGCTTATAACAGCCTGTCAATCAATCGATCGACATGTTTAATCAATCAGGATGAGTGAACTTCAAATTTCATCCTAACACCCGTGTGGGGTTTCAAACAATCAAACACTGATTTTTATTTGTGCAGTTAGGCGATGTGTAAAATTTATCGTCCCAATCAATGTCATTCAAATAGGTGTACATAAACAAACCGTCTGGTTTGTAAATGAATATTTATTTTATTCACTTCACGTTAAAAATTATATTTTTAACGATAAAACATTTTATTTCAACCTATGAATTTCTATTCAATTCATTCTTTAAATAAAATGCTATTTTTATTTTTCTAACTTATTTTAGAAAATTTCGGCGGCATAACGGCACGATACTAGAAACGGGACAAGGCCTAGCCTTATCCCCGGTCTAGTGAAGGCCCACGCCATTCACTCATCAATCAAATCAATTTCATTTTGCAAACCACAAAATTTGGAGTAAGGGTCTAACCTAGCCTTACTCCTTCGCCTTATAACGGCGCACGTCTACTCCTAACCAATTTATCGATTCGATTTTCCACACCACAAACCACATTCAAACCAATATCACAATCAATAACCAAACAGCCAAACAAACAAGTCCATGGTCTGTGGACGGGTGTCGGGTGCTACTAAGCACCGTCTGCATCCTAGTATATATATATAACTAGAAAATAAATTGAAAGGTGAGAAATTCTCACATATAGCTATCCTAGCTCCACGGCTCTTCATTTGCAGAAGTCTTCGTCGTTTCGCCTCTTTGTCACCTTCGTTGCTGCTTTCACTACATACGTAAAAATCGAATTTTTACTATGTTATTCAATATATAAAAATTGAATTTTGACGTCGCTATTCAATATATAAAAATCGAATTATCGAACTACCGCGCCATTTTCAATTCTATTTATAATTATATATAATTATTTATATTCTAACGACGACGTATATAATATATGCGATCGATTTATATTCAAAATAAATTTCTCGTCGTTTTTATTTAAAATAATTCATTTTAAATAATCTAAATTCGCTAAAATTGCCAAAATAAAAATTTTAAACTGGCCCAGATTTTCCGGGTTGTTACAATCTCCCCCACTTAAAACTTTTCGTCCCCGAAAAGGAACAAAGTCGAAAGTGGTTTGATAATTCAACTCTACGCTCGATCTGGCTTCCATTCTCCAACTTTTCAGTTTCTGAGAATTTTCAAAATTTCAAAAATTTGGCTAACACCCTAAATTTTTGAAAAATTTCGCCATAACCTCCCCTGCACCGGGAGCATCGGGGAATTTCAAATAGCTTCCCCGGTCCTTCAGATCTCAAAAAGAAAAAGAAAAAGCCAATAGGCTCACAAAATCATCATCACCCAAACAAAACAGGAAATTATGTAGTAAACATGTACCTATTTGTCGGGCAAACAAATTTTATTCTCTGGCTCTAGCCTCCTTGCTATGACCTGTTCAATGATATACATGTATATGCAAGTAGATGCGACCAAATTCCAATACAATTCAATATTTGGTTGAATTAGGCAAAATGGTTAAAATTTAGCAACCAAATAAACAAACAACCCAAACATCAATCAATTAGTGAATTAGATTATCAAATTCATAATTTTGATACATATACAAAAATCAGATTTTTGATGCCAAATCACAACAATAAGCCCTATCTAATTTTGGTTCTCACACCAGTCCAATGGAAATATATAGAAAATCACACATTCGAAACACGAATATAAATACGGATGATGTCATGACAATCATCAGTACCATCTCCGGGCGACTAGAATGTGATTCCATATCTATCCAGTATATTAAAACTTTGAATATACGTTTGCAAGGCGTATATGCAAATTCTTTATATACTGAATTGCCCAAAATCAATATAAACAAATAATCAAATACGAATAGTTGATTTAAATTTTCAAAACAAAATGTTTTCATTTGAAAAATATACTCTTCACACCCGTTCTAGGATACTACTGATCCTATCTCTAACGAGTCATTCCATTGGATATTGCTAATCCAATATCTGATGAATTCTTTCGTATGGTTCTAATGTGCCTTGTTCTCTGAGCTTTGTAAACCAAAGCTCTGATACCAAATGTGACGGCAAGGAACTTCGCTCGGTCCGAACCAGTCGCTAAACCGACCCAGACCGTTCGAAACGCCCTATCGTTTGAGAACACGACAAAACAGAACGCATACAGAAGAACATTTCATTGTATATTACAACAATGCATCAGATTACAAGAATATACAGAGTATAAATGAATATTACACAGAAATATCAGAGATTTAAATTACATTTAAATACATAGCAGCGGAAAATAATACAATACACAACTAGAATGAGATATACGGATACAAAGCTTTCCGGATATCGTTCCAGCTGTAAACCAGGATCCTGTGAATATAAATCTGCAAAACCAAAACTACTAGCTGCCCGTGTCGAAAATAGGGGCACCCAGAGTTTAGGTTAAAACAATAAACTCCAGGTCAGTCATGTGACTGGTGTGAGAACTAAAACAGTTATTAATCTTTATTTCAAATCATTAGGTAAATCAAGGGACCACGCCGTATAACACGGAACGGGTTTCCTCCCAAGAATACCAGTGCATAAAACCAACAGCGCAATGCTAAATAAAGAAAAATGAAGCTGTTATAAGACCCAGGTCCCATCACACAATGCAACGCAGTCGAGGATAGGGTTTTCCCTTATAACAGCCAAAGAATGCTTGATACGTTTAAAACAAATCATTTGATACTATTATAAGTGCATAGTATATAAAACACTTCAAATCATAAGTATCAATCATAGGCGGCATGAGCGCCCCATCCCACTATGTCGCCATATATAGGATATACAATCAAAACCGCAAAGTCTCGTATTTGGAAATTGGGTTTCCATCTATGAACCGAGGCAAAAGATAGTCCTCAACCGATTCGAGACAATCTAGCCCATGTCTCAGGCAAGCGCGCAGGCAAGCCTTGGATCGTCAGGGCCGGTCCACACGGAGTGGATTATTATGCCTGAACAATACGTCTCCCCACCCTATGGGGTGTAAGTCTGGTCCGTCAGCCGACCAGAATGCATTCGGCCGAAACCGATATAACCGAGGCGCCTCGCAACAGCAACAACCACATAAGTCAAACTCGTCAGGGCGTGTAAAACCACTGACGCCACTTCTAGCTAGAAAGAAACGCATGCCCTCCCTGAGGTCCGTCTCCCGTTTTTGGTTCATACCGGGTGTGAAACACGCGAGGTAAACGTTACACAAAGCTACGCCACAAAGGCCGTGCTTTGATCATCACCACAAGACTTTGCTTTTCAACAGAAGCCTCGATCATTTGCATCTTAGCATGCCACACAGGCAAGCCATCCTATGCAACCGATATCAGTCACACAGAATGAAATCCGATGTCAGACACACAGTCCATTTACAAGTCCGTTCTGGGTCTGAACGAAACCGGAGGCACCTAGTACCCCGCATATCCATCGATCTCCAAGTACGTCTGGACGATCACTAACTGTTTCCATCTTCTTGGGTGTACAGCCCAATCAAGATCATCAGTTATCACCCAAACGACGTGAAGACTTCCGGTCTTCGACCATCGTCTTCATCTTCGACTTATCGTCGTATCAGTTATTCAGAATGGGATAAACCCGGTCTTTCCGAATAACTCGCGTATATATTATAAAAGTGTTACACAAACACAACATACGCCTCATTCCAATTCATTAGTCACTAACCGTAAATTAATCAAGAGAATAATTCCCCAAATATTAACCCCGAAGGCCGAAACCAACATCAGATCAATATCCAGAAAACCATTCTGCTTGGCTAACCGCCAGTTAGTTTCTAAATTTCACATTCAAATCTAATTAAAGATTTAACTATCGCCTGGAGCAAAACTGGTGATACTCCATTCTCGATCTTTTCAATCTAATTAAAGATTCATTAAAACTCCACTTAGTTTTAATCTGTGACTGGGTTAAAGAATCAGTGTCATTTAAAACACGGTTCACGATAAACCCAAAGTCACATCCCATTAATTATCGGGTTAAAGAACAAGTGTTATTTAAAACACTGTTCACGATAAACCCAAAAATCAATATCAATTCAATTCCAATTAAATATCATTTAATTGGTACACTTCATTAAATCTAAATAAAAAGATTTAATCTTTTCTCAACTGGGTTCAAGAACAGTGTTAGTGAAGACACCATTCACGACAAACCCAAATCACATTCGATTAATTATCGGGTTAAAGAACAAGTGTTATTTAAAACACTGTTCACGATAAACCCAAAAATCAATACCAATTCAATTCCAATTAAATATCATTTAATTGGTACACTTCATTAAATCTAAATAAAAAGATTTAATCTTTTCTCAACTGGGTTCAAGAACAGTGTTAGTGAAGACACCATTCACGACAAACCCAAATCACATTCGATATTCAATACAAGGCTCTGAATAGAAAATATATCGGCTTATATTCAATATCGAATTCTACGACTAACAAATGTCGTATTGGAAATAACGATATAAATATAGATATCTTTCAAATTTCCATAACAACACCTGTATAATCACGAATTCCAATCATCGAAATATTCCGAAGACAATTTCGATTCAAATCCACTCCAATGCAATCATTGGAAATTTTGGTTATTTTCAAAACCATTTCAAATTCAATTTATTTATTTAAAAATAAATAGAATTATAATTCTAGTTCAAAACTAGTTCATTTCGATAAAAATCTATTTTTATCTTTTCAAATATGGAGTTTTTCATCCCAAACTTTCACAAATCATTTCTTATGATTTTACACAAATTATTACTATTTTTAATAATTTTATCAAGGCCCGTACAGTCGATTTCCATCAATGGCCATCGAACTGCACTTACAGCGACCTTTTTCGAATTTGATTTGGACGTGTCTCCAAATCCAACCGTTAGATTTCAAATTTCTCACATTCGTTAGAAAGCTCTTTTCGATACGAACCCAACGGTTCCGGTTTTAGGAGAATCCGACGGTCGGATCTCCCGTAATGCCCGTTTGAAATAAATGGTCGAAATTCGCGAACTGCCGCGGCGCGGCGCGTTCTATTCAGGCCATTATATTATATATAATATATATAATATATATATCGTCGATTTCTATTTAAAACGAATTATATAAATAGTTTTGAATTCGTTTCAAAAACATTTTCAACTTCCATTTCAATTCAAATCAAAATTGAATTCTTCTTTATAAATTCGTTTTAAAATCCATTTCTATTCAATTCAAATTTCAATTCAATTTGAATTTATTTCACTTCGCTTTCAATTCAATTCGAATTCGTTTTCAATTCAATTCATTTCGAAATCGTTTTCAATTCAATTCATTTCGAAATCGTTTTCAATTCAATTCATTTCGAAATCGTTTTCAATTCAATTCATTTCGAAATCGTTTTCAATTCAATTCATTTCGAAATCGTTTTCAATTCAATTCATTTCGAAATCGTTTTCAATTCAATTCATTTCGGAATCGTTTTCAATTCATTTTGAATTCGTTTTCAATTCAATTCATTTCGAAATCGTTTTCAATTCATTTTGAATTCGTTTTCAATTCAATTCATTTCGAAATCGTTTTCAATTCATTTTGAATTCGTTTTCAATTCATTTTGAATTCGTTTTCTAAAATCGATATAAATATCGTTCACGTCAAAATGGCGTCAATCTAATCAACACGGCTTCATATATTCCTTTATTTTCAAATATTCTATTTCGAATATTTCTTTTTCAAATATTTCTTTTTCAAAACTGGAATGAGGCCCAATCAATTACCATATAAAATTAATTATATGGATTTTCATACAACACATGTATATAATAGCATTGAAAATAATCAACCATCAACCAAAGTGCACTACACTGTATAAGCATCAAATATAGATATTCAACGCTTATAACAGCCTGTCAATCAATCGATCGACATGTTTAATCAATCAGGATGAGTGAACTTCAAATTTCATCCTAACACCCGTGTGGGGTTTCAAACAATCAAACACTGATTTTTATTTGTGCAGTTAGGCGATGTGTAAAATTTATCGTCCCAATCAATGTCATTCAAATAGGTGTACATAAACAAACCGTCTGGTTTGTAAATGAATATTTATTTTATTCACTTCACGTTAAAAATTATATTTTTAACGATAAAACATTTTATTTCAACCTATGAATTTCTATTCAATTCATTCTTTAAATAAAATGCTATTTTTATTTTTCTAACTTATTTTAGAAAATTTCGGCGGCATAACGGCACGATACTAGAAACGGGACAAGGCCTAGCCTTATCCCCGGTCTAGTGAAGGCCCACGCCATTCACTCATCAATCAAATCAATTTCATTTTGCAAACCACAAAATTTGGAGTAAGGGTCTAACCTAGCCTTACTCCTTCGCCTTATAACGGCGCACGTCTACTCCTAACCAATTTATCGATTCGATTTTCCACACCACAAACCACATTCAAACCAATATCACAATCAATAACCAAACAGCCAAACAAACAAGTCCATGGTCTGTGGACGGGTGTCGGGTGCTACTAAGCACCGTCTGCATCCTAGTATATATATATAACTAGAAAATAAATTGAAAGGTGAGAAATTCTCACATATAGCTATCCTAGCTCCACGGCTCTTCATTTGCAGAAGTCTTCGTCGTTTCGCCTCTTTGTCACCTTCGTTGCTGCTTTCACTACATACGTAAAAATCGAATTTTTACTATGTTATTCAATATATAAAAATTGAATTTTGACGTCGCTATTCAATATATAAAAATCGAATTATCGAACTACCGCGCCATTTTCAATTCTATTTATAATTATATATAATTATTTATATTCTAACGACGACGTATATAATATATGCGATCGATTTATATTCAAAATAAATTTCTCGTCGTTTTTATTTAAAATAATTCATTTTAAATAATCTAAATTCGCTAAAATTGCCAAAATAAAAATTTTAAACTGGCCCAGATTTTCCGGGTTGTTACACTTCTTCTTCGCGTTACACAGCAGGAGAAATCCAAAACTATGGCCTTCAACCACCATCTAACCCCTTCAATCGATCGCCAGCCTTCGATCAGCCACCGCCACCACAAGCTCCACCCACGTCCCAAGTCTGGCTTCCTCTGGTGGTCCCCATCGCCTCCAAAAACAATAAAACCACAATGTCTTTCAGGAGATATTTTAGCAACCTATAACATGATACAACTGTAAGGATTTTAAGATATCATGAAGGCCTACAACTTTGCAGTTCAAATCTTTTCGAATCGATGCACGTAACATGGAAGATTAGTGGCCATCTACATTTGCAGCTTTGACTACGATTTTTGATCAGTTCGTTTGTTGTTTCGAAAAATAGGCACTATCCACTATTGTCGAGATCTTCATTTACATATTATTTTTTTGAATTTTTATAACAAGTTTGTTTTTCAAGTTAAGTTTTGACTTGAGTTAATCGCCATTGAGAAATAGAAATCAGAAATTTCTTAGTACATACCCAATGAGAAATGGAGGCAGCTAGGGTTAGGCAATAAAATGGGCTGGTCTTCAAGATAACAAATGATTTAGGTTATAAAATAAAATTTCATTCTAAGTTGAACTTGGCCTAAATGGTCGTTTAGGCCCGAAAATCTCATATATATTTTTACAATCCTAAACAAAACTAGGAAAAAAACTATATATATATAAAAATAACGTTTTCGATATTTATGAATCTAATGAAACAGGTCTCGTGGTCTAATTCCATTACATTCAAAAGATATCATTCAAAATTAGTCCAATAAACTTTTACATATTCGAATCAATTTCAATGCATTTCAACGTCGCCCGACCAAACATTAAGTCCAATCGCTACGAAATTCAAAATCCAAAAATAGTTTACCATTACGGATTTTATAAAATTGGTTTCATCGAAATATGAGATCGTTTGAATAATGGTCATTTTAATCTCAAATCTTTAATCAATACGCGTTTATATTGCACACGATCACATAATAACTCTGATTGACAGGAACTTGAAATCCTATAATAATATACAATTTCGGATTTAGTGAAACTAATTTCATCGAATTACGGGATTGTTTACAAAATGGCAATTTTAACAAGTTCATTAATATATATACTATATTTAGTTTCTGTTTGTTCACTTTTTAGTTCAATTCAAAAGTTATTAACCTTATTCAAATGAACATAAAATTCATGTAAACTTTATAAATAAAATTATATTTATATAAATTCTAAGTTTAATTATTTCTCAAATTCATTAGAATTCAATTATAAATTTATAAATTGAATTTCAGTCACATGATCCAATATTTTATTTCAAATTTCAAGATTTATTAGTACGAACAAAATTATAGTTAAATTTACGATCAGATATTATTGTTATAATAAGTTGAAATTCATTACTTAATAACTTTAATTAAGTTTACATCATAAAATTTACATAATTAAATCACTGAATTTTATTTATAACCATAAAATATTCAAAAATCATATTAAATTCAATAATTTAAATGGTAAAAAAATACGGGTTGTTACATAGAGATTGAATACTCACGAATGTTAAAGAGTTCTACATTTCAAGATGTTCCAAATAAGTTTGGAGCCTTAGAATATAAGTTAAATTCAAATAACATTTGATCTCATTTTCAAAATAATTTTCAAAATTATACTTGTTTTCTAAAATGATAAGATTTCCAAACATTCCTTTTGACTTTCAACCTTTTTTTTTTTTGGCAAGGCAAGCGGGGTAGAGTGGACCCCTACCACGTTTTATTAAAAAACCAGACCAGAACACAAAAAAGAAAACTATAACAATGAACATACACACAACAAAGGCAAACAAAATGCCACATTACGACCAACTATCAACCAAAATGTTGTCAAAATGATAATTGTAAGGGGAAATATCTTTCCTAATTTCAAACTTTAGTTTTCCCAAAGCTCTTCAATGATTTTCTTCTTCTACTTGAAGAATCTATTATTTCTATCACTCCAAATGAGATTAACTAGTTTCTTGTTGCTTAAGAGAAAAAGTACGTGCCTCCCCTTCCTCCATTTATTTGACTGTAAAATTATGTGCCACTGCAAATCAGAGATGGATGACACAATATTTGACCCAAACATACTCAATATTCATTTCCGTAGATCAAACAGGATACTACATTCGAAATAAATGTTTATATTATTTATATAGTTAAATCTTTTATAATGGTTATATTTTAGTTTTATATCTTATATGTTTATAACTTAACAATTTCTTTACGCTTTGTTTTCAAATAGTTATATATATTATTTATATACGTTATTATATTTTATATTAAATATTTCAAAAATCATTTTGTAACTTTTTTAAGTTTTATTTTGATTAAAGTGTGTATAACTATGTCTAAATGATTTTACAAAGTGTCAAATTATTTTATAAAGCAAGTTTTTTTTCCAAAATGATATAAATAAAACAAATTTCAAAATTACTAGGATATATCGACATATCCATGATATAAATAAGCGTCTATTCGTTGCAACTTTTCATTAATAAACATGACTGTATTCTTCCATAAGTGCCTAACAATTCGATCGAGTTTTATAATTACTTTCTTCATTACATCTCTCATCTTCATTGATTTTCTATAGAAAACTATAACCATACTCTACCAAAATTCAACCAAAATCGAATTCATTTATCACCGATTTTATTCTCTATTATTCATTCTGTCATCAATCTCTTGAGATTAAAGTGCAATTCAAAGTTATAGGAGCAATTGTGATTAAATATCAAAAGATCTGAGTCTGTAAGCTATTTCAAACCAAAAATCACTATTGAAAAATGGTGTGATCGTGATTCATAAATCAGTTGGTATGATTAGTCCTGAAAATCGATTGTGTGTGCTTAATAGCCTCAGAACCCTAAATAGCTCTACCTATAGTCGGAAATTATGGAGGGTGTATCTCGTTATCTTGAAACCAAGATTGTATTTTCATCTACTAGTTGAAAAGAAATCAGTGCGGTGTCTATACCAGACTAGATGTAGGGTAACTCTGAACCAGTATAAAAAACCTCGGTGTGTTTTTCCTTTTACTTTACTGCATTTACTTTTATTCGTATCTTAATTCTGTGATTGTTTATGAAATTAGTAATTGCATCGATTCAAGTATAATTCTATTGAATTTTTAAAAATATTAATATGGTTAAAAAAATCAATATTCGCCCCCTCTAATCTTAATATGGCCTTAAGATATTTATTCCACATTCTCACAAGCATCATATAAGGTTCTTCCCACAACATTATGTATAGTCAAGTCAATTTATATGTATATGTTAGTGTGTTTTGATGATTCAACTTTCTTATATCGAAAGTGCATCAAGCTATTCAGGAATTGAGTGAAATAGGATAGAGAAATGGCCATGATTAGGAAATTTAATCATGCGATTAGGATTCCTAACCGATCTCCATATTAAGTCCACCAGTTAGTGGAGGTGACTAATCGACATCACCTTATGCTAGCTTCCGAGCGTGTAGGAGCTCGTCTGCGCAAGTGTTTGTGTGTATGTATTGTGTCTGTATGTGTTGTTCTTAGCATTTGTTATCAGTAAAAAAAAAGAGTTCGGGATTTATCGGTTCATGTTTAAAGTTACATTTATATTTTATTAAATTAAATAAAAATATACATTTTCAAATACTTTTATAAATTATTACATTTGTATTATTTGGAGCTTTGCTCTGGCTTTGTGGTGGTGTTTCCCCCTTTTTTGACTTCCATCTCCGACCCGAATCATCGTTAAATGCAAAGGTATTGAATTTTATAGTATAGCTTTTCTTTGGAAACATTTTGTTTGCTTGAAAGCTCTTCCTCTGGGTGTGTCATACTTGTTCAATGTCAAGCTATTTCTTCTTCGTAGAAGTTGTTGTGCCATGCTAAATGATATATGTCACTTTGGTTTGCTTTGCTACTAATGGGATTTGCCATACCATTTGATGTTAAATTTGCTTTGCAATGGTACTTCTGTTGTCGTCCAGAGTTCCTACGCCTTGTCAAGTCATGTGAGGAATGATGTTACAACAGGATTTGTAATTTCATTTATCTTGTGATGTATGTTAGTTCCTTTTGTGTAATGTCACTCTGATTTATAGTAAGTTATTGTGTTATGCAATACCCTTTGTCATATGCTCCCTACATGGAGATAGAAGCCATATTGTAGTCTAGATATTTAGTCAAGCTCCAGCTCTGTAAGCTAGTTTAGTTGTATTGGATAGTCTACTATAAAAAAAATGAAATTAGTAGGTTAACTATCCGCCAAACTACTATACTTACGTGTAATTATTATTTATCATAATAATAAGTGTTACATAACTCTACAAAACTCGGTCCGCCTTACCAATAAATATATTATTTAAATGGAAAATTATGAAATGTTTTGCAAAAGAAATAATGTGTGTTAGCGAATATTGTAAGGAACATTAGCATATAATTCAAGTTTTAAAGGTGTTTAATTGTATGTGAATGTATATAAATTGTTTTGGATGTTTTATAATTATTTTAAAATAGTAATTAGATATAAAAGTCTCTAAACTAATTTCTATACGTAATATCTGGCTGCAAACTAGTTTAAGCGTTTCAAATAATTTAGATATGTCATTATTATTATTATTATTATTATTATTATTATTATTTGAGGATATTCAAATATTACCGACTAATATTATTGAGAGAATTAAATTAGTTAATGTAAATAATAAGATTACAATTTTGTTCATTTCAAATTAGTTTATGCTTATCCATTTCTTGTTCGTTTCTAGGTAATTATTCTTCTTTAAAATAAAATAAAACATTGAGAATGATTGAGATATTGCATAGGATGATTAACAATATATATATTTGAATAATATATTACCTATTTTTATTGATCAATCTCTATATATTGATTTAGGTACATATAATAATATTTTTTGGAATTGTTTGTTTGAGGTATATATATAGTTATGAGCGTGTCATATGGGCAATTATTAAGTTTGTTGCATATATCTAACTCGTTGACCCATCTTGTTCGAAATAACGCCGTCTTATTTCTGTTACGTACTTAATATAGCGTGTTATGTCAATTAATTTTATTAAAAGTATGCTTGATGGAAAATCCGTAAATGATATATTTTGTGATAGTGCTTACAAAGCGTTGTTACTGTGAGTAATTTATCAAAATGGGCATAAAAATACCATATAAAATTTTCCTACTCAAGATGCATCAAAATTAAATGTGAACGTATCTTTTGAGACCATAGTATGTAATGTTTTCCAAACATTAGGACGTTTATCACTCATGGATGCTGGTGGCACTTAGAGATTGTGTGCAGATAATTATTACATAACCAGTGAACAATTCACTCAATGGTTTTCTATTAGTTAATATTACTAAGGTCCATAGAATATCGATGTGACTGAGTTACATAATTCTCTCGATTTAAGAATACTACGAATCTTTTACATAAAATCTTTGCTTTGATTATAGCCAAATCATGGTATGACGGCCATCGAGTGACAATAATTGGGTGGAGCGGAAGCATTTGAATTGAATTACTGAAATGACCCGCTTCCCCGACCCTTGGAAGTCGACAATAATACATCCACAGTATCCACGTGCCGCAAAACCAAGTGTCGGAGAAGTGAGTTGTTTGTGGTTGACTAATAACGTAAACACCTTTTAAATTCTTATCGGTAAGGATTCCCTCCACTGAATTTGATACTAATTGCAATAAGATTATCTTTAAGAAATCTGATTCATTTATCTAGAGAAAATCGATCTTTTATACTAAATTCATTTCCGATATTTCAACCGTATATATTCCTCGTTCAAGAAAGTGCCAGATTAGCCAGGCTAACGGTTGCTCCTGAAATCTCCTTAGTTGAACACCTACATTCGAATTTCAGAAATAGAAAAAATCAGGTTTACTCGTCGGCTTATTAGAGCCAAGATTAAATCATTTCTTATTTGATTTAATTCAATCATTAAAATAATTTTAGACAAGTTTAATAAAAAATTAAATGATCTTTGAAACATGATTTAAATCATCTGAAAACATTCATAAGAGATTTGGATAAGATTCATGTAGTTTAAATCCAAATTTCATTATTATTGAAAAAGTGTTGCAAAAAGTATTATTCTAGCTTATTCTAATAGAACGACTTTTCTATCATTGTAAGATTCATATAATCAACTGAAATTACTTTTAAAAAAATTTCATAGATTTATTCCATATTTTTAAGGGATTAAAAATCTCAATTTTGAATAATCGCATTTACAGAATTTCGAACTACAAATCCGTGAATTTTTCCGAATCTTGTTTTGGTCATATTTAAAAACCTACCCAACATAATCTTAATTTTTTCGATTTGTTGGAAATCTATACTTATAATGATTCAGAAAAATCTAATTTCAAAGATTTTGTATTCATATTTTTTTCATATACAAAAGATTCACTTTAAAGGAGTGAAATCGCGAATTACAGTTTTGCGACATGCAAAAATTCCTTGAAATTTCATATTCTTTCCAAACTTCATTTATACACTTAGAAGTTTTTAGAATTCATTTCTAAAACATTTCAAATCATTTATGAGAGGTTTCACAATCCTTTTTTTACCATTTAATTCAATGAAAGGAAAGTGTTTTCCTTTGTGTTTATCGATATGTATTTAAAATGACTTGTTAAACATCCATACAATCGAACATATAAGAATCCAAAGTTGATAAACATTCATCATAGAATTCATAAGCGTTACATACATAGCAATTATTTTACTTATGTATAGTTAAGGTCATTTTAAAGTTTAGTTATTGATCTTATACATTCCTAAAATTCGTTATAGCTCTACTGCAATTGCACCGAAACCACTAGTACTAGCTCCTTTTTCTTTCTTAAGCTTGGCCTCCACCCTTCCTCTATTCTTTGTCATGGCCAAGGTTAGATGGGGGATCCACAATTCTTCCCTTAACTTCGTACTTGGTATAGAACATTTAATGACGATATAAGAACTTCGGAAGAGTTTGAGAGAGTTTTAATATGGTTTGATGTTGTTTTTGGAAAGTTAGTGAGGATACGGATATTTTCTTAGATTTTAATAGCCATTAATGAGCTTGAGGGGAGAAAGAAATGTAGAGATTTAGTGCAAATATTTTATGAAGAGAGGTGAAGTATTTACAGGAAAACCTTAGGAATAAAATCATGGATGAAAAGTGTTAAAAAGCCCTCTCCTTCTCTCCTTATAATTCGGCTGAACCCCCTTATGACATGTACCATCAATGTGTAAGGGTAGTGTTGTGTAAGTGTGTAAGAGTAACGAGTGTTTAGGGTGAAGTATTATTTTAATGAAAGTACACTCATTTTGTCCTTATTTACTTAATCTTTCTAACCTCTTTCTAAGCTTAATCAATCTCTTCATTAACATCTTATGGTTATGTTATCATGCACATATATGTGTGCACATACATGTTACACCTTCGTACAACTTCCACTCGTCAACCGTTGAGAATCTGAAAACCGTTTATCGGTAATATTTTCCATTTTCACTTGAAATATTTATCTAGGTAAGAAAAAATAAAAAATAACTTTATTAATATCTTTAAATAATCAATACATGATTGATTAGTCAGTAAAATCGTATTAAATAATATTTATCTGTTATTTACAAAATTCAGGAGTTTACCAATAAAGCGATACTGGTTTTTCCTATATTTTTAGGTTGAGTATATTCCTTTATATAACTTGTATTTCATTGATTTGCTATCACTATATAACATATTAAAAATTATTTCCTATCAGTTAAACCCTTGTTTGAATAATTATAATAATGATTAAATCACTAAATCCGCAATTCAATTATTGAATATAATATCCTTATTGATGATGTCATCGACACTTTAAATTTCCAAAGATATAAAATATAACATTTTATTTTATATTCTTGTTTAGTTATGAAAACAAGTGTATATATCTAGAACCATTCACGATCATTATGGATAGAAATCAGTTTTATTGATAAAACGATTCGTGTCATTTTGTAACTATTTCCCTAGGAAAATAGTCTCCGAACTATTTTTCATGAAATAAGTTTGTTATATTTTTTTCTTACTTTAAATTTGAGTATTAGTTGGAATTAATTCATATTTGAATATTCAAATAATTTAAATATCCTTAATTAAGGTGATCAAATCCGAGTTGTTTCATTCTTCCCCCTTAAAAGGATTTCGTCCTCGAAATAACGCCAAACAAAGCCAAGGTAGTTTACCCAAAATTTATTTTACTTATGGCATGTAAACCATCTGTGCAATATGTAATTCGATCTTTTATTCCAATTCACAACTTCTGCTTCCAAATTTGCATCGATACTCAGATCTTTTCGTGTGACTCCGATAAAAAAACTTTGCTTTCCTTGCATGGTCCTTAACCATAATAGAAAAATTAAGTGTTCAATTATAAACCCGAATTAGTATTCTCCGTCAAGCATTGAATGATAAATTCTCTTTCAAACTAAGGAAAAGGACTTAAGTTTCATACTTAAATCCAGAAAAATATGCCAAAAAAACGATCTACGCGCACTTATGTGTTCATACTATCAGTTTCATGACTGTTAGTATCTTTATCATATTCAAATATTATGTTGTTTCATCAAATTTGCATACATCATGTTCGTATTTGCATAATGCTCCATTTCCTCTTATGAGAATACATAAACATCAACTTTATTTTCCGAATCAGTATGTTTAACTTGTTATCAAGTATTATGTAAACATGACCTCATATATTTACTATCGTTTCAATGTTAAGTTCAAAATTAATTTTGAGGTTTTCAACTGTCTAAAAATCGTTGAAAATCTTGGTTCATTCAATTGTTAAAATCCTACCAATTTACTTATTGCTCTGTTTTTTATTTATGCAATGATAAACACTTTGCCTGTTCAAAATCACCATTTATTCCAAATGTTTAATACTAACTATTCTATTTCTTTACACATTCCAAATGCTTGATACCAGAGGAAACTAAATGGTACCACGTGAAATCCTCTTGACAAATGAAACCTCGAAAACATATCTATACTTCATTAAAGGTGTAGTCACAAATGATTGGTGGGTCCAAATATTTTAATGGTATACATAGTTTCTTATAAAACCCAGAACTATGGGTATCGATCCCAAATACGATATAAAATGAGAAAAACGATCATATTTAATACCAATCTCCAAATTCCACATATACTATTCGTCGAATAACTATGATAATGTTAGACCAAAAAGTGGTTCTAACACCCAATTGACTATGATTTTAGAGAATAACAACACGAAACAGATAAAAAAGAGAATCAACACATAGGATTTATAGTGGTTCGACGTTGAAGAGCCTACGTCCACTTTATAACTTTCTGTTTGATGAATCGATTACAAGTACAATAGTAATAGCCCTTTAACCTCTCTAATACAATCAAGTATCTCGCAATAATTTGTAAATTATATTCCATAATTCAGAGTGTAATCTGAATATATAAGAGGAGATGTGATAATGGTGGAGTTAGAGTAGTTAAAGTGCCAAAAGATCCCACAAAATGGTGCATTATAGTGTATTTATAGGCAGGAAGTACAAGCGGGTCGGATGCTACGTGGGTCCTATCCCATAGATCTCGGAATTGGATGTTCCTTGGTAAAGACAGCGCATCAACATTGTGGGTTAGTGGGTAGCAACCACCCCTAGATTGTGGCGAAGTGGAGTTTAACCACTTCGTAGCATGAAACCTGGGGTTGGATTGGATGAAAGGTAAGGGGTTCGGGTCAGTCCTTGCATGACTCGATCTGTCTCGATAGCAACAAAGAGCTTATGCTGATTTACATAATGAGTGGGTCGGATGTCGGATGTCGAATGGCCGAACCGATCCGATGCTCGTCATCAGGAGTTGTGTTGTTATTGTATGTGTAGAAATGGAGGTTCGTTTATGAAGACCTAAACCGATCTGTTTGCCCATTGACTACATCTCCTGCTCTCGAGTACATCTGTTGATCGATCTCTTAGCATTGTATGGTTTGGTCATAGAATAGGATAACATTGTGAACCCTCAAAGTATGTTTTATTGGAGATAAGACGTGCTTTGAGACTGCCAATACATCGATTCATGAACCGTCGTGGATCAATGGTAGTGTCTATTTGTAACATCGTGACGTTTCGTTAAGTCGTGTCTCTTGATGCCTACGATAGGTATAAATACGAGTGGAGATAAAGGATTACTTCTGTTACTTTTGACAACTGGAAGATTCTAACTAAGGTCAAGGCAAATTTTTCAGGTAACTTTCTTGATGCATATGTGTGAGTCTTGACATTTTCTTTTAAATTTATCTATTTCTTTTGTCATGCATTGTCAGAGTTATGACACTGAATCAGAAATCATGCTCTGGATCGGATCGATTTAGTTCGACCCGTCTTGTGCCCAATCCGCCATGATACTTTTGGGATGAAAGACTATTAATTGTTCAATTCATCTCCTAGGCGGGTCGAGTCGGGCTGTCAAATCCGTTGGAACACGAATGGCCTTTTCACCCCACATATATATGCTAGAGCTTCTACCCCTTTTTCCTATTTTTACTGCCGCATTTTTTTACTTTTAGTCCCCAAAAGAAAACCCTAATTTCTCTTTTCTCTTTACCAATTTCATCTCGATTTCCGAATCCAAACATAAGTAGGTCGAATCTCTCGCTCCGAGTTATTAAATCTTCGATTTTGTATGAGTAATATCCAGATTTTTTGTGTTAATTCGTGTAATTTCTCCTACTCCAACATTGATATTGACGCTAGAACCCTCTGGTCCGCCACCGCCATCGTTGGCGATTTCATCATCGCCTCATAGTGGTGGTGTCGATGGTATGAGTCCAGCGCCGAGAACGTTGCTTTGGGGGCATGCCTTCGAACTTAACGAATGAGAAATTATGGAGATGAGGCTTTCAGTCGAGTAGAGGAGGGGAAAAGGAGATAGATTAGGAAAGAGAGGCATCTGTGAAAAAGGAGGAAGAAGAAGATGGGGGATCAGAAAGAGCAGAAGCAGATTGGTTAGGATTTGATGACTCTGAAGGGAATTCGATGACTCTGAAAGGAATTCGTAATTGTTCAAGTGAAGTAATTAAGTTGCAGTGCGTTGGGTCGGTTCGTACCGGGGTTCACTATTCTGTCTCGGGGGCTTCTATTCGATCTGAATAGATATGATCCCTCACAAAGTTTCGACCGGACCTGAGAAAATTCCCTTACAACCTCCGATCGAACCATTATTGATCTTTTCATAGATCTGAACCGAACGTTGTTATTTACTTTGAGCTGATCCGATGAACTTGTTCTGGGACTCCTGACCCGATCCGGCGCTCTCACTACGGGACACTTGTACAACTCAACTTTATTATACTTGGCTGAAATTAAGGCCTCGACAATGTGGACCTGCAACATAATCTCACATATAATTTAACCAAAATAAGTACAGTGTTGGCTTCATGGATAGTTAGGATAGAGCTTTCAGAACTGGATATTCTAGACTTAATGAACACACAATTTCTTAATTTTCCTTCATACTGCATTCCATTATGCTTACTTTATACTTTCTGATTTCAGTGCCGCACACACTGGCATAGATTAGCGCGCGCACACACACGAGGGGCACAGGAAACCATACTCTAATTTATGTCATCTCTTGGATAGTACAACAATCATGTTTGGAAGATGCTTAGCTGGATTGGCAAAGAAGGCCGAAGCTTCAGTGCCATCTGAAAACCCTAATACCAAGGATGTTTCATCAGCCTCAGATCTAGAGTGGGACAGTGCGGGTTCGGACTTTGAAATAGAAATCCATAAGAGTGAAGAATCATCTAGAGATGAGGTTTCTATGGATGAAGAGGAGGAAGGAGAGGTTGGAGATAATCGTGCTCCTAACGAATTTGAGAATGCAACCATCTTGGAAGCACCTAACGACTCTGTTCGCTCGACAATTGATGAACCTAGGCTTAGATGCCTATTTTTAAAACATGGAATTTTTTGGGACAATAATAAAGTGGCTACCGAAATAGATCGACCTCATAATCCACCCGAAGGGTATATGGCGATTAGTCGATTGTTGTGTATTATAGGTTCCATCCCTCCGTATCCACCATTCGTCATCGACTTTCTAAGACGAATGCAGAATTCCCTTATGCAACTTCATCCCAACGCTTATGCCTATCTATATACATTATATATCGCATACGGGGAAATTTTGGGGTAGAGCTTACTTTCGAAGATGTATACTTCTTCTATCATTTTAAGCACCGAACAAAGGAAACTCCATCTTTCATATACTTCGGGTCTGTGCCTAAAAAGAAAATTATTAACAAAGGATTCAGCAGCAAAGTAGGTGATGTGAAGCCCGAATGGTTTTATATTAAGCACCAGACGGGATGCGCTAGGCGATGGCTCCATTCAAGTAAGTTTCAATGTTCGAAGTTGTTACTTCAGTTATTGCAACAATTGCATTAACTCATCCTATTCTTTTTTAGCTGCTAACCCAAAGAAGGAGGTACACCAAGTGTACTTGGATCGCATGAACCATGTGCTTAATGGTGACCCAAAACTACTAAAGTCAGAGAATGTTTGGTGGACGACTATCTTCGTTGTCATCATCTACTTGCTATGACTCGGAGCAAAGGCCGTGGGGGTGGTGCTTATGTATATGTTCCCCCAGCCGAGGGTCAAGCTACAACTTTGGTCGAGAGGGGAGAGAGTTCAAAAGGTCATGATCCCATGGGCTCCAGTTAGGGATTTCAGTTGAGAGATAAAGGGATAATAGGAGGGGAATATCCAGTCGTACTTCCAAAAAGTCCCTCTCCCTTGCCAATTCAAGGTGACGAGGCTCTGAACGTATTCGCCAAAGATTAACAACAAGACGATAATTCGATAAATACTTCTGTTGTTGAAAGGCAACCTTCTCCAAGGACTCCGTCTCCTTCTAGGTTTCCTATTGGTGGATCTTCTCCTATAGATCCCGTATTTGGAGACTTATCAAAACTTCCTTTGCTGAGACAATCTATACTTCTAAGGATATCGGCACGGGAACTTTCTTCCTAACATCAAAAGAGGAGGCCACCCTTGAGAAAGCCGGGGAGACCACTTATACAAGTCTAACTTCAGATTCCGGTCCGTTGGGGGGATCACTTAGGACATATACACTACACTTGCACTGCACGTCACAACACTTGTGTACTATATCAATCCTGATTTCTAATGTTTGTTTTATGTAACTTTGTAGGAGATATGCCACATCGTCACTATTCCCTTAGATATGTACGTTCTAATATGCCCAGATTCGATTCAGACACGGAATATGATCGGGGTGATAGTCGCGGGAGAGATAGTAGGAAACATCATAATTCAAATCGTCCTTATTCTTCATGTTCTCATTCCCTTTATAGGTTAGATACTGATAAACACAACAGCCACCAGGACCCTCGTGAAGGGGATAAGTCACTACCCAAGGCTCCAACTCTTCCGAAGGAAACACACCATAATGAATGGCCCCACCAAAGCGCTCTGACCCATAGGACAAAACCAAAGTTTCTGAAAAAGAGCAAGAGAAACTTAAAACAACTCTCGTGCCTACCAGACGATGAAATATGGAGATCTCTACCACGAAACTTGTATTGCTCGACTCCGAGAATGAGGCTCAGCCGAAAATCCTGAGGAAGCAATTTCAGATCATCATTTCGGGAATTTGCCTTTCGTTCCAGCTCTTGAGCCTGTACCTTCGAAGTGGGAAGACGATGTTATGGATAAAATAGATCTGGTGGACAAGCAATATAAAGAAATACACAAATACTCACATAATCTTTCCAAAATCATTCGAGACTTATTAGCCGATGTAAGTCACATGAAAGAGATGGCCGAATATGATGAGAGTATCTAAAAGAACACAGAGAAAGGGCTTGAGGACGCACATGCCCAACTTGCTTTAGCGCATCATGACATCGATAACCATATAAAGAAATATGATGAACTGCATAAGAGCTACTATTCCGAGCTTAATTCTTATAATCAAGGGCGTGTCGCCTTGAAAAAGCAAGTTGAAGATGTGAAATCAGAGAGTACCAATGTAAAGTTGTCTTGCTCTCGCCTTGAGCAGGAAAAAGCAGAATTGGCGAGGAAGAAAGCTAAATTAGAGGCCAAACTAGCAGTGGTTTAGGAAAGGGCAGTCTTGGCCGAAGGGAATGCGAATATCACTCTTAAGTCCGAAGCCAATGCTAATGTGCGATTCGGCGAGGCCTAAAAAGAGTTGGATGAATACAGCGAGCTCATGATAGAGTTCTTTTCTCAAGTGATCCGATATCGAAATATTTCATGGATCAAGGACTATCCGATGACCCTAATCGATGTTTGGGACCAGATTGTTGATTGGAAAAAACGGCAACTTAAGGCAGATACTATTGACGAGGAAGAGCTCATGAGAAAGTACTTAAAAGGAGATGAACCAGAGCGCCTGGATAAGGCGAGGAGGCTGATCCAGGAAGGTATATAAGAGGAAAGACGCTAGGCTAAAGGAAACTATTGAACTAGGTTCTAGTTCCTTATCTGCTGCCTCCTGGGCTATTGAAACAGTAGCGTATGATTGTGACCGTCCTGAGATCCCAAAGGAATCTCTCCCATCTCCAATTATGGAATCAGCTCCTGACACCTCTACTACTCTTGCTGAAAAGTTTTCCAAACGTATCTGCACCTTTTTGTCTTAATTTTTTAAAGCCATTTCAAATTTCCATCGTATTGTTGGGGAAACAATCAAACAACCTGAGTTTCCCCCTGAACTAATAGCTATTGGTTCTCATTCCTTAGGTGCAAAACCCATCGAGGAGACCGAAGAGAAACAAAAAGATGTTGTTGATAAAACCATAGTGCCATCCAGTGCGGAAGCTCCCAAGGACGGAGATATGATAGAGGCTTTGAGGGACAACAACGACAATGATGGAAACGAGGGAGATGACGACGTTGTTTTGACTAGGGATTCGGGAGAGGCTGACATGACTTCAGCTGAAATGAAGGCGAAGACTAATGAGCTTTTGAAAGCTAAAGTGGAGGAAAAAACTGAAGAACCCTCAAAGTCAATCGCATCCAAGAAAATACTCCCTAGTACGAATTGGTTGTTAAGCTTTCTACTCGATCAATCACTGGAAGCTTAGTTCAGAAATCTTCAACTGATCCGAGTGCAACTCCTTCGGACAAAGGAAGAAAGAAACGTATTCTCGCTGATGCTGAGAAAGAGGAAAGGGAAAAACTTAAGGCTGCCAAGAAATCCAAGTATGCTCTGAAGCCCAAGTGAAATGCAGTTTTGTCTTTTTCTTTGTTTTCCACTGGCTTTCTTTTGTTGCGGCGAGTGCGGCCCTCGCGCTTTTAGTTTTTTCTATATGTAAACCTTCACTTTTTGTAAATAAAGTAGTTTGTTTCCCTGCAGCATCAAATGTTTGTAAGTTAATCATTTATTTTAATCGAGTGCATTCGTAATCAAGATGCTACTATTATAAGTATTGAACAATAAATCGCATCACAAACCAGACAAAGGTTTCAGTTTAGCATCCCTGCAAACAATTATTAATTAGACTAAGTAATAAACAACAAGGGGGTGTGATGTGTGTGTATGCCTGTGATGGCCCACAAATCCGTACTATCTGAGTCGACTAATAACACCACACGTCCAACCCAAATTGCACAGAAATACGAATCATTATTAGAAAGAAGTTAGAGGATGAGAAATAGAAAGAAAGAAATATTAGAATAGAAGAAAAAAGAAGGACACAAATCTCATAGCGGAACAAATAAAATATATTAAATAACATAACCTTTGAAATACAAATCAGTAACTGTATATACATACCATTATCAGAACACAACAGTTATTCTTGGAATAGTTATAAACACCTGTTTCCAGATACAACATAGTACACAGCGGAAATATAATAGTCTATAGCTAACTGGTGAAGTCTCCTGCTTCCAGCTCTTCCAAGTGAATCTGAAAAATCCCGACTACTTGACTGCCCATACAAATTTGGGCACCCCAGAGTTTAGGGAAAACAAACAAAATAAACTCTGGGTCAGTCATGGGACTGGTGTAAGTAAACTCTAACCATTTGTTTAATTTTCAAAATTCTTTCGAAAGAAATGATAATCGTAAGACCGATCCACACATAAACACAAATGGTTTTTACCTTACGATAACCCAAAATATTTTTGATATCAAATCCAGTGATATTATAATAATGTCTACATCAAATAAATAGAATCTAGCATAACGCTTGCATCTCACGCTCCATATATAGTATAAAACCAAAAACCGCAGGGCGCTTATTGGAGATTGGATTTCCAACATGACAAGGTATGGAACCATCTTCCGATAGTGTATATCTAGAGGGGAATACACTGGGTTCAACAAGAACATCTTGCAACCCGGCCTATACATGACCGACCACTCATTTCGCTTGAGTGTATCGAATGTATATCACCAACGGTTGGGATCAGCAACCGTTTCGCGAATGGGACAACATCTAATAGAATAAGGAATTAAATGAATTTCTCTAGATAGGTGATAATACACCCTAATAGGAGCGACCCACATAGCCATGCTGCCTGCCCGCTTTTTGTCATTCCCCGGTGGTTGAGGCCTGAGGCTACGATTTCTTATCATTCATTGATAGCATGATCACTTTGAATGCCACATTGTTAAATCCATTAATCACTAATTGATTTGCATAAATATATTCTGGATATTATGCTAAGAGAATAAATTCTCCGCCACCACATATATCTATACAGACCAACATATGTGATCATTGAAAATACTCTGTCAGAAATTCGTCCATACACTTCGTTCTAGGACTGAACGAAACCGAAGGCAAAATTTCTATTAATAGAAAAAGCCCTTGCACTTTACTCCGTCTTCTTTATCTTCTATACTTAGAAAATATATTTTATTTATAATTGG
The DNA here is from genome assembly GCA_030737875.1 of Allium sativum. Lineage (NCBI taxonomy): Eukaryota > Viridiplantae > Streptophyta > Magnoliopsida > Asparagales > Amaryllidaceae > Allium > Allium sativum. The sequence goes on along the minus strand of CM060924.1, from coordinate 372,626,506 downwards.
AAAATATTACAATTACTTCTCCGTTTCACGACCATTCATTTCTATACTTAGGAAATATTTATTTTTATATTTCCAAAATTCCACATACTTGGGTTAAAACGACTATTGTGTAAAACATCGTTACAAACAACCCAAAATACTACATTCCACTAACTCTTATTTAAACATTTCTCTTCGAGACTGGATCTTGCTATTTATTGGTTAAAAATGAAATCAATTAAGTTGGGGTATAACTACCTCTCAGACCTTGACTGAAAACATTCTTAACTTCAAAACGGACAAGGCCACTAACTCGAATAATCAACATCATATTAAACCAATTTTCCATTTCTAAAACACGTATACGCTTCTCTTTCTATTTTTAACAAATCTAATTTATAGATTTCCTTTTTTTATAATATTCTATTTTTAAGTTCATTTCCTTATCGAATTCTATATATATCGATACATTGATTTCTTACTATTAAATTTTCTTAAAAATATTATAACTCCTTAAATTTCCATAAAATTTCGCCATAATCTCCTTCATACCGGTTGATAGTTCAAACCTCAACTCGCCTCTCTAAGTCCTTTCCATTCAAAACAAAAAACAAAAAGCCAAGTGGCTTGCCGATTCAGCGCATAAAATTTAAACATGTACCTTTTGGTCGGGCATTTCAATTTATATCTCTTCATATACTTCATTCCAGCCTGCTTAACACGTATCCAATTATTCCTATTTGGTTCCAACTCAATCCATTCGTCTTAACCCAATTCGCTAATTTACTTTCTAATTAGCTATCTTGCCTATTTCACTTCTTTGTTTGATCATAACATGTTCAAATAAAATATTAACTTGCTTATAAACAAATTGAATTCCATTTTCAATTCAACTTCCCTTTTCGATTTCGAATATAAATTTCCAAATCGAGTTCACTTATTCAAAGCCCAATTTCAATTTAAAATCTCATTAACTAATTATTATTCAAATTAGTTAATTCTATTCAATAATTAAAAATCTGATTTTTGTTTCAAAAAAAATCAATACATTACTTTACTTCAGTTCAGATATATTTTATAACCAAAATCTGGATTTTTCTAAATAGAAATTCGGATTTTATTTGCTAAAAATCCTTTAATTTATTTAAATAAACCGTTATGGTTTTATAATGGTTATGGCGTTGTTTTTCAGAAAATTGATTTTGACATAACTCAAAATCTATTTGACGAAATCCAGATTTTTCTCTTCCATTAGAAAACTATTATCTAATTGGTCCTGACGGTTCTTGTTTTAAAGAATTCTGACTTAAATTGAGTTCCATATACTCAATTGAAGTTCGAAACGCCAATTTACGAACTGCTACACTATGGCGAGTTCGTTTTAATTATATATATATATATATATATATAAATATAAACATTTAAACGTCGTTTATAATTTATTTCAATCTCATTCATATATATATTTTAACATATGTTAAATCCAGTTTTCAAATCCAATTTAGTATTTCAGCTTATCTCTCTAATTGTTGATTTTCATTACTCGGTTATAGATTTATTTATAACTCCATCTTTTATATTATATTCCAGTTCCTTTATAAATTATTTATAAAGTTCGATAAAATTGAATTCAAATTATAAATCCTTATATTTAACTCAATTCATTTCATATTCCGAATTCCGGAATAAAACCGTCGTCCCCTTTTTGAAACGATTCCCAATTCATTTTTATAAATTCATACTTTAATTTAAACTTCTAAATTATCTAAAGATAATACATCTCACTAAATTATAAACATCGTTTATAATTTAACTTCTTCGTTTTATAAAGTTAAAACAAGTTTCCATTTCGAAATCTATTTAAAACCAAAATCTAATTTTGAAATGTTCTATTTATTATAACTTATATATATAATTGAAAAATCTATTTTCACATTTAAATTTATACTTCTATTTAATACAATCCTAATATCTTTTTTGAAAATATTTTATTTAATTAAATTCGATATTATCGAATTTAAATCATAATCCAAACGGATTTATTCAATTCAATTACATTCTGAACATCAGAACAGATTTCATTGTTTCTGTTAGAAACTAATTTCAATTCTCCTTTTTAAATTTACATTTGAATTTACATTTCCCAAATTATCCAATGATAATTTATTTCATTTCATTTATAAACATCGTTTATAAATGAATTTCTTGTTTTTTTTCAAAATAAGTTACTTCTAGTCCATTCGAAATTCAAATTCTATTTTAGAAAAATAGAAATTTCCTTTTAAACCTCAAAATTTCTTTGCACGAGATTTTTAAATATCAACATTTAGGCCCAGTGATATTTAAACAATCAAATCATCCAATTATCAATCATTGGGTTTTTAACACATCATATATGATAATGTATATGAAATCAAACAAACAAACAAATAATAATTTTTTGAGGAATCTAGTCGGATCCCTCCAGCCTGTTTTTCTACATCCACAGACGTTAGTCAACATAAATAATACCCATCCTGCTACGAGGCAGGATATCGCAGTATAGAAGGTCATCCACTATCATAGCGTGGGGCGTATAGGGTCATCCGTTAATGATACTGCGGGCATCCGCTAATGGTACTGCGGGAACTATCCAACCACCTAATATATATATAATAGCCAAACCTAAATAGCTAATATATAATAGCCAAAAAATATTTAAATGCATTCAAAAAACCAGCAAATAATTATTTTTAACTAATAAAAATAAATTCTAAAAAGAAATAAGAGTGAGAATTACTCACCGTGTATTTTTCCTTTGCCCGAATACCCAGTTTATTTCCAATCATCGCGTCTACGAATCTAGTCGAATGAGTTTTTTTGGCACCTAAAATTATTTATTTTAGTTATCGATTAAATATTTATAAATTTAACTAAACTATTAAAATAAATTGTTCTATGTCTTATTAATCTTTGAAAATGTTCTTACCTTGCTGCCTATTTTCTAGTACCAATCAGTTTGAACTCCTTTATCACCATCAACCATCTCAAGCATCATCAACCCGACTAGCCTGCTTCTTCCTTGTACAACTTCAATTTCCAGTCTTTCTGCTTCCAACAACTCCAAAGTAGATTGAAACTCCTTAAATCACTACAGACCCAAACCATTGAGCCTCAAAACAACCCAGTCATCATTAGTGAATGTGTTAAACTCCACTCCAGACTTGCAAACAATCCCTACGTTGCACCTTTCCCGAAACAGTTCTGACATTCCAACCATCGTCACAGACCGTAACCACCAATCAGCTTCATTTATTGACATTGAAACCCTACTCAGGTTCATCCTCACCATCGCAACACTTCGGCCCAATTATCCCCATTGATTTGTCACTTTATCACGCCATTAACAAACCCAAAGCACGGATCTGTGTTCCATCTGAACAAATGTCGCACCACCAAAACATTACCCCAGAACCATCTTGACAGGATCGAACCTCGCTTTCAACTCAACACCGCAACCATCTCTAACCCATTATCGCGATTATTACTGTCTTCTACATCGCTACCTCCCGTTCACTACTCCCACATCCGTCTTCCTTCAAATCCTAACTCGCAAGCCTGACAAACCTCATCGCATCAGAATAAGGATGCTCGAACGAACCCTCAACTTGCGAGTGCCTCAGATTTTCCTTCGAACCCTGAAATAGCATCGCGCCTAGGTATGTTCAAATCTGGAAGGTGATCGGGTTTCAAGAATTTGATTTGTGAAGGCCTCGACTTGTTTTAATTACTAAGTACTGAGGATGAGAATGAAAGAAAATGGGAAGTTGCGATTTTTATAGAAAAAGGATATCGGCCATTTTATTTTGCTTTCGAAGTTTCAAATGAATTGGAGAAAACAAATCTGAAAGGAAATAAGGAAGAATTGTCGCGTTATTTATAATTGAGGAGTAGGTTGGCTGAAGTACAGGGAAATAGGTCAGCTAAAATGTCCTTAAGATTTTGTAACAAACTAAATAGATTTTGATATGATATTAAAAATATTTTAATTAAATTTGATTTGATTTTATAATTAATACGATTTGATATAAAGTGAATTTTATCCTTTTTAAATTGATATTGATTTGATTTCTGATTCGATTTCGATCTTATCCATTGCAAATATATCGGGTTCATCACTTAACATCACAAACCGCTATTTTAACCTACCGACTGACGTTTCAACGTAATTACACTATTCTGGATTCAACAGAATAGACTACAAAATTTAATGCAAACATATATTATAAAATAACCATATTATAATATAATTTAAATTCAAAACAAATAAATTCTTCAATAATAAGTTATTATTATTATTCTAATTCAAATATAAGTTTGTATTGATCTTCTGAACCGTTCTCAATTCAGTTATAAAATTTTGAATTCAATTAAATTCATTTTCGTATTACGATAATTATATATATATTCGAAATAAATCATATTTCGACTACTAAATCGATGACTCAGTATATAAAAAAATCGATTTACATTATCAATTAAATAATTAAAACCATATTAAATATTTAAAATAAATTGTTTGAAAATCCGGGTCATTACATTCTTCCCCCCTTAAATGAATTTCGTCCCTGAAATTACTAAGATAGAAAAAATGCTACAACCCGTTAACTTTTCAAAAACTTATTTATGTTGAAACTCAACATTTCATATTTCAACAATTTTAGCCCCACCAAAACTTTTGGTTTTCATTCATTTAGTTCGAATGATCTTTAATTAATATATTCATATACAAATCATATTTTATTCAATTCAGTTTATTCACTTCAATCTATTAAACTTGCTTTAAGTTAACTATAAATTCCGGCATTTAAATCCCCAGGTTTTCATTTCAAATTCTTTCGAAATCACATAAATATATACATATATTTATTTCCATCTCAAATTCAAATCATTTGAATATTCAAACCAATTTGTTTTCTTTCAAATAAATTTCCATTAAAAACTTTTCTAAGGCAACAATCTATAACTTAGAAACTCGAAAATAAACACTGATGATGTCGCGATCATCATCAGTTTATTTTCCAGCCACTGAAGTGAGTTCAGTGCTTTATCACTTTCAAAACCCATTCAAAATCCTTTTTAAAACATAGCTATATGATTCTAATATACTTCAGAAAATATTTTCCAAATCTCCCAGGATTTAAATTCCAAATTCTGGTTTGAATTCAATTTTAATTCATCTTATTTGTATATTTAATTCATATACAAATTCTATTTTGGTTATATATAACCATTCCAAATTTATAATCTTATTCGACTATAATAAACAACCAACTCATCCATATAATATAATAATTTCAGAAAATTATTCCTTCTATATCAAAATAGAATTTTGAGTAAAATTATTTCATTTACCCACTTTAAAACAATATCATGTCGAAATTTTCTGTTCAAGTGTTTACAAACTCTTATCGACGTCGTGGTGTCCCACAATTCGATCAGAATTCACAAACCACTCAACAGACAAGTCCACACAATATAAAACAATTTTTATATAAATTAACAAAAACGCGCTCTCCTATATATATATATATATATACACACTCAACTCATTCTAGGGTACTGCTGACCCTATCTCTAATGAGCACAATCCCACTAAAGCCTAGGTATTCACTCAACCAAAGTCCTGATACCAACTGTAATGGCCCGCAAATCCGTACTATCTGAGTCGTCTAATAACACCTCACGTCCAACCCAAATTGCACAGAAATACGAATCATTATTAGAAAGAAGTTAGAGGATGAAAAATAGAAAGAAAGAAATATTAGAATAGTAGAAAAACGAAGAACACAAATCTCACAGCGGAACGAATAAAATATATCAAATAACATAACTTTTGAAATACAAATCAGTAACTGTATATACATACCATTATCAGAGCACAACAGTTATTCCTGGAACAGTTATAAACACTTGTTTCCAAATAGAACATAGTACACAACGGAAATATAATATTCTATAGCTAATTGGTGAAGTCTCCTGCTTCCAGCTCTTCCAAGTGAATCTAAAAAATCCCGACTACTTGACTGCCAAATTTGGGTACCCAAGAGTTTAGGGAAAACAAACAAAATAAACTCTGGGTCAGTCATGGGACTGGTGTGAGTAAACTCCAACCATTTGTTTAATTTTCAAAATCCTTTTGAAAGAAATGATAATCGTAAGACCGATCCACACATAAACACGGATGGTTTTTACCTTACGATAACCCAAAATATTTTTGATATCAAATCCAGTGATATTATAATAATATCTACATCAAATAAATAGAATCTAGCGGAACGCTTGCATCTCACGCTCCATATATAGTATAAAACCAAAAACCATAGGGCGCTTATTGGAGATTGGATTTCCAACATGACAAGGTATGGAACCACCTTCCGATAGTGTATCTCTAGAGGGGAATACACTGGGTTCAACAAGAACATCTTGCAACCCGGCCCACACATGACCGACCACTCATTTCGCTTGAGTGTATCGAATGTATATCACCAACGGTTGGGATCAACAGCCGTTTCCCGAATGGGACAGCATCGAATAGAATAAGGAATTAAATGAATTTCTCTAGATAGGTGATAATACAACCTAATGGGAGCGACCCACAGCCATGCTACCTGCCCGATTTTTGTCATTCCCCGGTTGTTGAGGCCTGAGGCTACGATTTCTTATCATTCATTGATAGCACGATCACTTTGAATGCCACATTGTCAGATCCGTTAATCACTAATTGATTTTCATAAATATATTCTAGATATTATGCTAAGAGAATAAATTCTCCGCCACCGTATATATCTATACATACCAACATATGCGATCATTGGAAATAGTCTGTCAGACATTCGTCCATACACTTCGTTCTGGGACTGAACGAAACCGAAGGCAAAATTTCTATTAATAGAAAAAGCCCTTGCACTTTACTCCGTCTTTGATTATCTTTATATAATCTGATTCGCAACGCTACTGTCAATACGAAGTGGTTCTCGGATAATAATCCAACCGGTCTCTCCATATTGACAACGATATTGGCAAACATTTCGATAGTCGGTTATTTAATTATCGAAGAAAAACAAACAAACATTCATCCATAACATCAACAAATTACTGGGCCTTTTAATTAATATTTCATTAATTAAATCACTTCTTCATTTCCTTACCAATATTTGTTAACCAAATATTTTCAACAATCATCTTGGTCTCTTACGCTGTTTGGAAAACATTTCCATATATCGTCTTCTTTATCTTCTATACTTAGAAAATATATTTTATTTATAATTGGAAAATATTACAATTACTTCTCCGTTTCACGATCATTCATTTCTATACTTAGAAAATATTTATTTTTATATTTCCAAAATTCCACTTACTTAGGTTAAAACGATTGTTGTGTAAAACATCGTTACAAACAACCCAAAATACTGCATTCCACTAACTCTTATTTAAACATTTCTCTTCGAGACTGGATCTTGCTATTTATCGGTTAAAAATGAAATCAATTAAGTTGGGACATAACTACCTCTCAAACCTTGACTGAAAACATTGTTAATTCAAAACAGACAAGGCCACTAACTCGAATAATCAACACCATATTAAACTAATTATCCATTTCTAAAACACGTATACGCTTCTCTTTCTATTTTTAACAAATCAAATTTATAGAGTTCCTTTTTGTTTATAATATTCTATTTTTAAGTTCATTTCCTTATCGAATTCTATATATATATATATCGATACATTGATTTCTAACTATTAAATTTTCTTAAATATATTCTGACTCCTTAAATTTCCAGAAAATTTCGCCATAACCTCCTTTGTACCGGTTGATAGTTCAAACCTCAACTCGCCTCTCTAAGCCCTTTCCATTCAAAAGGAAAATCAAAAAGCCAAGTGGCTTGCCGATTCGGCGCATAAAACCTCATATGGAATTTAAATATGTACCTTTTGGTCGGGCATTTTGTAACAACCAGCCTTTTTGACCAGTTCTTGCCGGTAATTAAACCGACTCAAACCGTTCATAAAGACGAATTATTATGGGTACATACATATATTGAACAGAATAACAAAACTTTCAATTGCAAAATACAATGTTATATCAGAGTTACATAGAATATCAGAGTTACAACACATACAGTGGAAGAAAAGAAAATATACTCTCAGCGGAAGAAACCGTTTGATATAGCGGAAGCTCCAAACTCTAGCGTGGACTCCAACTCTAAAAGCGCTCTGAATCCTGCTCCAATGATCTATACTGCAAAACTAAACTACTAGCTACCCGTGTGGAAATAAACAGGCACCCAGAGTTTAGAAAGGAACAATAAACTCCAGGTCAGTCGTGGGACTGGTGTGAGAACTCAAAAACAGTTTTTTTTTTAGGATTCATTTTAAAGTTGGGAATTTCACCGGACCACGACGCTAATGCGGAACGGGTTTTATTCCCTATGAATTCCCGTACATATAAATACGCAATGACATTTTTAAAATGAAGCTATCATAAGCTCGTCCCACATCACACAATGCAAGCGCACACCAGATGGGCGAGGTTTATCTTATGATAACCAAAAATGCTTTCATACGTGAAAATGCTCTTTTAATACTATCATATAGTGTGGAAAACAATTTCACAAATAAATCTATTAATCCTATACGGCATAATACCCCATAATATTATGTCACCATATATATATATACAATCAAAATCGTATGGCTCGTATTGGAGATTTGGGTTTCCAACTTGATGATTCCTGGCACGAAAGATCAATCGGAACACAAACGAAATGTAATCACGGGTTTTTCATCCAGACGCGGACACCAATACAAATTGCGAGGTAGATCAACGGTTTTCGACCAGACACGACCCCCCGAACATACCTTATTCCATAAGTCATAGGTGGTTTCCCACTGCTGCAGCGGTCATCATCAATTCATATATATATATATATATATATATGTATGTATATATATACACAACCTAACTGCCAGTTTCTCATCATCCGGGGTGTGAGGTTTGTCGATGTCATGTCATACACAAAGCTACGCTTCGATAAGCCATGCTTTGACCATCACTAGCTCGTTTCATAACTCGGGTATGCCACATTGACAATTCACGACATATCACTGATTTTCAATCAATACATACCCCCTTTAAGTTCATATGACTTAGAGACGAGGATAATATCTTTGCTACAAATCCGATATATATTAACGGAAATCAGTGTTATGCGGTCAATTTCAACGTCAGACACACCATCCATACAAGTCCGTTCTGGGTTTGAATGGAACAACAACCCGAAAATACTTGAATATGTTCAGGTCTCATGCAACTCATACCTCGTATCGGGTGGCCTACCCAACCAAGACATTAATCAACAATCAATCTAAACAATTCAAATATTCCCGGTCTTTATTCATCGTTTACCAAGTCTTGAATTGCTTCATAACGTCTTATTATTACTTGGAATGGGTTTCGAACATATATTCGATTCTGGTCTTTCTAAGTAACAAGCGTACTTTAAAACAGTAGCTATGGTTTACACAGGCTTTTCGATTCCAATCTCCTTCCAAATAGTTATCAATTCATTTATGACACAAGATTTGAATTACTTTAATTTCATACATCTCGTTATCATCTTAAATCCTTCTTTGAAATCAAAGAGTATATCTTTGCTTCAATTTCTTATTTTTAGTTCCCTCAGATCGAAGATTTGATTTAAATCCCCAATTACAATATGAATTTTCACAACTCAATCTCATTGGGTTTCAAGAATGATATTATTGAAATTACGCTTCACGACCAAACCCAAACCAATCGATGTTAAATCATAAGTTATTCAGAAATTGTATCTACTTATATTTGATATAAATTCTAATAATCAACGAGTACTATAAGTGGAATAACGATATAATAATATCTTTCAAATTCCCCAGATAGTATTCATTTACACCTTGAAATTTTATACCAAATATCGAAGATTATTTCTATCTAACCTATTTCAATCAGGTGGAGAAACCCATATCTTAGTTAAAAGATTTATTCAACTCTTTAATATTTGATCTGGATAAAATACCATCAACTTATCTTCAGTATTAATCTCCGTATCCAACTCATATTATAAGCGGAATAACGGTGAATTACCTTTTAAATTCCTCAGATAATAAGAGTTTTCATTTACCAAGTTACTATCAAACATCCGAAGATTTATCTCCAACCATATCCAAATTTTTAAATTTGGAAAACCCATTTCAATTCCATATAAATATTTCCAATACTTTAATCTTCGAAACTATTTTATAACTCATTCTTATAGTCAAATAATGCTTCATGCTTATGAATTTCAATCCAAAACAACATTTGGAAGTGTTACCAAAAGTACTGCTGTTAAAATGGCCATTTAAAATCAAATGGATTTTAAAATTATTCAAAATTCAAATATTCCAATTCTAATCACCTTTAAATTTATAAAATAGGAATTATCATAAATTTCTCCAATTTTGTGAACTTGTTTTATTCGATTTTTCGTTATGATCGCCGACTGCAAGCATAGCGATCTTTCCAAATTTGTTTTAAATAAATTTGAAATCATATGTTGGAATTTGAAATTCCCTTTCTATTGAAATACTATTGAAATCCAACATGCCTGATTTCAAGTCAAGTCGATTTAAAATAATCCAGTCATAACCATTCGAAGTTTGAAATCGATATTTACAACTGTCGCACCGGAGCGCGTTCTATTCAAGCCATATAACGATTTAAATATAAATCGTTTAAATCCTTTCATATTGAATTCATATTTCTAAAACATTTGGAAAAAAGTCTCAAATTATATTTCAAATTAGATTTCGAATTTACCATCCCATTGTCGGATCAGTTAGAGATAGCCAGGGAGAGCAGGAAACTAAATTTCCAAACCCAAGCCTAGACACTACCCTCTCTGTCATCCTAGAACGTTCTGGTGTATATTATATTATTAATATAAAGAGACATCATTAATATATATATACATATATATATATAAAACCATATTCAAATTTCAAAATCTCATTTCGAATTAAATTTGAAAATAATATTTTCCCAAAACTAGTTTCAGATAAAAATAAAGATCGTTATACAAAAATCAATACATAGTTCAAATCTTTTTCCGATCCTAATTCAATATTTAAAAGTTGATATTTAATTCAAAACAAAAATAAATAAATATTATTTAATAATTAAATAAAATCGTATATAGGAAGGAGATTCTAAATCGATCACCCATATATTTCCACAACCACGGTGTGTGTGTGTGTAATATCACGCAATGGAATCATATTTATCCAAAAGAACCACATGATTAGATGGATACGGATTCATTCATAAACAAACATTTAACTGTGCACAAGCGTTACAGACAATAATGCTTACTAGTGATTAGTGTATTATCTAATTCATGAACAACCATTCAAACATAACCATCCATCACACAATCATCATCAACTAATTATAATAAATCTCAGCTAATTATAATTAACTAATTTAAATTAGAAGTTCTCACCAAATGCTCTCATCATCAAGAAAGTCCAACGCGATGAAAGTTGTCTGCTTTGAATCAACCCCTAACCACACCATATAGCACACATGCAATACTTCCTCTTAAGAATCCCGCATGCTTACTTCAATTTTTCTTACTATTCACTTCATGACGTCAGTATATCTCTTGTATCTTTCTTCCCTTGTATCATGCGCCTGCTAGTTCCAAAAACACACATGCTCCACCCATCTTATTTCCATGCACCCACTTCCCTTTTTCTTCACTAATATACATATATTTTTAAATATATATAAAGCGCGCATTGTTTTTTTTTACTAGAAGGAAAAAGGGGGTTCGCAGCACAGCCTTTAAGAGAGAAGGGGCGAGTGAAAATACAATGGAAGGAAGTGCAACATTTTGGAGAGAGGAGGAGTTGGGGACAGGGGAACTGTAACGACCCAGCGGATTTTCAGCCCTGAAAATCGACATAACACCTTTACCATATCTCATGTCGATCCTCCAAGCACTGAAAAATCACTGGATTGTCATGAGAAAGAAATTAGAGGGTGAGAATAGAAAGAAAGAATGTTAGAATAGAAGAAAGAAGAAGAAACACATCAGAATCTCACAGCGGAACGAATAAAAATATAATATCAGATCTCTTTATACAAAAGAAATGTATATACATACCAATCATCAGAGTACACATACATCAGTCACAGCGGAAAAATATCTGTATATAACTAGCGGCGAAGCTCCCTGCTTCTAACTCCTAAAACTCCAAGCGAAACCTAACCTGGAATATACTCGGTCTGACCCGAGCACATTTGATTTAAAACAAAATACACCGGGTCAGTATGGAATACTATCAGTGATAAATTCACAGCACACACAACTTGTTTAACTTTGGAAAATCCTTTATGAAATCAAAGGATAATAGTAAGACCAGTCCACACATAAACACGGACGGTTTTTACCTTACTATAACCCAAATAATTTTTGAAATCATAGCTTGCTCTGATATTATCATAATGTCTAAATACAAATAAATATCAATCTAGAGGAACGCTTGCATCTCACTCTCCCCATATATAGTATACAATCGAAAACCGCGGGCGCTTATTGGATATTGGATTCCGACCTTGACAAGGTATGGGTCCACCTGCCGATAGTGTATCTCTAGAGGCGAATACACTGGGTTCAACAAGAACGTCTTGCAACCCGGCCCTCACACGACCGACCACTCATTTCGCTTGAGTGTATCGAATGTATATCACCGACGGTTGGGATCAGCAACCGCCACCCGAATAGGGTCAGCATCGAATAGATAAAGAAGCAATAGGAATTTCTCTAGATAGGTGATCATACATCCTAATGGGAGCGACCCACATAGCCATGCTGCCTGCCCGATTTTTGTCATTTCCCGGTTGATGAGGCTCGAGGCTAGAATTTGTCTCCAGAACATCTGGTCATCATTCACTTTGAATGCCACGTCGTCAGATCCGCCAGATCACACTTGATTGACATCCACAAAAATACTCTAGTTTATTTGGCTAGAGAATAACCATTTCTCCGCCGTCAACTATCGTACGTTTGGAGAAATCAACTCATGTAATTCCTTTGGAAATACTCTGTCAGACATCCGTCCATACAAGTCACCCAGGAACAGGATGAACCGAAGGTACTCTCCTACTGCATCACATATAGGGATCACCCCATGCATCAGTAGCGAGAAGCCCTTGCAACCCGTGGATTTCAACCACGACAGAATCACAAATCAAAATAACTCTGGCTGCAGGCCATAGAAATTCGACAAGTAGTCCTTCCGCTTATGAAGATCCACGGTCTTCACTTGCTCCGTCTTCAATCGACGTCTTCACGTATTTGATGGTCGGAATGGTTTTCGAATATAATTCGATCCCGGACTTTCCGAACCAACAATCATATTAGTCTGGCTTGATAGTCGGTGTTTTAACTATCAAATAACAATAGTGTGAACACAATGAGTTTTCTGATTTAGTACTTGGCACAACTCGACCTCTTTTAAAATATATTTAACCAAATTCCCTTTTGACTAACTTTAACTGATTTACTTTGAGTGATTAACTCTAACTTGACTAACTCGACTTATTTAACTCGACAAACTTGACTTGATTACTCCTATTAACTAATACTCGACTTAACTCCATACGCTCGACTCTAGATTGCAGTGATCACAATGGTTACGCCTGATTCCCTCAGGAAACATCCGACCGCCGTAGGCTATCTGCAGCCCTGCGAATTACGCTAGCAGTCGTACGCAATGGAAACTTTTCCTGAATGCTATGTTTGACTAACTCTAACTATATTCGATCAACTCTAATTGAATAACAAATGTTTAATATAATTGAAATCACTATTCTTACTTCTTTTGAAACTGATAATTGCAATATTATTAAATTTACAAATCTTGCATCAGAGTTTGATATTTCTTGTATCAGATAAACCAATTCATCACCTTCACTCACGTCAAACAAATACCGTTCCTCGATAATAGTGAAGCCAACCAAGTTGGGGTATTTTAGTTACCTCTCAGACCTTGATCGACCCGTTCTTACCTCAGAAAAATATTCGTTTAACCACTAATATCAATTTCTCATTCCCCTTTTTGGTTTCAAATCTGGGTTTTTCACCATCCCTTATATTTAAATCCTCGTTTAACCATCTCTTTACTTAACTTCTTTAATTGAGTAAATATTCATTAAACCATAACTTTTAATTTCAACATTTTCTGTTTATGACGTTGATTTATAATATAAATCCTCCATCAAATATTTTGACTCTATTTATTTGAGCATTTGTAAACCAAAACTTTCACTTTGGATTCTATAACTAAAACCCACTCACCCTTACTTTAAGTCAAAACACTTCTAATTGGGATTTTTATTTACAATTATCCACTCACCAATCTTATTTGAAACCTGGGTTAAATATCCCTTTATAACACCTTTATTCGGCTTCAATCAAATTCATCATCTTCTATTTCTTCTTAACTGAACTCCAACTAAAAGCATCTCTTATATTTATTAACGAAATAATTAACTTCAATATTAACTACACCGAGGTAGTTAACGATGTTATTTACCCAAAATAGAATCACTATCATTTTTGAAAATTAAATAAGTAATAATTTACCTTTATTTACTTTAATAAATTTGATCCCTTTCTTTAATCATAGTTAATCAGGGATTAACTAGTATTTAACACCATTAAATAATTCCCTTAATTTACGGCTAATCAAAGATTATTCCTTTTAATCAATTTTAACTAATAATGGTCGATTCTGCCAACCGTACATGTCCGTTGATAGTTGACTGAGTTACTCTTGTCATTTGCCCTTTTATTAGTTCAAATAACCCAATTAATTTAAATCACTATTCAATTGTTCTAAAACAATTATTCTATCTTACCAACCTATCGGTAAATTCTTGGTTTCTACTTTTACAATTGGCTTAAAACATCTGAATAATTTCCTTTAACTCGATTAAAAATATTTATTTATAAATTTCTAATTTAAATACTCATATAAAACAATTGAATAACTTTAATTCAGTTATAAATAAATTTATAACTTTAAAAACACGTCAATTCACTTAACAGTCGAACGACGTTAAAACCACACATTAGGGCCATTTACTGCCAATTTCCAAATCAACACTGTCGGTTGATTTTAAACACAACACCGGTGAATATATATTTAACCATCAACCTTTACACATGGTTTGGTGTCAGTCAGCGTGAACAATTCATATGTATGCACACAACAAACAAAATACAGTTAATTTGAGGAATCCGGTTGGATCCCTCCAACCTGTCCTTCTCTGCATCACAGATGTCAGTTGATAAAATAGGCGAACAAATAAATAAACAACTGCAACCAATCAGACAATAACAACCAATTTGCATCCATCGCACCCAATCAGCCAATTTAAACTGTAACTGTAAAATATATTTTACTGTGAATGTACCACATCACAGGATTCCAGAAGGTGTGAGAATTAACTCACCAGAGTTTGTTCTGGTCAACGGTTGACGCGTTTGTTGCATTTAAAATGAGACGACCGTTCAAAATTAGATGAATTTTCAACAGCGTCGGATTGACTCCTAGTCAGTGCCATTGGATAGGTCTCGTCCCTGCGATCCCAACGAATCCAGTTTCGTCAAATTTCGTCCACGTATGTGGAAGATATCGCGATTTCAAGTTTGTATAATTATACGAAATTAAAACTAAATAAATTATAATTAAATTCAATTCTTAATTACCTGGTCAAAGTACTTTGCCACGTCAGCATGGTGTTTAGTGGTTAACGCGTTTTTAAATTTCCTCCTTCTCCAACCCGTAATTTCCCCCTTGTTCAGAAATACGTCACCCAAACACCACCACCGCGCCGCCTCTGGCCACCCAGGGACCACCGGAACCCCACCGTCGCTTTCGCCTCCACGTCCAGCACCCCCGCCTGGACCGCCGTCCTCCCTTCCTCCCTCGTCCGCCGTGAAAACCCCTCCAAAAACATTCCGTTCATCAGAGAAATTCCGCCGCCACCATTGGTCATTGGCCTCGCAACCACCTCCCTCGTCTCCGCCTTGCCACCACGGTTCGATTCCCCCTGCCCCGCGATGCCACCTCCGACCACAGCCGCCGGAAAAACCCAAAAACCCTCGGCCACTTTGAAAACGAACCCAAAAAATGACATCCACGTTCATCTGCCTATTTCTCTCTCCTCCGACCACCAGAGACTTCGAGACTACAGCCAAATCGAAGGTCTATCTCTCCTCTTCAAAAGCCCCAAGGTCCCGGCCTCCCAAATCAGCCCAGTCATCGCAATTTAAGCCAAAAACGAAAACGATTTCTGGCCGTTCCTCGCGATTTCCCACCACCTCAGGCGACCATTCCACCCCGGATTTTTACAGTAGCTAGAGAACGAGCCGATCTACAGCTTTTGTTCAGATCGCCATAGCAAAAACCTTACGGATTTGGAGTTATAATTAATTTTGTATTTGAGGACTTTATTGCAAAATTACCGGGCAGAAATGAGGATGGGCTGGAAATTTATGATGGAGGGGGTTTATATAGTTGTAATTTATATTATTTTAAGTCGATGTGATGTCTGACAATGACTGACGATTTTTATTTCGTACCTATCGCTATTTCGAACATCGTTTATTCGATGCTGCGCTCACATTCGAACCCCGTTCGAGACGCGACTGGACGGCATAATATATTTTGACGATACGGTCCTAACGAAACTTGTTTCATCGAATTCCGTGTCCGTTTGCTCAAATAGCGTTTGTACACGTCCAATTAGATCGATTTATTTTACATTTGATTTTGCCACGCTCACAGAATAACCCCGATTGAACGCCGTCTGAAAATCTAGCAATAATTTACTGTTACGGTCCCAACAAAATTTGTTTCGTCGAAAACAGAGGTCGTTTGAAAAATGTTCCTTTTATAACTGGCCAATTCGAATAAAATAAACCAATTTTAAAATACTTCAATATAATAATATCAGAATATCGCAGTTGGTCATACCCGACCAGAATTTGATACACTAGCATGGAAAAATCCCCCGGGTTGAATTCCAAGCCAAATCGATATATAAAATATTTAAAAATCCCTTTATTTAATATAAATAACGTTATAATATATACCGAAATTCCATAGCAACCTTTTCAAATTTTGATTTGGACAACAAAATCTACACGATGAAAACTGGATTTTTCTCTGCCATTGGAAAGATATCGTCAAACCGGTCCCGACGTTTCTTGTATCGAGGAAATCCGACTTATTTTGAACCCGGTACGACCAATTGAAGTTCAAAACGCCAAATCGCGAACTACCGCGCCGCTGCAGCTCGTTAATTAATTAAATTATAAACCATATATATTCGTCGTCGTTTTCAAAACGAATTGTCACTAAAATTTCAGTATAAACAATATTTGACCACTTTAAACTGTCCCATCACAATATATTTCAAATTCGACAATTTCCCATATTTTGGAAATTAAAATAATATTTATTATTTATTTTAAATAATATATTCACAATATAATCGTTAAATTCGATTATTCAAATTCAAACCAATATTTTAAATAAATAAAATATTTAAAATAAACCAAATAAATAGGCGGAAAATACGGGTCGTTACAGGAACCGTGAGCTGTTGCAAGGGTTGAGGAGAAAGGTGCATGAAAGCTAGGGGAAGAGAAAAGCTGCGTTTTAAGGAGGGGACAGTGCTTTGTATGTGGAGAAGTGGGTCTTTTGAACGGAGAGGAGGTGTTGAGTGCAGTAGGTCTGCGGAGGGTCAGGGAGGTTTGTATGTGGAGTGGCGGATGAGGTTGGAAGGAAGGCCGAGGGTACTTCGTGGAGTGGAGAGAGAAAGTGGCGAAGGAATGCAGTGAAGCCTGAGAAGGAGGGACCGAGAATAGTTTTGGAAAAAGGAGAGCGGTATGCGATTTAGTTGGTGAGTTTGTAAGGGGAAGATGGTTCGTGGAAGAGGCTTGCGCAAGACCCAAGGGTGAAAGGGATTTTTTTCATTGTTTGCGTTTGATTTCAAAGCATTTCCTAGCTTAAGGAAGAAGACGCTCAGGCAAGAAGATAGGACACGTGGTGAAGAGCTTTTATAAAAGTGACAGATGTCTTCGATATCAAAATTTACATGTGCTGACCATTGTAATTTAAAACGGTGGTATACAAGTCCCTAAGTATTAGTTTGATATGTGTTTGTGTCCATTTTGTTTAGACGTACCGTGGAAAATAAATAAGTATAGTTGGGTTCAAAGTGTACGTATATATTTATTGATTGCGGATGGCAACTAGATAAGATTCGATCGTATACAATGCCACATACCGACCTCAAAACAAAATAAAATTAACCGGTTGATTGATTCTGTAAAGTGTCAGAAGGACCACGGTTACCCTAAAATACCATAGAAAAAATATATGTTAAATTTTCCAATTAAAATTTACAATAAAATATTTTAAAATTACGCGTTTAGAAACTGAACGATTATTTAAACCGGTTATTTAATTATAATTTTATTTCAAATCCCGACTGTTCATATCAACTGAATTGACCATTTGTCTAACGACGAACCATTTTCCACAAACGAATATTGTTTAACTAAAACAATTTAAAATTATTATTATTATTATTATTATTAACCAAAACAATTTTAACCTTTAACTACTTACCATCTTTATATAAAAAAATTACATAAATATAACACTCTAATCTTAATATTCAAA
Source organism: Allium sativum (assembly GCA_030737875.1). Classification (NCBI taxonomy): domain Eukaryota; kingdom Viridiplantae; phylum Streptophyta; class Magnoliopsida; order Asparagales; family Amaryllidaceae; genus Allium; species Allium sativum. The sequence goes on along the minus strand of CM060924.1, from coordinate 372,607,702 downwards.
TAGATTTGTAAAATCCTATGTACTACATTAAATACATCTTACAAAATAAAATAATTCTACCACTTATACAAAAATTTTATAAATTACCAAATTCTATATATAAAACAAGACACTTATAAAAATTAAATTTTTTGTAAACTCATATAAATAAAACAAAACAACGTAAGAGAATATTAATCAATATTAGTATTTAAATATAATAAATGTCAACTTATACTAATAAAACCCAAGTTATATTATAGAAATCCCATTTAAACTTAGAAAAATCTTGGGTTGTTACACATTTCAATTTATATCTCTTCATATACTTCATTCCAAACTGCTTAGCACTTATGCAATTATTCTTATTTGGTTTCAACTCAATCCATTCGTCTTAACCCAATTCGCTAATTTACTTTCTAATTAGCTATCTTTCCTATTTCACTTCTTTGTTTGAACATAACATGTTCAAATAAAATATTAACTTGCTTATAAACAAATTGAATTCCATTTTCAATTCAACTTCCCTTTTCGATTTCGAATATAAATTTCCAAATCGAATTCACTTATTCAAAGCTTTATTTCAATTTAAAATCTCATTAACTAATTATTATTCAAATTAGTTAATTCAATTCAGTAATTAAAAATCTGATTTTTGTTTCAAAAAAAATCAATACATTACTTTACTTCAGTTCAGATATATTTTATAACCCAAATCTGGATTTTTCTAAATAGAAATTCGGATTTTATTTGCTTAAAATCCTTTAATTTATTTAAATAAAATGTTATGATTTTATAATGGTTATTGCGCTATTTTTCTAAAAAATTGATTTTGACATAACTCAAAATCCATTTGATGAAATCCAGATTTTTCTCTTCCATTAGAAAACTATTATCTAATTGGTCATGACGGATCTTGTTTCAAAGAATTCTGACTTAAATTGAGTTCCATATACTCAATTGAAGTTCGAAACGCCAATTCACGAATTTCCACGCTACGGCGAGTTCGTTTTAATTATATATATAAATATAAATGTTAAACGTCGTTTATAATTTATTTCAATCTCATTCCTATATATATTTTAACATATGTTAAATCCAGTTTTCAAATCCAACTTAATATTTCAGCTTATCTCTCTAATTGTCGATTTTCATTACTTGGTTATAAATTTATTTATAACTCCATCTTTTATATTATATTCCAATTCCTTTATAAATTATTTATAAAGTTCGATAAAATTGAATTCAAATTATAAATCCTTATATTTAACTCAATTCATTTCATATTCCGAATTCCAAAATAAACCCGTCGTCCCCTTTTTGAAACGATTCCCATTTCATTTTTATAAATTCATACTTAAATTTAAACTTCTAAATTGTCTAAAGATAATTTATTTCACTAAATTATAAACATCGTTTATAATTTAACTTCCTCGTTTTATAAAGTTAAAACAATTTCCATTTCGAAATCTATTTAAAATCAAAATCTTATTTTGGAATGTTCTATCAAAATCTATTTTCACATTTAAACTTCTATTTAATACAATCCTAATATCTTTTCTGAAAATATTTTATTTAATTAAATTTTATATAATCGAATTTAAATCATAATCCAAATGGATTTATTCAATTCAATTACATTCTGAACATCAGAACAGATTTCATCGTTTATGTTCGAAACTAATTTTAATTCTCCTTTTTAAATTCACATTTGAATTTACATTTCCCAAATTATCCAATGATAATTTATTTCATTTCATTTATAAACATCGTTTATAAATGAATTTATTGTTTTTTTTAAAACAAGTTACTTCTATTCCATTCGAAATTCAAATTCTATTTTAGAAAAATAGAATTTTCCTTTTAAACCACAAAATTTCTTTTCACTATATTTTTAATATCAACATTTAGGCCCAGTGATATTTAAACAATCAAATCATCCAATTTTCAATCATTGGGTTTTTAACACATCATATATGATGATGTATATAAAATCAAACAAACAAACAAATAACAAATTTTTGAGGAATCTAATCGGATCCCTCCAACCTGTTTTTCTGCATCCACAAACGTTAGTCAACATAAATAATACCCATCCTGCTTTGAGGCAGGATATCACGGTATAGAAGGTCATCCACTATCATAGCGTGGGGCGTACAGGGTCATCCACTGATGGTACTGCTGGTATCCGCTAATGGTACTGCGGGAACTATCCAACCACCCAATATATATATATAATAGCCAAACCTAAATAGCTAATATATAATAGCCAAAAAATATTTAAATGCATTCAAACAACCTGCAAACAATTATTTTTAACTAAAAAAAGTAAATTCTAAAAAGAAATAAGGGTGAGAATTACTCACGTGCATTTTTCCTTTGCCTGAATGCCCAATAAATTTCCAATCATCGCGTCTGCGAATCTAGTCGAATGAGTTTATTTGCACGTAAAAATATTTATTTTAGTTATTGATTAAATATTTATAAATTTAACTAAACTATTAAAATAAATTGTTCTATGTCTTATTAATCTTTGAAAATGTTATTACCATACTGCCTATTTTCCAGTACCAATCAGTTTGAACTCCTTTATCATCATCAACCATCTCAAGCATCATCAACCTGACTAGCCTACTTCTTCCTTGTACAGCTTCAATTTCCTGTCTTTCTGCTTCCAACAACTCCAAAGTAGATTGAAACTCCTTAAATCACTAAAGACCCAAACCATTGAGCCTCACAACAACCCAGTCATCATTAGTGAATGTGTTAAACTCTACTCCAAGCTTGCAAACAATCCCTGCGCTGACCCTTTCCTGAAACAGTTCTGACATTCCAACCATCATCACAGACCGTAACCACCAATCAGGTTCATTATTTAACATTGAAACCCTACTCAGGTTCATCCTCACCATCGCAATACTTCGGCCCAATTATCCCCATTGATTTGTCACTTTATCACGCCATTAACAAACCCAAAGGACGGATCTGTGTTCCATCTGAACAAATGTCGCACCACCAAAACATCACCCCAGAACCATCTTGACAGGACCGAACCTCGCTTTCAACTCAACACCGCAACCATCTCTAACCCATTATCGCGATTTTTACTGTCTTCTACATCGCCACCTCCCGTTCACTACTCCCACATCCGTATCCCTTCAAATCCTAACTCGCAAGCCTGACAAACCTCATCACATCAGAATAAGGATGCTCGAATGAACCCTCAACTTGCGAGTGCCTCAGATTTACCTTCGAACCCTGAAATAGCATCGCGCCTAGGTACGTTCAGATCTGGAAGGTAATCTGGTTTCAAGAATTTGATTTGTGAAGGCCTCGACTTGTTTCAATTGCTAAGTACTGAGGATGAGAATAAAAGAAAATGGGAAGTTGCGATTTTTACAGAAAAAGGATATCGGCCATTTTATTTTGGTTTTGAAGTGTTAATGAATTGGAGAAAACAAATCTGGAAGGAAATAAGGAAGAAATGTCGCATTATTTATTATTGAGGAGTAGGTTGGCTGAAGTACAGGGAAATAGGTCGGCTAAAATGTCCTTAAGATTTTGAAACAAACTAAATAGATTTTGATTTGATATTAAAAATATTTTAATTAAATTTGATTTGATTTTATAATTAATATGATTTGATATAAAGTGATTTTTATCCCTTTTAAATAGATATCGATTTGATTTATGATTCGATTTCGATCTTATCCATTGCAAATATATCGGGGTTCATCACTTAACATCACAGACCGCTATTTTACCTACCGGCTGACGTTTCAACGTAATTACACTATTCTGGGTTCAACAGAGTAGACTACAAAATTAAATGCAAACATATATTATAAAACAACCATATTATAATATAATTTAAATTCAAAACAAATAAATTCTTCAATAATAAATTATTATTATTATTTTAATTCAAGCAGAAATTTGTTTTGATCTTCTGAACTTTTTCCAATTCAGTTATAAAATTTTGAATTCAATTATTTTGTATTACGATGATTATATATATATATATTCGAAATAAATCGTATTTCGATTACTAAATCGATGACTCAGTATATAAAAAAATCCGATTTACCTTTTCAGCTAAATATTTAAAACCATATTAAATATTTAAAATAAATTGTTTGAAAATCCGGGTTGTTACAATGCCCCTAATCAGTCTTGAATAAATTGCCTGGCCAAGGCTTGTTCGGGATTGATTAGGATCGATATTTAATTTCCCAAAACAAATATGTGGGAAATGCGAGCTTATCTTTCATTCTTGCCCCCGATCCTTCAGTGGAGCAGAAGCCAATCTTCATTGGCACTTACTCTCAACGCCTTTATACTCTTCTATCATATGCCCAGGTTAGAGTGTGGTTAAGGCGGTCTTTAATTGTGGTGCACCATCACACCTTAGGGTTGTTGTCTTCCCGTCCTTTATACTCTCTCTCGAATCATGAGAGTTAGAGTAGTGAACATCATTTTCCCTTCCTTTATACTCTCTCTCGGGTCACGAGAATTAGAGTTAATCCTGCGAACGATCTTTTCGTTTTCTCTCAATTCGTGTCAATTCATATATTTTTAGACCAAGGGCAAAACATTCACATGATATAAAGAAATAAATGCAGGAAAAGTAAATGACACGCAATATTTTTATAGTGGTTCGGCCGAATCATAGCCAACATCCACTTCGTAGTCTTTTGTTCATGTGAACTAAACGGTTCGAGGCAAGTCGTGCTTATTTACGTAGTTCATAAAACAAAAGAATCAGTACAATCGTAAGTTAAATAGTGCCGTAAGTGCTGGGCATTCCACGCTCTGGGGACCTCATTGCCATCTACAGCATCAGCTTGAAAGCTCCTTTATCGAGTTTCCGCTGAATGGCATATGGTCCTTCCCATTTCGGACCCCGGAAAACAATTGTTAGGAAGACTCGTTTCAAAACCAGGTCTCCAGATTCGAAGGTTCAGGGTTTAACCTTCCTGTTAAAATATTGGGCGACTTGGTGTTGGTGCCTTGAGGCACGTAAATCCGCTTCATCTCTCTTTTCCTCAACTGCATCCAAGGACTCGAGAAGAAGCACTTTATTCGTCATTGGATCATAATAGGTCGTTCTATGAGAAGGAACTTCCAATTCCTCTAGGATGACTGCTCCTGAACCAAAAGAAAGTGAGAAAGGAGTATGCCCAGTCGCTGATTTGTAGGTTGTTCTATATGCTCATAATGCTAAGGCAATTCATCGACCCACATAGCTTTTTCCAACTTCGGTCGCTTCTTAAGGATGGATTTAATAATCTTGTTTACTGCTTCAACTTTTCCATTTGATTGCGGGTGAGCTACTGTAGTGTATCTCTTCTCGATTTTGTATTTTTGGTAGAAATATTTAAATTCGATGCTGTCGAATTGGATTCCGTTATAAGTTATGATGGATTCAGGAATTCCAATTCAGTAGATTATGTTTTTGACAACAATTCACAGCTTTGTCGTGATCATGGTTAATGGCTCGGCTTTCGCCTGTTTGGTAAAGTAATCTATGACCACGATTGCGTGTTTTGCTCTGCCTTTAGTGATTGGTAGGCTTCTACTGATGTCTATTCCCCACACGGCGAATGGTCATGGACTCATCATTGACTTTAGTTGAGTAGGAGGTGCTCTAGAATCTTTGTAAATTTCTGGCACTTATCGTAGCGTCGTGAATAACCATCTACGTCACGATTTACAGTTGGCCAGAAGTAGCCATATAATAGTATTTTCTTTACAAATGTCTGGCCTCTGGTATGGTCTCCACATTCTCCTTCGTGTACTTCTCCCAATACACGTTTAATATCGTCATAGGCTATGCACCGGAGCAAGGGCACAGAAAATCCCTATCAGTAAAGGACTACGTCTCTCACTCTTCTTCGTAGGGAGAATTCCGTTCTGCAAAAGGTTTTTAATTGGTGTCATCCACGACTCTCTTTCCGGTTCAGTTTCTAGCACTGGATCAACTTCCATCTGATCAATGCTCGGAGAATTTAGCACTTCAATTGGGACCGTCTTTGTCTCTCCCGGGTTATCGGAGCTAGCTAGCTTGGCTAAACTATCAGCTTATTGGTTCTTCACTCGCGGAATATGGGATATGCTATAATGTTCTATGCCGTCCAACAAACCCTATACATTTTCCAAGTAAGCAACAAGTCGGGGTCCTTTCGCTTAAAACTCCTTCCAAACCTAACAAAAACCAATTTGAGAGTCATAGAAGGTATCCAATGCCGCTACCCTTAGCGAGCTTTATCCCGACAATCAGAGCATCATACTCGGAACTGTTGTTGGTTGTAAAGAATTCTAGGCATAGAGCATAGTAAATTGGTTGTTTTCAGGAGTTATTAATACAACTCCAGCGCCAAACCGTCGGTCATTCCTAACACCCTCTGTGTACAGCTTTGAGGTGCTAGATTCCAACTTTTGTTCTGAGAGGCTGGCTTCTTCATCTGCAAATCATCTTCGGGGATCGTGAATTTAGCGATGAAGTCGGCAAATGTCTGTCCCTTATTGATTTCCTGGATTGGAAGTTTAGGTCGAATTGGCTTAGTTCAATATTCCACTTAAGCAATCGTCCAGATGCTTCAGGTCGTTGTTGGACCTGTTGGAGTGGTTAATCGGTATATACAACAATTTGATGGGCTTGAAAATAATTGCGTAGTTTTCTGGAAGAAATTAGGAGGCTATAAGCAAGTTTTTCTATCTTCGGATAGTTACGCTCCGCTGCCACTAACTTCTTGCTTACATAATAGATCGGCCTCTGAACCTTGTCATCCTCGCTTACCAGAGCTGAACTGATGGCGTGAGATGACCCTGACTAATACACAAAAAATCTTCATGGTCTACCAGCTTGGATAATACAGGGGGTTTCTCTAATAGGTCCAACGGGTTTTGGACGGCTTCTATAAAATCTGAGGTCCACTCGAAATTGCGTTTCCCGCGTTTTATCAGGTCGAAGAAAGGAACACATTTGTTTGTGGCCTTATAAATAAACCTGCTTAATGTCATGACTTTCTCTGCTAGACTTTGGACATCTTTAATATTTCGTGGCTCCTTAATGTTTCTGATCGATGCGATTTGATCAGGATTAATTTCAATTCTGCGGGAGCTAACCATGAAGCCAAGGAATTTTCCTGACGCTACCCTAAATGAGCATTTCGGCAGATTAAGATTCATTCCGTATCATCGGAGGATACCGAGCATTTCTGCTAAATACGTCTTATGGTCAGATGACCGTCTGGATTTCACGAGCATGTCATCCACATAAACTTCCATCGTCTTCCCTATTTGATTATAAAACATTCGATTCACCAAACACTGATATGTCACTCCGACATTCTTCAGTCCGAGCGGAATTAACACATAGGAATACAATCCCAAGTCTGTGATAAAACCGGTGTGCCCCTGGTCTGGCATGTGCATTGAAATATGATTATAACCCGAGTATGCATCCATAAAAGAGAGAAGTTCATGTCCCGCTCTGGACTCTGCCAGCTGGTCTATCCTAGGAAATGGGAAGTTGTCTTTCGAGCAGGACTTATTCACGTCTGAAAAATCAATATATGTCCGCCACTTACCATTGTATTTCTTAACCAGGACGGGGTTTGATATCTAGTCAGGATATGTTGAGTCTCTGATGGACCCGTCATCTGTTAACTTCTCCACTTCCTCTTTCAATGCGGGTGATCTCTTCCAGCCCAACATATGACTTTTTGTCTCATAGGAAGATGTTTTGGGTTTATGCTTAGTGAATGACTCATAATTGAAGGGGAGATTCCACACATATCAGCGTGGGTCCGAGCAAATACATCCAAGTTCACTTTCAAAAAGTCTGTTAATTCCCTCATTCGAAGGGGATCCAAATGAGATCCGATTTTCAAAACCTTTGCCGGGTCAACGTCATCAATCTGAATGTCCACAGTTGCCTCATTGGGGGTTGCCTTCCTACTTCCCGGTTCCTCGTCCTCTCTAGGATCGATGTCCTCGAGAAGGTCATCAGGCGACTCCCTCGGTAGTATCCTCTTTACTTGGTATGCCGAGTCCTCCTCAGCATGAGGGGAAGCATTCTTAGGATCTACTTCTTTTCCATTTCGTAGCATATTTAGTTCTACCATATAACAAGCTCTTCCATTGACCTAGTCGCCACGAACCATACCCACTCCAGCTTCAGTTGGGAATTTCATCAATGGGCACCAGGGTGCAATGTAGGGCCTAAATTCTATAAGGGTCGATCGGCCTAAAAAGGCGTTGTAAGGCGAATCAATGTCCATAATCATGAACGGAAGGATCCTTACCCTTCGGTGATCTCCCTCTCCTAGTTCTACGGATAAGTCCACCATACCAATCGGTGTGGTCGACGATCCATTAAAGCCACATATCCAACCTCCACATGAATTTAGATCCTTCATTTCTAATTTCATTTGGTCAAAAGCTTTTTTAAACAAGATGTTAACGGTGCTCCCGGAATCTAAAGGACTTTCCGTACCATTACTGGCCCAATGGTCGTAGTTATTACCAATGGGTCGACACTAGGTGTTTTAACTCCTACACTTTCTTGGTCGCGGAAGATAACGTCATCCAATGCTGTATTTTGTTGTATCACGGGCGTAGTCTCTTCAAGATTGCTGCACTCTCCCATTTCTGGGTGATTGGCGGCATTAACATACTATTCCATTGCTCTATTACTAGTCCAGCCGGGTTGTATCCTTCGACCACAGTGTTAATGACTATGCCTTTTCCCTTTTGTTGTACAATAGGTTTAGAAGCAGGCTGATTCTGATTCAGAGCTGATCTTCCTTGCCCCTATCCTTGGGAGCAACCTTGTACTCATCCATCTTTCCTGCGCGAAGCAATTCTTCAACAACATCCCACAGATGACGACACTCATTCGTAGAGTGACCGTAAGTCTTGTGAGACAAGAAGAACTTCCCGGTTTCACGTTATTTTTCAGTCGAATCTCTAGGTGGGTGCTTCTTGTATCGGACAACATTGTAGGTATTCGAATAGATATTCTCAAAGGTATCATTTAACGGTGTGTAGTTTTCGGAAGACTGAAACTGAGGCCTCGTCTAGGTATCATTTCTCCGATTCCTATTTCTCTTTCCATCATTCCCGCCTTGGCGGTCATTCTCTCTGTTCTTGTTGCCAACATTCACTTCAACCTTTTCTGCGCTGTCTCTAGACTGATTGATGGGACATTGCTCTGAATGTCCTCTCTGGGGATTCCATCAAACTTTCTCTTTTGGTTGACATATATTTCCTCTCATCGCTAGCGAATGTTTGCCTTTTCATTGAACAACTTCCTGGTTAATAGTGGTTTTCCGGCCAAGTGTCCCTCGAACTCGGTATCTTATCAAATCCATCTATCAACATCATCAGGATGGTCTGCCCATGCGGACAACTCAATTAAACTCTTAGATTTTCGAGCATGGTGTCAGAGCTAATTCATGAAACTCTCACTTAGTTCTTTAAAACCGGAGATCGATCGAGGAGGAAGTCTGGCGAATCACATCAGTGCTTCAGGAGCTGCCGCAACATTCACATACCATGAGTATCTCATCAAATGTTGCCTTGGATCGATTCTTCCTCCATATCGATCCATTGAAGGAAAATTAAATCTCCTAGGGAACTGAAAATCCAGAATGTCATAAGTGAAAGGGTTGTGACTACGATCAATTCCCCAATCTTCGTTAGTATAGTCCCTACTATCGACCATGATCTAGCGTATCATTGCTTCTACTTTAGCATTGTTCAGCATTGGCTCAGGATTTGCACTTCTGGTTCTTCTAATATATCTAGTTCCCACATCAAGTTGCATCCTCTGACTCCTTGCGGAAGCGGGATTTCCTTGCCCCCTAGGTCCTGGTCATTCATGGGACGAGTAGGATGAAGGAGCTATTGCTGAGTAGGATAAGTAATATTGGGATCCCTGGGAAGGACACGAGATCCCTGCATCAGCAGCAACATAGGCTCTCTCAAGCTAGGGTCATTAGGTCCCAAGACATGAGCTGCGTCTTCGCGAGATCCCAATGATCCAAATGTCACTTGGTCGAGGTTCTCAGGTCTCTCATATGGCCTTCTCTAATGTGGATGCCTTTCCTCCTCCGAAGATGAGTGGTTTGCACCAAGACGATGAGTCGGAGAAGGTGTTCTGTATCTACGAAGCTCGTCTATCTGTCTACTTATTGCATTCATATTTTCTCGCATAACAACACTATCACATCTTTAGGCCTCTTAAGGTATCATTAGTTTTATCCAACATATCGAGCAGGCATAAGAAATCCATGTGTGAGACGGGCGCAGAAGCAGTAGGCTGATTACTAGTTGTCGCAACTGACATTGGAGCACTTGCATTGGCTCGAGTAGAAGTACGAGCCTCAACCATAGCTGGTTCGGATCGGGTTGTAGTAGTACCATCATGTCGGGTGTAAGGAGTATTACCGGCAATATTCAGGCCTTCGGTTCAGATCGGTCTGGCATCATTGGGTTGAGTCGGGTTTCCACTTCGGATCGGTTCAGATTTGATCCGGACCCCCGTGACCTGGTAACTACAACCGCCTACTGATTTCGTGTGCTTCATTCTCCCTAGAAGTTTGAGGTTCCTTTCTATTTCTTGGAGCCATGAAATCCGAGTCTTTTACGAACACCAAAAACTTCAAAAATAGTGAAAAAGCAGACTAACTTCTTCGGACTTGAGAATCCAAAAAGTAGAATGATAATCTGAAATGCTGAGAATCCAAATTTCTCGGTGAAAGCACCAAAATGCTAGACCAAAAAGTGGTTCTAACACCCAATTGACTATGATTTTAGGGAATAACTACACAAAACGGATGAAAAGGAAAATCAACACACAGTATTTATAATGGTTTAGTATTGAAGAGCCTACGCCCACTTTATAACTTTCTGATTGATGAATCAATTACAAGTACAGTAGTAATAGCTCCTCAACCCCTATCATACAATCAAACATCTCTCAATATTTTGATTAATTATATTCTGCAATTTGGAGTATAATCCGAATAAATAATAGGAGATGTGATAATGGTGGAGTTAGAGTAGTTAAAGTGCCAAAAGATCCCTTAAAATGGTGCATTATGGTGTACTTATAGGCAGGAAGTACAAGCGGGTCGGATGCCACGTAGGTCCCATGCTATAGATCTCGGAATTGGATGTGCCTTGGTAAAGAGAGCACATCAACATCGTGGGTTAGTGGAACCGCTCCTAGCTTGTAGCGATGTGGAGTATAACCGTTTCATAGCATGAAACCTGGAGTCGGATTGGATGATAGGCAAGTTGTTCGGGTCAGTTCTCGCATGACTCGATCTGTCTTGATAGCAACAAAGAGCTTATGCTGATTTACATAATGAGGAGGTCGGATGTCGAATGGCTGAGCCGATCCGATGCACGTCATCTGGAGTTGTGTTGTTAGTGTATGTGTAGAAAAGGGGGTTCGGTTATGAAGACCCAAATTGATCCAGCTGCCCATTGACTACATCTCCTGCTCTCGAGTACATCCATTGATCGATCTCTTAGCTTTGTATGGCCTAGTCATAGAACATGCTAACAGATAACATCTTCCAAATCGTATGATTGTAAGTTTCATATTCAGAATTCAGTATAAGTCTAATCAAAATATTAACAATATTCTCTTTTTAAAACATGATAAGTCCAGGAATTTCTCTCTCTTATGAAATCCTTGTTTGATTGTAAATCAAATCAATTAGAACTTAGCTTATAAAGTCATTTAAAATCATTTATAAATTCTAAAACATTTCTAAGCCACTTCACAAGTTATTAAGTTACTTATTAATATTATTCAAAAATCATTATGGGTCATTTATTAAAACTCATTCGTTAATAAAAACCATGTTCAATAACTTGATAAATCTTTACTATAAAATCTTTGTTAAGTCTAAACACTTTGAAATCAATTATAAAACTTTGTCATTCATTAAATCTTCATTTATAGCTTTATAATACTTAACCTATCATCGACCTTACTGAAAATAAGTAAAACTTACTGAAATGTTTCTATGTTTTCTACCATTGGATAATGGTCGTGAATTCAATTGATTCAAATGAGACGTTGCGACTTTACTTAGTTTACTCGATCAAAATCAAATGTTAATGCTTATCTTAACTTTGGTGAAAGTTATCTCTAGATCTCTTATCTTTGTTTATTGAGAGATTTGTTCAAAGTATATAACCATAAAGATTTTTCTATTAACACAAACTTCTTACTATATCATTTAATCATTACGAATACAATGATACATAGTTACTACTAAAATAGAGATACACAACTAGTACCTACTGATATAAGGATCGAAAGAGAACTACAAGTCCTATTCATCGGAGTCGGAGGAGTTCCTTTCATACCAGAAGTATATCTCAAAGGATGTGTAGATCATTGTCATCTTTCTCCTCTTCATCACGGGCCTCATTTCCATCCCTTATCCTCTTTATCATTGAATTTATCCTTCTCCTCTTCTTCAACCTCTTCCTCCATTGGTTCATCCACATGTTCCTCTTCTTCAACTTCCATGATTATCGACTCTTCAATTTCAATGATCAGTGTTGGTTCCACATCACTAAAGAAGATGATGAGCTCATGGTCCTCTTGAGGAATGATCCACATAGTTGGTGGCATGTTTCTCAGCTAAAGTGGAATAATGGAAGGCTAGTATACTTGATACTACCACTAAGATATCGATAGGTTTGTTTCCTTTAAGCTTAAAGGAATTTTTTTGTATATCTTTCTTCCATTGGTGTTCTACTAAGACAAAAGACAAAAACCAATAGCAGGATCTATTTCTTATTCTAATTGAGAAGAAGGGTGGAATTCACGATGTCTATTGTTGTTATCAGTTATTCCAAATTTTGGGGGGAAACCTTAAAATTTATTCTTTTACCACTTTAAAGAAAGATCAACCATTTTAAAAATACGCACTCAAATCACTCTCAAATCATTTTAGGATATTGCTAATCCTATATTTAGTGAGTTACGCCACCTAAGGTATTGCTAACCCTATCTTTGACGAGTCTTTTCCCAGATTAGGCTTAAGTGTTCGCTCAGCCTAAGTGCTGATTCCAAAAGAAATTCATCTAATATGATCGCTAGATGATAATAAGACCTTTGTAATTGATAAATCAAGGATCTGATACCAAGTGAAACGACCATCTTTCCAGATCCTTGGAAACTGATACTAATACATCCACGGTATTAACATGCCGCCAAAAACTAGGTGTCAGAGAAGCGAGTTGTTTGTGGTAAGAAACAAAAGGGTAAGAAAGTAGTAATATCAATATCTAGCACAACAATATATATATATATATAGCACAAAAATTATTACAACGGAAACTTGGACTCTTAATTATCAGAGTTGAAAAGACGACTAGCATCGAGTAATATGGAAATACGTTAAATATACTGAATGTGGAAGTTTTGGTAGATGATATACTAACTTTGATATATGCAAGTAAATATTTAATGAGATAAGTAATTAGAGATAATACTACGACCAAACAATATCAATATAGTAAATAAAAGTAGAAAACATCATGATTTTTTATACTAGTTCAGAGCACTATCCTTCGTCTAATCCCAAACTCCCTCTGGAATTTCAAAGTCAACAACCCTCACTTAACCCGGAGGAATAGGTATTACAACAATGGACCAACAGAACAGGATTCACCTCGGTAGCCAAAGAGAACTTCACTTGCCTGAGAAGAAAAATGGGACCTTACAAATACATAAGTTTATTTGTTTGTATATGTGTTCTTAATAACACAGATAAGTCACTATTGAGTACACCCTTCCTATAATCTCCTCTTTTGTGTGTGTATATATATATATATGTGTGTGTGTGTATATATATATGTGTGTGTGTGAAAAACAATTTTGTTTCTTGCTAAACCAAGAGACTAATGATTTTCCAATAAAATGACATGTGCCACTTGTACTATTTCAATCCATCCGTGATCCTCCGAAATCAACTTGGTTGAAGGATACTAATTCGAAAGAACAATCTTTCGAAATTAAAAGTCCAAAGAACATGGTATTGCTTATATAACATAGTATATGTTTTACTACTCATAAATGTGATTCTTTTGGATTAGCTTGAAATCTATCATATAAAAAACACTCATCATTATATAAAGTCGACTATCTAAATATAATAGTGATCTTATCATACTACGATATAATTTTTGGTCAACACTTTTGCCATTTTCATCTCTATTTAGGTGAGTTGTGGCACTCATTGGAGTTGGTATAGTAAAAGTATATTCTATTCCAAAAGTTTATTAGATTATTACAACAATTTTCTTGATTTATAAAAATTCTGTTAGGTGATTGTTTAATTTGTAGACTAAGAAAATAAGATGATTCTTCCATATGGGACATTTCAAATTCCTTAGTCATTATATCAAAGAATTCTGGACAAAGTATGTAATTTGTGGAACCAAAAATGATATTGTCTATGTGTATTAGAATTATCAATATATCCTTTTTACAACATTTTATAAAAAGTGTTTGATCAACCTTCCCAATTTGAGATCCTGAACTTATATGATAGTTTTTAAGACGTTCATACCAAGTGCAGGGTGCTTTTTTTAGACCATATAAAGCCTTTTTTAATTTATATACATGATCATGAATTTTTTCACGAGTTAATGAGGGAGGTTGTTCAACGTATACATTTTATTTTATATATCCTTTTAAGAAAGCACTTTTCATCCATTTGTAGAGTTAAAATTATGAAAACAGATGTAGGCTAGTAAGATACTTATTGCTTCTAGTCTTGTGACTAGAGTAAACTTTTCATTACAGTTTATTCCTTTTTCTTGATTATATCCTTGTGCGACTAATTTAGCTTTATTTCTAATTATATTTCCTAATTTGTTAGCTTTGTTTTTATGCACTCATTTCATACCAATGACAGCTTGACTACTCAGTCTAGGAACAAAGTCCCAAACTTCATTGCGTTGAAATTGGATTAGCTCTTCTTGTATAGATATAATCTAAGTGTCATCAATAGGGGATTCTTTTGCATTTTTAGGTTCTATATTAGATAGAAAAGCTACGTGACTTACTAGATTTAATTGATTTCTAGATGGTACATTTGAATTAATTTCTCCAACGATATTTTAAACAGGATGATCCCGTAATCTTAATTCATTATTATTATGAACAAAATTTTCATCTTCTCTAGTGTTATGACTAGTGTTTTCATCTTGAATAATGTTTTCATTTTTAAATTAGTGTTTTCATTATTTTCACTAGTATTCTGACTAGCATTTTCATTTTCTATATTATTAGAAGTAACATCTTCATTATTTCTACTATTATTATTATGAATGAAGTTTTCATCTTCTCTGGCATTTTGATCATAGTTTTCATCTTCTGTAGAATTTGAACTTTTTATGATTTCATTCTCATATGAAATTTTATTAAAAAATTTCATCGAAAGATACGTGAAGAGTTTCTTCAATTTTATTTGTTCTTTTATTAAAAATTCTATCCTTTCATCGTATTTTGAATCAGAATTTCCAAGCTGATCTCTCATTTTTAATATAAAACATTTCCAACCAAAGATTTTAAAATAAGAAATATTTGGTTTTCTATCATTAAAAAGTTCATAAAGTGTATTTTTCATGAGAGATCGAATTAAAACATGATTCAATACATAACTGGCTGTTGTAACTATTTCTGTCCATAAATGTGTTGGTAATGTGCTTCTGTTTAGTAGCGTTCTAGTTTATTCTTGTAATGTTTTGTTTTTTCATTATATTACTCCATTTTGTTATGGAGTTCTAGGAAACGGAAAATTGTGGAAAATACCTTTTTTTTTTTTACAATATTGGTCGAATATTTCGTTTTCAAATTCACCCCATGATCACTTCTTATATTCTTAATTTTTAATTTTTTTAATAAAGGTTTTAAAATCATCGAAAGTGTCACTTTTATTTTTCATAAAAATTATCTAAGTATATCTAGAAAAATGGTCCACGATTACAAATATATATCTATTATGATTTATGGATTGAACTTAGGTTGGCCCAAATAAATCCATATGAACTAATTCCAATAGTTGTAATATTGACATGACCTTCTAAGATTTAAACGATGATTTTGTTCGTTTGCCTAGTTGACAAGCGTCATAAAGATAGTTAACTTTGAATTTCATTTTTGGTAACCCTTTTACTAATTCATTTTTCGAAAATTTATTTATCATTTTAAAATTTTTATGACAAAATCTTTTGTGCCATATCCAAGGATCATTTTCTTTGACCATTAAATACGTACCTGGATTATGATTAGTTTTCATATTTAAAATATATATATCTATTTCCTTTAAAAACAAGATTTTGTTTTTTATAAGAAATGCTGCTATTATTGTCTTAAAATGAAATTTTAAAACCTTTATCAAACAACTGACTAATAATAAGTAAATTATGTTTCAAAATTTTAACTAATAGAACATCAGTAATAAGAGGTAAATTAGATATACTGTAGTTGCTGACATCGCATTTGCCGATGTTATATCCCTTGGAATTATCTCCAAAAGTGACAGTTCCTTCTTTTGTGTATATAATATTTGTCAGCATTCTTTATCTCCTGTCATATGTTTTGAGCAACCACTATTGAGTATTCACTTTCCTCTTTTCTTGAGTGGGTCCTGGAAAAAATAATAAATAATGCGGTACCCACTTTTTAATAGGGTCCTAAGCACTGTTTCAAATCTCACAAATATCTCCCGAGATCTCTTCCGAGATCCCGTTTTAGGCTCCTTCCGAAACGAAACAGCAAATATCACTCTAAATATCCTTTTGAATATATCGCCCGAGATATTACAATATCGAACGATATATCGACCGAGACGAAATACTAGAATATCGTCCGAGATCTTAGTTTTTTTGGTTAAAATTTAAATTTGCACCTGAACTAGAACTATAATTAAAAAACTCAAATCTAGCCATAACAATCTTTTGTTATTTTACATTTTGCATGTTAAATGACTATATTGTATGTTCGTATATATTTTACAATGCTTATTATTTTCATATTCGTCTTTTTACATACATGTTACTTATGAGATTATGTATTTTATGGTCTATTTATGCTGAATTTTTTAATGTTTTGGATCCTTTTAATGTTTCCAGTCTAACAATATTTCTGTTTAAGCATATTATGATTTAGAGTATGAATGATCTTTCACAAAATAAAGAATAATAAATTTATTTTGCAATTTAAGTTTAATTTACTATGTTTTTAATAGCATTCATAAAAATCATTTTGTTAAAATGTCATTTTTAACATATCATGTAACCCGAGATTGTTCCGATATGAATATTTAGACTCGAGATGAAAATCCGAGACGAACACCCGAGTTAGACTCATCTCGTCCGAGATCTCCCCCAATACGAGACCGAGTCTATAAAATCTCCGAGACGAAACGCGACCGATATCCGAGATTTAAAACCTTGGTCCTAAGAGTTAGGTCTCAGGAGACCAAACCCAAGAGGGTTCGATATCCTTTTTATAAATATAATTTTTATTTTCATGAAAAGTATCTAAAAATGATTTTATATATTTATTCCTAATCAAAATGTTATTTCTTTTAGGAACCCATATGTTAATAGTTTTAGAAACCGTTCTTCTTTATGGGAATTTTAATGAACTACTACGTTTCACACACTATTTGTTTAATTTCTTTTTTTGATTGAATATCAGACTTCTTCTTATATATATCCCAGTCCTTTCTTGTTAAATATAGATTGAGAATTTTCTATAATCGTAGATAGATTTTCTCTTCGTTTATTAAATCCAAAACATTTTTAGCAATATCATCTAACTTGATTTTAAGACTAAAATTGTCTGATTTCGTTATTTTAATTTTAGTCTTTAATTCCTAATTTTCAGAAATAAATACATTATTCTTTTTTTTTTAGAGTTTCAATTTCTTGACTAAATAATGTAAGTTGATAATTAACATTATAAAAATATTCTTAAAGTTTTCTAAGTTATTCTAATATTTCTTTCTCATCCTTAAGCATATCTCTTTTGAATTTTACCTTTTTCTTATCTTCATTAGCTCGTTGATACTTTCTTTTGAAATTATTCCTAGATTCTAATCATTTTGAATTTATTTCGACCATATATTTAAAATAAAAATTACTAACATTATCTTTAGCCATGAAGCATACATTAGCATGTTCGTTGTCACTCTTACTGTCGCTTTCTAAGGAAGAGGAATCTGAGTCATCCTACGTCACTGAAAAGGCTTTCCTTTTAGTTTTTTCATTCCTATGTTTATTGCGATACTTTCTTCTGGTCTGGACAATCCTTTTGTGGGTGTCCTTTCTTGTGATAGCCAAAACACTCAATTGCTGATGATTTGGTTTGTTATGATTGAAGTTCTTTTTCCTGTTTTTTCTGTTTCCCTTCTTATATTTCAAATTTTTTTTTTCTGTTTCACTTCTTATATTTCAAGATATTTCTAAAGTTTTTTTTACAATAAAAGCTAGATCTTCTTCATCTAAATATGATTATTCTTTTTTCTTCACGAAATGCTAAATTCTTTTTTTCTATGCATGAACTCTTTTTGCCTACAAATTGACTTCATACGACATTAGATTTCCTATTAACTTTTTTGGTTCCATGTTAGAGAGATCATTATATTCTTTGATTGCTAAGACCTATCTTCCACAATCTTCCATTAAAGAGTTCAGGATTTTTCGTACCACATCAAAATCAGAAAAAAATTCTCCTACTCCTAGTAATGAGTGGTATATATCTTGAAATATAAAATACATGTCATCAGTAGATTCATTCTAAAATTAACTTTTAAGAATGGATATCTTTCTTTGCTTAACCTTCTTAGTTCCTTCGCGAGTTATTTTGAGTGTTCGCCATATTTAATTTGCAGTATTGCATATGCCAGTACGATAAATTTATTTCGGTCCAAAGCGCAATGCAACATATTCATAGCTTTAGCATTAGAAGTAGAATCTACTTTCTGTGAATTTAACCGTGAAGAATATTTTATAGTAGGAGTAGTGTATTCGGTTTGAGTAATATTCCATGAGTCAAATCCGCTTACACGCACATGCATACACGTATACATACATATATACATACATACATACATACATATATTCTCATTCGTTTAGCCCAGTATTTATAATTCATGTTGCTAAATAGTGGAGGTCGTGCATTGGATTAATCTTCCATAATACTAGTGTTAGTGCTGGAGTTATTGTTGTTTACCATATTATCAAGATATCAAATAACTATTTTGCGGTTATAAGAAGTCCTGCTCTAATACCAAATGAAAAGATGAGTAGGATTGGGCAATATGGAAATACGTGTAATAAACTGAATGCGGAAGTTTTAAATAGGTGATATACTAACTTTGTTATATGCAAGTAAATATTTAATGCGATAAATAATTAGAGATAATACAGCGATCAAACAATATCAAGACAGTAAATAAAAGTAAAGAACACCTAGAGTTTTTATACTGGTTCGGAGCACCATCCTTTATCGATTCTTAGACTTCTTCAAGAATTTCAACTAATCAAAAACCCTCACTTAATGTAATAACTCGGAAATCTGAGCTAATTTAAAAAATTTATTTTGGCGATTTTAGTGAATTTTGAATATTTAAAATGATTTATTTTAAATAATAACGATGAGAAATTATTTTTAATAGAATTAGAAGATATATATTTATATAGATCGTCGTTAGAATATAAATTTTTATTCATAATTATATAAGGAATTGAAAATGGCGCGTTAGTTCAAAAATTCGATTTCAAATTTCAATTGAATGTACAGGATTCAAAATAAACCGAATTTTGGTGAAATCAAAAATATTAGAATCTATTTGAGAATATCTTTTCAACGAATCCGAAAATTCAAAATTTCATAGCGGGAATCAAAAGATATGTCCAGTTGAAAATTCAGAATAGTCGCTACGGAATTCTGGCCCTTATAAATGGAATTTTTTTCAAACGATCTCTGTTTTCGACGAAACCACTTTTGTTGGATCCGGGATATCGAGTTATTGCTAGATTCCAAAATTCATAATTTTTCGAATCAATATGTGAGTGTGGCGAAGTAAAACGTGTTTTAAAAGTTTAAGTCAATTTCGATCGACCAAAAAATGGCCATTTTCAAATGGTCTCAGAATTTGATGAAATTAGTTTTGCTAGGACCGTATCACCAATACGAAGCTAGAAAATATTTTTTAGGAATTTTTAGAGTCCATATGTGGCCCCGGTAAATTGAAATGCGCGTTCAAACTCAATATATAGATTTATATTTTAATTTGAACGAAAACTGATCGAAACAGCCGAACTGGCTTACGATACATATCACATTGTGTTCGGAATGGGGGTAATTAGTTATAAGTGACAGTCGATGGGTTCGATTTAGTGTTCGAATTTTAAAAGTAACTTTATGGGATTAAATAATTAAATAATAATAATAAAAAAGTCAACACCCTTTACTCTTTCCTCCCCCTCCCCCGATACCTTTCATTACAGAGACCAAATAAAAAAAGAAAAAAAAAACCCTCGATCGATCTCAGCACCGACCCACCCCCCTTCCCCCCCACGGCCGCTGCATCGCCTCGGATTCGCCACCCCGTCGTCGGCTACACCCCGCTACCTCCACAGCTCCGCCGCCTTCTCTCTTTTCTTGTTATGACGGAAAATCCCCCAATTCGATTTAGTCGCTGCCGCCTCTATAGGGCCCACCACGACTAGCGAACCACCCCACCACCTCCAGCACCCCACGCCGCACCACCACCCCCTCCCTCTCCGACTGTGGGTCCCCCACCAAGAGAAAATCTGATTTTTAATGTTTTTGGTTTGCAATTAGCACCCCCTCCTCCTCCTGAGCAGTTGCCGTGAGTCCCCCTCCCACTTAAGAACCCGGTAAGTTTTTTTTATTCTCATTTGCATAAGAAAATTTCGATTTTTAGTCATAGAAAAATTCGATTTTTAGTTGCATAAAAAAAATATGATCTTATCGTAGGAAGGAAATATTTTTAGCAAGTTGGAAATATGATTTTAACTAGTATACATATAAGAATATTTTTAGAAAAGAAAGTTATGATTTTTTTTATATGAGCAAAGCTATGATTTTTACTCAAGAAAAGATTCGATTTTTACATGAGTAGCGGATAAAAAATAGAATTTTTATATAATAAGAAATATAAAAAATATGTTTTTTATATATGTAGCGAACACGGACAACGAAAGTGGCAAAAGGCGAGAATGGCGAAGATTTTCTACATATGAAGAGTCGTAGCGTTTGGTTTCACAATTGGTGAGAACTCCTCACTTTTATTTTGTTTTATAGTTAAAATATATACTAGGATGCAGACGGTGCTTAGTAGCACCTGACACCCGTCGTCCACAGACCATGAATGACTTGTTTGTGTGAATGTTTGTGTTGTGAAATTTGACTGCTGATTGTGATGTGAAATAAAATACATATTCATGTGTTGAATAAAATATATATTCATGTGTTGAAATAAATAAATTATCGTTAAAAATATATTTTTTAACGTGAATGTGAATAAATAAATATTCATTTACAAACTGGACGGTTTGTTTATGTACACCTATTTGAAGGATATTGATTGGGACGATAGATTTTACACATCGCCCAACTGCACAAATAAAAATCTGTGCTTGTTGATGTGAAACCCCACATGGGTATTGGGATGATATTTGACGTACACTAATCCCGATTGTTTAGTTTTATGTCAATCGATGGGTTGATAGACTGTGTAAGCGTTAATTATTTATATTTAATGCTTATGCAGTTGTGTGGTGTCCTCTGGATGATGGTTGATTATTTATCGTTGCTATTATATATGTGTTGTATGGAATCCATATAATTAACATTATATGGTAATTGATTGGGACTCATTCCAATTTAGAAAATAAGGAATATTATAAAATGAAAATTCATGTGTTGAATGAAAGAAAATTCATGTGTTGAATAGAATAAATAGTCATGTGTTGACGATACTCACGTGTTGAGAATATTCATGTGTTGAAACTTATCATATGTTGAGTAAAATATTTTAACAATAAAACTCTCATCTTTATCAAATATGAAATTAGAAACTAACGGTAAATTTGTTAAGATGAATGGTTTCCTGGATATTGATCTAATGTTGGTTTCGGCCTTCGTGGTTAATATTTAGGGAATCGTTCTCTTACTAATTTACGGTTAGAGTCTGATTAAGAATTAAACGACATAAAATCATAATTTTGTAAAATATATTAAATAACAAAATAGTCATGTGTTGACGATTCTCATGTGTTGAGAATATTCATGTGTTGAAAGAAATATAGATTCATGTGTTGAAAAGAGAAAATATTCATTTGTTGAACAGAATAACGAATTTACTGAAATATATAAAGCCGTGTTGGTTAGATATGGGCCATTTTGACGTAAAAGATATTTATATTGATTTTACTCATTTTAATAGTGAATATAGAAAAGGAAGTGATTTCCAAATATAATGTTTTGAAAATATTATCATTTATAGACTAATGATATGGAATATTCAATTTTGATTAGAAATTGAATATGAAGTTGAAATCGTTTTGAAAACGAATTTAAAACGATTTATAAAATATGTTTTAAAAGGAAATCGATGAAATATATATAATATATATATTATATATATGGAATGGCCTGAATAGAACGCGCCGCGCGGCGGTAGTTCGCGAATTTCGACTATTGACTTCGAATGGATATTACGGGAGATCCGACCGTCGGATTCACCTAAAACCAGAACCGTTGGGTTCGTATCGAAAAGAGCTTTCTAACGAATATTAGAAATTAGAAATCTAACGGCCGGATTTAGAATTATGTCCAAATTAAATTTGGAAAACGTCGTTGTAAGTGCAGTTCGATGGCCGTTGAAGGAAATCGACTGTACGGGCCTTGATAAAATTATTAAAAATAGCAATAATTTGTGTAAAATCATAAGAAATGATTTGTGAAGAATTAGGATGAAAAATTCCAAATTTGAAAAGATAAAAATAGATTTTTATTGAAATGAACTAGTTTTGAACTAGAATTATAATCCCATTTATTTTTAAAATAAATAAAGTGGATTTGAAATGGTTTTGAAAATAACCAGAATTTCCAATAATTAGAGTGGAAATGGATTTGAATCGAAATTGTCTTCGGAATATTTCGATGTTGGATTTCGTGATTATACAGATATTGTTATGGAAATTTGAAAGATATATTTATATCGTTATTTCCAATGCGATATTTGTTGGTCGTAGGATTTGATATTGAATATAAGCCGATATATTTTCTATTCAGAGCCTTGTATTTAATATTAAATGGGATTTGGGTTTGTCGTGAATGGTGTCTTCATTAACACCATTCTTAAACCTAGTTGAGAAAAAGATTAAATCTTTTTATTTAGATTTAATGAAGGATACCAATTAAATGATATTTAACTAGAATTGAATTAGAACGTGATTTTGGGTTTATAGTGAACCGTGTTTTAAATGACATTGGTTCTTTAACCCAGTTAAAGACAGGATATGATTTCCCAAGTTAAATAATCGTTGATAGTGATTTTTGGGAAGATTAAAACTAAATGGAGTTTTAATGAATCTTTAATTAGATTGAAATGATCGAGAATGGAGTATCACCATTTTTGCTCTAGGCGATAGTTAAATCTTTAATTAGATTTGAACGTGAAATGGTAATTGAATTTACCGATAACACCGTGGTGTTAGATATGAAGTATGACCAGTTTTACTTCATGGGATGAATAGGTTGGGATTGGGAAATAAAATAAATGATTACTTCGGTGTGGTTCGCTAATCCCGACTAATTTGAATTGATATTCAAAAGAAGATTAAAGAATAAATTTAAAGAATTTATCTTTGATAAAATTAATGGGAACTTTTTCCAAAGTGTAAGAATATCTGAATAAAAGAATATTCTGAATTGGAATGAGGCGTATGTTGTGTTTGTGTAACACTTGTTTATTATATACGTGAGTTATTCAGAAAGACCGGGTTTATCCCATTCTGAATAACTGATACGACGATAAGTCGAAGGTGAAGACGGTGGTAGAAGACCGGAGGTCGTCAGATCATTCGGGTGATTACTGATGATCTTGATTGGGCTTTACACCCAAGAGGAGGGAATCAATTGGTGATCGTCCAGACGTACTTGGAGATCGATGGATATGCAAGGTACAAGGTGCCTCCGGTTTCGTTCAGACCCAGAACGAACTTGTAAATGGACTATGTGTCTGGCATTGGATTTTATTCTATGTGATTGATTTCTATTAAATATATATCTGTTTGGCGGCGGAGAATTTATTCTCTTGCTTAACGCCCTTCTCTGAGACATACGAGTTTAGAGGTTAAATATTGGTGGATATCAACCGCATGGAGTGAATTGCCTGTGTGGCATGCCTAAGTGGAAAATGATCAAGGCTTTTGTTGAAAAGCAAAGTCTTCTGGTCGATGATCAAAGCACAGCCTGTGTGGCATAGCTTTGTGTATGGCGTTTATTCGCGGGCTTCACACCCCGGTATGAACCAGAAACGGGGAGGATCCAGGGAGAACATGCATCTCTTTCTAGTTAGAGGTGGTGTCAGTGACCTACCAGCCCTGACATTTATATTATTTTCACCTGTGTGGTTGTTGGATTGCGAGGCGCCTCGGATATACCGGTGACTGTGTGGAGCCGATGGAGTCATTTGGCTCATTTACGCCCCATAGGGCGGGGAGACGTAGCGTTCAGGGTTTTATTTAATCCACATCGAGTGGACCAGCCCCGAGGCTCCTAGGTGCAGTTGCGGCTATAGCCTGAGACACGGACTAGGTTGTCTCGAATTCGGTGACGACTATCTTTTGCCTCGGTTCATAGATGGAAATCCAACTTCCAATATGTGACTTTATTGTTTTAATTGTAGAACTAGTATGGCGACATGATATATGGTACCCATGCCGTCTATGATTGATATTTATGATTGAAATTGTTTTGACACTATACACTAATAGTAATAAAAGATGAAATTTAGCGTATCAAGCATTCTTTGGCTATTATAAGGTAAAACCCTATCCTCCGGCTTGTGTTGCATGGTGTGATGGGACTGGGTCTTATAATAGCTTCATTGTTCTTTATTTAGCATTGCGCTGTTATTTTATGCACTCGTATTCTTGAGAGGAAACCCGTTCCGTGTTATACGGCGTGGTCCCTTGATTTACCTAACTTTAAAAATAAAGATTAATAACTGTTTTAGTTCTTACACCAGTAACATGACTGACCTGGAGTTTATTGTTTTAACCTAAACTCTGGGTGCCCTTATTTTGACACAAGCAGCTAGTAGTTTTGGTTTTGTAGATTTATATTCACAGGATCTTGATTTACAGCTGAAGCGATACTCGGAAAGCTCTGTATCTGTGTATTGCTTCCAGTTGTGTTTTGTATTATTTTCCGCTGCTATGTAATGTATTATAATCTCTGATATTTTATGATGTGTAATATTGATTCATACTCTGTATATTCTTGTATTCTGATGGAATTGTTGTAATAAACAATGAAATGTTCTTCTGTTTGAGTTCTGGTTTGTCGCGTTATCAAAACAATCAGGGGTTACGAACGGTCTTGGTCTGTTTAGCGATCGATTCAGATCGAGCGAAATTCTTGATCGTCACAGGTGGTATCAGAGCTTTGGTTTACAAAGCTCGGAGAACAAGACACGTTAGAACCAAATGAAAGAATTCATCAGAGATTGGATTAGTAATATCCAATGAGAATGACTCGTTAGAGATGGGATCAGTAGTATCCTAGAATGAGTGTGAAGAGTATATTTTTAAAATGAAAACGAATTTTGTTTTGGAAATTTAATTATTCAACGTATTTGAATATTTATTTGTGTTGAATTTGGACAATTCAGTATATAAAGATTTTGCGTATACGTCTGATCCGCGTGTATTCGAAGTTTTAATATACTGGATAGATATAAAATCATACTCTAGTGGCCCGAAGATGATTCAGATGATTGAGTGCTCGTCATCAGAATTTATGTTCGAGTGACGAAAGTGAGATTTCTATATATTTCCAATTGACTGGTGTGAGAATCAAAATTAGATAGGGCTTATTGTTGTGATTTGGCATCAAAAATCTGATTTTTGGATATGTATTAAAGTTATGTGATTGAAAAGATAATCAACCAATTGATTGCTGGTTGTGTTGTCTGATTATTGTTTGATTAATTAAATATTGAACCTTTAGCCAAATTGAACCAAATAGTGAATTGTATTGAAAATTTGTCGCATTTGCATACATATACATGTACTTACATTGAACAGGTTATAGCAAGGAGGCTAGAGTAGAAGAATAAAATTGTTTGCCTGACAAATAGGTACATGTTTACTAATCTCTTTGGGTTTGGATGATTTTATGAGCCGATTGGCTAGCCGCTTGGCTTTTTCTTTTTCTTTTGGATTGGTGAGGGCCATGGGAGGCTATTTGAAATATCCTGAAGCTCCTGGTGCAGGGGAGGTTATGGCGAAATTTTTCGAAAATTTAGGGTGTTAGCCAAAAAATTTAAAATTTTGAAAAGTTCTTAGAAACTGAAAAGTTGAAGAACTTAAGCCGTAATGAAAATAATGAAAATAATGAAAGTTGATTTGATTAGTTAAATAACTTTCAGCTTCGTTCCTTTTCGGGGACGAAAAGTTTTAAGTGGGGGAGATTGTAATAACCTGGAAATCTGAGCCAATTTAAAATTTTAATTTTGGTGATTTTAGTGAATTTTGAATATTTAAAATTATTTATTTTTAATAATAACGCTGAGAAATTTATTTTTAATAGAATTAGAACGTATATATTTATATAGATCGTCATTAGAATATAAATTTTTATTTATAATCATGTAAGGAATTGAAAATGGCGCGGTAGTTCGAAAATTCGATTTCAAATTTCAGTTGAATGTACAGGATTCAAAATAAACCGGATTTTGGTGAAATCAAAAATATTAGAATCTATTTGAGAATATATTTCCAACGAATCCGAAAAATAAAAATTTCATAGCGGGAATCAAAAGATATGTCCAGTTGAAAATTCAGAATAGTCGCTATAGAATTCTGGCCCTTAAAAATGGAAATTCTGCAAACCATCTCTGTTTTCGACGAAACCACTTTTGTTGGATCTGGGATGTCGAGTTATTGCTAGATTCCAAAATTCGTAATTTTTCAAATCAATATGTGAGCGTGGCGAAGTAAAACGTGTTTTAATAGTTTCGGTCAATTTCGATCGACCAGAAAATGGCCATTTTTCAAACGGTCTCAGAATTTGACGAAATTAGTTTTTTCAGGACCATATCGCCAATACGAAGCTAGAAAATATTTTTCAAGAATTTTTAGAGTCCATATGTGGCCCCGGTAAATTGAAATGCGCGTTCAAACTCAGTATATAGATTTATATTTTAATTTGAACGAAAACTGATCGAAACAGCCGAACTGGCTTACGATACATATCCCATTGTGTTCGGAATAGGGGTAATTAGTTGCAGGCGACAGTCGGTGGGTTCAATTTGCTGTTCGAATTTTAAAAGTAACATTATGGGATTAAATGATTAAATAATAATAATAAAAAGTCAACACCCTTTACTCTTTCCACCCCCTCCCCCGATACCGTTCATTACAGAAACCAAATAAAAAAAACCCTCGACCGATCTCAACACCGACCCACCCCCTTCCCACCCACCACGGCCGTCGCGTCGCCCCGGATTCGTCACCCCGTCGTCGGCTACACCCCGCCACCCTTACAGCTCCGTCGCCCTCCCTCTTTCCCTGTTCTGACGGAAAATCCCCCAATTCGATTTAGCTGCCGCCGCCGCCTCTATAGGGCCCACCACGACAAGCGAACCACCCCAGCACCCCACGCCACACCACCACCCCTCCCTCTCCGACTGTGGGTCCCCCACCAAGAGAAAATCCGATTTTTAATGTTTTTGGTTTACAATTAGTAGCCCCCTCCTCCTCCTGAGCAGCTGCCGTGAGTCCCCCTCCCTCTTAAGAACCCGGTAAGTTTTTTTATTCTCATTTGCATAAGAAAAATTTGATTTTTAGTCATAGAAAAATTCGATTTTTAGTTGCATAAAAAAATATGATCTTATCGTAGGAAGGAAATATTTTTAGCAAGTTGGAAATATGATTTTAACTAGTATACGTATAAGAATATTTTTAGAAAAGAAAGTTATGATTTTTTTATATGAGCAAAGCTATGATTTTTACTCAAGAAAAGATTCGATTTTTACATGTGTAGCGGATAAAAAATAGAATATTTATATAATAAGAAATATAAAAAATATGATTTTTATATATGTAGCGAACACGGACAACGAAAGTGGCAAAAGGCGAGAATGGCGAAGATTTTCTACATATGAAGAGTCGTAGCGTTTGGTTTCACAATTGGTGAGAACTCCTCACTTTTATTTTGTTTTCTAGTTAAAATATATACTAGGATGCAGACGGTGCTCAGTAGCACCCGACACCCGTCGTCCACAGACCATGGATGACTTGTTTGTATGATTGTTTGTGTTGTGAAATTTGACTGCTGATTGTGATGTGAAATAAAATATATATTCATGTGTTGAATAAAATATATATTCATGTGTTGAAATAAATTAATTATCGTTAAAAATATATTTTTTAATGTGAATAAATAAATATTCATTTACAAACCGGACGGATTGTTTATGTACACCTATTTAAAGGATATTGATTGGGACGATAGATTTTACACATCACCCAACTGCACAAATAAAAATTTGTGTTTATTAACGTACACTAATCCCAATTATTTAGTTGTATGTCAATCGATGGGTTGACAGACTGTGTAAGCGTTAATTATTTATATTTAATGCTTATGCAGTTGTGTGGTGCACTCTAGATGAAGGTTGATTATTTATCGTTGCTATTATATACATGTGTTGTATGGAATCCATATAATTAACATTATATGGTAATTGATTGGGCCTCATTCCAATTCAAAAAATAAGGAATATCATAAAACGAAAATTCATGTGTTGAATGAAAGAAAATTCATGTGTTGAATAGAATAAATAGTCATGTGTTGACGATACTCATGTGTTGAGAATATTCATGTGTTGAAACTTATCATGTGTTGAGTAAAATATTGTAACAATAAAATTCTCATCTTTATCAAATATGAAATTAGAAACTAATGGGAAATCAGTTAAGATGAATGGTTTCCTAGGTATTGATTTGATGTTGGTATCGGCCTTCGGGGTTAATATTTAGGGAATCGTTCTCTTACTAATTTACGGTTAGAGTCTGATTAAGAATTAAACGATATAAAATCATAATTTTATAAAATATATGAAATAACAAAATTGTCATGTGTTGAGAATATTCATGTGTTGAAAGAAATATAGATTCATATGTTGAATAGAGAAAATATTCATTTGTTGAATAGATTAACGAAGTTATTGAAATATATAAAGCCGTGTTGGTTAGATATGCGTCATTTTGACGTGAACGATATTTATGTTGATTCTATTTATTTTTATAATGAATATAGAAAAGGAAGTGATTTCAAAATATAACGTTTTGAAAATATTATCATTTATAGAATAATGATATGGAATATTCAATTTTGATTAGAAATTGAATATGAAGTTGAAATCGTTTTGAAAACGAATTTAAAACGATTTATAAAATATGTTTTAAAAGGAAATCGACGAAATATATAATATATATGTGACGGCCCGCCCCGCACCAACCGACATTTACTCCAAAGGTGCGCTGTACCCATGTCCTGTTAGCACGGAACGGGTCGTCAGAAGGGAAAAAGGAAGGAGGAAATAAACATACAAGGAACCTGTAGAATGTCTCACAGCGCACAGAATAAAATATAATAATAACACACTTGACATAAAACAGGAGAGACAGTGCATAAGCTGAAAATCAGAACTAAACATCATAGCAGCGGAAATTCAGAATACAGCTTATTACACTTTCAAACTGTCTCAAAACAAAACAAGA
This sequence comes from Allium sativum, assembly GCA_030737875.1. Lineage (NCBI taxonomy): Eukaryota > Viridiplantae > Streptophyta > Magnoliopsida > Asparagales > Amaryllidaceae > Allium > Allium sativum. The sequence continues at coordinate 372,577,621 of CM060924.1, read as the reverse complement.
TAAAGGAGGTACACTACTAATGCCCAAGTAGCGACCACCAACGACACAGGGAGAGTGTGTATATATAATACGTGGAAGCCTCCTGCCCGCCTCCGAGTCAGCTACTCGCACATCACCAGCTAACCTGTCTCTAGTCTGCTCGTGTGAGCACTCAGAGTAATAAGAGGAGACATAAAACTCTGGGTCAGACATAAAGCCTGGTATGAGCGATAAGCATCTAAAGTGAACAATAACAGGTAGACTAAAACATACCTGAACCTGGACCTGCAACCAAAGAGTTAGCACTACATACTGTACAACACTCTAAGGTATCATATCAAACAGTGTAAAGATACGGAGGTGGGGGAGGTGTGCATGTCATAATGATGGCAAACAATCAAGCATAGCATCCATCCTCGCATCTCTCACTCAGTGCGTAAAGCATACGATATTCACCGCTTCGATCACCCAACATACCTTGCTACGATCACTCTGCCCCATGAAGTCATAAATGGCTTCACTGCACTGATAACGTAGCAACTAATTCCTCGCTATGTCCACTTGCCCCATGGAGTTATTCACCCCATCTGCGCTGGCTCATAGCCTTACTATTCCTTACTATGTCCACTTGCCCCATGGAGTTATTCACCCCATCTGCGCTGGCTCATAGTCTTACTACGCATCACCTTGCCCCTCAGGTCATAATGACCCTACTGCACTGATAACGTAGTCTTGCTACCATCACTTTGCCCCTCAGGTCATAACGACCCTACTGCACTGATAAGTAACCCATCATTCCTTTTTAGTGGTGAATCGAAGTTATGAACGTCGACAACTCCTTAGCACACGTCCCGCAGCAAAGTCCAACCATGAAGTGAACTCATTGGTTCCCAACTGGTTCCGGGATCCTGAGCTCTAACTTCCATTTGGACTACCTTTGCATCTCGGGTTATTGGTCGTCACAATCGAATCGGATCGGATCAGCCTTCACATTCTTTGTCGGATCGGATCGGCCTCTGCGTTCGGATCGGATCGCGCCTCTTGCATTGGATCGGGTCGTGGTCCTCCAGCTCGTGGCTCCTCTTCCTGATTCGGATCGGCGTCACCACTTCTGATCGGATCGGGTTGCTTCATCCGGGTCGGGTCGTGTCTTCTGATCGGGTCGCTCCCTTCGGATCGTGGTGCCTCATCAAGTTGGATCGGATCGGATCGTAATGCTCATTGGCGATCCGGGTCGGAGTACTTCAGTTTGGCACGGCGCTGTATCGATTCGCTTCGTGGCCTTGCACAGACGGTTCGGTTCGGAGGAGGTGACTCGACTTGTGGGGATGCCCCCACGATCCCATAGGGCGATCCGATCGTCCCTCAACCCCCTATGCGATCCGAACCTCTGCACCTTGTCCAACGAGCTGTTTACGCCCCTCGACGGCGTTTTCGACCATTCCAACTATTCTAAACAGTCACAAAGCATTTCATACAGTCATAGCAACATGCATAACCAACCACAAACATCAAAACATCAATATGATAGGTAAAAATGGATCAAACATACCCAAAATCCCATTTTTCCCCTTAAGCATGTTTAGGTGAAACTGATGATAGGATTAGCAAATCTTACCCAAATTAACCCAAATTCATATCAGAGGTCTAAAACATCATTCCGAATTTTATAATCATTTTTCCAGAATTTTATCATGTTTAAATTCGCTAATTAACACTAATCACCCCTAATTAGCCATAATTAGTGCAAAACTAAGCAAATCACTCACCTTAGCCACAAAATAAACTAAGATCTGAAATGATTCTCTGATTTGATGCGAATTTCAATACCAAACAGCAGCTCCTTTGTTGATTTGGTGAAGATCCTTCTTGATTAGGGGTTGCTAAGCCAAATCCTTAACCTAAGGGTGATTTGGAGGTGATTTAGAGGTTGGAGGCCATTTTTAGGGATCCTTGGTGATAAGTGGAGGCTAGAAAACTGAAATGGAATGATTCTCCATCTCATTTCAGCCCTCCCATAACCCTAATCCCGAAATGGGTTATGGGCCTACTCACTAATCACCCGATTTGGCCCGGTTAAGCAGTTTTTCATCCTCCAAATCTTGTTTCAGCCATATCTCCCAAACGGTAAGTCCGTTTGGCTAATGTGACCACTCTACGGAAAGAGAAACCATCAAACGAATCAAATGGAAGTGGTTTCAGGTTAAAATTCCTTTCCAATCAAAAGTTATGGCCAAAACAGTACCAACTAGGGGCAAAATGGTCATTTAAAAATCGATAAAAATCATGGACATGAGAAATGACTCTAATAGATGTTTCCCAAAGTTACATGACCATACGACTTCACATGGGAAAGAAATAAATATTCTACGATCCTATGATGTGTAGAATACGGGTCATTACACTCTCCCCCCCTTAAGAAATTTCGCCCCCGAAATTCCCCAATCCAAATACACACAAAGATTCCCGCATGCCTATCAATCATAAAACAACAATCAACCATGCAAAACAAGCAAAATAAGTCTATCCTAGCATGCGGGATAACTAAATCGCAAAGTAAATCTTACCAGGCAAAGAGTTCTGGATAAGCCTTCCTAATGCTCTCCTCTGTCTCCCAAGTACAATCATTCTCGTTCTCGCCCCCACTGAACCTTGACTAGCTTCACCGCCTTCCTTCGAAGTTGCTTCGTATCATGCCCCACAATACGAATCGGCTTGCGGTTCCCAACCGCCTCAGGTTCTACTTCGAAGTCCTCTAACTGATCAGGTGAAATGGTCACATCTGAGTCGTGAACGAACTTCCTTAGTTGGGAAACATGAAATACATTATGAACTCCCGCCATCTTCTCTGGTAAGCCAACTCTATACGCCAAATTCCCGACTAATTCAAGAACAGGGAATGGCCCAACAAATCTTGGTGCCAACTTGCCTCTCCTGCCAAATCGAATCACGCTCTTCAACGGAGAGATCTTGACAAACACCAAGTCACCAACGGAGAATTTCAAGTCTCTTCTCCTCTTATCAGCATAACTCTTCTGCCTATCTTGGGCAGCTTTCATTCGTTGCTGAATGATCTTAATCTTATCGGAAGTTTCTCTCACCACATCTGGTCCAAGCACAAACTTCTCGCCAGTCTCTATCCAACATGATGGTGAGTTGCATGGTCTTCCGTACAAAGCTTCATATGGAGCCATACCGATACTGGATTGGTAGCTATTATTATATGCAAACTCTACTAGATGCAAATGGTCATCCCATGATCCACCAAAATCCAATATACACGCTCTCAAGAGATCTTCCAATATACGATTCACCCTCTCCGTCTGACCGTCGGTCTGAGGATGATATGCGGTACTGAGATGTAATCTTGACCCTAGAGCCTCTTGTAAGCTTTTCCAAAACCCACTAGTGAACAACGGGTCTCGGTCACTCACAATGCTTTTGGGTACTCCATGAAATCTCACTACCCACTTCATATACAATTCTGCCAACTTGGCTGCCGTCCTGGTCGATTTGACTGGTATAAATCTTGCGCTCTTAGTCAATCGATCCACAATTACCCAAATGCTATCATATCCCGATCTAGTCCTTGGTAAACCATCGATGAAATCCATCGAAACTTGCTCCCATTTCCATTCGGGAATTTCCAATGGTTGTAACAACCCACTAGGCTTCTTTTGCTCGGCTTTAACTAGCTGGCAATTCATGCATTTGGATATAAACTTCCCAACGTCTCTTTTCATCCCTTCCCAGTAGTAGGTTCGCTTCATGTCTCGATACATCTTATTACCACCGGGATGCATAGTCAGTTTCGAGTGATGACATTCTCGAAGCACTTCATCTCTCAAACCATTCACGTTGGGCACAACTAGTCTTCCATTTTTCCGAAGCCATCCATCTCGATCAAGTCCATACACACTCATCTCCTCATCGATACCCATCTCTAACTTGGAGATGATTTCTAGTAGATTAGGATCGTCCCTCTGGTTGGAACCAATCCGCTCTATCAAAGTAGGTCTGATCATCAAACTAGCTAGCATAACTGGATCCAATTCGCACTTTGGTCTGAAATCAAATCCCGCGATAAACTCCAGTTGCTTCCATTCAAGAAACATTGCCCCTAAACTGGCATGTCTCCTACTCAAGGCATCGGCTACCGCATTACCCTTCCCAGGTGTATACGCGATATCAAAATCATACGAAGCCAAGAACTCTAACCATCTCTGCTGACGGAGATTCAGATCTTTCTGAGAGAAGAGATACTTTAACGATTTGTGATCGGTAAACAACTCAAATCTTTCTCCCAAGAGATAGTGTCTCCACATCTTCAGCGCAAATACAATCGCTGCCAATTCCAAATCATGGGTAGGATACTTCTTCTCATGCGGCTTTAGCTGTCGACTAGCATAAGCTACAACCCTACCTCCTTGCATCAATACTGCACCTAGTCCGGTACCACAAGCATCTGTGTATACCGTCATCTCTTCATTCCCTTTAGGAATGACTAACACTGGCGCACGCGTCAACCTCTCCTTTAGACTCTTGAAGGCATCCTCACACACTCCGTCCCAGACGAAGGACTGATTCTTCTTAGTCAACTGAGTCAACGGTGCTGCTATCTTGGAGAAGTCCTGGATAAACTTACGATAATATCCGGCTAATCCCAAGAAACTTCTTACATCTGTAGCATTCTTGGGTGTAGGCCAATCCTGTACCGTAGCCACCTTCGCAGGGTCCACGGCAATACCACTCTCTGAAATAACATGACCCAAGAATCTTACTTCCCTTCTCCAAAAATGACACTTAGAGAATTTCACTTTCAATTGATGTTTCCTCAACACCTCCATCACTATCCTCAAGTGCCCCTTGTGTTCCTCCTCTGTCCTTGAATAAACAAGGATATCATCCACGAACACAAGAACAAACTTATTCAACTGATCTCTGAATACTCGATTCATAAGATCCACAAAGTAGGCTGGTGCATTGGTCAACCCAAACGGCATGACCAACCACTCATAAAATCCAGACGGCGTCCTAAATGCCGTTTTCGGAACACTCTCATCTGCTACTCGAAGCTGATGAAATCCTGTCGCGAGGTCCAACTGGGAGAACACTCTAGCTCCTTCCAGCTGATCAAACAAATCATCTACCCGCGGTAGAGGATACTTATTCTTCCTCGTTACCTTATTCAACTCGCGATAGTCCACACACAAACGAAGGGAACCATCTGCCTTAGTGGCAAACACAACTGGTGCTCCCCACTCGGAGACACTCCTTCTAATCAATCCCTTCCTCAAAAGATTGCTGACTTGCACCCCGAGCTCTCGCTGCTCCCTTGGTGCCATACGACGAAGTGGCATCACTATAGGTCTGGCATCTTTCACTAAATCAATACGGAACTCAATCTCTCGGTGTGGTGGAAGCCCGGTCACTTCCTCGAAGACGTCCGGATACTGGCCAACCACGGGCACATCTGACAACTCATCTTGCGGGATGTCGAGGGAATTTACAAAACTAGCCATAACCCCATCACTAGGTAGGCTATCAAACACTACCCTCCGCCCATCATCCGCCCTCACTGTCACCAAAAAGCCCTCACAGTCTACCACCACCCCGTATCTTTGGAGCCAATCGACTCCCAATATAATGCCATACCCAGTAAAGCCCAAAACAAAGCAATCACATACAAACATACATCCATGACTCGATAAGACCAAATTCCTGCAAATCATACTAAGGCTAGTCGAACCACCAATCGGGTTCGTCACTATCAATGGTCTATCGACTATCTCGGGTTCCAGTCCCAACCTATCTACCAGGTCACTAGATATGAAGGAACGGGAAGCCCCAGTATCAAACAAAACTCGAACTGGTACATCATAAATAGAAAGCATACCTTGAATAACAACATTCTTTCCTTTCTCCGCCGCAGTTGGGGCATTCGACGAAGAAGGAACAGCATCAAGAGCATATGCTTTCACAATCTGCTTCTCCTTAAGAGGTTGCGGACACTTATCCTTCTGATGTCCCACTTGACCACAGTTGTAGCACTTCCTTTCCGCTGGCTTGGCCCGACATTCCTTAGCATAATGACCTTTCTTTCCACAGCTGAAGCACTCAACATCCTTCTTGCTCTTTTTCTGGCCACCTTTAGATTGGTCCTGCTTCCTCTTATTCTGAGAATTATTCTTGCCTCCACCGCCTGCTTGCGGCTTTGGCCCTTCTGCAGATGCAGCCTCAGTCTTTGACTTAGGGTAAAGGCTCTCTGACCTCAAAGCTTTTCCCACGATCGATTCAAAAGTCTCATCGATGTGGTTAATAAGCCTCTCCCCCAAGTACCCATCCAGACCAGTAATGAACTTCTCATTCTTCTTTTCAGGGGTATCGATAAGAGACAGTCCATACTTCGACAAAGTGTCGAACTCAGCAATATAATCAGAAACTGCCCTGCCACCCTGCTTGAGTTCCAGGAACCTCTTGAACAACACCGACTTCTGGGCAGCTGGAATAAACTTCTCGCTAAAGCGAGCCTTGAACTGAACCCAAGTAACCTGGTCCTCTGGAGTAGCTGTTCTGATAGCATTCCACCAATTCATCGCTCGCCCTTGCAACTGACGAGACGCTAGCCTTCTCTTCATCGCATCCTCGAGACCCAAGTCATCAAAGATACGGTCACAGCTATCCATCCAATCTTGAACATCCGTGGCCGACTCCGTTCCGTGGAACGGCTTCCCACCAAGATTAGTGTAATCTTTGCACAACTTGGCGAAATCGACCCTAGGCGCCTGCACTACTGGGCCAACACCAACTCCGGGATTGGGAATTGCCCCTTGCACTTCTCTGAGCATGTCTCTCATGAGGTTAGTAAACATAGCCCTCATGTCAGCGGCATTCCCTTGGTTGGTCCCTCTACCAGCACCCCTCGTCTCTCGGCTCATCGCTAATCTGTAAAAAGGGAAACGATTAACGACCCCACAGTGGTGCTAGTGCAGTGCGACTTAATCTTTATACTACTAATAGTATATACATACATAGTTTTTGAAAACCAAAGTAATCACAAATACGCGCTCTCATATACGTAATATCTCTCCCTAGTGTCTTTCCCTAGGTTAACTACGCAACCTAGAGCTCTGATACCAAGTGTGACGGCCCGCCCCGCACCAACCGACATTTACTCCAAAGGTGCGCTGTACCCATGTCCAGTTAGCACGGAACGGGTCGTCAGAAGGGAAAAAGGAAGGAGGAAATAAACATACAAGGAACCTGTAGAATGTCTCACAGCGCACAGAATAAAATATAATAATAACACACTTGACATAAAACAGGAGAGACAGTGCATAAGCTGAAAATCAGAACTAAACATCATAGCAGCGGAAATTCAGAATACAGCTTATTACACTTTCAAACTGTCTCAAAACAAAACAAGATAAAGGAGGTACACTACTAATGCCCAAGTAGCGACCACCAACGACACAGGGAGAGTGTGTATATATAATACGTGGAAGCCTCCTGCCCGCCTCCGAGTCAGCTACTCGCACATCACCAGCTAACCTGTCTCTAGTCTGCTCGTGTGAGCACCCAGAGTAATAAGAGGAGACATAAAACTCTGGGTCAGACATAAAGCCTGGTATGAGCGATAAGCATCTAAAGTGAACAATAACAGGTAGACTAAAACATACCTGAACCTGGACCTGCAACCAAAGAGTTAGCACTACATACTGTACAACACTCTAAGGTATCATATCAAACAGTGTAAAGATACGGAGGTGGGGGAGGTGTGCATGTCATAATGATGGCAAACAATCAAGCATAGCATCCATCCTCGCATCTCTCACTCAGTGCGTAAAGCATACGATATTCACCGCTTCGATCACCCAACATACCTTGCTACGATCACTCTGCCCCATGAAGTCATAAATGGCTTCACTGCACTGATAACGTAGCCACTAATTCCTCGCTATGTCCACTTGCCCCATGGAGTTATTCACCCCATCTGCGCTGGCTCATAGCCTTACTATTCCTTACTATGTCCACTTGCCCCATGGAGTTATTCACCCCATCTGCGCTGGCTCATAGTCTTACTACGCATCACCTTGCCCCTCAGGTCATAATGACCCTACTGCACTGATAACGTAGTCTTGCTACCATCACTTTGCCCCTCAGGTCATAACGACCCTACTGCACTGATAAGTAGCCCATCATTCCTTTTTAGTGGTGAATCGAAGTTATGAACGTCGACAACTCCTTAGCACACGTCCCGCAGCAAAGTCCAACCATGAAGTGAACTCATTGGTTCCCAACTGGTTCCGGGATCCTGAGCTCTAACTTCCATTTGGACTACCTTTGCATCTCGGGTTATTGGTCGTCACAATCGAATCGGATCGGATCAGCCTTCACATTCTTTGTCGGATCGGATCGGCCTCTGCGTTCGGATCGGATCGCGCCTCTTGCATTGGATCGGGTCGTGGTCCTCCAGCTCGTGGCTCCTCTTCCTGATTCGGATCGGCGTCACCACTTCTGATCGGATCGGGTTGCTTCATCCGGGTCGGGTCGTGTCTTCTGATCGGGTCGCTCCCTTCGGATCGTGGTGCCTCATCAAGTTGGATCGGATCAGATCGTAATGCTCATTGGCGATCCGGGTCGGAGTACTTCAGTTTGGCACGGCGCTGTATCGATTCGCTTCGTGGCCTTGCACAGACGGTTCGGTTCGGAGGAGGTGACTCGACTTGTGGGGATGCCCCCACGATCCCATAGGGCGATCCGATCGTCCCTCAACCCCCTATGCGATCCGAACCTCTGCACCTTGTCCAGCGAGCTGTTTACGCCCCTCGACGGCGTTTTCGACCATTCCAACTATTCTAAACAGTCACAAAGCATTTCATACAGTCATAGCAACATGCATAACCAACCACAAACATCAAAACATCAATATGATAGGTAAAAATGGATCAAACATACCCAAAATCCCATTTTTCCCCTTAAGCATGTTTAGGTGAAACTGATGATAGGATTAGAAAATCTTACCCAAATTAACCCAAATTCATATCAGAGGTCTAAAACATCATTCCGAATTTTATAAACATTTTTCCAGAATTTTATCATGTTTAAATTCGCTAATTAAAACTAATCACCCCTAATTAGCCATAATTAGTGCAAAACTAAGCAAATCACTCACCTTAGCCACAAAATAAACTAAGATATGAAATGATTCTCTGATTTGATGCGAATTTCAATACCAAACAGCAGCTCCTTTGTTGATTTGGTGAAGATCCTTCTTGATTAGGGGTTGCTAAGCCAAATCCTTAACCTAAGGGTGATTTGGAGGTGATTTAGAGGTTGGAGGCCATTTTTAGGGATCCTTGGTGATAAGTGGAGGCTAGAAAACTGAAATGGAATGATTCTCCATCTCATTTCAGCCCTCCCATAACCCTAATCCCGAAATGGGTTATGGGCCTACTCACTAATCACCCGATTTGGCCCGGTTAAGCAGTTTTTCATCCTCCAAATCTTGTTTCAGCCATATCTCCCAAACGGTAAGTCCGTTTGGCTAATGTGACCACTCTACGGAAAGAGAAACCATCAAACGAATCAAATGGAAGTGGTTTCAGGTTAAAATTCCTTTCCAATCAAAAGTTATGGCCAAAACAGTACCAACTAGGGGCAAAATGGTCATTTAAAAATCGACAAAAATCATGGACATGAGAAATGACTCTAATAGATGTTTCCCAAAGTTACATGACCATACGACTTCACATGGGAAAGAAATAAATATTCTACGATCCTATGATGTGTAGAATACGGGTCATTACAATATATATATATATATTATATGGAATGGCCTAAATAGAACGCGCCGCGCAGCAGCAGTTCACGAATTTCGACCATTGACTTCGAATGAATATTTCGGGAGATCCGACCGTCGGATTCTCCTAAAACTGGAACCGTTGGGTTCGTATCGAAAAGAGCTTTCGAACGAATATTAGAAATTAGAAATCTAACGGTTGGATTTGGAATTATGTCCAAATCAAATTTGGAAAAGGTCGCTGTAAGTGCAGTTCGATGGCCATTGATGAAAATCGACTGTACGGGCCTTGATAAAATTATTAAAATTAGTAATAATTTGTGTAAAATCATAAGAAATGATTTGTGAATAATTGGGATGAAAAATTCCAAATTTGAAAAGATAAAAATAGATTTTTATCGAAATGAACTAGTTTTGAACTAGAATTATAATCTCATTTATTTTTAAAATAAATAAAGTGGATTTGAAATGGTTTTGAAAATAACCAGAATTTCCAATATATAAAGTGGAAATGGATTTGAATCGAAATTGTCTTTGGAATATTTCGATGTTGGATTTCGCGATTATAAAGATATTGTTGTTGAAATTTGAAAGATATATTTATATCGTTATTTCCAATACGATATTTGTTGGTCGTAGGATTTGATATTGAATATAAGCCGATATATTTTCTATTCAGAGCCTTGTATTTAATATCAAATGGGATTTTGGTTCGTCGTGAATGGTGTCTTCATTAACACTGTTCTTAAACCCGGTTGAGAAAAAGATTCAATCTTTTTATTTAGATTTAATGAAGGATACCAATTAAATGATATTTAATTGGAATTGAATTAGAATATGATTTTGGGTTTATAATGAACCGTGTTTTAAATGACATTGGTTCTTTAACCCAGTTAAAGACAGGATATGATTTCCCAAGTTAAATAATCGTTGATAGTGATTTTTGGGAAGATTAAAACTAAGTGGAGTTTTAATGAATCTTTAATTAGATTGAAATCATCGAGAATGGAGTATCATCATTTTTGCTCCAGGCGATAGTTAAATCTTTAATTAGATTTGAACGTGAAATGGTAATTGAATTTACCGATAACACCGTGGTGTTAGATATGAAGTATGACCAGTTTTACTTCATGGGATGAATAGGTTGGGATTGGGAAATAAAATAAATGATTACTTCGGTGTGGTTCGCAAATCCCGACTAATTTGAATTGATATTCAAAAGGAGATTAAAGAATAAATTTAAAGAATTTATCTTTGATAAAATTAATGGGAACTTTTTCCAAAGTGTAAGAATGTCTGAATAAAAGAATATTCTGAATTGGAATGAGGCGTATGTTGTGTTTGTGTAACACTTGTTTATTATATACGCGAGTTATTCGGAAAGACCGGGTTTATCCCATTCTGAATAACTGATATGACGATAAGTCGAAGGTGAAGACGGTGGTTGAAGACCGGAGGTCGTCACATCGTTCGGGTGATTTTTGATGATCATGATTGGGCTTTACACCCAAGAGGAGGGAATCAATTGGTGATCGTCCAAACGTACTTGGAGTTCGATGGATATGCGAGGTACAAGGTGCCTCCGGTTTCATTCAGACCCAGAAAGAACTTGTAAATGGACTGTGTATCTGACATTGGATTTTATTCTGTGCAATTTATTTCTATTAAATATATATCTGTTTGGCGGCGGAGAATTTATTCTCTTGCTTAACGCCCTTCTCTGAGACGTACAAGCTTAGTGGTTATATATTGGTGGATATCAATCACATGGAGTGAATTGCCTGTGTGGCATGCCTAAGTGGAAAATGATCAAGGCTTTTGTTGAAAAACAAAGTCTTGTGGTCGATGACCAAAGCACGGCCTGTATGGCATAGCTTTTTATATGGTGTTAATTCGCGGGCCTCACACCCCGGTATGAACCAGAAACGGGAGAGGATCCAGGGAGAACATGCGTCTCTTTCTAGTTAGAAGTGGTGTCAGTGACCTACCATCCCTGACATTTATATTATTTTCACATGTGTGGTTGTTGGATTGCAAGGCGCCTCGGATATATCGGTGGCTGTGTGGAGATGATGGAGTCATTTGGCTCATTTACGCCCCATAGGGCAGGGAGACGTAGTGTTCAGGGTATTATTTAATCCACATCGAGTGGACCAGCCCTGTGGCTCCTAGGTGTAGTTGCAGTTGTAGCCTGAGACATGAACTAGATTATCTCGAATTCGGTGAGGACTATCTTTTGCCTCGGTTCATAGATGGAAATCCAACTTCCAATACTTGACTTCACGGTTTTAATTGTAGAACTAGTATGGCGACATGATATATGGTACCCATGCCGTCTATGATTGATATTTATGATTAAAATTGTTTTGACACTATGCACTTATAGTAATAAAAGATGAAATTTAGCGTATCAAGCATTCTTTGGCTATTATAAGGTAAAACCCTATCCTCCGGCTTGTGTTGCATTGTGTGATGGGATCTAGGTTTTATAATAGCTTCATTGTTCTTTATTTAGCATTGCGCTGTTGTTTTATGCACTGGTATTCTTGGGAGGAAACCCGTTCCGTGTTATACGGCGTGGTCCCTTGATTTACCTAACTTTAAAAATAAAGATTAATAAATGTTTTAGTTCTCACACCAGTCACATGACTGACCTGGAGTTTATAGTTTTGGTTTTGCATATTTATATTCACAGGATCCTGATTTACAGCTGAAGCGATACTCGGAAAGCTCTGTATCCGTGTATTACTTCCAGTTGTGTATTGTATTATTTTCCACTGCTATGCAATGTATTGTAATCTCTGATATTTTATGATGTGTAATATTGATTCATACTCTGTATATTCTTGTATTCTGATGGAATTTTTGTAATAAACAATGAAATGTTCTTCTGTTTGAGTTCTGGTTTGTCGCATTCTCAAAACCATCAGGCGTTTCGAACGGTCTTGGTCGGTTTAGCGATCGATTCGGATCGAGCGTAATTCTTGATCGTCACACTTAACCTGGAGGAATAGGTATTACAACACCTGAGAAGCATAACAGGAACCTTAACAGCAGAACAAGATTTCACCTCAGCAACCGAAGAGGACTTCACTGCATGAGCAGCGGAACAGGACTTCAAATTTAAGCATATGAAGATTATTTTAAGATATATATACACACACACACACACACATATATATATATATATATGTGTGTGTGTGTGTGTGTATTAGTTCTTGTAATTAAATATTTAGTGTATTTGATACATTATGCAATTCTTAATTGAATCTATCCAAATTAAATAAAATATTGATTTTATTTTAAAGAAAATTTTGATAAGATCTAAATACATTTAGGCTTCATAGGCCCAACTAAAGATCTAAAATGGCTAAAAAAATTGAAATTCATTCATTTCTTCCACTGCGGGCTGTCCCAATTCCTTTATAGGTTTTATAACGATCTAGGCTGATAAAGTTTCGCACTAGTTAGAACCTCCATTCTTTAGCTATATATCGACAATATCGTTCACTAACGTTTATTACAGGAAAAAAAAGAAGAATACAACTTACATACAAGGAGATTCAACAACACGATATATTGGTATATTATTATCATAATCAAGTCTTTATTTAGTTAGTTTTAAATGTTAAAATCTCTACTATAATATATATAACGTTTTTAAATATCAAAGGCTGAAGCATATATACAAAAAACATGTGCATCGGCAGGCTGATTGTTTGGTGTTCAAACTTTTTTAGTTTGAACATTCATCTGATTGAATACATGATTCAGTCGGTTGAATGACAAGTTTTGTGCATATGCAGACTAATTTCAAATTATAGTCGTTTTTTAGCCAGTTGATTTGTAAATTCATTCGACTAAACTGAAGGGTTGCGACTTTTTAAAGAGTAATAACTCTTTAATCTAAGAGTTATGACCATATCTTTTAACCAAATCTTTTCACGAATAACTGCAACATTATATTTAATCTAGTAGGCTTTAGAATCATTTGTTTAAATTACCAAACTTTCCTGATCTTAATATTCCTTGATTCTGATATATTTCTATACAATTACATAAGTTTGTTTGATTGTATATTTGTTCTTAATAACACAAAAAAGTCATTACTCGGTACATCCTTCCTATAATCTCCTCCTTTGTGTGTGTGTATGTGTATTTAAGCATATGAAGAATCAAGAAGAAAAGTGATTTATAATCATAGAATATTGAAAATTTAGAGCATAAATGAATATCATATAGAAATATTTTAGAATCAAAGAATATTAAGGTCAGGAAAGTTCGGTAATTGAAACAAATGATTCTAAAGCCTATTTATATTAAATATAAGGTTGCAATTATTCGTGTAAAGATTTGATTAAAAGATATGGTCATAACTCTTGGATTAAAGAGTTACGACTCTTTAAAAAGCTGCAAACCTTCAGTTTAGCCGACTGAATTTACAATTCAATTGGCTAAAAAATGGCTATGATTTGAAATTAGTGTGCATATGCACAAAACGTGTCATTCAACTAACTGAATCAAGTATTCAGCTAGCAGAATGTTCAAACTATTTTTTTAACATCCAGCAATCAGTTGGTTAATGCACATGTTTTCTGTGTATATGTGCTTCATCCTTTGACATTTAAAAACTTTATATGTATATTATAGGAGAGATTTTAACATTTAAAACTAACTAAATAAAGACTCGATTACGATAATAATATACCAATATATCGTGTTGTTGAATCTCCTTGTATGTAAGTTGTATTCTTGTCCTTTTTCCCTGTAATAGACGTTAGTGAATGATATTTTCGATATATAGTTGTCATAGTCAAAATATAGTTAAAGAATGGAGGTTCTAACAAGAGCGCAGTTTTATCAGCCTAAACAGTTATAGAACCTGTGAAGGAACTGGGATAGCCCCCAACGGAAGAAATGAGTGAATTTTAAATTTTTAGTTATTTTAGATCTTCAATTGGCCCTATAAGCCTAAATGTGTTTAGATCTTATCTAAATTTTCTTTGAAATAAAATCAATATTTTATTTAATTTGGATAAATTCAATTAAAAATAGCATAGCATATCAAATACACTAAACATCTAATTACAAGAACTAACACACACACACACATACATACATACATACATACATATATATATATATATTAGGAAAAAAGTCTTACAGTTCTTTCCCTAAAGAAGTAATTAACTTAGTACATAATTTACACTAAATGGACAAAGAAACCTGTTATTTTCTCTCTCTAATTTGCATTGATTGACTCATTAATACTATTAATCAGACTTATTTATGGCATAAATTAATACTGTATTAGCATGTGGGTAAGTGTAATCAGAATGGATATTGTAACACCCCGAATTTTTGAATAATCGAATTAACTAAATTCAAGAATAATTAATCTCAGATGTGAGAATTAAGGGGAACGGGTTGCGCCATCGTGTTCGTCTCAGAATTCTGGTTGAGATAGAGTCCTAGTTTATGTAAAACGGATACCGGATGAAGGAGATATGGACGAACGAAGTTAGACGGAAAACCAGAAGAAGAAGAGAGAAAAAAAATTTATTTGCACTGGCGCACTTGGGAAGTGCGCCAGTACAAAAAAACACTGGCGCACTTCCCAAGTGCGCCCAGGCCGAGAGAAAACCTGCACAGCTTTCTGGTGCAGTCTGATCTATGTTGTGACTCATTGTTGAGTCCTTTCTGACTCCTTGCTGAGTCATTAGGGCTGAGGTGTCACCCTATCCCGATTGAATGGTTTTGATTAACCCTTAGATCAGCCGACGGCTATAATTAAATTAAAATTCTATATAAACATGGGTAGACTCAAACCCTAAATCAAAATAAAAACTGAAACTATGGTCGTCATGCTGTCATCTTGTAACCTGGAGTAGCCACCACCAACTAAAGGGAAATCAAAGCTAATCAATTCAGTTCTATTCAACATTAATCTAAACAATAACGAATCTACTACAAAGGCGAGCTTAATCAATTTCAGAACTCAGATTTCAGAACGCAAGACCTTCTTTTTGTGAGTTCGATTTCTTTGATAAGATAATTAGTAATTTAATTGGATTAAGCCATGATGTGGATTATATGGTTATTTTGTGAATTATTAACAGCATGTTATTATCTATGTTATAAGTTCTATGATGTTATCATCTATGTTGTAAAGTTGTGATGTTATCATCTATGTTGTAATTCTATGATTGGCTTATGTATAATCAATTCATAATGTTGTTTCATATGCTAGTTTGGCTATGTTGTTGGAACCAATTCATATGATAAATCATATTGATGTATGCAAGTTCAGAGGTTAATTTATATATGAATCATATGCAAGTTAATGAAATTATGTACAACCTTACATGTTTCATGACATCTATTTTAGATCTAAAGTTAGGCTATGACATGTGTGAGTTATATGCTAAATTTTACATGCTAGTTTATATGTTTAGATGTAAGTTTACATCATCGTTATGTTGCATAAACCACATATGCAAGTTTATATAAATATATGTGTTTGGGGTATGAATCATGTTATGTAAGTTTGTAGTTGTTGCATATGCAAGT
This sequence comes from Allium sativum, assembly GCA_030737875.1. Lineage (NCBI taxonomy): Eukaryota > Viridiplantae > Streptophyta > Magnoliopsida > Asparagales > Amaryllidaceae > Allium > Allium sativum. The sequence continues at coordinate 372,561,270 of CM060924.1, read as the reverse complement.
TTACACCTTTAGATGTAGATCTATGACATACATGATTTATGCAAGTTTATGACTATTGCCTAAACAAGTTCACACATTTAGATTTGGATCTATGACATATGTAGTTTTATGCAAGTTGTGACTTTGGCCTATGCAAGTTTTAGATGTAGAACATCATTCACACATGCAAGTTCACCCCTATGTTTATATCTAGTTTTATCTATATGAATGTTGTGATGTTTTCTCTTTATTTCATGAGTTAGACTATTCGAGTCTAATGTATATTTTACGTTAAACGAACGAACGTACAACGTAGGGTAAAGGGGATAATATTAAAAGATTTAATATTGAGAATTGGCTTAAATGCCCTAAATGGCATAAAATAAATTTGTGATGAAATTGGTATGATTTTGCATACCATAAATAGATGGGCATAATTGAGTCAATTATGGCCATAGTTAAATTTGGAATTGATTGATAATTTGAATAGGGAAATTAATTCAAATTGGGGGATAATTAATTTTGTGTAATTAATCGTCTAAGACATGAGGTTAGGCTCTTTTGTGGTGTAAGACTACCCGGACCCGCCCGACAAATCCAGCTGCCACAAATGCCAGTCTAATGTGGGAGGTCATAGGCATAAATTAAATGTGTAACAATTGTAAAGACACGAGGTTAGGCTCATTTGTGGTGTAAGACTGCCCGGACCCGCCTGGCAAATCCAGCTGCCATAAATGCCAGTCTAATGTGGGAGGTCTTTATAAGGTTACGGTCTTAATGAATTAAGAAACACTTAACCAAATAAACATGTAGTGGGACATGAGGGGTTAAGTTGGTGCCCTAGGTGGCATGTGAAATTAAATGGGTGCCTTGGGTGGCATGTGAAATACGATTAGGTGTATTAATAATTAATTAATGCTGATTAAAGGCAAATATGGACGAAAAACAGAAGTTTGGTTAAGTGAGTGATTCTCTGAGTAACGATCTGATGTTGATCTCGGTCTTCGGGGTTGGTACTTAGGGAGTTATTCTCTTAACCAATGTATCTGTGGACTAAGAAGTACCTAATCATAAACTAAGTGGAAGGGTTAAGACCAGCTTAACCAATAAATTGATAAGTGGGTAGGGTTAAGACCAGCTTAACCAATAAAATGATAAGTGGGTAGGGTTAAGACCAGCTTAACCAATAAAATGATAAGTGGGTAGGGTTAAGACCAGCTTAACCAATAATTTGATAAGTGGGTAGGGTTAAGACAAACTTAACCAATAATATACATTGATCCGGTAGGGTTAAGACAAACTTAACCAATAGTTTGATAAGTGGATAGGGTTAAGACAATCTTAACCAATAACACATGTTGATTTGTTGAGTAAGTAACATGGGGGACATGTGGGATATAATTATAAACACTTAACCAAGTTGAAACATGTAAGAAGACATGAATAAGAGGGGCTAAGTGAGAAATTCTAGTGGGGATCAAGCATAGGGGGAAAGCTTGTGTGGGGACCCTTTTCAAACCAGTAACCCATTTAGTATCTTTGTGGGCTCGACCCAAGTCGAGGACGGGACACGCGTGTTGGATTTGATTGTAAGAGGTCAAAACGGGTCAGCGGTGGCAACGCAAGTCCAACGGGTTCATATGTGTGTGTGGGCCCAGGCTGGTAGGTAAAACGTTGTTGCATCGTGTAGATATAAGCCGTGCATTTTTGGTTGTTTCGGGTTGCCACTTTGGGGAGTGATACACCCCACTGTGGGGCCAGCACGGGTATCTACGAGTTAGGGAGCCGATCGAATGGGGAGGGTAGTGGGTACACCTAGTGGAGATAGGAGCAGACGACACCTAAGAAGACAGCTAGGAGTATAACTACCATATTATGAATAAATATTAGAATGGGGAGGGTAGTGGGTACACCTAGTGAGATAGGAGCAGACGGCACCTATGAAGGCAGCGAGGAGTATAACTACCATATTATGAATAAATATTAAAATGGGAAGGGTAGTGGGTACACTTTGTGGAGATAGGGGCATACGACACCTATGAAGGCAGCTAGGGGTACACGAACTTCCATTGTCATTATTAAGTTCTGTAGGCGGGATTAACCTTTAGGGTGACTAGTGGTGGTGCAGTATAGTAATTATCCTATAGTGATTAAGAGCGCCTTTAACGATATTATTTCCTTGTTTGTTCTGTCATACCCAATTGTTCACAGTCATTTCCTTATTTTCCAGCTTATGCCTTAGTCTAGTTACTTTGATAATTATATTGTTAAATTTATCGCACTCTCCAGACTTTATGTCTGACCCCCTTTTCTTTCCACCTCTTTTCTTCCTTTCCCCACCTCAGGTTTGCAAGGAGGGAATACTACAGCTTAGTGCCGATTTCTTACAGTTGCTAGGAGAGAGAAGATGTATCGCTTTGGACTCTCTCATCTTTATGGCTTTGCTTATGCTCAGTGGGGATTTATGCATTTATATTATTTAAGTACTTGCTTCTTTATGTACTTTGAAGTTTTTGGAAAAGACTATTGATCCTGTTGTAATGGTTTTGGAGACAACTTATGTATACTCGTTTTGAGTCATGAAGCAATAAAATAAGTTTTAACTTCCGCTGTCTTTATTTATTCTTGTAATTTATTTGTTCTATACAACAACAATGCTTCTTGGACATTGATGTATTCCCTTTGGGAGTGACATTAATGGACATGGGGTGTTACATGTGGTATCAGAGCTAAGGTTACAAGAACAAATAAAAAGTTTTGAAAGGTGTTTTCAAAAGTATTATTTTCCTAAAAAGTATTTTCAAAAACTTGTTTTAAAGAAGCTATTTTCAAGGAAAGTTTACTTAAAAGAGCATAATCCCCGCAAGCCATACATCTCCCTTTCGCTTCCCTTGTTTTGAATCTCTTCCTCCGCGTATAGATGCTTTTTCCTAAGATATATGAGGACTTCCATACGATGGGCGGAAAAACCGCTACATGGGACTTAGACGTTTGTCGAGGCTAGAAGTTGGCTCAAGAAAGTGGAGGACTTGTCGGTATCTTTGAGATAGACAAAGGGAGGAAGGTTCGACTAGCTGTTTGGTTGATGAAGGACAAAGTTTCTTGTAGGTAGGAGATCACGAATAGAGAACGTATAGTGGAGGCATGGATAGGGCACAGGTAAGAAAGTAGAACCTAAGAAGGGTGAAAAGAATAATAAACCCCGTGACAAGAGGAAATGTCTTTATGGTGGAACACCAGGCCATCTGAGCAAGGACTGTAGGAAGAAAAAGAAGACTGGTTGTTTCCACTGTCGTGAGGCAGGACACCTAATCAAAGATTAAAGACTTCCGAGGAAAAGGGCAGAGGACAGGGTCTACTTCTGGAGGGCAGGTTTAGGATCTCATGGCACCAGGACAGGAGAGAGGTAGAAACATATCCGTTGAGAGTTTAGTTTTTCTGTTTGATCATCCTGTTCGTACTTTGTTTGACTCTGGCATACCACACTCGTTTGTATCTGCTTCGCTAGTTGAAACACTGCACCTAAATACTAGTTTAGTTTCGGATCCCATAGTAGTCTCAAATCCTATTGGTGGTTCGGCTCATCTTTCCATGATTTGTCGGGATTTGAGAGTGTCTATCTTGGGCATTGGGTTTGAATGCAACGCCTTTGTTCATGGCTTCATGGACTACGGCTTGATCCTAGGTATGGATTGGCTAACTAGATACAGTGCCATTCTAGATTGTGAGAGAAGGGTAGTTAGATTTTTGACTTGTTGTGGAAAGACCCTTGATATTTCATGTGACCCTAGAGGTCCAGTAATGCTCAGTTACCTAGAATCACTTGACTCATCCAATGATGATTTACATTCTGTTCGTATAGTCCATGAATATGTTGATGTCTTCGATGAGGTGAGGGGTCTACCCCCAAAACATGAGATAGACTTTCGTATTTATCTTATAGACAATGTAGAACCAGTATCTCTGCCAGTACACCACACGGCTCCTCGTGAGAGGAGGGAGCTCAATAAGCAAGTAGGGGAGTTGCTTGAGAAGGGGTTCATAAGACGTAGTATATCGGAGTGGGGTGCTCAATTGTTTGGTTGCTTTGCTAGTATCATCTCACGTAGATTGTCCGAATTCAGAGGAGATATTCCTTGGGTGCTTGTCTGATATTGGTTTAGGCCTTTGGGGCTTGTGCTTGGGGAATGTCGAGTTCGACTAGGATGGTTTGTGTGAGATAAATAGCTGTGGCGATTTTCATGATATCTTGGTTTTCTCGAGAAGTGATGTGCAGCCGTGACATGATAAGACTATTCGATGGTATGGGCTGCCCTAAGTTAGATTCAACAGGGTTATGAGATGACTCAAGTGGGATGTGAAGTAATGGATTGTTTAGGACCCTATGTTGATGCCATTTTTTGGAGGAAGAAGGCAGGATTCTTAAGACACGTGGTCTCTAAGGAGGGGATAGCTGTGGATCCCACGAAGGTGGCGGCAATCCAAGAATTGAAGGTTCCAAGAAAAGCAACGGAAGTAAGAAGTCTTCTAGGAGAGGATTGGACTGATGCGTATAGAGTAGAGTTGCCTGAGAGACTTAGTGGTGTACACGACGTATTCCATGTATCACATTTGAGGAAGTTCTTGCACGAGACCGCAGAAGTGGTAGAGCCGAGCTCGCTTAGAGAGGTGGAGATAGAGCATGATGCGATGATTCGACGAGCTCCTACATGCATTCTTGGGTCGGAGATTGAGAAGTTGAGGAATCGAGAAGTCAAGCTAGTCAAAGTGCAATGGGGAGATGATGAGAACGACGCTACTTGGGAGACGGAAGAGAAGATGCATTCACATTACCCTTTTCTTTTCGAGGGTAAGTCTTTTAATTTCTCCTTTATCGCCTAGCTTATACTATATTTAGTATGTCCTCTCGCTAGTATCTTTGACCTTTAGATAGGGTAGTCCTATGGTTGAAACATGTGTTTGAGACATGTTATGTATGATGGATGGATGTGGATGCAAGTGTTTGCTAGTGGTTGCTCGTGGATGTATATACACACACTTTAGGCACTAGATCGGCTCAGTCACTTTCATAATGCATATTGCATATAAATGGATGTATTTAGTAAAATGAATGTGCATTGAATGTGTGTTATCATATGGATGCTTCATTTTGATGAATGGTTGTGCACACATGAAGAAATAATGTGTATCGATAAGATTCTTTCGCATACATAATGGACGCATGACACTATCATGGTTTGCATTAAGGAGGTCAACTGAATCAGTAGACCGCCTGGTTTTGCATTAGATAAGGAACATATACACACACTATGCATATGTACATGAAAAGCGTTAGAAATCTTTTAAGGACCATGGTTGCTAGCGGTTGATGGTTGAGTAGATGGATGATTGGATGGTAGGATACGTTCTTCTTGACTTAGAGATTTCGAGGACGAAATCATTTAAGTAGGGGAGAATGTAACACCCCGGATTTTTGAATAATCGAATTAACTAAATTCAAGAATAATTAATCTCAGACGTGAGAATTAAGGGGAACGGGTTGCGCCATCGTGTTCGTCTCGGAATTCTGGTTGAGATAGAGTCTGAGTTTACGTAAAACGGATACCGGATGAAGGAGATATGGACGAACGAATTTAGACGGAAAACCAGAAGAAGAAGAGAGAAAAAAATTATTTGCACTGGCGCACTTGGGAAGTGCGCCAGTACAAAAATACACTGGTGCACTTCCCAAGTGCGCCCAGGCCGAGAGAAAACCTGCACAGCTTTCTGGTGCAGTCTGATCCAGGTTGTGACTCATTGCTGAGTCCTTTCTGACTCCTTGCTGAGTCATTAGGGCTGAGGTGTCACCCTATCCCGACTGAATGGTTTTGATTAACCCTAAGATCAACCGACGGCTATAATTAAATTAAAATTCTATATAAACATGGGTAGACTCAAACCCTAAATCAAAATAAAAATTGAAACTATGGCCGTCATGCTGTCATCTTGTAACCTAGAGTAGCCGCCACCAACTAAAAGGAAATCAAAGCTAATCAATTCAGTTTTATTCAACATTAATCTAAACAATAACGAATCTACTACAAAGGCGAGCTTAATCAATTTCAGAATTCAGATTTCAGAGTGCAAGACCTTCTTTTTGTGAGTTCGATTTCTTTAATAAGATAATTAGTAATTTAATTGGATTAAGCCATGATGTGGATTATATGGTTATGTTGTGAATTATTGACCGCATGTTATTATCTATGTTATAAGTTCTATGATGTTATCATCTATGTTGTAAAGTTGTGATGTTATCATCTATGTTGTAATTCTATGATTGGCTTATGTATAATCAATTCATAATGTTGTTTCATATGCTAGTTTGGCTATGTTGTTGGAACCAATTCATATGATAAATCATATGTATGTATGCAAGTTTATAGGTTAATTTAGATACGAATCATATGCAAGTTAATGAAATTATGTACAACCTTACATGTTCCATGACATATATTTTAGATCTAAAGTTAGGCTATGACATGTGTGAGTTATATGCTAAATTTTACGTGCTAGTTTATATGTTTAGATGTAAGTTTACACCATAGTTATGTTTCATAAACCACATATGCATGTTTATATAAATATATGTGTTTGGGGTATGAATCATGTTATGTAAGTTTGTGGTTGTTGCCTATGCAAGTTTAGTGGTTGTTGCCTATGCAAGTTTACACCTTTAGATGTAGATCTATGACATACATGATTTATGCAAGTTTATGACTATTGCCTAAACAAGTTCACACCTTTAGATTTGGATCTATGATATATGTAGTTTTATGCAAGTTGGGACTTTGGCCTATGCAAGTTTTAGATGTAGAACATCATTCACATATGCAAGTTCACCCCTATGTTTAGATCTAGTTTTATCTATATGAATGTTGTGATGTTTTCACTTTATTTCATGAGTTAGACTATTCGAGTCTAACTTATATTTTACGTTAAACGAATGAACGTACAACGTGGGGTAATGGGGATAGTATTAAAAGATTTAATATTGAGAATTGGCATAAATGCCTTAAATGGCATAAAATAAATTTGTGATGAAATTGGTATGATTTTGCATACCATAAATAGATGGGCATAATTGAGTCAATTATGTCCATAGTTAAATTTGGAATTGGTTGATAATTTGAATAGGGAAATTAATTCAAATCGGGGGATAATTAATTTTGTGTAATTAATCGTCTAAGACACGAGGTTAGGCTCTTTTGTGGTGTAAGACTACCCGGACTCGCCCGGAAAATCCAGCTTCCAAAAATGCTAGTCTAATGTGGGTGGTCTTAGGCATAAATTAAATGCGTAACAATTGTAAAGACACGAGGTTAGGCTCGTTTGTGGTGTAAGACTGCCCAGACCCGCCCGGCAAATCCAGCTGCCATAAATGCCAGTCTAATGTGGGAGGTCTTTATAAGGTTACGGTCTTAATGAATTAAGAAACACTTAACCAGATAAACATGTAGTGGGACATGAGGGGTTAAGTGGGTGCCTTGGGTGGCATGTGGAATTAAATGGGTGCCTTGGGTGGCATGTGAAATACGATTAGGTGTCTCAATAATTAATTAATGCTGATTAAAGATAAATATGGATGACAAACAGAAGTTTGGTTGAGTGAGAGATTCTCTGAGTAACGATCTGATGTCGATCTCGGTCTTCGGGGTTGGTACTTAGGGAGTTATTCTCTTAACCAATGTATCTGTGGACTAAGAAGTACCTAATCATAAACTAAGTGGAAGGGTTAAGACCACCTTAACCAATAAATTGATAAGTGGGTAGGGTTAAGACCAGCTTAACCAATAAAATGATAAGTGGGTAGGGTTAAGACCAGCTTAACCAATAAAATGATAAGTGGGTAGGGTTAAGACCAGCTTAACCAATAATTTGATAAGTGGGTAGGGTTAAGACAAACTTAACCAATAATATACATTGATCTGGTAGGGTTAAGACAAACTTAACCAATAGTTTGATAAGTGGATAGGGTTAAGACAAGCTTAACCAATAACACATGTTGATTTGTTGAGTAAGTAACATGGGTGACAGGTGGGATATAATTCTAAACACTTAACCAAGTTGAAACATGTAAGAAGACATGAATAAGAGGGGTTAAGTGGGAAATTCTAGTGGGGACCAAACATAGGGGGAATGCTTGTGTGGGGACCCTTTTCAAACCAGTAACCCATTTAGTATCTTTGTGGGCTCGACCCAAGTCGAGGACGGGACACGCGTATTGGATTTGATTGTAAGAGGTCAAAACGGGTCAACGTTGGCAACGCAAGTCCAACGGGTTCATATGCGTGTGTGGGCCCAGGCTGGTAGGTAAAACGTTGTTGCATCGTGTAGATATAAGCCGTGCATTTTTGGTTGTTTCGGGTTGCCACTTTGGGGAGTGATACACCCCACTGTGGGGCCAGCACGGGTATCTACGAGTTAGGGAGCCGATCGAATGGGGAGGGTAGTGGGTACACCTAGTGGAGATAGGAGCAGACGACACCTAAGAAGACAGCTAGGAGTATAACTACCATATTATGAATAAATATTAGAATGGGGAGGGTAGTGGGTACACCTAGTGGAGATAGGAGCAGACGGCACCTATGAAGACAGCGAGGAGTATAACTACCATATTATGAATAAATATTAGAATGGGGAGGGTAGTGGGTACACCTAGTGGAGATAGGGGCAGATGGCACCTATGGAGGCAGCTAGGGGTACACGAACTGCCATTGTCATTATTAAGTTCTGTAGGCGGGATTAACCTTTAGGGTAACTAGTGGTGGTGCAGTATAGTATTTATCCTATAGTGATTAGGAGCGCCTTTAACGATATCTTGGTTCATCTTATTTCCTTGTTTGTTCTGTCATACCCAATTGTTCACAGTCATTTCCTTATTTTCCAGCTTATGCCTTAGTCTAGTTACTTTGATAATTATATTGTTAAAGTTATCTCACTAGCCAGACTTCATGTCTGACCCCCTTTTCTTCCTTTCCCCCCTCCCCCCTCAGGTTTGCAAGGAGGGAATACTACAGCTTAGTGTCGATTTCTTACAGTTGCTAGGAGAAAGAAGAAGTATCGCTTTGGACTCTCTCATCTTTATGGCTTTGCTTATGCCCAGTGGGGATTTATGCATTTATGTTATTTAAGTACTTGCTTCTTTATGTACTTTGAAGTTTTTGGAAAAGACTATTGATCCTGTTGTAATGGTTTTGGAGACAACTTACGTAAACTCGTTTTGAGTCATGAAGCAATAAAATAAGCTTTAACTTCCGTTGTGTTTATTTATTCTTGTAATTTATTTGTTCTATACAACAATAACGCTTCATGGACATTGATGTATTCCATTTGGGAGTGACATTAATGGACATGGGGTGTTACAGATATCACATAGAAAAAGGAAATAAATAAAGGGCAGCATGTAGATTGATATAATGGGAAACTTGAATGAATCTTAATTTATGTTATTATAATGGTCGTATTAAATACAACCATTCATGTGAATATATAACTAGTGCTGAGATATGAAAAAAAATTAATGTATAGCAAATATTTTCATTCCTTAATTGCGTGACATAATGGTTAATAGTATGTGTTAGCCTGTTTTGTGGCCAGGCTATGCAAAGCTTAGGAATTGAACATTGAGCATGCTTAATGATGAAAAACATGGTCAATCAAGAAGAGATCCATGGGATCAAGTACAAGAAGATAGGTCAAATCGACCACTTACCTTGCTTTCACCAAAACACCAAGAAGACGGATCAGATCGGAGTGAACAGACGGGTCGGGTCCAGATTGATCAACATCTGTTCGGTTCGGTGCTCCTCCACCGATCCGATCCAATAGCTGCAGCCATAAAACAGTTACATACCACATTCCTACAAATTCGGAGTAGTTACAACCCACCTACCCGCGACTCCTTTGTGCAGCACTCATCATAATGCATCCATTTCCGAGATTTGTGGGATGGGCCCCACGTGGCATCCAACCTGACTGCATTCTCAGCCTATAAATACACCATAATACACCATTTTAAGGGATCTTTTGGCCATTTATCTACTCTAACTCCATCACCAAACGAGATCTCTTTGCTTTATTCAGATTATTCTCTAAGTCCTACAGTATATTTCAACGAAACTGGAGAGATTATTGGTTGTACTAGTGAGATTGAGTGGCAATTATCATTGTGTTTAATTCTTTAATCAAAGAAGTATAAAGTGGACATAGGCTTGTTGACGCCGAATCACTATAAATCTCATGTTCTTGCTACTTTTTGTTTCATTGTTCCTAGAATTATTAGTTAATTGGGTGTTAGAATCACTTTTTGGTCTAACATTTTGGTGCTTGCACTGAGAAATTTTGAAATCTCAGCATTCCGGACTATCGTTCTACTGTTTGGATTCTCAAGTTCGAAGAAGTTAGTCTGCATTTCCACTGTTTTGGAAATTTCACTGGTCTCAAAAGACTCAAATTTCATGGCTCCAGTAAAAGGAAAGGGACCACAAACTTCTCTGGAAAATGATGCAAATGAAGATCAACAGGCGATTGTAGTCACTAGGTCGCGAGGACCCACTACACCATAATGGCCATTTGGCAACCCTTTTTTTTGTCAATCGCCAACACTTATTTGTGTTGTCGGGTAATAACAATAGTAAGCGTTGCTATGCTAAAAAAGTGTTACCAAAAATACAAATTTATATTTTTTTTATTGGCAACGCTTATATGGGTTGGTAGACTTGGTTCGCGGGGGCAAAAAGGTAAACACCCATCAGTTTTCTTCTGTAACCCTATACTCTTCCATCCCATACGCTTTTCACTATTTCGGCCGCTTAACTTGAATTACAAAGCGGGAATTATTTCAATTTCGGTTTAGGGAAAATTTCGATTTCGATTTAGGGAAATATTTCGGTTTCGATTTCGATTTCGCGGCGTTAACCAGGTTTTCGATTTTGATTACAAAACAGGAACAAGGATTTCGATTTCGAGGCAAGGAGGTCAAGGTCAGATTCGAGTTCAACAGCTCCTTTGGCGATGATCTAAGCAAATATGCGACAAAAGTCTTGGTTTTGTTCATCCATATTTCAGTATTTTTGTTCCAGCTCACGGTAATTCAGATTACTAATTCTGGAGGTATTTTTTTTCTCCTTTTTTTACAAGTAAATATTTATTGATGTTTTTCAGTTTTTGCTTATTTTTGTTCATTTATATTATCTATATTGTTGAAAAGTTCGGATTATCCGTTCTTTTTTATGTGATTGATATGAAACTAATTAGAGGATCCAAAAATCAAAACTATAGGGGTGAAACTCTAGGATTCAATTGTTAGAAGTTATTGGCTGGTTTGCAACTTTAGTTAAAGAACTGTATAGAATAGTTATATTCTAATTGTTAGAATAGTTATTGGCAGGTACTTAAAGAAGTAAGATCTTAGAAGACAGCTTGTGTCGAAATATGCTTGAGGAGGGAATGATATTAATATAAGCTTTGTATAACATGCTCTTATGCAAACTCATTAAGCGTTTGGATTAGAACTGTTATTTTGGTCATAAACAACACTGTATCTTTTTGCAACAAACCAAATTATGGGCGATTGGGTTGTAGGAGCAATGATTAATATAATTGGGAGCATTGCCATAAATTTTGGGACAAACCTTTTAAAATTGGGTCACGATCAGATAATTCATTATCATTTTCTTCTACTGTTTTAGTACATTTCTTATGTACATATTATGTGTAAAGTGTCATGGTATGCTGTATGAAAATGCTGTCATGTTTTATGACAAAGATAATCACATTTACATAGCTACCAGAAGTGACATGCCATGATACTGTAATACAATTAGACGAGTAACCTCACAGTAAAGTTCAATAAACATTTACATAGCTCTTTTTAGTAAGATATATGGTGCGTCTCCATACCGCTTCTTTTTAGTAACATCACCATATAACTATATGTTTGACAAATATCTTCAAACAGTCGAGCATGCATAAACTTTTATGTTCCATCTCACAAATTATTTAAGCAGACAACTAATTTTGTTGTAGTCTGTGAATTCTGTGCAATATACTGCCAATTTTTTTTTATATAACATTCTTTTTTGAACAATTTCTAATCTTTTTTCCTTCAGATTTAAGGACATATTCCAAGAAGTTTACGAAGCTGGATGGAAATCTAAGTTTGAGGCTGCTGGAATTTGGTGAGCTTAGTCCAATATTTAAAATGCATAGCAATGATTCTTCTGTCCTAAAGACAGTTGCATTGATTTACAGTTTTGAACTTATTTTCCTTTTCTTTCATCCTTTTTTTCTTCCTTTGTTAATAATAATATCGTACATATATAAATATATAAGCAGCTGGGTTTGCGACTCCACTAGAGCTTTTAGTAATGGAAGTAGTTATGGGTTTGCCAATACTTGGGTGCCTTTTGTCCGGAGTAGGATCTGCTGGGTTTGTTTACGTTCATGTGCGTTCATGTGGGCTCGTATACCGGTAATACTGAGCCTTACGGCTCAGTATTACTGAGCCTTACGGCCTTACGGCTCAGCAATACTGAGCCTTACGGCCTTACGACTCAGCAATACTGAGCCGTTACGGTGATTCCCAACAGCTTGAAGCTGCTGTTGCCACAACAGCTTCTAGCTGCTGTTGCACATAGAAGCTGCCGTGCATACAGTTGATGTTTGCACGGCAGCTTCTAGCTGCTGTGCAACAGCAGCTACAAGCTGATATGGCAACAGCAGCTTCAAGCTGTTGGGAATCACCGTAACGACTCAGTATTGCTGAGCCGTAAGGCTCAGTATTGCAACACAAATGCTTGAATATGAATAACTTGATTACTGTGTATTTAGAACACATGTTTTTGGTTGATATTACACCCTTCATTAGGGTACGAATATCATTTCCACGTTCCGACAAGATCTTATCGTGGTAAATTTTGCTACCAATTTCTATTATATTTTCTTCTACTTCTTCCAATGTTTGATCTATGTTTAGCTTCATTTCCCTTTTCTTAATCACAGTCACATTAAAACCATTAGCTTTTGCTTCTCGAAAGGCATCCTGGCAGATAAAATCAAGGAAACGAATATTAAATTCCATCTTACCTGAAAAAATTTGAAAAAGGAAAAGAATATTAAATTCCATTTTTTGTTAAACCACCATTTTTAGTGGCTCACAATATTATTTTTAATGTCCTTGTTTATTAAGCTGATTTCTTTTCTCTTTGTTTCATTTTCACTTAAAGGGATGGACTTGTATTTTGGGCTGATAACTAGGTTCTGGCTATATACATTCAGATCTCAGTAAGTGGGCTCAAACATATGGTGGTTTCTTCCAACAGTCAATATACTTAGAAGAAAGGGCTAACTAAAGCTTGCTACTGGTATGAAATTTTCTCCCTGTGTCCCCTCGTTTTGTTGCCCTTAATTCTAATTTCAATATGATTTGTTCATTTGATTGCTTCACCATTTAGCATGAATTATCATGCTTTAGAAACTAAGGTTACCTTTAACATTATTAGATCAGATAAACTAGGGTGGAAGATTTTGTTTTGACTGCTGTGTTATATAGTGAATGCAGCACTGTTATTCATTACAGGGGTTGAATTGGTTTCCCATTGAAATGTTTTTATATTTTCAGTTTGAGAAAGATGGCATGGTTTTTCAAATATAGGCGTCAGTCAGAGTTAGATTTTGATTGCATAACTTCACCTGAACTAGCATGTTATGTTGATTATTATTGTCAGTGAACTAGCATGTATATCCATGTTTATACAACTTTTTAATCAAACAAAAGTGAAATTTACTTGTTTATGTAATGATTTGGAAGAACTAATTATTATTAAAATGATTATAACTGAGGGGATACAAGCACCCTTATTTGTTCTTCAGTTTCAGTGCGTGGAGAAGTTTGATAATGTTTTGTTTAACTTCCAGTAAGTATCACTTCCATTGAAGAAATGTACATATTTATTTTTTATTCATGTGCTTTATCCAGAGCAGTTATCATTAGAAACTATTTAATGAGGCATTAAAGCTAAGTTAACAACAACTAGTTTAAAATATGTATGCTTTAAACATACATCCATCTTGATATTGTTGCTGTTTATTTATTTTCTGCAGATGTCCTCCTACTCGAGGCCTTCGACCGATTATAGTGATTACTTCTTATGGCATTATCCGTCTGTCTATTCAGACGATTTGGGTGATACTCCTCAAATTGTTTGTTCAGTTGAATCTCATACACCAACTCCGCTTAGCGTTTATGAGAGAATAGAGTCAAGCTTACAAAGAGATTTGGCATTATTAAGTGTTCAGAATGTGGCACCGCCTACTAGGCCGACAACACCAACAAGATTTCCACTCCTGCCAACATTCGATGTTGGAGAAGTACAATCTCGAAGGTTGTTATGTCGTTGTAACATTGAACCAATATTCAGAACATGCTATTTGAATAAAAACGTCGAACATCGATATTTTATTTGTGCAAACACTGGAACTCTTAGAGGTTGTGGATTCATCCACTGGATTGACAAACCATTATGTGATCGTGGTGTGGAATTTGCATTGGAGGTTCTTGAAGAAAACAAAAGGCTTAAAAAGGAGCTTAAATTGCAAGATTTCATCGAGTTTAATAGACAAAAGGCATGTCAATATTAAAAAGGTATGACTTTGAATTTATGACATTTACTACTAGTTGAAACTTAAATGATGCTATTTAATTAAATGCACGCAGGAAGCAGTAGAAGAAGCGGAGAAAAAGAGAAAAATTGGTGGTATAAACTATGCAAATTTTTGGATGTAGGGTTCGTTATGTGGCTGGAGTTTCACATCAGGTATTTGGACTTCAAATATGAAAAATGTCTTGTATTTTGTTAATTATGTATTGTTGTTACTATGCAATTGGATACTTTTTCTTGATGATTATTTGGTTATAATTTGCATATGTATTGAATTTAGTATTTTTATGTGTTGAATTTTTTTTATTTCATACTTTGTTATCGTCACGAATATGGATTTTTGTTTCTTATTGATTTTGTTACATGTTGCTATGTTGAGATAATATCGTAGCTGAATGAATATTAAATAGCGCTTACGCTATGCTGTATGCAAATATAAATGTTACATGTTACCAACTCTTACAAGTGTTGCCAATATAATGTTACCAACGCGTATAAGTGTTGGGAACAAATATTTGCCAACGCTTATAAGCGTTATGAATGAATATTTACCAACGCTTATAAGCATTGTAAATGAATATTTACCAACGCTTATAAGCGTTGTGAATATTCCCGACTCCCTCACAGCGACGCATATAAGTGTCACGGAAATTACTAGCGACACTTATACTCGTTGGGAATCCCCTGTTTTGGTGTAGTGACCCGGTTCGGATCCGAACCGATTTGGAAGGGACAATCCGACCCGAACCTGATGCGACGCACCAAACCGACCCTATGATGCCGGACCGAACCAAATTGAAAGCCTAAATGTTTCCAGTAACACTCCTCCGAACCGACATGGAGGCACTACTACTACCCGATCCGAATCGTTTACAGTTAGGGCTGGTACTTCTACTCGAGCCGCTACAAATGATCCAGTGCCAGCTGCCACAACTAATAACTAGCCTGTTGCTTCTGCACCCATCTCACACACGAATGTCTCACGTCTGCTTGATATGTTGGATAGAACTAATGACGCTTTAGAGGCCCAAAGGCATGATAGTGTTGCTATGTGGGAGAACATGAAAGCAACGAGTAAACAGATAGATGAGCTTCGTAGGCCGAGAACGCCCTCTCCGACTCACTATCTCGCTGCAGGTTATTCATCCTCTTCGGAGGAAAGGCATCCGCGTCAAATAAGGCCATACGAAAGACCCGAAAACATTGAGCAACTGATATTTGGATCGTTGGGATCTCACAAAGATGCGGCTCGTGCATTGGGACCTGATGACCCTAGTTTAAGAGAACAATGTTGCTGCCGATGCAAAGATCCCGTGTTCTTCCCAGGGATCCAAACTTTACTAACCCTACTCAATGACAGCTGCTCCAGCCCACTCGTCGGGTGAATGACTGGGATCATAGAGGGCAAGGGAATTCAGCTGCTGCCGGGGACCGGAGAATGTCACCTGATGCAGGAATATTATATATTAGGAGAACCAGAAGTGTAGACCCAGAGCTAACGCTAACCAATGCTGAGGTGGAAGCAATGGTACGACAAATTATAACTGATAGTAGGGGTTACACCAACGAAGATTGGGGCATTGAGCATAGCCATACCCCTTTCACTGACGATATCCTGGATTTTCAGTTCCCCAAACGATTTAATCTGTCCATAATGGATCAATATGGAGGAAGAACTGACCCGAGGCAGCATTTGATGAGGTATTCATGGTACATGAATACCGTGGTAGCTCCCGATGCTGTAAAATGCAAAGCTTTTCCAATATATCTTGAAGACATCGCATTGATGTGGTTTACCCAACGCGCTCCTCGATCAATTTCTAGTTTTAAAGAGTTAAGTGAAAGTTTCATGAATCAATTTCGACTCCATGCCAGAAAATCTAAAAGTGTCATTGAGTTGCCTGCAATCAAACAAGCTCTTGGGGAGACTCTAAAATCATACTTGGATCGATTCAATCTGACAGTCATAGAGGTGAGTGACCCGCATGAGCTGATAGATGGAGTTGATGAGGACATTAAGTTCGGGGGATACTTGGCTGGAAAACCGCCATTAACTACGGGGTATTCTACGAAAAGGCAAATATTCGTCTGCGATAAGAAGAAATATATGCCAACTGAAAGAGAAAGTCTGATGGAGCTCCTAGGGAGGACATTTAGAGCAATGTTGCCATCAAGCAGTCCAGAGATAGCGCAGGAAAAGTCGAAGTTAATGTCGATAACAAGAATGGAGGAAATGACCGCCAAGTAAGGAACGGTGGCAAAAGAAATAGGAATCAGAGGAACGAATCTAGAAAGAGACCTCGAGTTCAGAATTTTGAAAATTACACGCCGCTAAGCAACACTTTGGAAAATATCTATTTGGATACCTATAACGTTGTCCAATATAAGAAACCTCTGCCCACGGATTCGACCGAAGAAGAACGTGAAACCGGGAAGTTCTGTTTGTTCCACGAGACTTATGGGCACTCTACGAATGAGTTCTTCTATCTAAGGGATGTTGTGGATAAGCTACTTCGTGTCGGAAAGTTGGACGTGTACAAAGTCGCCCCAAAGGACAAGGGGCGAGGAGGACAAGCTCCAAACCATAATTTGCCCACTTCCAAACTCACTGCTCAGCAAAAGTGAAAAGGTATAGTCATTAATACTATAATTGGGGGACCACATCCGGATGGATCTAGCAACAGAAAAATGGAGCAATATGTTAACACAACCAAACACCCCGAAATAGGTGAGTGTAGCAATCTTGAAGAAGCTGCACCAGTGAAACAGCAAAAGACAGCTGTAAATGATGTTATCTTTCGAGATAAAGAGAGTATAGGAGTTCAAGTACATAGCGTCGATCCATTGGTGATAAAATATAACCATTAGGCTGGCTTTGGTACAGGAAGTCCTTGTGCACTACAGGTGTTCCATCAACATCCAACTTAAAAAGGCATTCGACTAAATGAAATTAGAGATAAATGATTTGAAACCATGTGGGGGCTGGATACGTGGTTTCAATGGATCGTCGACAACTCCGATTGGTATGGTAGACTTATCTATGGAGCTAGGAGAGGGAGATCGCCGAAGACTAAGGATCCTCCCATTCATGATGGGAATTTAAGGCCTAAATTGCACCCTGGTGCCTATTGATGAAGTTCCCAACTGAAGTTGGGGTAGGAATGGTTCGCGGTGACCAAGTCACCAGAAGAGCTTGTTATATGGCAGAATTAAAGATGCTGCATAATGGAAAAGATATGGATTCCAAGAATATTTCCCCTCCTTTCGAGGAGGACTCAGCATAGCAAGTAAAGAAAATGTCACCAAGGGAGTCACCTGATGACCTATCTGAGGACATTGATGCTAGAGAGGATGAAAAACCAGGGAGAAGGAAGGCGATGCCGAATGAAGCAACCATAGACATTCCAATGGATAACGACGACCCGACAAAGGTCTTGAAGATCGGATCTCACGTGGATTCCTTCCGGACGAGAGAATTAACGGACTTTTTGAAAGCAAACTTGGATGAGTTTTCCTGGACCCATGTTGATATGTGTGGGATCTCTCCTTTAGTTATGAGCCATTCGCTAAGCATCAAACAAAAGCATCCTCCTGTGAAACAGAAAAGGCGAATGCTGGGCCCGGAGAGGTCGTCCGCCTTGAAAGAAGTAGAGAAGTTAAGAGATAATGGGTTCATCAAAGATTCGACGTACATCGATTGGATTTCAAACCTCGTCCTGGTCAAGAAATCCAATGGGAAGTGGCAGACATGTATTGACTTTTCTAATATAATCAAGGCATGCTTGAAGGATAGCTTTCCACTCCCCAGAATTGACCAATTGGTAGAATCAACTGCAGGACACGAACTTCTCTCTTTCATGGATGCATATTCGGGGTACAACCAGATTCCTATGCACGTACTATATCAGGAACAAACCAGTTTTATCACAGATTTGGGGTTGTATTGCTATGTGGTGATGCCTTTCGAATTAAAGAATGCTAGTGCCACCTATCAGAGCTGAGTGAATCGGATGTTTTACAATCAAATTGGGAAAACAATGGAAGTTTATGTGGACGATATGCTCGTCAAGCCAAAGCGATCATCCGACCACACAATAGACTTGGCAGAAATGTTCAGTATCCTCCGACGATATTGAATGAACTTTAATCCTATGAAATGCTCATTCGCGATTGCATCAGGAAAATTTCTAGTCTTCATAGTCAGCTCCCGCGGAATCGAGATTAATTCAAATCAAGTTGAAACAATCAGGAATATTGAAGAACTGCGAAAGATCAAAGATGTCCAAAGTTTGGCAGGAAAGGAACTACAAATGCGTTCCTTTCTCCCATTTGATAAAACGTGGGAAGCGCAATTTTGAGTGGACCCCAGATTGCGTAGAAGCTTTTCAGAACCTACTAGATTTCTTAGAAAAAGCCCTGATACTGTCTGAACCAGTAGACCATAAAGATTTATTTGTATATTTGGCAGTGTCAGCTCATGTTGTTAGTTTAGCTCTGGTTCGTGAGGAGGACAAAATTCAAAGAGCAGTATATTATGTGAGCAAGAAGTTGGCGGCAACAGAGCGCAACTATACAAAGATTGAGAAACTTGCTTATAGCTTATTGATTGCTTCTAGAAAACTTCGCCCTTATTTCCAGGCTCATCCAATTGTTGTATATACTAATCAACCACTTTGACAGGTCCTACAATGGCCCGAAGCATCTAGATGATTGCTTAAATGGAATATTGAACTAAGCAAGTTCGACCTAAACTTCCAACCCAGAAGATTAAGGGGGCAGGCACTAGCCGACTTCATTGCTGAATTCACGATCCCCGAGGAGGATGCATTAGATGAAAAGGCTGGCCCCTTAGAATAAAAGTTAGAACTTAGCCTATGGAAACTATACACAGATGGAGCTAAGAATGATTGACGATCTGGCGCCGGAGTTATTTTGACAACTTCTGAAGGACGATCAATTTACTATGCCCTTCGGTTAGAATTTTCCGCAACTAAGAATGACTTCGAATGCGAGGCCCTGATTGCCGGGTTAAAACTTGCTAAGGATTTAGGGTAACAATGCTAAACATTTTCTATGATTCTAAAATTCTCGTTTTCCATGTTCGGAAGGAGTTTCAGACTAAGGAACCTTGACTCGTCGCTTACCTAGAAAGAGTAGAGGAGCTATTAGACAACTTAGAGCATTATAGCATAACCCACATTCCGCGGACAGAGAATCAAAAAGCGGATAGGTTAGCTAAGTTGGCAAGTTCTTCTAAACTGGAAGAAACAGAAATGGTCATGATTGAAGTATTAACATCTCCTAGCATTGACCAGATGTAGATTGATCCAGTGCTAGATACCGAGCTGAAGAGAGAATCATGAATGACACTGGTAAAGGACTTTCTGCAAAATGGAACACTCCCGATGAAAAGGAGTGAAAGATGGGTTGTGGTTCGCAAAGCATCAAGATATGCCATACAGGACGGAGTCCTTTACAACCAGGGATTTTCTATTCCTTTGCTCCGATGTGTAGCACATGACGACATCAAACGTGTACTAAAAGAAGTGCATGAGGGTGAATGTGGAGATCACACCGGAGGTCAATCATTGGAAAATAAAATATTGTGGTATGGCTACTTTTGGCCAAACATTAATCGGGATGTAGCTGATTACTCGCGACGCTGCGATCAATGCTAGAAATTTGCAAAGATTCCTAGAGTACCTCCTAGTAATCTTAAGTCAATGGTGAGTCCATGACTGTTCGCTGTATGGGGAATAAACATCATTGGAAGCCTACCAATCACAAAAGGCGGAGAAAAGTATGCAATTGTGGACATAGATTACTTTACTAAATGGGCAGAAGCCGAAACATTAACCACGATTACGATATAGCGGGTAATCAATCTCATTGTCAGAAACATTATTTGCCGATTCAGAATTCCTAAGGCTATCATAACTGACAATGGTACCCAGTTCGATAGCACTGAGTTCAAAGATTTTTGCTAAAAATACAAAATAGAGGAAAGATACACTATAGTGGCTCACCTGCAATCGAATGGACAAGTTGAAGCAGTAAATAAAAATCATAATTCCATTCTAAAGAGGCGACTAAAGCAGGCAAAGGCCATGCGGATCGACGAATTGCCTTTAGTACTTTGGGCTTACCGAAGGACTTATAAATAGACGAATGGCTATACCCCGTTTTCACTTTCATTTAGATCATAAGAAGTCATTCTAGTGGAGTTGGAAGTTCCTTCTCACAGGACAACGTATTATGATCCAATGACGAAGAAAGCACTCCTTCTTGAATCCTTGGACATTGGTCGAGGAAAAAAGAGATGAAGCAGACTTACGTGCCTCGAGGCATAGACACCAGGTTGTGTGATACTATAACATGAAGGGTTGTACTCAGATCTTTGAACCAGGAGACTTTGTCTTGGAACGTGTCTTCCCGTCCCCAGTCCACATGGTTCCGAAATGGGAGAAACCGTATACCATTCAGCGGAAACTTGACAAAGGAGCTTTCAAGCGGATGACCGTTGATGGTGATGAAATCCCCGGAGCATGGAATGCCCAGCACTTGCGGCACTATTTGACTTAAGATTGTATTGTTTCTTTTGTTTTGTAAACTATATAAAAAGGCACGACTTGCCTAAAACAGTCTAGTTTATATAAACAAAATATTATAAAGTGGATGTAGGCAATGATTTGGCCGAACCACTATAGAAATATTGCACGTCATTTACCTTTATTGCATTTATTTCTTTATGTCTTGCTCTTGATTTGATATATAGAGCTTTAATTAAATTTGAGAGTGAAATGTGGCACTTGAACCGGTGAAGCTCTACCCAAAGAAATAGGGTGTAGAAGAAAAACTGGAGGGAACGGGATGACCTTTGCATGAGAAAGTACAAAGGAAGGGAAGGCGACGTTCTAAACTCTAACTCTCATGACTCGAGAGAGTATAAAGGACGGGAAGACGACGTCCCAGGCTCTAACTCTCATGACTCAAGAGAGTGTAAAGGATGGGAAGACGACGTCCCAAACTCTATCTCTCATGACAAAGAGTATAATGGACGGGAAGACGACGTCCCCAAGGTGTGATGGTGCCCTATGATAAAACCGCCTTGACCACACTCTAACCTGGACATACGACATGAGAGTACAAAGGCATTGAGAACAAGTACCAATAAAAAGGATCCTTACCCCACTGAAGGATTGGGGGCAATCTAATGTCAATCCTAATCAATCTCAAACAAATCCTGGCCAGAAATTTATTTCAAGATTGATTGGGGTCATACACAATCACATCCCCTTGTTGTTTATGATTTAATTTAGCGATGACTCTATATTGCATAGATTATTGTTTGCAGGGATGCTTCGTATGGGACTTTTTGTTTTTTTATTCGATCTGTGATGTGGTTTATCATTTGTTACGTAGATTAATAATACCTTGACTACTTATGCACTTAATTGGAACAAAGAACAAACTTGCAAATATTGGACTTTGCAGGGAAACAAACTACTTTATTTCAGGGTTGCAGGTTTACATAAGGAGACTAATCAAAAGATGCAAGGGCCGCAGTCGCTACAACAACAATGGGCCAGTGGGAAACAAAATGAAAAGACTAAGCTACATTTTACTTGGATATAGGAGAAGGCTTGGACTTTCGAGCAGCCTTCTATTTTTCTTTTTCTTCTTTCTCAACCTCAGTGAGAAAGCACTTCTTCGACTTCTTGTTTTCTTGAGGAGTATCTTGGGGCTAGCAGAGGACTGAGACGCTAGCTGAGAGCTGATTGACTTTGAAAGTTTAACGACTATCTTCTGCCCAGAGGGGACTGCCTGAATAGGATCAATATTGAGGGGCTCTTCTTCAACTTTGGCTTTCAGATGCTCATCAGTCTTCGCCTTCATTTCAGCCAAAGTCATGTTGTTAGCCTCTCCCAAGCCTCCAGTTACAACTACGTCGTCATCTCCCTCGTTTCCATCAATGCCATCATCGTCCTTCAAAGCATCTATCATATCTTCGTCCTTAGGAGTCTCGGTACTAGACGACACAATAGCTTTATCAGCAACTCCTTGTTTCTTTTCGACCTATCCAGCAGGCTTTGCACGTAAAGAACGAGAAGAAATAGCTATTAGTTCCGGAGAAAACTTAGGTTCTTTGATGATTTGCCCAACGATACGACGGAAAGTTGAATGTCTTTGATAAATTGAGGTGAAAAGGTAGAGATACCTTCGGATGATTTCACAGAAGCAGCGGAAGTGTCGGGAGCTGATTCAGTGATTGGAGATAAGAAAGCCGCCTTTGGTATCTCAGAATCGGCACAATCGTATGCATCCGTTTCGGTGGCCCCAGCGGCAGCAGATGAAAAACCAACATCAACAATATCTTTTCCCTTGATCCGTCGTTGCTCCTCCTCCATAGCATTAGAAATAAGATTACACCCTTTAGCTAAGCGTTCCAGCTCCTCAACTTTCAGATATTACTCCATTAGTTTTTCTCACACATAGACCAAAGTCATCGGATAGTCTTTGATCCAGGAAATGTCCTGATAGCCGATAACTTGAGCAAAGAACTCAACCATGAGCTCACTGTAATCGTATGACCCAGGAAATGTCGCAATAGTTGTACATTAGCATATTTGACGGACTTAAGAACAATGTTTGCATTCCCCTCAGCAAGAACTACCCTTGATTCAATTTCCGCCTGCTTGGCTTACAAATCAGCATTCTTTTTTGATAACTTCGCGGTATGAGATTCAAGCTCGGAATGGTAACACTGTTTTAGCTCTTCATGTTGTTTCTTGTAGCTGTCAATGTCACATTGTGCGAGGGCAAGCTTAGCCTGTGCATCCTTAACCTCTCTCTCAGTGTCCTTCAAGATGGTTTCATCATACTCGTCCATTTTCTTCATGTAATTCACATCGGCTATTAAGTCTCAAATGATTATGGAAAGATTTCGCGAATACTTCTACATTTTCTTATATTTCTTATCCACAAAGTCTATTTTAGTCTTGACTTCGCCCGCCCATTTCAGAGGCACTGGGTCGAGAGCAGCAACGAAAAGCATATTCTCGAAGTGATGATCTGAAAATTGCTTCTTCATAGTTTTCAATTTTTCTTTATTCTCGGGGTCAAGTGTCACAGGCTTCGTTATCAATAGTTCGATTTTTCATCGCTTAGTAGGTACAAGGACCATTTTACCTTTCTCTTGCCATTTTCCGAAGCTTTGGTTTTATCCTGTGGGTAGGAAGGCTTTGGTGGTTGCCTTTCCTGTTGGTATTTTTCCTTCTTGGGTAGTGATTTCTCCCCTTTACGACGGTCTTGATGTCTACTATACTTATCAGTATCTGACCGACGAGGATAACAGGAAAGCGAAGAATAAGGACGGCTGGAACCATGATGTCTCGTGCTATCTCTCCTGCGACCATCACCCTTATCATGCTCTGTATCAGAATCAAACATGGGCTTACTTGAGCGAACATCTCTAAGAAGGTAGCGGTGGCGTGTCATTTTTCTTGAAAAATGGCACAGGTAAACGATAAAAAACCAAGATTGTTACGATACACAAGTGTTGTGATGTGTAGTGCAAGTGCGGTGCATATGTCCTAAGTGATCCCCCCAATAGACCAGATCCCGGAGCTAGGCTTGTTTGTATAGTCTCCCATCTTTCATGAAAGTAACATCTTCCTCAGAAGTAAGAAAGAAAGACTTGTTCCAATACCTTGCGAAGTATAAATGTCAACGGGTAGGAGAAGCTCCCCAAACCCGGATATATGGACTCGTCTATAAGTGAGTCATCGGTTTGAGACTTGGTTAACGGTGGCATCTTTGGAGAAGTTCGTCTTTCGGGAGTAGCAATGTCCTCAGAAGTAATAACCGTCGCTTATCTCCGATGGGTATATTCATTAGTACATTGTCCTGCATTGGCATAGGTGAAGGCATTTCTCGGGGCATAGTTGGATCCTCCACCTCTGTTGTTTCTTTGTCTGTTAATTGCAATTCCTGACTGGAGCCTACGAGTTCCTTACCTTTCGAGCCCTCTCCCCTTTCAAATATAGTTGCAGTTTGTCCCTTAGCCTGGGGAACATACACATAAGGACCACTCCCGTGGCCTATGCTTCGAGTCATTGCCAGTAGATGATGACGATGAAGATAGTCATCCAACAGACATTCTCTGGCGGTTAACAATTTTTTTTCACCATTGAGCAAACAGTTCATGCGATCCAAGTACACCTGGTGCACCTCCTTTTTCAGGTTAGCAGCTACAAAAGAATAAGAAAAGTCAGTACATTTATGGTAGCAAGTAAAGTCAGAACATCGGAGTCTAAAGCTTACTTGATTGAAGCCATCGCCTAGCGCATCTCGGTTACTGCTTGATATAGAATCACTCGGGATTCACATCACCTGCTTTACTGCTGAACGGTTCGTCAATAATCTTCTTTATGGGTACAGACTCGAAATACACGAAAGACGGAGTTTCTTTTGTTCGGTGTTTAAAATTATAGAAGAAGCTTACGTCTTCGAAAGTAAGCTCTATCCCCAGAATTTCCTTGTAGGCAATATATAATGTATACAAATAGGCATAGGCGTTGGAATGAAGTTGCATAGGGGCAATCCGCATTCGTCTCTGAAAATCAATGATGAATAGAGGAAACGGAGGGATGGCCCCTACAATACACATCAACCGGCTAATCTCCATGTGTCCTTGGGGTGGATTATGAGGTCGATCTGTTTCATTAGCTACCTTAGTGTCTTTCCAAAGAATCCCATGTTTTAAGCATAGACGTCTAAGTTTGGGATCATCAATCGTCGACTTGACCGAATCTGAAGGTGCTTCTAAGGTAGTGGCACTTTCAAATTTGTCAGGAGAACGATTTTCTCCCACTCCTCCTTCCTCTTCTTCATCCAAGGAAACTTCACTTCCAGATGATTCTGCACTCTCGTGAAGTTTTATCTAATAGTCTGAGCCTGCACTGTCCCATTCTGAGTCTGAAGTAGATGAGACATCATCAGGATCGGGTTTTCAGATGACCCTATAGCTTGGTTTGTCTCTGCCAATCTAGCTGAATGTCTTCCAGACATAGTTGCTGTACTATCCAAGAGATGACAGAAATTAGAGTGTAGTTGCCCATGCCCCCGTGTATGTATATGTGTTAATATGTGCTGGTGTGTGCAGTGTTGAAATCAAAAAAATATAAAGTAAGTAGAATGGAATGCAGTGTAAAGGAAAGTTAGCAATCATTTGTTCGTTTAATCTGAGAATGTCCAATTATGAAGGCTCTATCCTAACTGTACAGGACTTTAAAAGCTGTACTTGGTTTTGGTTAAGCTATACATAATGTTGTGTGCCATAAGTTCACATTGTCAAGGCGTTAGCTTTAGCTAAATATGGTATAGTCGAGTTATGCATATGTAACACCCCACACCCGCTAAGGTCACTCACTAAGGGAATGCCTTAACTTCGGTGGAGTATTTTAAGTGAATATAGAACAGAAAAATTACAACAAGACAGATATAAGTAATACTTGAAATTTAAAACATCATTTCATTGCAGCAGAAGGTAAACATGTTTGGTTACATATCAAAAACCAACAAGAGTCAAGTACAAAATATCCATCTCGTTAAAAACATAAGTACATAATCCCACTACATAACTAATAGCCATAATAGAAAAATAACCGAGCTTTACATCAAGAGTCCAAGCTCCAAGATAGATAAAGCAGTCTGGATCAAACTCCACTAGAACTAGGCCCAACCTGAGGACCTGAGGGGGGAAAAGATAAAAACAACGGGGTCAGACATAAGTCTGAGTGAGCCCTATAACTTTAACAATACAATCATTAAAGTAATTAGGGTATGATATAAACTTGGTACGGTGACGACTGGGGATAAATGACTACACTAAGCAGCCAACTAGACATAGGATGAACTAAGATATCGGTAAAGACGCATCTACCCACCCAAGGGTAATTACTACACTGCACCACACCAGTCATTCCTACTTAAAGGTTGATCCCACCCATGGTCTTAGAAAATATAACTAGTAGTTTCGTGTACCCCTAGCTGACCACATAGGTGCCGTCCGCCCCTATCTCCACTAGGTGTACCCACTACTCCCCAAGCGATCGGCTCCCTAACGTAGATACCCGTGCTGGTCCCACAGTGGGGTGTATCATTCCCCAAAGTGGCAACCTGATACCAACACTGATGCACGGCTTATACCTACACGATGCAACAACGTCTTACCTACCAGCCCGGGCCCACACACGCATATGAAACCCGTTGGACTTGCGTTGCCACCGCTAACCCGTTTTGGCCTCTTATAGTCAAGCCCAGTGCGCGTGTCCCGTCCTCGACATGGGTCGAGCCCACAAAGATACGTGTTGGGTTACTGATTGAAATGGGCCCCCACAAGCTACCCACCTAAGCTTGTCCCTTTTTCTAGTGCATCCCACTTAACCCTTTAATCATGTTTAATTATATGTTTCCACTTGGTTAAGTATTCTAATCGTATTTTCTATTGCCACCCAAGGCAACCCACTAGATTTCCACATGCCACCCAAGGCACTTACTTGATTTCCACATGCCACCCAAGGCACCCACTTAACCCCTCATGCCCCCACTACATGCTTATCTGGTTAAGTGTTTCTTAATTGATTAAGACCGTAACCTTTGCAAAGACCTCTCACATTAGACTATCTTTTATGGCAGCTGGATTTGCCGGTCGGGTCCGGGCAGCCTTACGCCATAACCGAGTCTAACCTCGTGTCTTTACACTTGTCACGTATTTAGTTTATGCCTAAGACCTCTCACATTGGGCCAATCATTTGTAGCCGCTGGATTTGCCGTTCGGGTCCGGGCAGTCTTATGCTACAAAAGGGTCCAACCTCGTGTCTTAGTCGATTAATTACACCTAATTAATCACCCCCATATTTTGAATTAATTTTCCCTAATTAATTCCAATTTAATGATGTACATAATTGACTCAATTATGTTCATCCACTCATGGTATGCAACATTATACCACAATTTTGTTAACATGAATATTAACTCCATCGTTCCCCACGTAATACGCTAACATGACATACTTAAAAGGGAAGATTCATCACAAATACAATGGGTTCAACTTAGCATAACATTAGCATCACATGGGTTTTAAAGGTGTCAACTTGCATATATGACCATAGCATCAAACCCAACTAGCATAAATAATCAACCCAAACTTGCATGAATCACATATGTCATAAAGAGGGTAACTTGCATAGATGTTCATGTCATAGACCTATCATAAAGGGATAAACTCGCATACATGTCATAGGTCTAAAAAGGGATGAACTTGCATATGTTACTCATATCATAAAAAGGGGTAAACATGCATATGTATGCATGACATACAAAGGGGTAAACCTGCATATGTATGCAT
The DNA here is from genome assembly GCA_030737875.1 of Allium sativum. Lineage (NCBI taxonomy): Eukaryota > Viridiplantae > Streptophyta > Magnoliopsida > Asparagales > Amaryllidaceae > Allium > Allium sativum. Next base: position 372,533,181 of record CM060924.1, on the reverse strand, counting down.
ATCATACAAAGGTGTAAACTTGCACATGTTACTTGCATATAATCAAACACCAAACTTGCATAACATGTCATATATGAACTTGCATATAATCAAACACCAAACTTGCATAACATATCATATATGAACTTGCATATAATCAAACACCAAACTTGCATAACATGTCATATATGAACTTGCATATAATCAAACACCAAACTTGCATAACATATCATATATGAACTTGCATATAATCAAACACCAAACTTGCATAACATGGTCATATATGAACTTGCATATAATCAAACACCAAACTTGCATAACATGGTGTCATAATGGATCAATGTTTATCATAGTGATTTGCATAACTAGCATCATGAACACATAGCATAAAACTTGCATAACTAGCATCATGAACATATAGCATAAAACTTGCATAACTAGCATCATGAACACATAGCATATGATAACATAACTTGCATTGATCCACATACATAACCATAACCTCATTATATCCTATCATAATTAGTTTAGCAATTGCTTGCTAAAGGCATAGAAACTCACAACTTGTTGATTAGCACTCCTATGAAGAAGATTAAGTTGCTAGAGTTGATTAGAAGTTGATTTGAGAAGCTATCTTCCTCTTTAATTTGTTGGTGGCTCCTTCTAGTTGCATTTTGACGGCATAACGACGTTGTATCCAATTTTAGTATGAATTAGGGTAGTATTAGGGTGTATTTATAGATTAGTTAAGTGTTTTAGGCCATTAGATTAACCCTAAATCAGATTAGAGCCGTCAGATCTCGTCACTAGCCACCAAAACACAGCCCAAATCCCAAATCAGTGCACCCAGGTCACCTGGGCTCGACCAGGGAGGTCGACCCCCAGGTCGACACTAGGGTCAACACCCATGTCGACCTGGTGGGCAGGTCGTCCCCCGGGTCGACTCCCAGGTCGACCTGGTCTGGGCGGGAATTTTCCCGCCTAGCCCATATTCTGCATTTTTGAAATCTGTTTCGTTTTCTGATTTTTCGTGAAACTTCTAAAGGCCATATCTCGGACATACGGACTCCGATTCACGAAATTTCGGACTCTATTTCGCGTATTTTTCCGAGACGAACGCAACCATGAAACCCATTTCCTTTGATTCTCACGTCTGAGATTAATTATTCATTAATTTATGAACTTCACTATTGTTAGAATTACGGGGTGTTACATTCTCCCCTACTTAAAGGATTTCGTCCCCGAAATCTCTAAGTCAAGAAGAACGTATCCTACCAACCAAACAACCATCTACTAAACCATCAAACACGGGCATCCATTGTCCTTAAAGTTTCTAATGTTGTATGAACATATGCAAGAAGTGTGTGTATATGTTCCCTATCTAATGCAAAATCAGGCGGTCTACTGATTCAGTTGACCTCCTTAATGCAAACCATGATAGTGCCATGCATCCAATATGTATGCGAAAGAACCCTATCGACACATACTATTTTTACGTGTGTGCACAACCATACACCAAAATGCATCATCCATATGATAACGCAACCATTATACATCTATTAATATAGCTACCTACACACAATTATATGCAATATGCAATATGAAGTGACTGAGCCGATCTAGTGTCTAAAGTGTGTGTATATGCATCCACGAGCAACCACTAGCAAACACTTGCATCCACACGCATCCATCAATCATAACATGTCTCAAACACATGTTTCAACCATAGGTTTACCCTATCTAAAGGTCAAAGGTACTAACGAGAGGACATACTAAAGATAAGATGAGTACTAGACAAACGATAAAGGAGAAGTTAAAAGACATACCCTCAAAAAGAAATGGGTACAGTGAACGCATCTTCGCTTCTGTCTCCCAAGTAGCGTTACTCTCATCATCTCCCCATTGCACTTTGACTAGTTGAACCTCTCTGTTTCTCAACTTCCTAATCTCTGACCTAAGGATGTGAGTAGGAGCTCGTCGAATCGTCGCATCACGCTCTACCTCCACTTCTCTAAGCAAGCTCGGCTCTACCACCTCTGCGGTCTCATGTAGGCACTTCCTCAAATGTGACACATGGTATACATCATGTACTCCACTAAGTCTCTCGGGCAACTCTACTCTATATGCCATCTGTCCAATCCTTTCCTTAATAGGAAACGGTCCTACAAACCTTGGTGCTAACTTCCCAACGGACCCAAAGCGAACAACATTCCGTAATGGAGATACTTTGACAAAGACCATGTCCCCAACATTAAACTCAAGATCCGTCCTCCTCTTATCCGCGTAAGATTTCTGCCTATCTTGCGCTGCTTTCATCCTTCTTCGAATCAAATCAGTCTTTTCCGAAGTCTCTCTAACCATATCAGGCCCAAGCAAGATCTTATCCGTAGATTCCCACCAACATGTAGGTGATCGATAAGGCCTTCCATAAAGAGCTTCGAAAGGAGCCATACCAATACTGGACTGAAAGCTGTTGTTATATGCGAACTCCACCAATGGAAGATGCTCTTCCCATGTACCTCCAAAATCCAAGATACATAGCCTCAAAAGGTCTTCTAGAACATGATTAACCCTCTCGGTCTGGCCGTCCGTCTGAGGATGATATGCGGTGCTCAAACACAACTGAGTCCCTACCTCCTCTTGCAAACTTTTCCAAAACTCGCTAGTGAAGATAGGATCTCGATCGCTCACTATGCTAGAAGGTACACCATGCAATCGAACTATCTCTCGAAGGTAAACTGAAGCTAGCCATGGAGCAGTTCTCTTACTCTTCACGGGTATGAAATGGGCACTCTTCGTAAGTCTATCTACCACAACCCAAATTCCCGTATTACCCTTCCTCGATCTCGGTAATCCATCGACAAAATCCATCGAGACGCTATCCCACTTCCATTGCGGAACTTCCAATGGGTGAAGCAACCCACCGGGTTTCTTTTGCTCCGCTTTCACTTGTTGGCACACCAAGCATCTAGCGACATACTCGGCCACATCCTTCTTCATACCGGCCCAAAAGAAAACTCGCTTCATGTCTTGGTACATCTTGTCCCCACCGGGATGAATGGTCATCCTCGAACGATGTGCATCTTCGAGTATAGCCTTCCTCAAACCCTCATCTTGCGGTACACAAAGTCTACCGTCTCTACGCAACCACCCCTTATCGTCTAGGGTGTACCTACTCAAATGGCTGGACGACTCCCCACTCATGAGCCTCTCTACCAACTCAACCAACTGTGGGTCGTCCCGCTGTGCCCCGCCAATCCGTCCCAAAAGAGTAGGTCTGACCTCTAAGGATGCTAGCAAACCGAGTACAAAGTCAACGGAGGGTCTGAAGTCAAATTTCGAGATAAATTCCAAGCTTCGTCGTTCAACGAACAATGGACTCAAAGACAACCTTTTTCTGCTTAAGGCGTCCGCCACCACGTTACCCTTGCCAGGGGTATACGCTATCTCGAAATCATAGGATGCTAAGAACTCCATCCACCTTTGCTGTCTTAAGTTCAAATCCTTCTGAGAAAACAAGTACTTCAACGATTTGTGGTCAGTGAACAATTCGAACCTCTCGCCAAGAAGATAATGGCGCCAAGACTTAAGCGCAAAAACAATAGCGGCCAACTCTAGATCATGTGTAGGGTAATTTTTCTCATGCGCTCTCAACTGCCTTCCCCCATAGGCTATTACCCTTCCCTCTTGCATTAAGACTGCGCCTAGTCCTGTCCCACAAGCATCTGTATAGACAACAAATGGCTTACTCCCATCTGGCAACACTAAGACTGGAGCTGTGGTTAAAGCTCTCTTTGACCGTTGGAACGCATCATCACAATCTACGTCCCATGTGAAGACTAGATTCTTCTTTGTCAAGCGAGTTAATGGGGCTGATATCTTCGCGAAGTCCTTGATAAACTTCCTATAGTAGCCAGCCAACCCCAAGAAACTCATCACCTCGGTAGCATTCTTCGGAACCTTCCAATCTTGGATGGACACTACCTTCGCGGGATCCACAGCTATCCCTTCCTTAGAGACCACGTGCCCTAAGAACCGCACTTCCTTCCTCCAGAAGTGACATTTAGAGAATTTAGCCTTAAGGCTATGCGCTCGAAGAGTCTCTAACACTTCCCTAAGATGTAGGGCATGCTCTTCTTTACTCTTAGAAAAGACTAAGATGTCATCCACAAAGACCACCACAAACTTATTAAGGTACTCCCTGAACACCCTACTCATTAAATCAACAAAGTATGCGGGGGCATTCATCAAACCAAATGGCATCACAAGCCACTCATAGAAACCATCCGGAGTCCTAAAGGCAGTCTTCTCTATACTATCCTCAGCCACTCTCAACTGATGAAACCCCGTGGCTAAGTCCAACTGCGAAAACACTAAGGCGCCAACCAACTGATCAAAGAGATCGTCAATCCTCGGCAATGGGTGTCTATTCTTCTTTGTGAGCTTGTTGAGTTCTCTATAGTCTACACAAAGTCTGAGGGACCCATCCGCCTTCGTGGCAAAAACTACCGGAGCACCCCACTCCGATATACTTCGTCTTATGAACCCCTTCTCAAGCAACTCCCCTACTTTATTATGGAGTTCCCTCCTCTCACGAGGAGCCATGTGGCGCACTGGCAAAGATACTGGTTTAGCATTGTCTACCAGATATATTCGGAAGTCAATCTCCCGCTTCGGAGGTAAGCCCTTCACCTCCTCAAACACATCCGAGTATTCCCAGACCACTCTAACAGATCGCAAACTCTCGACCGAAGCGTCAAGCGATTCAAGATAACTTAGCATAACAGAATTCATGGGATTACAAGAGATCTCGAGAGTATTACCCAAGCGGGTCATGAGCCTAACAACTCTCCTTTCACAATCAAGAACGACACCATTACTGGATAACCAGTCCATGCCCAAAATTAACCCATAGCCCGTGAAGCCCAAAACAAAAGCATCACATCTAAACTCAACGCTAAGTATAGAAATCTTCAAACCCAAACATATCATGGACAAATAAGTGGAGCCCCCAATTGGGTTTGAGACAACCAAGGGATCATCTACTAGACTGGTGTCTAAGTGCAGTGACTCAACTAATGATGATGAGATAAACGAATGCGATGCGCCAGAGTCAAATAAAGTACGGACAGGATGATCAAACAGAAAAACCAGACTTTCAACGGAAATAGTTCTACCTCTTTCCTGAATCGGTGGAACCGCGAGAGCCTGAACTTGCCCCCTTGCCTGACCTGGTGCCATAAGAGCTTGCACCTGTCCCCCTGAGGTAGATCCCGTCCTCTGCCCCTTCTTAGGGCAGTCCTTCACTAGATGCTCTGCTTCGCCACAGTGGAAGCAGCCAGTCTTCTTCTTATTCCGACAATCTTTGCTTAGGTGGCCTTGTGTCCCGCAATTGAAGCACTTCTTCTTTCCCTTGCCACCATTGCCTTTCCCACCCTTGTTTTGCTGTTGCTGTTGAGGTCTCTTCTGATCTCCTTTCTTCTCGGGTTCCTTATTAGCATTGGGACCCTTCTCTTCCTCATGCATAAGTGCCATGTCTACTAGCTTCTCAAAGGTGGCCCCCATAGGGATGTGAGTCATAGCCAATCCATGCATCGGTTCATTCAAGCCTTTAATGAACCTCAAAGCCTTCTTCTCCGGTGTATTCACCATGTCTATGCCAAACCTTGCCAACTGATTAAACTTGTTGACATATTCCTTCACTGATAGGTTTCCTTGCTTTAGTGTCAAGAACCTTTCCATATACAGATTCTCTTCCGCCCTTGAGAGAAACTTTTCCACAAACCTTTGTCTGAAATCCGCCCAAGAGTCAACTAGGCGTTCTCCATTAGTGACCTCCCACCAGAACGAGGCCACTCCCTTCATTAACCAAGCATCTAACTTGAATTTCTTTCCTTCTTCCATCTCAAAGATATCTATCAACTCTTCCACCTCCTTAAGCCAATCCCTAGCTTCCACAAAAGTTTCTGATCCTTGAAAAGGTTTCCCTCCCATAGCCTTAAATTCCTTGCAAGTCTTAGCAAAAATATCCATGCGAGGAGGAGGAGGGGGAGGAAGATCGGGTGCAACTGGTGGTGGGGGAACATTTGCTGGACCCGCAGTGGCGGCCCTAGCCTCCATCAACCTCCTATACCATACTGGTATCGCTACACCCTCCGGAAAGTTAAGATCTTCAGCCATGTTGAAACGAAAAAGGAAAGATTCAAAACGGAGAATTCGAAAGATAAAGATATGGCTATTGGGGATTATGCTTTTCTTTCAAAAACTTTTCTCTTAAAAGACATGTTTTTGAAAATACTCCTTCAAAAATGTTCTTAGAAAAATATTTTTTTTTTCTAAAAGTTTTATCTGTTCTGGTAACCTTAAGCTCTGATACCACGTGTAACACCCCACACCCGCTAAGGTCACTCACTAAGGGAATGCCTTAACTTCGGTGGAGTATTTTAAGTGAATATAGAACAGAAAAATTACAACAAGACAGATATAAGTAATACTTGAAATTTAAAACATCATTTCATTGCAGCAGAAGGTAAACATGTTTGGTTACATATCAAAAACCAACAAGAGTCAAGTACAAAATATCCATCTCGTTAAAAACATAAGTACATAATCCCACTACATAACTAATAGCCATAATAGAAAAGATAACCGAGCTTTACATCAAGAGTCCAAGCTCCAAGATAGATAAAGCAGTCTGGATCAAACTCCACTAGAACTAGGCCCAACCTGAGGACCCGAGGGGAGAAAAAGATAAAAACAACGGGTCATACATAAGTCTGAGTGAGCCCTATAACTTTAACAATACAATCATTAAAGTAATTAGGGTATGATATAAACTTGGTACGGTGACGACTGGGGATAAATGACTACACTAAGCAGCCAACTAGACATAGGATGAACTAAGATATCGGTAAAGACGCATCTACCCACCCAAGGGTAATTACTACACTGCACCACACCAGTCATTCCTACTTAAAGGTTGATCCCACCCATGGTCTTAGAAAATATAACTAGTAGTTTCGTGTACCCCTAGCTGACCACATAGGTGCCGTCTGCCCCTATCTCCACTAGGTGTACCCACTACTCCCCAAGCGATCGGCTCCCTAACGTAGATACCCGTGCTGGTCCCACAGTGGGGTGTATCATTCCCCAAAGTGGCAACCTGATACCAACACTGATGCACGGCTTATACCGACACGATGCAACAACGTCTTGCCTACCAGCCCGGGCCCACACACGCATATGAAACCCGTTGGACTTGCGTTGCCACCGCTAACCCGTTTTGGCCTCTTATAGTCAAGCCCAGTACGCGTGTCCCGTCCTCGACATGGGTCGAGCCCACAAAGATACGTTTTGGGTTACTGGTTGAAATGGGCCCCCACAAGCTACCCACCTAAGCTTGTCCCTTTTTCTAGTGCATCCCACTTAACCCTTTAATCATGTTTAATTACATGTTTCCACTTGGTTAAGTATTCTAATCGTATTTTCTATTGCCACCCAAGGCAACCCACTAGATTTCCACATGCCACCCAAGGCACTTACTTGATTTCCACATGCCACCCAAGGCACCCACTTAACCCCTCATGCCCCACTACATGCTTATCTGGTTAAGTGTTTCTTAATTGATTAACACCGTAACCTTTGCAAAGACCTCTCACATTAGACTATCTCTTATGGCAGCTGGATTTGCCGGTCGGGTCCGGGCAGCCTTACGCCATAACCGAGTCTAACCTCGTGTCTTTACACTTGTCACGTATTTAGTTTATGCCTAAGACCTCTCACATTGGGCCAATCATTTGTAGCCGCTGGATTTGCCGGTCGGGTCCGGGCAGTCTTATGCTACAAAAGGGTCCAACCTCGTGTCTTAGTCGATTAATTACACCTAATTAATCACCCCCATATTTTGAATTAATTTTCCCTAATTAATTCCAATTTAATGATGTACATAATTGACTCAATTATGTTCATCCACTCATGGTATGCAACATCATACCACAATTTTGTTAACATGAATATTAACCCCATCGTTCCCCACGTAATACGCTAACATGACATACTTAAAAGGGAAGATTCGTCACAAATACAATGGGTTCAATTTAGCATAACATTAGCATCACATGGGTTTTAAAGGTGTCAACTTGCATATATGACCATAGCATCAAACCCAACTAGCATAAATAATCAACCCAAACTTGCATGAACCACATATGTCATAAAGAGGGTAACTTGCATAGATGTTCATGTCATAGACCTATCATAAAGGGATAAACTTGCATACATGTCATAGGTCTAAAAAGGGATGAACTTGTATATGTTACTCATATCATAAAAAGGGGTAAACATGCATATGTATGCATGACATACAAAGGGGTAAACCTGCATATGTATGCATATCATACAAAGGTGTAAACTTGCACATGTTACTTGCATATAATCAAACACCAAACTTGCATAACATGTCATATATGAACTTGCATATAATCAAACACCAAACTTGCATAACATATCATATATGAACTTGCATATAATCAAACACCAAACTTGCATAACATGTCATATATGATCTTGCATATAATCAAACACCAAACTTGCATAACATATCATATATGAACTTGCATATAATCAAACACCAAACTTGCATAACATGGTCATATATGAACTTGCATATAATCAAACACCAAACTTGCATAACATGGTGTCATAATGGATCAATGTTTATCATAGTGATTTGCATAACTAGCATCATGAACACATAGCATAAAACTTGCATAACTAGCATCATGAACATATAGCATAAAACTTGCATAACTAGCTTCATGAACACATAGCATATGATAACATAACTTGCATTGATCCACATACATAACCATAACCTCATTATATCCTATCATAATTAGTTTAGCAATTGCTTGCTAAAGGCATAGAAACTCACAACTTGTTGATTAGCACTCCTATGAAGAAGATTAAGTTGCTAGAGTTGATTAGAAGTTGATTTGAGAAGCTATCTTCCTCTTTAATTTGTTGGTGGCTCCTTCTAGTTGCATTTTGACGGCATAACGACGTTGTCTCCAATTTTAGTACGAATTAGGGTAGTCTTAGGGTGTATTTATAGATTAGTTAAGTGTTTTAGGCCATTAGATTAACCCTAAATCAGATTAGAGCCGTCAGATCTCGTCACTAGCCACCAAAACACAGCCCAAATCCCAAATCAGTGCACCCAGGTCACCTGGGCTCGACCAGGGAGGTCGACCCCTAGGTCGACACTAGGGTCGACACCCATGTCGACCTGGTGGGCAGGTCGACCCCCAGGTCGACTCCTAGGTCGAATCCCAGGTCGACCTGGTCTGGGCGGGAATTTTCCCGCCTAGCCCATATTCTGCATTTTTGAAATCTGTTTTGTTTTCTGATTTTTCGTGAAACTTCTAAAGGCCATATCTCGGACATACGGACTCCGATTCACGAAATTTCGGACTCTATTTCGCGTATTTTTCCGAGACGAACGCAACCACGAAACCCGTTTCCCTTGATTCTCACGTCTGAGATTAATTATTCATTAATTTATGAACATCACTGTTGTTAGAATTACGGGGTGTTACAGCATATGTTCCATAGTAGAAGCACCGGATTGGGCCGGTAGTGTGTAGGCGAAGGAATCGGGTTGGGTCGGAAATCCTAGAACGGATACATCGAATCGGCTTGTATTAAAATAGCAGCGGCTCGGTTCGGGTCTGTGAGAAAGTCAGTAGCGAGTCAGGTCGAATTTGTTAACGGAGATTACTTCAAGTTGATTCGAGATCTCATGAGAGGTTATTCCCGTTCGGATCGCATAGAAGCCCCCGAAGCAGACAGGTAAGGTCCAATCTGAACTGACCCAACCCAGTGCAACTTAGTTGCTTCATTCAAACATTTATGGGCTTGCTTCAAAGTCCTCGGTTTCTCAAACCGAACCATACTTACATGTTCCAATCCCTTCTCTTCTCTCCTCCATCACTCCGCCCAAAGCCAAGACTCCACCTTTCTCTTTTCTTATCCAAAAATACATACATTTATTGATCGTTATTTTCTGCGTTGGGATTGAATGACTAACGCTGCCACCTCGAGGCGATGGACACACCACCAATGACGACATCGACGGACCAGAGACTACCAGCCTCATTACCAATGCAGACGAGGGTAAAATGACATGAATTAATGTAAAAATCAAACATCGTTCGCTTGAAAATTAAAAAAAATGGAACTCCGCGCCCACCTATGGATGTTGATTCGAAGAATGAAAAAGTTTAGGGAAACTAAAAATTGGGGTTTTCTGGTGGATATCTAGAAAAGTGACGGTGTAAAAGTAAGAGGAAGAAGGAAGGTGGATGATGGATTATTTAGCGGGTTAAGGAGGGTTTTTCATATCCCTTGATGAGACAAGTCGGGCCGACCCACTGGTTGAGAAGCAGAAGTGAAAAGAGGCTAGCAGTTTGGACGTGCAAACGGTCTAAACGGATCCAAAATGATCTACAGACGAAGGTCCGGTCCGACAAAGCAACAACGAGACTAAGCAAGGCCAAAAATAAAAATAGTTTGAAGAGGCTGTACGAGATTATGTAAAGGTATGGGAACATATAGACGAGTTAACTTAATTAAAATCAAGTAATTATAACCTTTTAAAGCAGAATAAGTCAAGATGATTACCTGAAAACTCGTAAGCACTCTAGATGAAAACTCCGGTTTGATGAATGCGGGAGAAATGATTGTGAATCCAACCCCGTATTTATAGATTTATCGCCAAAATCAGGAAGTGTGATTTCACCAAACATTGCAACTTCACGGATAGATACGACCATTGATTGCTACAAATTCAAGAATATACAAATTAACAACTTTTTGAAGCACGTCTCATTCTCGATGAAACATACTTCGTGGGGGAAAAATGTTAGCTTGCTTTGTAGCCAGCTATACAAAGCTTAAGAATTGAACATCGAGCATGCTTAAGGATGAAAAACATGGTCAATCAAGAAGAGATCCATAGGGGGTACAAGAAGACAGGTCAGATCGGCTACTTACCTTGCTTTCACTAAAACACAAAGAAGAGGGATCGGATCAGAGTGAACAAACGGGTTGGGTCCAGAGTGATGATCATCGATTTGGTTTGGTGCTCCTCCACCAATTCGACCAAATAGCTGGAGCCACAAAACAATTACATACCACATTCCCACAAATATGGAGCAGTTACAACCCACTTACCCATGACTCTTACGCGTTGTTCTCATCATAATGTATCCATTTCCGAAATTTGTTGGATGGGACCCACGTGGTACCCGAACTGCCTGCATTCCTAGCCTATAAACACACCATATGGATCATTTTAAGGGATCTTTTGGCCATTTATCTACTCTACCTCCAGCACCAACGAGATCTCTTTGCTTATTTTAGATTATTATCTAAGTCCTAGAGTATATTTCAACGAAATTGGAGAGATTATTGATTGTAGTAGTGAATTTGAGTGGCAATTATCATTGTATTTGTATTAAGTTCATTATCAAAGAAGTATAAAGTGGACGTAGGCTCGTTAACACTGAACCACTTTAAATCTCGTGTTATTGCTGATATTTATTTCATTGTTTCTAGAATTATCAGTTAATTGGGTGTTAGAACCACTTTTTGATCTGACAGTATGTAAATATGGTTTGTTGATAACGCTCTACATATGAATTAATCGGAATCAATTTATAGGCAATCAAATTACGGACAATGAGGAAAGAAATAAAATATAACAAAGATGATTGATTCATTTTTCCTCTTTGACAAACTTAACAAATGCAACATCCAATTAACATTGACGAATCATTTTGACATAAGAATTAGAACATCCAACAATAATTGATACATGTATATTATTGTCTCATTTTGAATTATTTTAAAAAATAAAGCAATCAAAATATAATTTGAAATATGAGTAATAAATATTACACGTACACATATACATATATGAACATTAAATTATGTGTATTCAAAGGTTAAAGCAAAACTACTTAATCGATTCAATATAAACTTGTACATTACATATAAAAAATTCAAAAGTATTTGTTCACTTTTTTAAACTTGGATTGATAAATAAAATTTACACATGTACAATTAAATTACATATTCAACTTACATGAAAGTTTTTTTTTACATAAAATAAAGGTAAAACATGATAAACTAAACAATATATATAAACAATCCTTTAAATAAGGATATTTGAGATATCAAATAGAATAACAAATTTAAAAAAGATTACAATCAATTTGCTATCAAAACATACATTAATCCGACATAAGTTTTTGTTACATTATAGATGCAAATATTAAGAATATACAAACTATCAAATCTAATATATATAATTTGATTTAAGTGCTTAAAATATTGATCTACAGTTAAAAAAATTGCATTAAAAAATTATACTAGTTATATACAAATCATTATTTTGATTTATTAAAATTAAACTAAATAACACATTTGAGCATACTAACTTTCAAATCTGAAAATTGTGCTTTGATTCGAAAGTTAAAGTGTAGATTTATGATCAAAACATAAATTAAGCATACTAAAATTAGTTTTTATTTATCTTAATAAAATACCAATCAATTCACATAATAAACAAGTCAAACTACATAAACCATTTTCAAATCAAATGAGACAATATCATACGCATATAAATTATAATATTCAATTTTATTCATTAAATCATTAAAAGTTAATCTCGGAACCTTGAAACACAACTTGAAGCAACGAATTTGTGACTAGAGCTAATAAATCACACCTTGAATGAAGACGCTTTTAGATTTGGTTGAATCGCCTTCGGATATTGCAACAATCTGAAGCATCAGTTTGGTATTCATTTACTTATTTATTTTTGTTTTGTTTTGCTTTGTATTTGGGAATTTTTAAAGTTAGAAGGCCATTAAATTTCGGCCATGAATGAGGGTGGAGGCTTGGGTTCTTTAAGAAAAAAATGATATTGAGATTGGAAAATGGATGAAATACAATGTATTTAAACAGGGAGCCTTTCTTAACCTCCTTCCTTTATTTTCTAGATCTAACCCTTAGATTTTAAGCCTTCTATTAATTAGTCTATTGGACCTAAAAAATATTCCCAACCCAATTAGTAATTAATCTATTTAAATCCAATATAAATATTTTATCAATATCATATATTGGTGTATACATACCTAACTTTTATGTATGCACTTTATTAAATATTAATATCATCCAAACAAATCAAATAAATAAAATATTTAATATTTAATATTTCATAAATATTAATTAATTTAATCAGATTATAAATTAATTAGATCATGTGGTTTTCAAAGCATTCAACATTACGGTTGTGCGACTCAAAGGTGTAAATTCAGTCAACGATTATTGTCGAACTACTCGTATATTAACGTTCACACGTTACATAGCGGGTAGTGCGACATTTTCGCTGAATTCATCGCTTACACTTCTTTTGGTAAAATCCAGTTTTACTTATTATAAGCGGTACTTGATAGTGACAATTATTTACACCAATTCTCTTCGTCAAAACTATATTACGCTAGGACTTACAGTATTTGGTAATGGTCAAAATTTCAATATCATCCACATTCAACATTATATTCCAAACCAACAATCTTTGGTTAAATACTAACAATTATTCTTAATCAAAATGCTTTGGCCAAAAACTTTGACTTTGAGTTGACATCAGTTGACCATGATACTAACCTTATATAATAAAGGAGACAAATCCTCTTTCAAATAGTGTTTCACTTCCAATGCTTCCACTCGACCCAATTATAGTTGTTCGGTGGACGTGATGCCAAGATCTAACTATAATCAAAGTGAAGCTTCCACACTGAAGATCAACTGTATTCTCAAGTCCAGTGAACTGTATAAATTTGTCATATCGATATTTTCTTCTTGACCTTAGTTATATTAACCAAAAGAAGACTATTGAGTGAGTCATTCCATTATTATCCAATAACTACGTAACCCCCTGGTGCCCCCAACAGTCATAAGTAATACACTGTCCAACATTTGGAGAGCGTTGCGTATTCTAGTCTCAACAGATGTATCGATATATAGTCTCGATACATCTTGACTAGGAATATTTAAAGTAGTATATTTATTTTCATTGTGATAAATTACTCGCAGTTACAACACTTTGTATCTACTATCACAAAACATACCATTAGTGGATTTCTATTAAATATACTTTTAATGTAATTAATTAATATAATAATATTATATTAAGTATATAATAGAAAGAAAACACCTTTATTTCGAACTAGATCAGTCAACGAGTTAGATATATGTAACAAATTACATAATTACCCCTAGGGAATACACCTAACTCTGTTAATCTCCTACTTGCTCTTGGGGTCAATTATGGAATCTTATTCCAACTTCGCCAATTGATTTTCTCTAAAATCAATTGGGTCGGTCCCTTTGTGAATGGGTATGCTATTATGTTTCAATTATCTGCTTTAGCAGTCAACTCTCTCTTGTAGTGATAAACTGTTTTATCTTCTGGAACAATTGAGAGTGTCTCTAGACTTCTAGTGAAATCAAAAATATGCTATGTACTGTATCCCGACAACTGCTATCGTATAACAATGTTATGGGATTCTCTAATTTTGGATTTAGCTCACTGATAAATTTGTGCAATTATATATTTATATACATCGGTTTTACTGCAATGCTATTCAAGGCAATGTACTTAGCCCTTTCATTAAATCAATCATAGGAACATTTCCAACTTAAAGATTCTTAACTTGAATATATTATTGGCATATTATACTCAATATTACTTATAAAGTTCAAGTCTGAACGCTCCTTCATAAGGAGTTTGTTGTTTCTATAAATAATTTTCTAGTATTTCGCAAATACACTAGAATGCATCAAATGCTCATTTAGTGATATCAATTTGGATTTGATACTTGCTTCATGCATCAAATACATAAACAAATCATAATATTACAGATAATATAACATGTATAATAAATCCTATTGCCAATGCATAAGGGACGCATCTCACGTGTTCCATATTTAACAATTTAATAAGGTGTCTTTGCATATCGATTTAGGACATTCCCAATATCTTTTACAATCACTATAAAAGACATCACTTACAATCCAAAGTTGAGTATTAAAACAACTAAGGTTGATTTTAACACAAGTACCTAATTAAAATCAACATGTTCTTCACTTAAAGTTTAGAAATATCAATGAACCTTTAAGCGCTTTTTCTTATGAGCACACGCTTTCTCTGCACTTTGATTGAAAATCAAACTATTTAATTTCTATTAAAATACTTGTTCAGTCTTGATGCTGATAAAATGATACTTCCATATCATTTCTCGGATCATATCTAAAGACTTACAAACCCAATATCGCTCTCACTGGCGTTGAAACATTTTTGGTTAATATATGTAAATAGATAACTCTAAATCTTTATTTAAAATTTTCTATTTCAATACATATGCACCAAAATACTAAGTCTAATTAAAAGATATTTGTGTGGGTAAATCCAAATTAACTTGGGCATGTTGATTATCAAATTTATTATGCTGATTTCAACAATTTGTTGTTTGCGATATTATTCTTATCAACATTACTCATTTAATTACAACTGCATTAGTTTTTCTCATAAAGACACAATCTCATCCGATGGATAACAACCCTTTGGTTACAACCATCATAATCATATTATGATAGCATATTTAGAATTCTTTAAAATTTTCGCATTATGCCACATAGAGTCAACACCCTTAATGGTTTAGATAAACAACCGAGGATTATATGATTTCGACATTAAATAATATACTCATAGTTTCACTTCGATGTCCAAGAGTACTCACTAGACATTCTAATGTTTTGTGTTTATTCAGGTTGGTTGATTCATTTCATCTCATACATTCAGTTCCATATTTGGATCATATCAAATTCCATTTTACTACCAATAATTTCTTAAAGAAAATCCTTCACAATGAAGTGGGTCTCGAAACAACAATTGTTTCATAGTGCAAATAAATTAAAGATTCATAAACGCTTTACGAATTTCTAGATTTATAAAACTCATTTGGTTTTAGTTTACAAAACTTATGTTCGAAACATAGATATGTCATCTAATGACGGTCCTTTACAAAACCTATTAGGGAGATTCATACAAGATCATGAATAATTATTTTGTGCAATGTTTAAACTCACACAACCAACCAATTCTTGGTCGAGGATATGTTGGAGTTTCTTATAAACCCTTATAATGTATGATTTTGTAAATTATTATTTAGATGAAATAATATTATCCTTGTGTACTACTCTTAATTACACACTACAAGAAAAAAAGCAAATAGCAGCGGCAAAATCCGCTTCTAATCCGTCGCTGAACAGGCATTAGCGACGGATTTCCCACATAACTGTTTGGTCGGTAAAAACCATGACGGTATTTGTGTCAGATTTTGCGACGGATTTTAGCATGAGTTTTCCGACATTTTACTAATTTTATAATAAAAATAAAATTTTATTTATTAATTTTATTTTAATTTATATACCGACTATTTACCGACGGATAATTAATTTATAATAAAATATTATTTATAAAAGACGTTGGTAAATCCTTACTAATTACCAAGGAATTAGCGACAAAAATTAAATTAAGGTTAACTTAACCTCCCTTTTTTGTTGGTAATCCGCTGCTATTCCTCTTCTTATATATATATATATATATATATATATATATATATATATATATATATATATATATATAAGTACGAAGACACGTCCGATGGACGTGTATAAATTATTGTGACCAAAACTGAAAATATGTTAAACTATGAATATTTTCAATCTTATACCTGCTGCATAAGAAAATGTGATTATACAGCTAATATCATGCACCAGACATTAAAAAGTATAGTGAAACATCCAAATAAAAACAAACAGCTCCAAGCCCATTTTGAATGCAACTATATTACAAATCTATGAAACATTGTCATGAACTCCTACAAAACACTGGATTTATTAACAGCTAAATTATACATTTTAGATCTTACTAAACAAAATGTCACTCCAATCACTGACCATGTAACTCAACTCTCAATTCACAAAGAAACTCGTACTGAAAAGGTATCATTTGCTTCCGTTGTGTTTCAACTGCTTCGTAGTGAAGAATATTCTTGTATTTGTTGCACTATAAACACGTGTTGCTGCCCATTTAAACCTTTAGATGAGGGTGGTTGAAGCTCAAATTACCTGAAGAATTACAGAAGACTGAATATGGATAATAGCACGGTTACTGTATATTGAGATGAGCATAATTAAGGAAACAGGTAGGTAACTGTTAAATGCTAGCAAATTAGTATCATGAGAATAAATTTAAACCAATGATACAAAGATCTAAATCAACAATAAAAGAATTGAAGAAAAACACACCTGCTAAATGCCTAGTTGATTTGGGGCAAACACTCTTCTAAAGAACACTAGGCATTGACACAACGCCATTAAGTTATGTATTCAGGTCAATATAAATATAAGGTCAGGTGTTACTCAAACAAAGTGCATTTATATTAAACTGTCCAAACCATTACATAATAGGTTATGTGTTCTTCAAACAACCCAAATATATTACTGCTTAAGCAAATATATATACATAATAGACCAAGTGTTTACCATTAATGAGCATATATACTAATATGTCTAAACAAATGTACATATATATATACACACACACAACTGGTTATGCATCATCAAACAGTTATAGATAGGCAATTCTATACTCGGTTTATACTTAGTATTAACAATGCGTGTTATAGTGGTGTTCAGGTTAACATAAACTCAGTAAATCCTCATACTTGATGAGTTGTACTGTTAACACAAGTATAACAACCAATTAATAAGACCAAAATATGTACAACAGTTTTAGCACACACACATATAGTAAATATACATATAGCAGTTTTTATGTATTACTAAGAAATGCACATATCAATCGTAAAACATGCATATGTATGAAATTGCCTAAACATATACAAAAGATCATGTATCCACAATATAATATGCATATATATATCTAACTGTCTAAACCCAGATTTAAACTTACAATATATATTACTCAGTGTACCATTTTTATTGTATCATACCGTCTTAAGCAAATTACTCCACAACACATTAAAAATATATGAACAGATGTACCCAGTTCATGTATTCATCAAACAAATCACCCATACTTTAAACTATCTAAAACCCAATCTGGATGTATATATGTATCCCGTCTGTTGATAACATACAGTCAACATTATTATTAACTAACATTTTTCCTGGTTTTCATATATATATATATATATATATATATATATATATATATATATATATATATATATATATATATATATACGCACACATACACAGAGATCCGATGCACATTTCTAACGAATAACAAGAGCACATTTACACAAACTCTGTCTAAATTTGTGTAAATCTGATGTGTATATTCACCCTTCCTCGTTCCCCTTGTATCCATTCCCCAATACCGACATGAATACCCACACAAGCATTAACATACACAACCCAATTTACACCTAACAGTCAAGTGTCATCAATTAAATCTTATACCTCAGATTTTTATTAGTAATAAGCCAACTACACTTATATCTGAGGCCAACCAAAATTGTATGTAGCAAATCATACATAAAATAGCCAAAGCATACTATCATTTAATAGCACATCACTCAAAGACAAACCAGGGGTCCAAACTTGTATTGACAGATACGGTAATGGTTATATATCTTAAGTCACCAGGTGTTCAAATGACATTAACCATATTAATTCTTACATACGGTTTTCTATCAGGTTGTATTGATCATTTTCCCACATACCACCCAACAAGCAATCGATACAAGCATTCATCACTGCCATAACTTATTATTCAGATTTCATTTAGCATCCACTCACAAAATAGCCAAACAAACACATACGATCACACATCTAACACATATACTTGTTTATAACAATCATACAGTAAAACATATAGGTGAATCGGCTGACTATGAAAGGACTTAATTGCCAAATAAATGGAAATACACTCACCATGATTTTTACTCTCGACTTTTATATTCCAGATCTCGATTTTGGCTTTCGAACTCCCCAGATCTGCTGCCGCTTCCCCTCTAGAAACCATATCCCTCACGAATCCATCTTTGCTTTGATGCAAGATGATCGATCTTCATAGATTTCGTCCCAATTGAATTTTTAGGGTTTTCGGCCATTGTTGGTTTCATTTATTCTGAACGTGATAAAAAAATGGAAAATGATAGGGTCGGCTGGCTTTTCTTTTTGTCTGACCAGCTAGGGTTCTGATGGCCAATTCCCATTTGCCCCTACGGTTTTATATTGGTCCTTAAAACACTTAATCCCATGTTAAAACTCTTAAGCCAATTGTAATAGTTTAATATAAAATTAATTTAATTTAATAGTATAAATATTTTAAATAGTTATGTTACAATTTAAGTGGTGTTACATAGTTAAACCTTACACTAAAAATCTTAAATATATTTTACGTACCATTACAATTAAAATTCATTATATCTTAAATATTAATGATTAATTATTAAATATTAAGAAATAATCAATACTAATTTTAAGAATAATTATTAATTATTGATTATCGAAAATTGATAACAGCCATTTATCACAACAGACATTTTATGATCATTGTAAAGTTTGCATCAGTTAAAACAAATATTTTATAACCATTATAATGTTTATGATTTATTTCAAATTTATTTAAGATGATTTCAAAATTTTAAATTTTTCGAAATATAAAATATAATTATCAACTATAATTGTAAAATATTAAGTGTCAACTGTAATTATCAACTGTAATTATTAAATACAATTATTTAAAATTAATTATTGAATGTTATATATCATTTCATAAGTATCTTATATGACCAAGTAAAGAATTCTGAAAATTCATAAAAAAAACACATATATACATATATATGTATATATATAATGTATGTATATATATATATTATGTATGTGTGTATATATAGATACATTATATATATATATATATAAAACTTTGAATTGTATAAACTGAGGATGTGTTGTCTCATATTATATTAGAGATAATTGCAATACTTATTGAATTTAGGAAACATGTATACTGAAATCACATTATACACCAGTATAAAAGAACATGATATTATATATGTATATATAATCTTACAGTCTAAATTCTGATCTTTATAAACTGAAAATGTGTTGTCTCACAATATATTAGAGATAAGTGCACTACTTAAATCATATGCTCAACTGTAATTAATCACTAATTAAATATTTATTATTAATTATAGATTACCAACAACTAATTATTAATAGTAGATATTAATTTATAATAACTATTATATACTTATATCAACTATCACATATCAATTATTAATTATTTAGTAGTACATTAATATGCATGAAAATAATAACTTGAATGGTAATGTTTGAATTTTTTGAATTTCTTTAATATTTATTTAACTTCTTATTTTTAAACTTTGACCATTTGGTTTTTCTTAATTACTAATTATTTATCAAATGATACGTACCAATCAATTTCTTAAAAGCAAATATGTATTAATAATTTCTTGATATTAATTTAATTAATCGTATTAAAGATTATTAAATAATCATTGATTATCAAAACAAATTTAATAAAAATCGAACAACAATGTATTTTATTAATTACTATTACGTCTTATTTATATTATATAGTAATTAATAATTAATCAGCATTAATTTTCAAAAAAAAATTAATCAGCATTAACTATTGAATTTTATTTACTTCTAATAGTTATTATTTATTATTAATTACTAATGTATTATTAACATTAATTATTTAAAATTTAAATTTATTAATTAATTACTAAGTAATAACACAAATTTAAAACATTTAATAAATAAAAAATATAAAAGTTCGTTTCAAATCTCTTGGAAAACTGCAGGAAAATAGCTTCAAAATTATGTCGACGGTAATCCGACTCTATTAGCAACGGAATTTAGCGTCAAATATTATATGACGGTAAAGAGCTGCAATTTCCATTGATTTAGCGACAGTATTAGTATTCGACGGTAATAATTTATAATAAGATGACATATAAAATCCAAAATATTTTCTCTTACAAAGCCCACGGAAATCCGCCGCGAATTAGCGACGGAAATTTCCGCTGCTAAAAATCTGTCGCTAATCTCGGTTTTTCTTGTAGTGACATGACCTTATAGAAAGAAAATAAATGAGGTTCGCTCACAATTAATTGTATATTGTCCAATAATGTCTATAAATGCATCATTATGTACCTCATGGAGGAGTGACTTTAGAGACTGAATTTATATGCATTTTTATGTACATTTGGAACTCTTTCCAATATACAAATTCAATCAAATTATTTAATTTTATTTACTTTTCTTTTATATTCAATATCTAACCTTGGACTCAACATATGTTTATCTAATACACATATTCATGTTCGTAATAAATCATTAGTGAATATAACAAAGTATGTGGGATTATTTGGCATTAATAGACTATGGTTGCATACATCTATATGTATCAATCCGAAGAGTTTGTTAACCCTTATAATTTCCCCACTAAATGGATGCATAGCCTTTAATTGTTTGAGATATAATCGTATGATTTAAAATCTTATAATAAGACTATTTTCTCGAAACTGTGGCTTAGTCCTTAATTCTAAATAACTTAATGTAATAATAGATACTTCTGTAATTTTCAATGCATCATTTTGTTATGAAAACAAATACCATATTATAGCTTTATTTTGTAATGAATTTTCATAATATTCATATAGCTATGTCTATTCCTAAGTCGATACTAGAAATAGTCATTATTTCACAAATAATGTTCAACACATTCTACGAAACAATTTCCATAATATGATGCAATCATTAAGTGCTATTTGGCATGCTCCCACTACTTCCACCACTACTATAATAGTGCACTAAATTTGGAGGTCCATTGTTAAATAACGTATAAATTAATTTCATATACTACAACTAATTTACCGTGGAGAGTCTTTGATCAAATATCTTGAACTCAAAGATACAAATTTCACGGAAAACAATTTTCTATGTGAAAATACATATTGGAATATAAATCATATTTTTCATTCCAATTTTAAGTATCAACCACTACTATTACAATTCTTGTTTCCATTATTTTATTATGAAGAAGAAATGACTATTCACTCTCTTCATCTCAACTATACCTTAATTTACATTTACTATAATACATTCTTTTTTCTCAAAATGGTCAAACCATTCAAAATAAAATCCTTCCTACAATATCATGAAAAACTCTTTTCAAAAGCGCATTTGATTACCCATAACATTTAAGGACATCAAATATGTTGCTTTTGCGTAAATTAATCAAAATTACATTTCAGCTATGAAGTTCATAGACATATACTGTAGTTCAGGCCATTTGTTACAATTAACATAATATAATATTGTATGTACTTATTCAAATTGAATACTTGATCTCATAAAACAGTTTATTGGTTTATTTCGAATGAGCTATATTCATTAAAGTATCTTACATTACGAACTGCGACCGTTCACCATATAACATTTATACATGATAGTATATGGATCAAATACCCATAGTCTCATGTTGCTTTTAGAGTCTGAAACTCATATAATGCAACATACAATATTAACCAAATAAACATGTAAGTTGTCATTTTATGAATGTATTAAATAGATGTAAAAATTATGCACTTGCATGGGTATTGAAAACAATAACATGCAGTCGACTTTAAATTGTAGGTATAATATTTTCATATTTCAACATTCAGTTTAGTTCATTTGTATATGTCAATTGACAATTGTTTTATCAATCAAGTTAAATGCATAAATTTAACATTGTAGATAATTATAACATTATTTTGCATATGTTCTTACAGTATTAGAAAGATGTTATAAAATACAGTAGAACAGATCATAAAAGAGAAGACATTAGAAAGGACATAAGAGATAAGTGAGAGACCTTTTTATTTCTCTTTATTCGGTGTACATAATTCTATTACATTGGCTCCCTTATATATTGGCTTTGGAGCCGATGTTAGCCTTACTCCCAAAATGTGGGACTAAATATAGTAAGACAAACGCATATTCACTTATATGTATTACAACACTCCCCCTTGAATATGCGTATGTAAAGATGATAAGATTAATTGCCTCATTAAAAACCTTTTTATGAAAAACCATGTGGGAAAAATATTAAACAAAGAAAAGAGTACCATTTTTATTTCATCTTCAGGAAACATATTGACAATGTTCCAATGAGGGTTGATGCTTCTGGATCAAAATAATGCCTCGTTAAAAACCTTACTAATAAAAACCCAGTTTGAAAAATATTAGTGAAGGAAAAGAGTGCATTACAACATAATATATGCTCCCCCTGATTCGTAACGCATTATTCAAATAATATGGTGATGCAAGCCGCGCATACCAATTTTATATATCATCTTCTGCAATGTTGATTTTGGAAGTGCCTTTGTGAATAGATCTGCTGGATTTTTCTTGAGATTCGATTTGCTTCACTTCTATCTTATTGTCCTTTTGAAGCTCATGGGTGAAAAAGAATTTAGGAGAAATATGTTTTGTCCTATCACCCTTGATATATCCTGCTTGAATCTGAGCTACACATGCTGTATTGTCTTCATAAACAATAGTTGATCTTTCTGTAGTTGATGGAAGTTGAAAAGTGCTTCGAATATGTTCAATTAATGACCTTAACCAAACACATTCTCAACTCGCTTCATGTAGTGCTAGAATTTCAGAATGATTGGATGATGTTGCTACCAATGTTTGTTTTGTAGATCTTCATGAAATAGCTGCATTGTTGTTTGTAAACACATATCCAGTTTGTGATTTTGCTTTATGTGGATCAGAAAGGTAACTTTAACACTCCTCATTGAATATGTGTCTTCAAATTCTTGAATGCTCTTATAGTAGCTTGAAATTTTCCCCCTTGAAAAATTATTGCTCCCCCTCATAGATATTGTCATATTAAAATGATATTTCTTCTAAGAGTTAGATACTTCAGGATCGATGTAGTGCCTCATTAAAACCTTACTAAGAAAAACCCTATGGGAAAAATCTTAGTGAAGGAAAAAGAGTACAAAAACATATTTTCAATAAGTTACTACATTAAATGTAGAATGATACTTCTGGATCAATATAATTCTTCAGTAAAAACCTTACGAAGGAAAACCCGGTGGGAAAAACCTTAGTTAAGGATAAAAATACAGATTAACTTAAATAACATATTTGAGATGTTATTCCTTGATGTGGTGCTTGATTCTTCTAGATCAAGATAATGCCACGTTACAACTTTCAATATTACTTTGAGGATGATACTTCGGGATCAATATAATATCTCATTAAAACTTTACTAAGAAAAACCCGGTGGGAAAAATCTTAGTAAAAGAAAAAGAGTGCATACTTTTTGATATCTCAATTTCGTTATAGATACTTCTGGATCCATAAATATATATCTCATTGATAATATTACTTAAACAAATATTGTATATAAAATAAACTCAAGAGATAACAATCTTTACTCTTCATACTTCCGACGTTCATCATTTATTAACATTTGCTTCATTAAAACCTTCACAATGGAAAACCCTATGGGAAAAAACCAAAGTGAAGGAAAAAGAATGCAACATCACGAGAAAATTCTTGATGAACTTTTCTTAAAAGACTTTTGTGTGCATTTTCATGCTTCAGGCATGTTTTCTTATTTAAAACACCTTTTGTTTGCGCTTTCTTGCTATACACTTCGAGTGTTTACAATTTTGTGCTTTAATCAGGTTTGCCCACTGCAATACATTTGTAATGAACAATAATAGTTTCATTATAGCAATATTTATAAGCAGGAAGTAATCTACTCATCTTGAATTATATCAAGATTTTCATTACAACAATACTTAGAAGCATGTTGTAATCTATATTCTATGTTCTTTGCGTTCTTTATAATCGCTGAAGTTATTTATGTTCTTCAGGAACCTGTACACTTCAATGAATTTTACATATCGCAACTATACTCAAAAGTATATTAAATGTTTCATTACAACAATACTTAAAAGCAGGAAATAATCTACTCATCATGAATTATATCATGATTTTCATTATAACAATACTTAAAAGAACGTTGTAATCAACTTTCTTTGTTCTTTATATTCTATATAACCAACAAAGTAGTTTATGTTCTTCAGGAACTAATATTCTTTCATCATTTAGTGTGATTTAACAAATATTCATACCTTCGAGGTTTACTCACTACTTTGTGGACTAAAGGTCCACATTTCTCAATTAGAGAAGGATTCATGATGGCCAATCATGATTTAACATAAGCGCTTTACTTTTTATAAATTTATCATCGATGATTATATATTGTCAGTTCTAGATATAATTTACTGAGATCTCTTTATTTATCTATTTTAGGTACCTAAACCACTTCTGGGGTTATTTGACAATTATGTCATGGATCTATTCAAGAGACTCCTTAGGTGTTTCTTTAAGAACACTCACCTCCTTCATCTGGAATCTTTATTACTTACTTCAAATGTGTCTCGAACTGACTTTTAAACCAATCTTTAAATGTGGTTTATGAATTTTGATCCTTCGGGGATTCAAATATATATTGAAGCAAGTCTACAAGGGATATTATTTATAATTTATTCGTGTGTCAATTATATTGATACTCAAAATGAAATTGTATCCCTTTATCCTCCCCCTCAATGTTGACAAACATTGTCACACTAAATAATAATGATCATGGGATTCTCATTTTGATCCATTATCACATTGCTGCTGGCAAGTATATTATATGTATATCAGTTGTTGGAGGATAACCCTTTAATTAGTCGATAAGATGCATTCATCATTTTTTTATTACTTATTCTCTTTCATTAATCTAGCAATATTGGAGGAATTTTCTTATTATATAGGTTATTTGAATACACATATGACTTCGGGTCATTCAACATTCATGTTGACTGCAATTTAAATCACTAAATAATATTTATGCATAATCTATAGAATATGCTTATAACAAACTTCAGGTTGTTAGTTAAATATTTACAAATATGAATATATAAATACGTGCGTCCACGTATTATAAATTTGCATAGTCTTTCTCATTTGAGTTAGTGATTTTAGAATAAATTATTACAAAGATCAAACTATTGATTTCAATGTATTGATCAATGTCATTACAAATTCTTTAGGATCGTATGATAATGTTCAAAACTTCTGGTTTGAAAACATATCGAACTTCTAGTCCAAATAAATATATGAACAACTTCAAGTTGTTAAGTTGATGGAGTTTTAATATCGCTTCTACGATATTCCATAAACACCATTTGTGGAGTTTTATACATATTTTCTCTTTTAGGAGAAATTTATGAACTTTTCTACAAATATTTATCACTTTTTAATTGTAGAAATCTCTTCTGGAGATATTTTATTATTTTCATATAAACGGATCTCTTCTAGAGATATCTTATCATTTCCAAATATGCAAATATCCTCTAAAGATATTTTGTTATCACCGCTTCTGGGATGAACTTATCTCCTCCATACAAACTATTGAAATATCATATCAATATACAAAAATACATATCAAAATTTAAATGCAGTAACGAAATTAGATGCATTAAATAAAAATAAGATTCAAGAAAAGAAATCACTACTTCTGGAGTGTAAGATATTCCATTAGGGAACATAATTTTTTATTTATTTATGTAAACGATCATAGTTGATCCGGAATGACCTAAACGATCATGCCAAAGAATCAATTTCTTTGTATCTATGAGCTTCTAGATCATGTTTATAAAATGAGATTCAACTATGCCAATTTTGGCAAAGTATAATCTAGTTGAAATTGTACCAAATTTTTCTAAAATAAGCTTCTGGCTTTTAATTTTAGAAATTACATAAAGATATTCTTTATTGTTTTCATTTATAGTTTCAATATGATATCCATTCATTCTTATATATTTGAAGATAAGCAGATTTCTTTTAGAATTGCTTGAATATAGTGCATTTTGAATGAATATATGTGTACCATTTGGTAACACTATATGGGCTCTTCCGGACCCTTCAACTATACTGGCTGAACCAACTATAGTTGAAACTTTACATGAAACATTTTCAGATAATTCATAGAAAAACTTCTGGTTTTTCAACATCGTATGAGTAGTTCCACTATCAACCAGACATATATCATCACTTAAACACTGTCGATCCATACCTTTTGAATTAAAAACAATACAGCTAATTAATAACTGAAATAACTTATAAATACAGATAAATGTCCATAGGAATAAACTACTTATCATGTCCAACATTACATATTATTTCTGCAATTCCATAAGCACAAGCTAAAAAGAAAGGCAAATAAACAAAAGTTTCAAACTAATACATGCGGAAAGGAAATGAAACAAAATAAAAATCACGTAGTGAGCTTTAGGCTACTTGTTACCATCATAGAAACTGCAGGTTCTAAGTTTTCCATTTTATAACAAAAATTACTTTTGCATTCAATTCCGGTGTGCAAAAATTAAGATCAATATTTAGATCTTAACTTAATATGATCTTCAGGATGCATATTTTCTTTATAAAGGTTTTCCTAAGAAACAATGAAATATTTCTTCTAGAAATATAATATGTTTTAAAATGACTATAATAAAACTTCAAGTTTTATCATAATTCATATATTGTTATTACATATTTAAAATCGAAGGAACTTTTCAAGAAAGTACCCTTTTTTCACATATGAGAGTCATTTTACTATTTTTCTTCAAGAAAATAGTATTGATTATAACTGTAATGATCTCTTCCAATAATAAGTTTCTTCAAGAAATTATTTGTAGCATAAAATTGGAATATAATGCTTTTTCCTCTTGTTAAAACTTTTCCTTTCATTGATTTTTCAAATCCTTTCCTATTATTGGTCATTTGCTATAAGCAAATATTAAATGCAATTATATGCTTTTATGTTTTATTTTATGTTTCTTAATTGAATATGAACTTCAGGTTCCTCGGGAACTTCAGGTCCCTCATTTGAAAGGATTTGTATATGAACTTTAGGTCATATGAACTTCAGGTCATTTGCATGTGAACTTCAAGTTCAACCACTCTTGCCTTGTGTTTGGAAGTATGACCGTCTTCTGGTGGTCATAACGCTCCTTTATGGAGTTCCATAAGTGGATAGGATCTTTTTTCAGTTAAATATTTAGATCATCTCGGATGTGGCATCTTAAAAATATCAGAGTCTTTGCTTTGTCCTGCTGGGACATAGTATTATCATTTTTAATGGTATCCTCTAAGCATTGAGATTGTAAATGTATCTCAGTGTTCGACATTTTTGTTAACTACACAAATTTTTTTGCAGATGCTTAATTAAACAAAATTCACATATCAGTATACATGTTCTATAATTAAATTGAATATATTACGGCATGGAATCATAAAAAAAAATCCAAATCTGCAAGTCTTTCTCTATACATTTACAATGAACTTATTACAATAATGAAAACAATACCAACCGTTAAGAAGCCATACACCATGTTACATAACAAAAGTAATGGCCATAGTAAAACATATATTGGCTAACAAGCAGCTTGCTTGTATTGGAAGATGAAAAAACATATAAAAGTAAGCCATACATGGAAATGTAATCCTAATCTTTAAAGCATCTTATCTGGCGAGATGAAGCATTACAGTAAAGTAGTAAGATAAAATAAAAATAAGAATAGGTAGTCTATTATTACAAAGATGAAGCTGTACAGCAAGCATTAGATTAAATAATAAGCAGCCTGTAGTTTACATACATGCATACCTATTAGCAATGGCTTCCCTGTTATTGAAGAGATAAAGTAGCAAATGAAGATTATTTATGTATGGCGTATGGGGTAAAAGATCCATATATAATATTATAAAAAGAAAATGAATGGATCTTCCTAGAAAGGATATTTGGTATACCATAATACCAAATCAAATATGAATAGGTGGATCTCTAAAAACCACTAAGCTAAAAATAATTAGATCTAAAAAGTTAGATCCACTGGAACATAATCTAGATCTACAAAGAAAATATAGATCCATAGATCAAATATTCTCAAATAAAAATTACTTACATGACAAATTCATAGATGTAGATCTAGAAGATTTCAACAAATAACTATAAAAAAATATCGTGCTGATAATGCGTTATAAAATAAAATAGAACAGATCATAAAAGAGAAGACATTAGAAAGGACATAAGAGATAAGGGAGAGACCTTTTTATTTCTCTTTATTCGGTGTACATAATTCTATTACATTGGCTCCCTTATATATTGGCTTTGGAGCTGATGTTAGCCTTACTCCCAAAATGTGGGACTAAATATAATAAGACAAACGCATATTCGCTTATATGTATTACAACAAAAGATTAAATATTTCCATTTTATTTTTCTAATAAGGCTCCCACTAGTCTTTTATGTTTCACCAAACCCTAAGTGAAACATAGAAGTCTTTTAACTTCACTACTAGACGTTAGGACTCGTATGCCTTGGGATTCTATCCTTGAGGAAACCTCAACAAATCACAGGCATGCATAAGATGGATAACTCTTTATCGATTGTATCACATACAACTCCTAACCTTTGGTACCTTGTCCTAATCCCGCCTTTACCTCGAGGAAAGCCAAATGAGTAAAGTGAAACTATTCACTCGGACTTATCATTTCACGATGGCCTAAGTATAATGCATTTACCTTGAGGAAAACTCAACAAATACATGTGGTTATCTTACCTCGCCTATTCAATATACTAATAGTACTATGCATAACATACCTAGCTTGAAGAAAGCTCAACAACTAATGAGTATGTGAGTATTCTATTAATATATAAATGATAGAGGACAACATTATATTGCGGATTCATAATTTACAATATATTACATTTAGTGATATCGACTTATGGAATAATGTTGTTACTACAAAATTAACACCGAAACATGCTGACGGTGAAGGGGTAGCAAACCGCCACACGCCTAAAGGAATCTTCTGTAATCAAAAGCCAAGCACAAGATAAAGCCGAAAGCATAAGGGAACAATCCGAGAGTTATGCACCCGACACCATCACTAAAGAGAAGAACTAAAGACCGATACAAAGAAAGGATGCCGGTAGGGTGGTTCCGACATAATGGTAAACAACGGAAGGTCACCCAAAACCGGAAGTCAATAAAGAAAGAGACCAGGAATCCTACAAATCGAGACCTGGAAGGAGAGAAGAGCTATCGGTATTAACTCGCTTAATACCGATACATCAAGGGACAGAAGCATCAAAGGTACAGAGTTTGAAGTGTATGGGGATTATCCGGGAACTGGCTACCAAGACCCCCATTAGATGGTCACCGAGAAGTTATCCTAATAAACAACTAACAAGTCACCGGAAGCCACCTCTCAAAAAACCGAGATACGCTTCAAAAATCTAACAAACGGAAAGTCGGAACCCCGAAGAGAGACAAGCTATCCGCCTTAATATGCTTAGTGTCGATACCGACAGGGGTGGCGGACCCGGTAACCATTATCTTGAATCATAAAGGAAAGCTCCACAAAGTGTTAATAGCAAGACCAGAAGTTCATATCTGGAAGCCTACATCCAGAATCCAAAACCTTCTGAAAGCTATTCACACCGACAGGCTCGAGATCAATACAAAGAAGATGGGCGAAACATCAAAAAGAGGTTCTATAGACCGGAACCATCCTCCCAAGAGCCGGAACCGACAACTTAAAAGCCATAAGCAAAGCCTTTAAAACCAATACGGAAGGCGACCGAGAGCCAAAACTTTCGAAACCAAACAGAAAAGCGACCAACAGAAGCT
This sequence comes from Allium sativum, assembly GCA_030737875.1. Classification (NCBI taxonomy): domain Eukaryota; kingdom Viridiplantae; phylum Streptophyta; class Magnoliopsida; order Asparagales; family Amaryllidaceae; genus Allium; species Allium sativum. The sequence continues at coordinate 372,502,252 of CM060924.1, read as the reverse complement.
TCTTCTGGCCCAATAGCAAAAGGGGTCCCTATTTGTCTATAAGTAAGACCCCAGGGTCTCATTTTAGGGACCGATTTCTCATTCTTGTACTCTTTTTCTCTAGAGTAAACACTAATTTCTAAATCAATTTAGGGATTTCTATTGTAATCAATCATGTACTCCAAATCAAAGATCAATAAAGTGCGGATTGACACTTAGTATAATTTCTTATGAGTTTCTTATATGATTCCTTATATATTTCTTATACAACAAATTATAACCTTCCTACACGGTCACAGATTCCTACTCGAATTTAGACCCTTCCGTAGGGTTCTTGCAGAACCCCTTCCTACAAGCCGTTTAGCCTGTTTATCGAGGGTTGTGCTTAAGGAACCCATGTCCCAAGATAACTGTTAGTTTGTGAGTCTCTTAAGCATGATGCTCACCCCATAGATATCTAGGAAACATTGATATCTAGGAAACGGTGAAATAACTTAGACCCGTGAAAGCTAAATAACCCTATTTTCGCCTTAGGTCTACTTTTGTAGACCTATCTCCGGTGTTGACAAAAAATATCGTTAATATTTTGGCGTTATAAGGAGGGCCTGAACCTCCGACCTTGTGGTTAACCTTACCCCCATATCAAACTGTGTTATTACGTCTGGGGTTGGACTAAGCTTTGAAGAAGCAAGGTTATGGGCAAAAGTTCCCAACGAGAGTCTTCTGGATCTCAAATGGCTATGTTAGGTACTACTCAACCAAAAGTGATGGAAGAACAAAGGTTAAGAATGGAAGCTCTACAAATAATTAAGTGGAAAAGGGAAGTAGAACAATGCATTTCTAATTGTGAGAACAATAACCCTTTCTACGTGGTAAAAGCATCAATATTCACTCCAAATGGTTCTACACAAAAGGAGTACGACCCCTTCTCTCATATAAAAGAAGCTGTCTATGAGTAGGCCAAAGGGATGGTATTAGAACAAAAAATGATGAAGGATTTTAAGCACTTTGCTTCCAAATGGACTAAACGGGTAATGCTTCAATCTCAAGGCACTTTGAAAAGAAGAAGCAGGAATACGAATACAACAACAGGATTTAACAACAAAAGGGCAAAACTCAATGACGAGAAGTAACTTTATACCCAGAATGATTAATGAGTGCCACCTTACCATGTCAATGGAAAAAATTTACCTTCTGACTCAGCAAGAGCCCGATTATTGGCCATCCACAAGAAGAAGCACAAGTAAGAAAGGAAATTGGCATGGCCTTATTGTCATTACCAAATGATAAACGGACATGAAACCAACTATTGCAAAGCCCTTGGGGGATTAATCATCAAGTTCCTCAATCAAGGCCAACTATAAGACTTTGTAAAAAGATCAAACTAAGAACAATAAAGGTCCTTAGGAAAAGGATTATCTATATGACTAAGGGTATGGAAACCCTCTCAAGAGTCGAAATAACCAAAGATGGGTTAATCCATAAATGGATAAAAGCCTTGTTACCGCCGAGTTGGCCAGGAAAAGGCAACCGCTGGAGGGGGTTGGTATGTAAGCCTTTATCCACGCCCGAATCAGAATGGGCCAGGTAAAAGTATCGAAAGCGTAAGACTCCAACCCACGGCAGAAATGGTCGCGATGGAGCATCTAATTAGCACTCTATGCCTCTGCTATGAACAAAGTACATCCAACCTCTCCTCGTAGAAGAGTATGTCCTACCTCTGCTTATGTTCCGCGTTACCCGCAGAAGGTGTTAGGGAATGCAGATTGGATCTTAAGGCAAAACTAACACTAGAGGGGGGGGGTGAATTGTGTTTCTACTGAATTTAAGAAAATCTAAAACTTATATGATCTACTATATGAATCACACACCATAGAGATAATCACAGACACAGAATCAAATACGAACACAGAAATAAACAAAAATAAAATGCAGAGAAGGAAAGAACACATCGGATTTTATACTAGTTCAAATTGCTCCTACATCCAGTACCATGCAACGCTGGATTGCGCAGAGTTTAATTAATAGATCAAAATCTCAGTACAATCCCCTTGGTTTCCAAATAAAATGCGGGTAGTTTGGTACACCGCCATTACCCCCTCTAGGCACAGCCCTTTCTCCAGAATTATATCTTGAAGTACGTTGACTCATTCTAAATCTGCAAATTAGAATGATTAGCAACTTGCAAGAAAGGCTGCTAAAGAAGTACAAATGCTTTATACTATGTAGTATCATATAGTATTCATCCAAATTAAATCTACAAACCCCCCTCCTTCATCCATGATGGCGGAAACCAGAAAATCCCCTTTCTTAGCCAAAATTAGCCTCGACACTCCTCTTTTCGCAATGTCCTCAGATCCGCCGCCTACACCTATTCTTCCACCTCCAGACCCCCCTCCTTTGTCTTCAACGGACCCCGTTAACCCTTCTCGAAACAAGAAATGGACAGAACTATTTGCAACTAAACCTAGAAATGCTGACACCCATCAGGTTAATCTTCTCTGGAAATAAGCTCGTACCCTCTGATGAAGTACTTGAAGCTGCTCAAAATATTTGGGATCATGACTTGGCAGGATTTTTCTTGGTTGAGCCCCTAGCCTATACTACAGTCATCACTAAACTGATGAATCATTGTAAAGCAAAGGGTAAGTTTACGGTACAATCAAATGGTACTCTTTTCTTTTTCCGCTTTATGTTGGCTAAAGATCAGAATAATATCTTATAATCTGATCCCATTTTAATACATAATAAGGTTTTCATCATTAAAATGTGGGATACTGGTATTAATCATAATTGTTCTATGATACGAAACGTACCAGTCTGGATTAAACTGTACAATATTCCACCTTTGGCATGGTCAAAAGTTGGTATAAGTTATCTTGCCACGAGAGTCGGGAGATTTGTTTGCATGGATGAAAATAAAGAGAAGTTAGGACAGCTTGAATACGCTGATATATGGTAGAGGTGTCTCCTGACCAGGAGCTACCTGTGGAATTCGACGTGCTTCTTCCTAATGATACTGAGCAATCTGTTTAGGTGTGTTACCTTTGGAAACACCTTATCTACACTGAATGTAATGCTTTCGGCCACAGCACTGAAACTTGTGAAAAACCTACCTCAAATGCAAAGCTCCAACTGGAATAACCCGCAAACTTGTGAAAAACCCTACTGTAGCAACCAAAACTAAGGTTATTAACAGATAACAAACTAGTTTTGCTTTCATCAGGAAGTCCCAGGCTTGGAGAAGGGTTAACTACAAACAGAATAGAAAACAATTAAGGTCAGAAAAGGATGATACCAATATGAGTGATGCAACTGAGAGCAAACCCCAAGATGATATGGACTATAGGTGTGATGAAATACCACTGCCAAATATTGACTTGAGTGACATCGGAATTGGACAGTTAGTGTTAATTCAGGAATACCATTGCGAGACATTGCAGTAAGAGCAGGTGCTATTAAAGAAACGGACAATAGTATGAACATTAATGAGTACGAAGCAGAGAAAAATAGTCCACTCGTTAATGAAAATCAAGCGAATGGCGAACAACTAGTATGTTTAGAGGTCGCTGATAACACAAATTTCAATGTTGTTGAATGTGGACACAACAAGAAATATGTAGATTCTGATGCATCTATCAACCAGGAAGAAAGCTCAGGTAAGGGGAGTGAAATCTGATGTAATGACAGTTGTGACATAGACCATCTTTGCAGCAACTAGGACGTTGGTCCCATGAAGGAGCTAAGTTCTGTAAAACCCTTATTAGATTGCGATAAAGGAGCGGAAGACGGGATTCTTAAGTCCCATCATGATAGTGAAACATCAGTTTTGGATATCCCTGTCACTGATAACATAGAGTTGCTTGAAGATGCAAACATTGTTGCTGACAATTTGAGAATCGCAATGGCAAGAGAAGGAAATAATGTTGAAAGAAGTGCAACTCTTCAACAGTTGTTGCGTGAATGTGGCACCATTCATAGCAAAGTGAAAAACAAAGAATTCAGCGAGTCTAACTTAGCTGCTCTATCTTCAATGATAAAAAAGATGAAAGTGCCCAATTTCCATCTTTGGGTGCACCCATCAACGCCACAGGCTTAGAATTCAACGTCACCATTTGCTCAAATTGCTCCGCCCCCGGGACATAAAGAGAGGCTTCCAGACTTGCAAAACGTTCACATTCAGGTTGACACTACAACTAGTGCCACCCCGCGAACAAAGTCACCAATAACCCCCACCATGAAAAAAGGAAATGATGAAGACCATGCAAGAAAAAGGTTAGATATAGTGAGTGTACAGTTAGCAAGGCTCCCAGGCTCTTGCAAGTTAAAAATATGTAATACATTTTGGGTTTTGCAACTTTTGACTATGTGATTGTAATATGGAATGTAACTGAACTAGCAATGGTCCTTCCTCCCTACGCGGAGCAATTAGTTGATATACATATGGTATATCACTTGAACTATCATGTAACTTGTTTTATTTTCTTTAATAAAAAGTGTTATGGATCACTTAAAAAAACTGGTTGGCTCTACAAAAAAAAATCTACAAATACGTCTCTCATACGTAATTACGTCTTCGAACTTTGGCTAAAATCGATAACTAGAGCTCTGATACTAAATGTGATGACCGCCCACAACCCCTACACTAAACAAGGGAAATAATGCGCTGAAAGGTGAGCCAGGCAGTTATGGACGATCATCGAGGTTTGATACATGAGCAGTTCCTTTCGTAGAACTCACAACGCAAGTATAAAATATAATAGAACATATACAACAGGTATTATTAGTGAAGCAGAAAACAATAAACTTTCATAACAACTAGAAAGTAATATCCATAGACTTGAATTACAACAATAGTTTTTATACAATTTTGCCTCACTACAGCACTCAGAGAAGAATAGCAAACATAAAAAATCCAAATACTACATAGTAGAAAAGATAGTACGCCAGACTCCTGCTCGCCTCCGAACTGCAACATCGTCCTCACTAGGCTATCACCTGCCACTTGCCACCTAGTCTACCGATACAACAATTGGATGAACAGCCCAAGGTAATAAGAGATAAACATAAAACCTTGAGTCAGACAACAATTTTATTGAGCGATAAAACAACTAACTAACATTAACAATAAAGTATATGAGAATGGGTAAATAAACAAGCTAATCAACCCACAACACCAGAGAAGAACTCAACTCCTGTCTTCCCCACATCGGACAATGATAGCCTTTTCATCAAACATTTCTACCATCCATCCATGGAAACCAAAACAACCATTTATTCATGGAAATCAGAAGCAAACAACAATAGCACTCATATCATCCAGATAATATATATATCCCATGTAAACCATCCTAATCGAACTCAACATCCCTCAAGCACAATCCCTAAAGGCCTAAAAATATATCAGACAAGCACCTAAGGAACATCTCCTTAGGCATTGGATAATCTACGTGAGTCGGTACAAACAAAACATCAAGCACGCATGACAGACTCTGGCTGTCACCGCTAATCCTGCTTCGAAACCATCGTTTATCGTATTACTGGCTGAACAATACGCCATCAATTGTCAAGGGCCAATAGTAAACCCCGGTTCTAGCAAAAACCCCACACGCCATACAACGAAACGTGTCTAGGCCATACACGACGCCCAGGGTACTCGACCATATGACGAAATCGTGTAACCCCGGCTTTGAGCCTGCTAGAACCTACGATAATGAAAATTCCTCGGCCTTCGATATCTCTAGTCGTCATCGACGGCGACCATCCAACCATTTCCGACAAACTCGGAACACCTTTAAGTTCTCATCACATAACACATCACTGCAGCAATCACTATAGCTATCACTGCAGCACGACCAACCACCATAGCACGAGCACGACCGACACAATAGCACGAGTGCGACCGATCACTGTAGCACGACCGACACTGTAGCACGAGTATGACAAACACGGTAGCATTTGCGCGACTGACACTGTAGCACGAGCATGACCGACACAGTAGCATTTGCACGATCGACACTGTAGCACGAGAACGATCGACACTGTAGCACGGGCGCGACCGACCACTGTAGCACGGGCACGACCGACCACTATAGCATGAGCACGACCGACCGAACACTGTAGCACGATCGATCAACCACTGCAGCACGAGCGCGACCGACCGATCGACCACAGTAGCACGAGCGTGACTGACCACTGTAGCACGAGCGACCAACCACTGTAGCACGAGCGACTGACCACTGTAGCACGAGCGTAAACGACCACTTCGCGAACGACCACTGTGGTACAAACACTGTTTTGACCAAAACTTTGCCAAACGACTATATCGACGAAATCAACTCATCCAATTCATCTAATCCAACCACAAATATGTTATGAAATCACTAACAACTTGAAAATTACCATTATCATCAATAATTATGAATAATTCACCAAAATCATGCCAAACAATTATATAAGCTAAAATTATGAATCTAACTTGCATAAAAATATAAAAACATATGGAAATTACCGGTTTTAAGTTGCTAAATTAGATCCTATGGTGATTCTTATGCAAATAGACTTACCATGATATAGATATAAGGAAAACGACTTGAATTTGACAAAAAATAAGATCAAACACTTATATCATTGATTGAATCCATGTGAGAGATGCATATCACACACCAAATCTTCAAATCAAAGCAAAAAAGGTGTAATTAGATTTCAGACAGTGAAAAACTTGATTTAGATCCTTCAATTTGATGAAATTTCATTTAAAATGATGTAAATCTGGCTTCAAACGGTGTAGATCTATGTTTCTCTTCCTTAGATCTTGATTTTAATGGTGGAAAGATGTTAGAGGAAGGCGGAACACAAGGCCACCAAATTAGAGAATGGAGAAAGTAAACTATTCTCCACACCTCTCACCCCCTATTTATAGCTTTCCACCTGCCCACTAATGGGCCTCCCCAAATCAGCCTATTATGGCTTGCAAAACCTGAACAACCAACTATAAAACCTTAAAACAACGATTCCTCCCAAACCGCTGAGCCAAATCTTTAATGTGACCACTCAATGGAAAGGGAAACATCATTTCCTTTCCAATGGCACAAGTTTCAATACCTGATTCATCCTGAGTCAAAACTTATTCCTTGTACAGGACTGGCAGGGGTAAAATGGACACAAACGAAATTAATAAAAATTATGGACATGTCTCAAATCCCCATAAACAACATATTGAAATATGAGAATGATCCAACCCTCAGGAAATTAAATAAAAATAGTTTACGATCCTTTGATACGTAAAATGCGGGCTGTTACATTCTTCCTCCCTTAGGAATTTCGCCAACGAAATTCCAACAACACAAGCAACCACATTCTGTATGCCTATCACTCATGAGCAGCCAATAGCAGCCATCAGACTGTGCATCCATAGCCTTATCCTAGCACACAGAATTCTAAAACAACCATGTTACAACGATATAAGGTGACATGATACTGGTGGGTCATACCAATGAAAAGTTCTGGATGGGTCACCTTCTTTCTCTCTTCCGTCTCCCATGTGCAATCGTCGCCATCCTCACTTCATTGTATTTTGACTAGCTTAACCATCTTCCTCCAAAGATGGTTCGTCTCATTCCCCATAACACGAAGCTGCTTACGAGGTCTCGTAACCACGGTCTCTACTTATAGGTCTTCATACTGCTCTGGAGATACCACAACATTCGAGTCATGCATAAACTTCCGTAGAAATGACATATGGAACACATTATGCATAGTCGACATATTCTCGGGTAACTCCAATCTATATGCGAGCTTTCCAATCTGCTCAACTATCGGAAATGGTCCAACAAACCCTGGAGCTAACTTTCCTTTGTTTCCGAATCGAACCACATGCTTCAACAGCGAAATCTTTACAAAGACCATAATCCGAGGTCTCTTTTATCATTTCTGCCCAAGTATCAACTTATCTCCAGTTTCTAACCAACATGCTGGAGAATTACATGGTCTTCCATACAACCTCTCGTATGGTGCCATCCCAATGCTCGACTGGTAGATATTATTATACGAAAACTCAACTAGATGTAGATGGTCTTCCCATGATCCTCTAAAGTCTAACACACAAGCCCTTAGGAGATCTTCCAAAATTCGGTTAACCCTCTCAGTTTGACCATCAGTTTGGGGATGATATGTCGTACTCTTGCACAACTCAGTTCCCAAAGCTTCTTGCAAATTCTTCAAAAATCCACTTGTGAACAATGGATCTCGATCACTCACTATGCTCTTTGGGATACCATGGAATCGAACTATCCATTTCACATAAAGTTCAGCCAACTTCGATGCCGTCCTAGTCGACTCGACAGGAATGAATCTCGCACTTTTGTCCAAGCGATCCACGATGACCCAAATCTTTCCGTTTCCTGCTCCGGTTTTCAGTAGCCATCGATAAAATCCATCGATACTTACTCCCACTTTCACATAACAAACCACTCTGCTCCTTCTGTTCATCTTTCACCAACTGACAGTTCATACACTCAGAAATGAATTTTCCAATATCTCTTTTCATCCCTTCCCAATAGTAAGATCGCTTCATGTCCTAATAAATCTTATTACCACTAGTATAAATTGTCAATTTCGAGTGATGACATTCTCTTAGAACCTCATCTCTCAATCCTTCGATATCAAGAACAACTACTCGCCCTTGCTTTCGAAGCCAGCCTTCTCGATCGACTTCAAACTCTTTATTCTCGGGTTCTAGCTTCTGGATAAACTCGACAAGCTTCATATCTCACTTTTGGCTCTCGCCAATTCTTTCGATAAGAGTATGTCTTATCGATAAGCTTGCCAACATTTCAGGCTCTAACTCACACCTTGGCCTGAAATCAAATCTTGCCAAATACTCAAGGCTCTTCCATTCCGAAAACATCGCTTCCAAACTTGCGTGTCTCTGACTCAACGCATCTGCAAATGCGTTACCCTTGCCAGGAGCATAGGCTATACCAAAATCATACAATGCCAGAAACTCTAACCATCGTTGCTGCCGAAGATTCAAATCCTTTTGGGAGAAAAGATACTTCAACAACTTGTGATCCGTGAACAATTCGAATCGAACTCCCAATAGGTAATGTCTCCACATCTTTAGAGCACACACAATCGCTACCAACTCCAAATCATGGATAGGGTCATTCCTTTCATGCAGCTTTAGTTGTTGACTCACGTAGTCCACAATCTTATCTTTCTACATCAGCACTGCTCCAAGTCCAGTACCGCGTGCATCGGTATATGCCACCATTTCTTCATTCCCAACTAGAATGGTCAACACAGGAGCACTTGTCAGCCTCTCCTTTAGGATTCCAAAGGCTTGCTCACACTTTGCATCCTATGTGAACACTTGGTTCTTCTTTGTCAATCTTGTCAATGGTTCAGCTATCTTGGAGAAATCCTTGATAAACCGTCGATAATATCCTATCAACCCAAGGAAACTCCGAACTTCCGTCTCATTCTTAGGTCTATCCCAGTCCTTTATTGCTGCACCTTTGCGGGGTCAACCGCTATCCCATTTCCAGAAACAACATGGCTTAAGAACCTCACTTCCTTCATCTAGAAGTGAAACTTCGAAAACTTGGCTCTTAGTTGATGCTTTCGCAAGATTTCCAACACAACTCTCAAGTGCGTCTTGTGTTCTTCCTCGTTCCAGGAGTAAACTAGAATATCATCCACAAACACAAGCTTGAACTTGTTGAACTGTTCTCTGAAAACTTTATTCCTAAGATCCACAAAATACGTTGGCATGTTAGTCAACCCGAATGGCATCACCAACCATTCAAAGAATCTGGATGGTGTCCTAAAAACAGTCTTCGACACACTATCCTTTGCCACCCTTAACTGGTGAAATCCCATTGCCAAATCCATTTGAGAAAACACTTTTGCCTCGTAAAGTGATTGAACAAGTCATCTATCCTCGGCAACGGATACTTGTTCTTCTTGGTCAGCTTATTCAGCTCACGATAGTCTACACACAATCTTAATGAGCTCTCAGCCTTGGTTGCAAACAATACTGCTGCGCCCTACTCCGAAACGCTTCTCCGAATGAATCCTTGTCCCAGAAGGTCACGAACTTGCCCTCCAACTCTCGCTGTTCCTTAAGCGCCATCCGCCTAAGAGACATAACGATTGGTCTAGCACCCTCAACCAAATCGATCCTAAACTCGATCTCACGATGCGGCGGCAACCCTTCGACCTCGTCAAAGACATCCTCTTACTCATTGGTGATCAGAACAGAAGACAAGTTTTTTGTGGAATCACAAGCAAATATTGATAGCTCACGAAGACACCATCTTAGAGCTTACACCGAATCAACACTTCTCGCCCTTCCACATCCCCGACTCTCACCTCTAGCTTCTCGCAATTCACTCTCGCCGCATATCTCTTGAGCCAATCCATGCCCAACATGATCCCCAACTCGGCAAAGTTCAAAACAAAGCAATCACACACAAAAAAGCAACCATGACTTAACAACAATAAATCACGACACAACATGCACAAACTAGATGAACCACCAACTGGATTAGTCACGATCAATGGTCTATCACAAATATGGGGTTCCAAACCCTAGCAGTACACAAGCTCATTACAAATGAAAGAATGTGATGCTCCAGTATCAAACAAAACTCGAACTGAAACACCTCGGATAGAAAGAGAACTTTGGACGACGGTACCCTTTACCTTCTCCTCTGCAGTAGCAGCTCTCGAAGAAGATGGCACGGCTTCCAAAGCATATGCCTTGACAACCTGCTTTCCTTTAGCCGATTCTGGACAATCCTTCTTATCATGCCCAGGCTTTCTTCACTTGAAGCACTTCTTTTCAGCTTTGGGATTCGTACAATCCTTGGCATAACGACCCTTCTACCAGCAGTTAAAGCAACTCACCTCTCCCTTTTGTTTCTTCTGGCCATCATTTCCCTTTTACTATTGCTGCTTCCTCTTCTTGTTATTACCACCCTGTTGTGGCTTTGGAGTCTCCTTGGTTGCAACAACAACAACTTCCTCTTTCAGAAACAAGATGTCGTGTCTCACGACTTTTTCCGTAAGCTTCTCAAATGAATCTTCAAGATGTTCCACCAACGGATTTCCTATGTGAGTATCCATACCCATAACGAACTTCTCGTACTTTTGATAGGGTATGTCAATGTATGAACGAGCATATCTGGACAAGGCTTCAAAGTAAGAAATGTAGTCAAGCACAGGACGATATTTCTGCTTGAATTCCACAAATTTCTTGAATAGAGCAGACTTTTGAGTTGTGGAGATAAACTTTTCTTTAAACTTAGCCTAGAATTGCTCCCATGAAATCTCTTCCTCTGGAGTCTCAAGTGTAACTGAATTCCATTATTCCATGGCCCTGCTTTGCAGCTACCTTGATGCAAGGTTTCTCTTAGTTGCATCATCCAATCGTATGTCACCAAAGATACGAACACAAGAATCCATCCACCTCTGAACCTCTTCTGATGGTTTCGTTCCTTTAATGGTTTTCCTTCTAGAGAAGTATAATCTTTTCATAGCTTCACAAAATCCACAGTCCTAGGCAACTGAACACGTACATCTACCGTGGTTGCCATTAGAGCGGGTACCCTTCGCATGAATGCTTCCATCATTGCCTTAAACATGGTTGGGTAGTCTGGTACACCGCCATTACCCCCTCCAGGCACAACCCTTTCTCCAGTAGCATGTCTTGAGGTACGTCGACTCATTCTGAATCTGAAATTAGAATGATTAGCCACTTGCAAGAAAAGCTGCTAAAGAAGTACAAATGCTACTATACTATAAAGTATCATATAGTATTCATCCAAATGAAATCTACAAATACATCTCTCATACATAATTATTTCTTCGAACTTTGGCAAAAATCGATAACTAGAGCTCGGACACCAAATGTGACGACCGCCCACTACCCTTGCACTAAAAAAGGGAAATAATGCGCTGAAAGTTGTGCCAGGCAGCTACAGACGATCATCAAGGTATGATACACAAGCGGTACCTGTCGTAGAACTCACGGCGCAAGGATAAAATATAATAGAACATATACAACAGGTATTATTAGTGAAGCAGAAAACACTAAACTTACATAACAACTAGAAAGTAATATCCATAAACTTGAATTACAACAATAGTGTTTTTACAATTTTACCTCACTACAACACTCAGAGAAGAATAGCAAACAGCGGAAATCCAATTACTATGTAGTAGAAAAGATAGTACGCCACACACATGCTCGCCTCTGAAGTGCAACATTGTCCTCACTAAGCCATCACCTGTCACCTGCCACCTTGTCTGCCTATCCAACAATCGGATGAACAACCCAAGGTAATAATAGGGAAACATAAAACCTCGAGTCAGACAATAGTCTTAGTGAGCGATAAAACAACTAACTAATATCATCAATAAAGTATATGAGAACGGGTAAATAAAAAAGCTAATATACCTACAACACAGAGAAGAACTCAACTCCCGTCTTCCCCACATTGGACAGTGATAGCCTCTACATCAAACATTTCTATCATCCATCCATGGAAACAAAAACAACCATTTATTCATGGCAATCAGAAGCAACCAACAATAGCACTCATAACATCCGGATTATATATATCCCACGTAAACTATCATAATCGAACTCAACATCCCTCAAGCACAAGCCCCAGAGGCCTAAACCAATATCAGGCAAGCACCCAAGGAACATCTCCTTTGACGTTAGTTAATCTACGTGAGACAGTACAAACAAAACATCTAGCATGCATGATAGACTATGGCTATCACTGCCAATCCTGCTTCGAAACCATCATTAATCGTATGACTGGCTGAACAATTTGCCATCAATTGTCAAGAGCTAAAGGTAAACCTCGGTTCTAGCAAAAACCCCACAAGCCATACAATGAAACGTGTCTAGTCCATACATGAGTCCCAGGGTACTGAATCATACGATGAAATCGTGTAACCCCTGCTTTGAGCTCGCTAGAACCAACGATAACGATAATTCCTTGGCCTTCGGTATCTCTGTCGTCATCGACGTCGACCATCCAACCATTTCCGACAAACTCGGAACACCTTTGAGTTGTCATCACATAACACATCACTATAGCAATCACTGTATAAATCATTGTAGCACGATCAACCACTGTATCACGAGCACGATTGACATTGTAGCACGAGCACGACAAATACTGTAGCATTTGCGCGACCGACGTTGTAGCACGAGCATGACCAAAACTATAGCACGAGTATGACCGACCACTATAGCACGACCGACCATTGTAGCACGACCGATCGAACACTGTAGCACGAGCACGACCATCCACTGTAGCACGAGCGCGACCGACCAGTGTAGCATGAGCGCGATCAACCATTGTAGCACGACCGACCACTACAGCACGACCGATCGAACACTGTAGCATGAGCATGACTAACCAATGTAGCACGAGCGCGGCCGACCACTGTAGCACGACCAACCGACCACTGTAGCACGAGCAGAACAAGCACTATATCTCGAAAACTATTTTGACCAAAACTTTGCCAAACGACTATATCGACGAAATCAACTCATCCAATCCAACCAAAAACGTGTTATAAAATCACTAACAATTTGAAAATGACCATTATCATCAATAATTATGAAGAACTCGCTAAAATCATGCCTAACGAATATATAAATAAAATTATGGATCTAACTTGCATAAACATATAAAAACATACGTAAATTACTAGTTTTAAATTGCTAAATAGGATCCTATGGTGATTCTTAGGAAAAAAGACTTACCATGATGTAGATATAAGGAAGACGACTCGAATTTGATGAAAAACGAGATCAAACACTCATATATGAATCCGTGTGAGAGATGCATATCACTCACCAAATCTCCAAATCAAAGCAAAAACGGTGAAATTAGATTTCGGACAGGGAAGAACTTGATCCAAAACCTTCAATTCAACGAACTTTCACTTGAAATGATGTAGATCTAGCTTCAAACGGTGTAGATATATGATTCTCTTCCTTAGATCATGATTTTAATGGTGGAAAGATGTTAGAGGAAGGAGGAACACAAGGGCACCAAATGAGAGAATGGAGAAAGTAAACTATTCTCCATACCTCTCACCCCTATTGATAGCTTTCCACCTTCCCACTAATAGGCCTCCGCAAATCAACCCATTATGGCTTGCAAAACCTGAACAACCAACTGTAAAACCTTAAAACAACGATTCCTCCTAAACCGTTAAGCCAAATCTTTGATGTGACCACTCTACGGAAAGGGAAACATCATTTCCTTTCCAATAGGACAAGAATCAACACCTGATTCATCCTAAGTCAAAAGTTATGCCCTGTACAAGACTGGCAGGGGTAAAATGATCACAGACAAAATTAATAAAAATTATAGACTTGTCCCACATCCCCATAAACAACATATTAAAATATGAGAATGATCCAACACTTAAAAATATTTTACGATCCTCCGATATGTAAAATGTGGGATGTTACGATAATAATCAATACTAAGTACATAAACAAATCAATCCAAGTATATGTTTTGAGTCATATTTACAAACAAACAAACTAATCCAAGTAATTTACATATGTTTTAACATAAACATGTTTCAAATTAAGAAATTCAAACCAATCAATACGTAAGTTCAATAAAATTCAAACAAATCAAACCAATCAAATCAAACCAAGCAATCCAATGTTTCTTGGGACTTCTTCCCAACCAATCTACTCCAAAGATATGAACCTTCTTGATGACCTCCTAATCTTCATCTTCTTTTGTCGGTTGTGCCTTACCGAGATTGTTATCTTCATCAACGAATGGCATCAAAGTGCTTCTCTTGTTGTTTAAACATCTTTATTTGGCTTAATTCAGGATGATGCTGGTTTCATAGTATTATAGAAAGGATGTTCTTGAAGGAATTCAATTTCTCTTCAAGATTTTCACTCAAGTTATGAATTGGATTTGCCATAGTTTTGATAAGAATTGAATAGAGAAGAAGGAGAAATGATATAATGTTTTTTTTTGGAGGAAATAGGCTTAAATAGGGTCTGGAATTCGTTGGATTTGAATGGACAAGAGTTATTTATTTAAATTTAAATTTTGGATTTTTTTGAAAAATAATGACAGTAACATGTCGACATAAGCAACTATGTATGTTGACATACTTAGTTAAATTTTTTGAAAATTTTCAAATTTTAAATCTTTTGTTCTTATATTATATTGTATTTAATTCTAAAGTTTTCTCCATAACTTAAAGAAGATTTGACATAAATAATACTCCAGTCTTTACTTCTTAAAAAGCAAATATATCCAACTAATCAAGACACACTAAATATGAGATTCGAAAGAAAATACAAAAGATAACTTAAACTAGATCGGCTTGATTTCACTACATGATGATGAGGAAGATGAAATTTTTTGCTTATGAATTTAGCCATTTTGGTGAAACTCTTTTTGAGCTTCCTTTGATTTTGACTATCTTCACTTGATTTTGAACAATCATCTCTTTGGAAATGGTTCAAATGTTGATTGGACACTCAACGCTTTCCAAAGAAGTTTCTTCTTCTTCGATTTCCATAGGCTCTTGTTCTTGTTGCATTCGAGCTTGTTTGTCTTTAAATGTCTCATAAGGTTTGAAAGTGAGTGGAATTTGCATAAGTTGTATGTTTGTGGAATCAAACACCTTCCTTAGCACAAATTCTTCTCCATGAATATCAACTCCGAAATATTTGAAAATACGAGTGAGATAAACTCCATAATAAAGAGTGTTCTCTATTGTTGATGTTTCTATGAGCTTGAATTCTTTTAAAAACATGTCGGCCCAATTGATGTTATATCCACCAATAGTAGCATAGAGTGCTTTTTGGACCTTGAGAGTTGGGTTGTTAAAAAATTTTGAATGAGGAGTAATGGTATGTTGAAGGAGGAGGTTTACGATTCTTATTTTTTAGCGGAAAAGATATTTTTGAACTCCATGTGAGCATCGCTTTCAAATATGTGGTGATAAGTTTCTAAATCGGTTTCATCAATTTTGAAATATGAAAAATCCTAGCCCATGCTTCTATAATTCAATATATTGCCCAAGATTTCGCAATCTAGAACAATTTGAGAACCTTTGATTCTACTTCAAATTTGATCTTTATTTCCTTCGTAAAAGCCATGATTAATATTCAGATAGAACATTTTGACAAGCTTCGGGTAACACACTTCATCGTTATCTCGAGAATCAATCAAGCTTAATACTTCATTGTGATTGAAAAGAGAGGTAAGCTCCAAAAAGGGCGAAAGCACCCGTATTGACTTTTGCATTTGCTATTTAGTCAACAATGGTCTTGATTGCTTTTATATCATTGCGGAGATAACCTTTGATGGTTAATTTCAATTTCTGAGATGAAGTTGAGGAAGCCATTGAAATGTTTGTTTTGAAGAGTGTATAAATATGAAGAATATAGTTTGATTCGTGAATGAGAGGTAGAGAGAATATATATATGTGTGTGTGTGTGTAGAGATTGAATAGATATGAATTGAATAGGCACAACTTTTCAGAAATCAATGACACCTTTTTAGACCTTGGGAGTTGGTGAAAAGTTTGGAGGGAGTTCGAAAGTTTAAACCTTCGAAATTCAAAATTTGAATTTCATTTTACAGGCTGATATGTTGGCGTATAGACATATGTATGTCGACATACATGTGTAAATTTTTCAAGGAATATGATTTTGTGATTTTTGGTTTTAAATTATCGACTTATATTTCTAGTTTAACTATTTTTTGAAATAATACTAATCCTAGAAAACATCCAAATTTTATTTTATTTTATTATTTAATTATTATTATTTTGTATTCCAAAATTCAAATTTTGAATTTAAATATTGAATTTTAACGTTTAATTTTCAAATCCAAAATAAAGCAAACAATCAAAGCATCCATTCAACCAAAAGAAATTTAAAAACTAATTAAGGCGTCCCAGTTTTTAGATCTATTTCTTCGATATTTTCTGAATTCTGAATTGCTGTGAAGAACTTGTTTGAATTTCCGGTTTCCAGCTCTTCATCACTTAATAAGGAATCTGAATCATTAAAAGTTATTGCGTATGCCCTCTTTCTTTTCTTTGATGAATTGCTATTGTCCGTTTGTTGAATTGATTTATCTGGATATGGGCACATCCTCTTCATATGGCCTGGTTTATTGCAGTTATAACATCGATTATCATTTCTTCCTGAACTTCCATGGTTATTATTTTAAAAATTATTTCTCTTTCTGTATTTCATAAATTTTCTGAAATGTCTTGTCATTAAGGCTGTTTCTTCATCGTCTTCACTACTCGAGTCCAAACCGTTCGTTGTCGCTTTGAATGCAATAGATTTCTTTTCAATTGGTTTATTTTCTTTTCTATAGTTGGACTTCAAAAGACCATAGATTTCCGATTAACTCCTCAATCCTTATTTCACTAACACTGTGGCTTCTTCAATCGCTAATGTTTTCTGATCCCATTCTGAAGTCAATGAACTCAATATTTTTCCGACTTGGTATTCTTCAGAATAATTTTTCCAAGTGCTATTAGTGAATGCATTATCTCTTGAAATCTGCAATACATGTCCGAGGTAGATTCATTCTCGTTCATTTTGAATAACTCAAACTAATTAATTAACATCGATATCTTTGTTTGTTTTACTTTACTAGTTCCTTCATGAGTAACCTGTAAAGTCCTCCAAGTTTCATAAGCATATTTAAAAACGATACTCTATTAAATTCATTCCTGTCTAATGAGCATGATAACATATTCATGGCTTTAGAATGGCTTTGTGCAGCAGCCTTTTTTTCATTAGTCCGTTGTGCAAAATTAGTTTTGGGTTCTACATATTCAGCGTTTGTGATATTCCATGTGTCTAATCCTACTGATTGTAAATATATTTTCATTCTACATGCCCAATATGAATAATTACTACCATTAAACAGTGGTGGTCTAACTGTGGACTGACCGTCTAAAAATGAACTGTTATTACCAGCGTTGGTTGCCATTAATATTTTCATAAATCAAATTATGAACTTTTTGAAAGACCTTGCTCTAGTACCAATCTGTAGGGAACGCAAAATGGATCATAAGGAAAAACTAACATTAAAGGGGGTAAATAGTGTTTTTAAGGAATTTAAGAAAATCTAAAACTTATATGATCTACTATATGAATCACACACCATAGAGATAATCACAGACACAGAATAAAACACAAATACAGAAATAAAAAAATAAAATGAAGAGAAGGAAAGAACACATTGGATTTTATACTGGTTCGGATTGCTCCTGCGTCCAGTCCCACGCAACGTTGGATTGCGCAGAGTTTTATTACTAGATCAAAGTATCAATACATTCCCCTTGATTTCCCGGCTACAAGGTTAACACCATTTCCTTTCCTTGATTTCATGGCTACAAGGAACACACCATTTCCAGACTATCCCAAAACAATACCAAATGTTTACAATAGCTCTATTACTCCTCAATAGCACTTTGATTCAGACAGTAATGTGTAGAGAGTGAGAAGATAAGAAGTTTTATGTATTTATAATAGAAATCGGCAGAGTATAAGGGTAGAAATCATAAAAATATGAAATAATAATGATGTAATGAAAAGAGATGAAAATAGAGAAGAAGAATGAATAAAAAATTCAAAATCAACTCTTATTTATAAGATTTGAAAGTTGCAACGCTTATGGAATGTTACAAATGGTGAAAAGACACTTCCTTTCAAAATTGGAAATACGACAGTTGTATGTCAACATTCCCACATATTTATGTTGATATATGTGTTTGAAAATTTGAAATTTGAATATTTTTCAAGTGTTTTAATATATATATAATTCGAAATTCTTGATTTATAACAAAATGATATAAATAAGCATTATAAAGTAGAAAATCATATGAAATCATAAATATAAATTACATAAACATGCTTATAAAATTGTAAGTTTGAAACTATATAAAAGTATAAATTTATATAACTATACAAATATAAACTTATAAACTTTAAAACTTAAGTTTAAAATCAAAGTTCAAAGGTAAAATAGAATGATTAATTAAATTTAGAATTTGAATTTTGAAAATAGAATTTGAAATCAAGATTTATAAATAGAATTTGAATTTGAAAATCAGAATTTGAATTTGAACCTGGAGTGCTATTCAGAGTCTTACATATAAACTAGACTCTATTACTATCTTGAACTCTTGATTTCTTGATTACTCATGAGTCTTGAATCTTCTCTGAATTCTGAATCTCTTGAATCTCTAAAACTATACAATCTTCAGTATTAATTCCTGTATACAACTCATGCATATATATGTGTGTGTGTATATTCTAGATAAAAACGTTAGTATAAATTTTATAATCAATTAATATTGAAATAAGATTATTGTCATCAAAACTCCATTCTTCAACAGAAGGGCGCGCAAACCCCTATCATCGCCTATGATGGTCAGGATAGGGCACCCCTTCAGGGTAGGGTGGAGTGTAAGCCTCTATCACCACCTACGATGGCCAAGGTAGAGCATCGAAAGAGTGAGCCTTAATTCCATGTCCACAATGGCCCGGTTTAAGCATCTAAGACCTTATCATCGCCTATAATAGTCAGGATAAGGCGCCTCCCGGAGGGAGGTTGGCTAAGTCATCAGGCCCTGTTTGTGAATAAGATAGCCAAGCGCCCTGGACGCACAGTCCCAGAGAGTGGCCAACAAATCATGTACAACCTCTTCTTTGACGATGAAAGCCCAGAGAGTGGCTTAGGAAGCACGTACATCCTATGCTTCACAAATCAATCCCAGAAGGGAAAAAAACTAATTACCGAGAATGAGTTTCTGGTCTTCTATTAAATGCTCGAGTCTTGGTTAGTTCGGGACTTCTATTAAATACCCGAATCTGGATGGGTTCGGATCCCAATTATTGCCGGTAGTGGATTTCCAGTCCTATCTTAACAACCAAATCTGGGTTGAGTAGGATCTCAATTATCATCGAAAGTAGGTTTTCAGCCCTATTATAAGTACCCGAATCGAGGTTGGTTCAGAAGTTAACTATTACTGAAAAGAGATATTTGAGCTTCTTAATAATTTGAATCTTGTTGGGAACCATACTTCCATTACTACCAAAAGCGGATTTCTGGTCTTACACCTTAATCCAGAAGATGGATCAAAGTCCTGTTTCTATTAGAAGGTGATTTCTGAAAGTATACCGTTAATGCCCTAATCTAGGTTGCAAAGCTCTAATCCTAAAGGAAGGGATGTGACATCAACCTAACAGCTAGAGCCAACTACCCGAGAGGTCTTCAAACAAGGACCGAGGTCTTCTACATTACTTAGGGGGATTTTCTAAACTCCTGCATACATTAAGCCTTTACTTATTATGTCAAATGCAATACATATGACCACACAACACTAGAACACAAATTCGGGCGAAAATTCAAGTGTGTGTCTTAGGTTCCCTTCAACAAAACCTTAGGATAGGAGTTTCATTTTTCTTAAAAATCCCATAGAGGGAGATTTCCTGAGAGCACCTATTACGCTAGGAGACTTTCACCAGTGTAGAACGTATTAGTAGACTCGTCATCATTCATACATTCAAATATCATGTACTGCCAAATTCAACAAAAGTAGATGATACATCGAATGCGTCTTATGAACTAGCACCTAATAGAATGCATTAAATTTATGTAGAATGGCACAATAAGACTCTGAAAAAAATATCCTAAGCCAAGGAATAGCATCACATACCAGATCATAAACATATTTACATGAAGCTATGTCATAGGTTGTTGCATACACGTAACTGCTATTTTAGAGGTTCTACATTAAAGGCATTTGAAAGCAGTGTCACATTATAGCCCATAGGAGATTCATGGCAACCAAGTCCATCAATCAAAATAAGGATTTGTAAAGCAAATTCTAGGAAGACGTAACCTGCCATGGTTTTCCTCAACTCGGTCTCAAACTCGTCAATTCGATGATATCGTTTGCCTATCTCCGCATCTGAGCTGGTAGAGGGATTAATCTAGCTGGCCTTGCAACTCGTGAATAGTCTCATTTTTCTCTTTAAGTTGATTCTCTAAATAGGATACCTATTCCTTAAGTTTTTTGATGGTCATCTTTTGTACATAATACATCCTTTTCCATCCCGAAAGGGGAGCATCCTCAAAGATATCATTGCGACCTGTGATGGTCAAAGGTCCTTTCATGAAATGCAAGGAGGGGGTCTGGAGTTGATCCTCTTAATCACATATAAGACGAAATATAATGATGTAAAAAATCTAGTTGTTAAACAATAGCACTAGTAAAATTATACATATCGAAAAAAGGAGCCACATGAACTTTTGACTATACAAATCCTGAATCTTTTTCAACAAACGTGCACATCCACAAAATCATAATGGCGCATGTCCACTAGCCAATACACATATCATACACATTATACATATTAATACAACATGCTTGATCATAAGTGTCATAAGAATTAAATCACAAGTCACGAAAAAATTAAAGTATTTTATGCGAAAACATTTAAGCCCTTCTATTAGATAGTTTACAGCAAGTTTACGAAATGAACCCTTTGAAAGTTCTCGGTAGCTAAAAGTAGTGGATATAAAGTATTACTATGGCTTACATCTTCGAAGAAGCAAAGGGCTTCCACAATATGAGAGAGCTAGTTATTGATACAAAGTCAAGAAGGAAGAAAACATTTCGAGAGTGAAAGCCATACTTGCATAGCAGAAATGTTGGGTCGAACAGAAGTTTCTTTACCCTTTGTCTCTAAAAAGCCACCCTCCTTGGGAGAAGTTACAATTAGACCTCGAGCAGGTGGGGTGCTCAAGGAATTAGTAGTGATCCCCTTGAGATCAGGTAACCGCACGACAATAGAAGAAGTGTCTCCGTCATCCTTGCTAGACTCATCTCGCAGATCCTCATCTCCTCTTATCTCCTCATCAACAATCGTGTCCTCTTCTTCCTCATTATCAGAATCCTTGGGAAACCCCTCAGTGTATAGAATAGACTCGGGTTTTATCTTTCTAGCTAGTGAAATTGAATCTTTGTGAAATCCACTAGCATTATCTTCCTCTATGCACCTTGTAACATTCGTCCCAGTATGATAGGGCCAAACAACATCCCTTATGTCCAACATCCATACACCATCCATCTTCCTCTCTCCCGTTGGTAGAAGAATAGAACAACAGTGCTACCTTCCCCAATTGATCAGGGTCGATAAAGCCCTCGTAAGAGGTATTGCGTTAGCTGTACGGTCGAAAGGGGTGGCCTTGGTATCCTAGGCGCCTAGCATTATCTTCCTTTTATTAGTCTCAGGATTATAGAGTGAGGTGCGTTAGCGTATACTGGGATACCAAGTCCAGTATATTAATTGGTACAGGGTAGAGGTAAGGAAGTAACAGTGGGTCTCTCTCTACTATTTATTAGTCGTAGGGCTGTGGAAGAAATTTACCTTCTTGTTTAACCTGCTTGGTTCTTTCCAAAACTCAAGTCTTGACAGAGGGATGCACTGAAGTAAAGTCAATCCGTGGGAATTTTTTGTAATTGTCAGAGAAAGCAAGGAGGAGAGAATCTTCATAGTATTCCATAACAATGGCTTGGAGGTCGACTTTCAGAAAATCATATATCCTATCACTAGTTTCATAAATTATTCATTTGGTGGTAAAGAGCTTGTTGTTCATCCTATCCAGTTCGACGGCATGGTCGGTTTCCATCTCTGCCTTCTCATTCTTAAGGTTCTCTATCTATTTTGATAACATGTCCTTAGCCTCTTTCTCGCCCTCTAACAAGGCCTCCAATCTCTTGCATTCACTATCACTTTCTGTATTCTCCTACGATAGGATGTCAACCTTATCCTTTAAAGCCTTATTTTCTTCTCTAAGAGCAGTAGTATTAGCAAAAGATGAAAGAGACACCCCTCTAGACAAGAACCAACTTTTCGTCACATATAAGATAAGAAAAAGAACAGATTGAGCTCCCTACTAAAGTAGCATAATAAAAGAGAAGCTAGAGAGAGCAAACTAATACCAAAAGTTGGTCTTTAATTAATTGAAGATAAAAATCCTATAAATCCAAGGATGAAGAAGACTGTGAAATGTTGGCAACCTCGGGAGATGAAGGAGAGAGATGCATAAGTTTATCTAAATCCAAAGCTAACGAAGGCAGAGCAGGAAAGGTAACATACTGAGAAGAAGAAGGTGTAAATAAACTATGCTCTCTAACACCTAGTTCGCCAGGAGGGACGAGTGATGCAGAACTACTAATAATTTTACTTCTCAGATATATGTTGAGAGAACTATCAATCTTAATAACCTTATCGACATCAGAAGCAGCAGTGTCAGAGGTCGTCTGAGTTTTTGTCACGGTATCAACATCCTCGGAAAATGGACCAACTTATCAAGCTTTAGTTTTTTGGACGATGGCTCAATGTTGGAACCAGCAAGCCTCTTTTAAACTTTAACATTAGACTGGGCAAAAAAATCGAGAATGGAAGCGCTCTCCAAAGCAATGGATCCTAAACAGAAAAAGCTACATCAGATAGCTAAGAACAAGAAAATCAATAGGTAAAAGTGAAAAATCTTGTCCAAGCGGAAATGCAATTATGTTCAAATTACCTGGGAATATAGGGGATGCTGCATTAACCGTATTAGAATTCAGCGACAAACCCTTAGCACTAGAAAACTGGATGGGCGGTTGTCCCAAAATCTTTTCCCCCGGAGAAAGAAGGCCATATTGACGAAGCTTATCAATAGTAAGCAAAGATGACCGACGTCTAAGATCCTCCGGTGCAATAAAAATAGCCTCAACAACTTGAGTCTCCTCATCCGACAAAGTTGCGTTTTTGGAAGGATGCTCTATGTAAAACGAAGGCTTAAACAAGAAATACAATAATTGTTTTCAATGGATAGGAAACTTACCACGTTCAATGAATCTTCCCGATATACCAAGAGGGCACTTAACAAGAAAGAACTGGTCCTCCTAGGGTTTAATCTTGCTAATGATGTCGCTTATCAGCCTCTTTATAGGATTCGCATGCCCGATAGGTAACTCTGCACTTTTGGAGAATCGTATCATATAACGAATAAGCTTGGGGCTAAGACAAGTTTTATTTGATGAAAGTGCCAAAACTTCTAAGCATAAAAGCAAGGTATAGGTGTTGGGTGAGAGTTGGATAGGAGGAACTCCAGGTCACACAAAAGCCTGAGCAGAAATGGTGGAAAAGAAAGAAGCCTCCATGCCAAATATGGATTGCCGAGTATGCAAAGTACGCTTTTGGAGGGTTCTGAAGGGAATCTTAGGAAGAGACAGCAACAACATCTATACTTGCTATCCCAAAACTATCAAGAATGGTCTTCACCTTATCTTGAGAAGTGATTAAAGAAGACTTTGAAATGAAATCCTTCTTGGATTGGGGAGTACTGGAACTCTTGGTCTTCGATTTGACGTGGCTCTTTTTACTGGCCATAACATTGCCAGGTGGTACCGTTTCATAACATATATAGTTAACACTACATTCTTCTTGCACAAAAATTCATATGACATCCATAAGTTATTATAACAACAAATACCACTTGTTAGTGTAAAGGGCTTAATTTGTTATATAACAAATCGATCTTAAGAGTCAATCTTAAAGAGGTTGGCACATAGTTAGAGATAATTAAGCCTTTGGTGATGATAAAATTGGCTATCCCGACATCAAAATTTAAAATATGAAAGGGCCAAGGAAAATCAAATCGACAATGGTACTCAATGATGGTTCAACCAAAACCAAATAATCCAATATCATCACCTAAAGCCTAACTGATTCCCAAACCCAATACACGTAAGATTAAGATTGAGACACCCTGGTAAATTAAGTTAGCAAGACCTTACCGACACTCGCAAGCTACACCGGCACCCTCGAGACAGGAGCTAAATAAATACGAGTAACGGTACTGGCAAGGTTGGAAGCAAAGTAAAATGGCAATAAAAGGTGATCAAGCTAACTTGTACTGGAAGCATGACTTTTTGCTTAATGATTAAATTATCCTCTTTGCATAACTAGTTTCGCATACTAAAGCTCTTAAAGGGTGCATTTAGCAAATAAGTAACCTACCATTTCAGCCTTTAGTTAATATTGAAGTTGTTACTAATGATTATACCTGCATTAAGTATAACAAAGTATTACTCGATTTTCTAATCGATTTAAATGCGTAATTTAGATTACAACTTATAATTGGGATAAATATATTTACAAAGAATCGAATTCGGAATTTTGGGAGGAAAAGCTTGAGTAGTTTTTGAAAGAAGTGATAATATGGCTTGAGAATTTGATTTGCAGGCAGAAATAAAGAAGAATAAGAAGTATTTATGATGAATTTCCTTGTTAATCTGAACTGTATAGATAGAAACCCATCAACGGATCTTAACGAGGAATGCAAAGGGACACGGGGCCGACACACTAGAAGAAAAATGAAAAGTTTGAGTTGAAAAGTCGAAATTACCCCTTCACAAGTGGGGCAAATGTTACTACCAAAATTAACACCGAAACAGGCTGACAGTGAAGGGGTAGCGAACCACTACAAGCCTAAAGGAATCTTCCATAAGCAAAAGCCAAGCACAAGGTAAAGAAAAAAGCATAAGCGAATAATCCGAGAGTTATGCACCTGATGCCATCACTAAAGAGAAGAGTTGAAGATCAATACAAAGAAAGGATGCTGGTAGGGTGGTTCCGGCACGTTGGGTAAACAATGGAAGGTCACCCAGAAATGGAAGTCAATGAAGAGAGAGACCATGAATTCTACAAATCGAGACCTAGAAGGACGGAAGGACTATCAGTATTAACTCGCTTAATACCGATATATAAAGGGAGGGAAGCATTGAAGGTACAGAGTTTAAAGCATATAGGGATTATCTGGGAACTAGCTACCGGGACCCCCATTAGACAGTCACCAAGAAGTTATCCTAATAAACAACTAACAAAGAACCAGAAGCAACCTCTCGGAAAACCGAGATACACTTCAGAAATCTACCGAAAGTCAAGCCGGAACCCCGAAGAGAGACAGTTTATCCACACTAATCTGCTTAATGTCGATACCGATAGGGGTGGCGGACCCAACAACCATTCACTTGAATCATAAAGCCAAGCTCCACAAAGCGTTAATAGCAAGACTGAAAGTCCATATCCGGAAGCCAAAACCTTCCGAAAGCTATTTACACTGACAGGCTCAGGATAAATACAAAGAAGATAGGCAAGACATTAAAAAGAGGTTCCACAGACCGGAACCTTCCTCCGGAGAGACGGAACCGACACCTTAAAAAGTCATAAGCAAAGCCTTCAGAACCAAAAGGAAAGGCGTCCGAGAGCCAGAACTTTCAGAACCAAAGGGAAAAGAGGCCGACAGAGACTTCTACTGGCCAAATAGAAAAAGAAGACCTCGATTCGTCTATAAATAAGACCCCAGGGGTCTCATTTTGGGGACCGATTTCTCATTCTTTTACTCTTTTTCTCTAGAGTAAACACTAATTTCTAAATCAATTTAGGGATTTCTATTGTAATCACTCATGTACTCCAAATCAAAGATCAATAAAGTGCAGATTGACACTTAGTATAATTTCTTATGAGTTTCTTATGTGATTCGTTAGATATTTCTTACACAACAAATTATAACCTTAGATATCAAGGTTTCCAAGCCCGAAAGATTAGTTACTCTTCCCTCAGTAGGGTGAGCATCATGCTTAAGTGACTCACGAACCAACAGTTATCTTGGAACAAGGGTAAGCCCGAATGATTAGATATCAAGAAAACCCTTGTTCCAAGATAACTGTTGGTTCGTGAGTCACTTAAGCATGATGCTCACCCTATTGAGGGAAGAGTAACTAATCTTTCGGGATCGGAAACCTTGATATCTAGGAAATGGTGAACTAACTCAGACTCGTGAAAGCTAAATAACCTCATTTTCCCCTTAGGTCCACTTCCATAGACATATCTCCGGTGTTGCCGAAAAATATCGTTAACAAATGTATTCTTATGAAATACCCTTGTGATTCAAGTGTCAAACACATCAGAATTCATAGTACACAAGCATTTACATATGTATTTATTTCTTAAGTCTATTTGATTTTTTTTAAAGTTCCACTTTTAATTTATACACTCATATTATATAAGTTTCATTATTATATAACTTTAATATTTTAATTAACTTATGCAATAATCTCATGTATATCGTTTTATTAATTAAATCTTATTTAATTATTTTTATTAATTAACTCTTTAATTAATTTTAAGTTAGCATTCCAATCAACTTTTAATTAGACATGCCTACTATAACCTTTATAGTAAGATATATATATATATATTATATGTATGTGTAATTTTTAGTTAATTAACTAAGCTTTATACATGCACATCAGTAGTAATTAATTAATTTTCTTAATTAAATTATATTATTAATCTTATTAATAATTTTAAAATTTGAAATTAATATTCACAAGTTTCAAACATTTTGAACTTTTCATTACATCCAAATTTATGGAAAAATTATGTTGTATTATAACCTTTTATAATAAATCATGGTTTTGGTTTAAATTAAACTTTCAAATTTAAAATCTTGTCTTATTTTTCAAAACTGTTTTGAAAATTAGCCTAATACCCAATTAAACCGAGCCTTTTCTACTAGGGGTAACCTTTGGGCTTACTCCACCTTTTAGGCCACGCTGTTACCCAGGTAGGACACGGTACTTGATTACCTAATTCTAATCCAAGGCATTACCTTTCTAGTCATCGTACTTAGTGGGCAAGCTTAATTATAAGCCCTAACATGACAAATTTAGACCGCAAAGGCTATTGGGCTCTGATACCATTGAAGGAACTAGGTCAGCCTGTAGTGGAAGAAATGGGTGGATTTCAAAAAATTTAGCCATTTTAGACTTTTAATTGGGCCTATGAAGACTAAATGTATTCAGATCTTATCTGAATTTTCTTTTAAATAAAATCAACATTTTATTTAATTTAGATGGATTCAATTATGAATTGCATAGTGTATCAAATAAACAAAACATTTAATTACAAGAACTAGTATATATATATATATATATATATATATATAGGGAAGAAAGCCATATGTTTCTTTCCCTAAAGAAGTAATTAAATGAGCATACAAATTAAACTAAATGGAGTGAAAAACCTTTTATTTTCTCTCTTTAATTTTCATTGATTAATTCATTAATGGAATTAATCAAAATTATTCATGACATAAATTGATACTGTATTAGCATATAGGTAAGTGTAATCAGAATGTATATCACATAATTAAAGGAAATAAATGAAAGGCAGTATGTAGATGGATATAATTGGAAATTTGAATGAAACTTAATTTATGGTATTTTAATGGATGTATCAAATACATCCATTTGTGTTAGTATATAAATAGTTCTGAGATATGGAATTTTATTTTTAAATATATAGCAAATATGTTCATTCTTTAATTATGTGACATAATGGTTATAATGTGCAACTATGGTTAATTGATAACTCTGTATCTATGAATGAATCAGAATCAATTTACGGGAAATCAAATGTTGGATAATGAGGAAAGAAATAAAATATAACATAGATGATTGATTCATTTTTCTTCTTTGACAGACTTGAAAAACGCAACATTCAATTGACATTGATGAATCATTATGACATAAGAATAAGAACATCCAACAATAATTGATACACATATATTATTGTCTCATTTTGAATTGTTTATTAAAATAAAGCAATCAAAATATAATTTGAAATATGAGCATTAAGTATTACATGTACACATATACAAATATAAACATTAAATTACGTGTATTTAAAGGTTAAAGCAAAACTTCTTAATCGATTAAAATAAACTTGTACATTACATTAAAAAAATTCAAAAGTATTTGTTTACTTTTGTAAACTAAGTTTGATAAATAAAATATACACATGTATAATTAAACAAACATATACATCCTATATGAAAGGTTAGGTTTTTCCTTCTTCCATAAAATAAAGGTGAAACATAATAAACTAAACAACATATTAGCAAAACCTTTAAATATGTAAATAAGGATATTTGAGATATCAAATAGAGTAACAAATTAAAAAAAAGACTACAATTAGTTTCTATGAAAACATACTTCAGTCTGATGTAAGTTTCGGTTACCTTGGAGAAGCAAATATTAAGAATATACAAACTATCAAATCTAAAATGTATAATTTCATTTAAGTGCTTAAAACATAAATCTACAATTAAAACATTATACTAGTTATATACAAATCATTTTTTATTTATTAAAATAATAGTAAATAAATAATATGAGCATACAAACTTTCAGATTTAAAAACCGGGCTTTGATTCAAAAGTTTAAAAGCATAGATCTATGATCAAAACATAAATTATTCATACAAAAATTAGTTTTGATTTATCGTAATGAAGTTCCAATCAATTCACTTAATAAACAAGTCAAACAACATAAACCATTTTCAAATCAAACGAGACAATATCATACACATATAAATTATAATATTCAATTTTATTCATTAAATTATTATTTTAAAATCATTAGAATATAAAACCATACCTTAATATCAAAACCTTGTAATACTACTTGAAGCAATGAATTTGTCATTAGGTGCAGTTAATAAATCACACCTTGAATGAAAATGCTTCTAGATCTGGTTTAATCGTCTTCAGAAATTCCAACAATCTAAAGCACCGCTTTTGTATTTATTTATTTTTGATTTTGTTTTTGGGAATTTTTAAGGTTAGGAGGCCATTAAATTTTGGCCATGAGTATAGAAGAATGATGGTGGAGGCTAGGGTTTTTGAAGAAAAAATGAGGCTAAGATCAGCAAATAATTGAAATACAATATATTTATAGAGGGAGCCTTTCTTAACCCACTTCCTTTATTTTCTCGATCCAACCACTACGTTTTAAGCCTTCTATGAATGATTTTATTAGACCACAAAATATTCCTAAACCGATTTCATATTTAATCTATTTAAATCCAATTTAAATATTTTATCACTATCATATATCGATGTATACATACATAACTTTTATGTACGTACTTTATTAAATAAAAATATCATTCAAACAAATTAAGTAAATAAATAAATAACTAATAATTATTATTTCATAAATACTAATTAATTTAATAAATTTATAACGATTATAAATTAATTCGATTGTGTGGTTTTCAAAGAATTCATCATAACGCTTGTGTGACTCAAAGGTGTAAATTCAGTTAGCGATTAATATCGAACTATTTAAATATTAATATTCACACATCACCTAGTAGGTGGTGTGACATTTTGGTTGAATTCATCACTTACACATCTTTTCGTAAAATCCAATTTTACTTATTATAAGCAGTCTCTGATAGTGGTAATTATTTACACCAATTCTCTTCGTCAAAACTATATCACATTAGGACTTATAGAATTTGGTGATGGTCAAAATTCTAGTATCATTCACATTCAATTATAGTCCAAACACAAAATCTTTGGTTAGATAATAACAATTATTGTTAACCTAAATGCTCTGGCCAGAGACTTTGACTTTGAGTTGACATTAGTTGACCGTAATACTAACCTCATATAACAAAGGAGACGAATTTTCTTGTGAATAGTGTTTCACTTCCAAAGCTTCCCCTTGATCGAATTATAGTTGTTCGATGGACGTGATGCCATGATTTAACTATAATAAAAAAAGCTTCTACATTGAAGATCAACAATATTCTCAAGTCGAGAGAACTGTGTAAATTTGTCACATCGATATTTTCTCTATGACCGTTATTATATTAACCAACAGATAACTATCGAGTGAGTCATTCCATAGTTATCCAATAACTGTCAGTGTGTAATCCCATGGTTCCCACATCAGTCATAAGTAGTACAGTGCTCAACATTTGGAGAGCGTTGCGTACTACAGTCTCAACAGATGTATTGATATCCAATCTTGATACAGCTTGACTATGAATATATAAAATGGTATATATATTTTCATCGTGACAAAGTATCCACGGTTACAACACTTTGTAACTACTATCACAAAACATGCCACTAATGAATTTATGTTGAATATACTTTTAATTGAATTAATTAATTAATATAACCACATTATATAAATAATATAATAGAAAGAAAACACCTTTATTTTGAACAAGATCGGTCAACGAGTTAGATATACGTAACAAATTACATAATCGCCCTTAGGGGATACCCCTAAATCTATCAACATGTCCTTACAAATGCTAAAGAAACTAAGAAAAGGCCTATCTTCAGATTCTTCAGCTCCAAGCTTCGTTTGATTGATCCAAGAAAAACCTAAGCTACCGAGCCCACCGAAAAAAATAGGGGCACCTAGATTTTAAGGGGAAAACAACTCTGGGTCAGTCATGGGACTAGTATGAGAAACTTAAATTCGCATTTTGTAAATAATGTGTATCCTATAAGACCACGACCACATATAAACATGACACGGGTTTTAGCTTATTGTAATAGAATTTTTGTAAGTCGAAATTACCTAAGATTATCTTCAATGATTTGCAAGCTAAGGCCCATTAAAATAAAATATTTAAATATATGAAATTGTTACGTTAATGAAATTCTACGCCCCGACACTTGGGGATCTACAATAGAATATGCAACACTTTGGTAGAGTGGATTCCATACAATGACAAGGTATGGGGCAAACTTTCAAACAGTGCAATTCTAAAGGAATGCACACAGAGCCACTTATACTAGAATGACCTTGATTTATTACTGCTTTTTTTTGGCATGATTTTTTTACATACCAAGCTAGGTGTTCATACATGTACATAAATATATAGTTAAAATCATATATATATATACATATATATATATATGAAGATATATATCCTTCTTACTTATAGTCAGAGTCTAGGAGAAAAGCAATAGTTACATTAATCTTTCTTAGATCAATTCATCACACAGATTCTAGCAGAATAATCATGGGGTCATTACATGTCATCATGATCATGTGCTACTTAACAATTGTTGATAAAAGCATTGCTGGAATAATAAAATAAATTGGCATTTATAAGCAAGACTTCATACAGTTTTGTTATAAGTATATTTATAGTAATATATTCATTTTTAACAAACTTGATCCATATTCAAACACTATAGCATTTTTATGAAAATAGTGGAGTTAGATTCAAACTAAAACAATGCCATTTACATGCTTAAATTTCTGAATTTCTGGTGGTTGTGCAACATTGAATCCCTGGCTAGCACAATTGGTTTGTGCCAAGCCAAGTGGTTCCAATGAGCATCATTTTTAAGTGAGATTGAAACAAGTAGATGCACCAATAATCCAGGCATATAAAGATGCATGCATACACGCTTAAATTTGTTTGATGACTCCAGATTGACTAATACATAGTATAAGTTAATCTTAAAGATGCATACATACATGGTTAAATTTGCTAACATATTAGGTTTTGCCAAAATCATTACAAAACCATTGTCAGAATAACCATCTATATAACATTCCTTACATAACCGATATGAAAATATTTCTTAGAAATTCATGCAGATTCGAACATTCCTGAAGCTCTTCTTTAACTAAGCTATTTATGCCAATTCCCATGAAAACAAGCCATAACTTTAATCCAAATTACTTAGCACCTTTATTACCTGAAAAAGCAATAGAGGCTGACTCATTATAAAATGAGACACCCCACATGCCATGAGCAAAATAGGGTCAGACTATTTGTCTGGTATGAGTAACTTCATTCATAATTTGAATAATAAAGCAGAAGTGAAGTGACATAGAAATTTATTTTGAACATCATTTTCATGTGTGCAACTCTGGTGCCATTGTGAAGATGTACACACTATTTTTCCGATTCAATAAAAAATTAAAGATGATACACATACAAATTCATATCATTATTTCAATAATATAATAAATATTGTAAAATCAACCTGATCGATATCATGTAATCACATACACTTGCTATCAGATTTCCATGAAATCCAGGAAAACTTAAGTTCCCTTCCTATCATTTTTCCTTTATGGGTTATTTAATTTAACCGTGGTCTCATATGCATATATGAATTACTGGGACACACTGTAGTGATCTAATTCACATCATTACACAAAGATCACAGGATTTAATTAAGCCACGTGTGAAACTTGCATCTCAAGTACAAGCCATTCAGCAGCCTTCTTAACCAACATTCCTTAGTTTTAGTTACTAAGTGTTTCTCTTTATTTTCTACAATCAACCAAACTGAATATGATGTAAAAATAGTTATAATCCATCACATGATGCACTATACTAACTGAATCAAATTTATATGAATGGATAAAAAAATCATTCAACTAGTAAGATAAAGCAACCAATTATGAAAACCATAAACAAATCAAACAAATGGGTTTTCATAAAATAATTATATATATATATATATTTCCTTTTGCATCTGATACTAGTATATGGCTTTTCTGTAGTATTTTTAGTGTTTTATGCCACTATGAATAAGCTCATTTCAAAGAGTTCGAAACCCAACTAAAACATAACTTTTAGAATTTAACAAGAGTTCAGCACCTAGGAATTTATATTGCACTCTTGATCATTAAACATTGAGCCTCAGCACCTATACAAAAGTATTTTGCAGCCCATCTTATCATTTTGTGAAGTTTGGCCATATATCAAAATCATTTGCATAAGCAGTTTGTGAGTTCAAAATACTTTTATCCAATAAATCAAAATAGTTTAATATATTTAAGCAAAGAACTTAAACCCATGTTATAAAATCAAGCAATGCATAAGAACATCCATATATAAGACTAAACAGAGAATTTAACTCATGATTTAAAACAAAAAATATACTGGATATAAAACATATTGCTTTTGTCTTTATTTTAGGACTTAATGCTTATCATTATGAATGAGATTGCTCACCAAAAACCTTTTTCTGCTAAGCTAAAAACCAGAGAACTTTGCCTTGTTCCCCAAGCCTTTTTCCTTGTATTCAAATAGGATATTTGAATTTTCTCTTATTTTTTTAGGCAACCAAATTCTACCCGTATACCCCTTACTTGTATTGTCTTGATTCCTAGGTTTTTTGTTACCTAAATTCAGTCTTACCCCCAACAAATCATGCCATTTGTGTGAATATTGCTCACATTATTTTGCCTTATTTTCTTTTTTGATGCCTTGGGTAAGAAGTTGCTAGACAAAATATGAATTGCTTTTCAAAAATAAAGAAAACTCTTTTTATTTAAATCATTTTTCATCTTCCTATCATGTCATGACAAAAAATTGTGTTTTGAATATAATATCCTTCTTTTCTAAATCTGCCTATACACGTTTTTAAACTTGTCTATCATCTCTTTCTATTTACATGTATATATATACCTCAGATTCTTATCTATATTATTTATTAATTAGATCATCCAGTTTATTTCAATAGAGAATAGGTATGCGTTCACACCACATTACTTTCCTGGAATCCATGGTACTGCCTTGTGCATAACCTTGTTATACACATGCACATAGACCAAAAACCCTACTAATTCCCATTAAATTCAGCAAAATATTTTAAAATAATTTCACTAATAATTTCTGGGTCATTACAGATACCCCTTCTTTTAGGAATTGTGTCTTCACAATTTTCTTCATAATTGAATAAAATTATCAAATTAACTCAAAGACACCATTCAACCAAAAAATTAATTTAAGCTTAGAAATTATGAAACTGATACATATGAAATAATTTCAAAATTAAAGATACCTTTAATTTGCAAACAGCTTAAGATAATTCACCCGAACTTTGTTTTCTAATTCCCATGTGCAATCATTTGGATCACGACTCCATTGCACTTTTACAAGCTTCAAAGTCTTGTTCCTTAATTTCTTCACTTCCCTAGCCAAATTCCCTACTAGTTCTTTCTCATAAACCAAGTCTAATTTTATTTGAACTTGAGATGGTGCTTCCAGAATATCCTTCTGGTCATGAACCCATTTCCTCAGTTGATATACATGAAAAAGATTGTGCATCCCTTGCATAGCTTCAGGTAATACTAATTTGATGCCAAAGAGCCAACTCTTTCTAGAATTTTATAAGGCCCTATATACCTTGGTATTAATTTTCCTTGTTTTCCAAACCTCAACACCTTTCTCATGGTGAAATTTTAATGAAAACAAAGTCTCCTACCTGATATTCAACTTGTTTTCTTTTCCTATCTGCAAAATTCTTTTGCCTATCTTGTGCAGCTACCATTTTTTTTCTAATCAATGCAATCTTTTCATCGGATTCTTTTATATATTCTGGTCCTAAATTTGCTCTTTGTCCAGTTTCGACCCAACATATAGGGGACAATTATGGCTTGCCATATAAAGCTTCAAATGGTGCCATTCCTACGGTCTTTGATAACTATTATTATATGTAAATTCTGCCAAATGGAGGTGATCTTCCCAATTACCCCCAATGTCCAATACACAAGCTCTCAACAAATCCTTTAACATCTTGTTAACCACTTCTGTTTTCCCATCAGATTGAGGGTGGTAAGCAGTGTTTATGCAAATTTCACTCCCCATGGCCTCTTGAAAACTTTTCCAGAACTTTGATGTGAAGATAGTGTCTTCGTCACTTACAATGGTCTTGGGTATACCATGCAATCTCACTATTTCTTTCATAAACACTTGATCCAGTTTTGGTGCTTTTCTTTCTGATTTTACAGGAACAAAAAAGTGCCACTTTGGTTAACCTATCAACCACTACCCATATGTTTGTATTTCCTTTCTTTGATCTTGGTAGACCATCTACAAAATCCATGGAAATGTCCCCCCATTTCCACTAAGGTATGGTACATGGTTGAAACAATCCTGATGGCTTTTGTGTCTCTGCTTTTGCTTGCTGACAGGTCATGCATTTTGCCACAAACTTAGCTACATCATTTTTCATTCCTTTCCACCAATAATCCTTATTAAGATTTTGATACATCTTTGTATTTCTTGGATGTATGGAGTATTTACTCCTATGATACTCATTTAACATTTCCTCCTTTAATTCCGAGTTTTGAGGTACCAAGATTCTGTTCTTATGTCTCACATATCCATTTTCACCAATGTGCAAGTTTAACACCTCCTCCCCTTTTCCAAAAGAGTTTTCTTTTCAGATATATTGGGCTCTTGATTCTGCATACCTCCTCACTTTCATAACCAAGTCTGATTGCAAAGTTATCAGGATTAGCTTCCCCACATTTTCTTGTGCACCATGCACCTCCATGTGCATGTCACTATTCTCTTTTATTTTCAAATCAATATGCAACATTAAATCCTTGAACTTTTCCATCATCAATAAGCTTACTTGATCATGTTGTCTACTCAA
This sequence comes from Allium sativum, assembly GCA_030737875.1. NCBI lineage: Eukaryota > Viridiplantae > Streptophyta > Magnoliopsida > Asparagales > Amaryllidaceae > Allium > Allium sativum. The sequence continues at coordinate 372,465,875 of CM060924.1, read as the reverse complement.
AGCATCAGCCACTTTATTTGTTTTCCTGGCATGTAGAGTATATTAAAATCATAAGCAGCTAAAAACTCAACCCACCTATGTTGTCTCATGTTTAAATCTTTTTGTTTAAACAAATATTTCAAGAATTTGTGATCAGTATAGGGCTCAAACTTAGCTCCTAAAAATAGTGTCTCCAAAGCTTCAAAGCATACACAACTGCAGATAATTCTAAATCATGTGTTGCATATCTAATTTCATGTGGTTTCATTTGCCTTGATGCATATGCCACTGCTTGTCCTTGTTGCATCAATGCTACCCCTAAACCATATCCATACCATGTACACCTCTAAATCATTATTTCCCTCAGGTACCTTTAAGATGGGAGCATTTACCAATGCCTATTTTAATCCTTCAAAAGATTTTTCACATTTTTCTGTCCAAACATGAGCTTGTTCTTTTCTGGTCAAATTAGTGAGTGGTGCATAAATTTTAGAAAAATCTTTAATAAACCTTCTGGTCAAATTAGTGAGTGGTGCATAAATTTTAGAAAAATCTTTAATAAACCTCCTATAGTATCCAGACATCCCCATGAATGACCTTACCTAACTCACTGCTTTGGGTATTTTTCAAGTTTGTATTGCCACTACCTTACTTTGGCTCACTAAAATGCCTAATGCAGAGATAACATGTCCAAGAAAATTTACCTCTTCTCTCCAAAATGTACATTTTGAAAATTTTGTTTTCAAATCGTTTTGTCTCAGCCTGCTTAAAACTAAATGCAAGTGGTTTCGGTGCTCTTCCACTGTTTTTGAATAAGTCAAAATATCATCTATAAAAATCAGCACAAATTTATCCAGATAATCTTTAAATTTTCTATTCATTAAATCAAAAAAAAATGATGGTGCATTAGTTAATCTAAAGGGCATAACCAAGAATTCATACAACCCATATCTAGCATTAAATGTTGTGTACTTTACACTGGATTCTTTTACTTTCATTTGATGAAAACCAGAGGCTAAGTCAAGCCTTGAAAATATTTTTGATCCAGATAATTGATCAAAAAAATCATCAATCCTTGGTAATGGATATTTATTCTTAATGGTTAACTTATTTAATTCTCTGTAATCTATGCATTACCTTAAAGAACCATCTTTCTTCTTCACAAACACTACTGGTGCACTGCAGCAAGGATTGCTTGGTTTAATGAAACCTTTTTCTTCTAATTCCTCTAACTGTTTCTTTAATTCTATTAGCTCACTTAGCCCCATTCTTGTGGGTTTCTTAATCATTGGACATGCTCCTAGAAGTTAGTTAATTTGAAATTCCACTGGCCTATGGTGTGGGATACCCTTAACTTCCCCAAATACTCATTTACTATGGGTATTTTCTCAGTTGAAAATTCAAAAGTTTCACCATTTATCAAAGGTAATTGGAATAATATTCTTTCCTTTGCAAATTCACAAAGAACTATAACTCTTTGTTTCCTATTGTTTTGAAATGAAATGGTGGATATCTCTAAATTAATTATAGCTTTATATTGTGTTAACCAATCCACACCTAATATAACGCCTATATCTGGGTAATTTAAAACATATAAATCAGAAATAAAAACATTTCCCCAATAATTAACTCTGCATCCACACATATCATATCCAAGACACATGAACTTCCTATGGGACTTTTGATAAGCAAGAGTTTTTCTACCAAGATGCAGTTTAATTTTAACACCTTAACTATGCCATGAGAAATCAGAAAATGAGTTGCCTCTGTGTCAAATACTAGTGGTATATGCATTTGGCAAATAAATAATGTACCTCCAACTTGTCCCATGTTCTCTACATTAGATTCCACTATAGATTTTTCTTTAGTCTCTAGAGTTGCCACTTTTCCTTGATGCTTATTCCCAGGACAATTCTTCTTCAGATGGCCTTCTTTTCCACATTGTAGCACTTGAAAACTCCTCCCATCACTTCTGGACATTTTGGCTTAATATGTCCTTCTTTGCCACAGTGATGACACACTACTTTCTTCTTAATTTGTCCTAATTTAGCATCACTGGTCTTCTTGTTTCCAGTGTCTTCCTGTTTCTTATTTAGTAAGGATGATATCTTCCTTTGCCCTTTTTGTTATTATTATTCTTGAAATTTTTGTATTCCTCCCTTTCCTTGTCATGTTGTTCAAAGCTCAAGGTTTGTTCTATGACTTGATCAAAAGTTTTATCAACATATGGTAACAATGATCTACTCAAGCTTGGATTCAGCCCCTTAATGTATCTTCCATTATTTGAAGCTTCATCAGCTTTTACCATAGCTCCATACTTAGATAATCCCTTAAATTTATGAATGTACTCCATGACACTTAAATTTCCTTGCCTAAGCTTTATGAATTCTTCAAGCAATGTTGTTTTAGCATATGCAAGCACAAATCCGGCCTCCATTAGCTCCTTGAATATATTCCATGTAATGTCATTCTCATCTCTCCCAGCTATGATTAGCTCCCACCAACTCAAAGCTGCTTCTTTCAATTGTCTTGAAGCTACTTGCATCTTTCTTTGATCATCTAATTACATGTCTCAAAAAATTATATCCAAAGTTCTAAGCCAAACTTGAATTTCCATTACACTTTCTGTTCCTTCAAAGCTTTTGCTTCCCATATTAGTGTAAGTCTTTAACAATTTTGAGAGTGTTTCGTGTGGATTTTCCGGCCTATGCCCTATCCCTTCTCTTAAAGCATTTACAAATTCTTGCATATTTACCGTTGGTGGTGCTCTAGATCTTCCTGCCATGTTTCTTGGATGAAAATAGACCTAAATTAGATCAGTATTCTTTTTCATATATATGTAATTTTCCCTATGTATACATCATTAACAACCAAGCAGACACATGCAACTAATCATACAAGTTCAAAACAAATTATCCTACTATACAGTATTAATTTTCAAGCAATTATAATCTGTTTTTTATGCCAACATAGCTCTAGTACCAAATTGAATGACCTTGATTTATTACTGGTTTTTTCGACAAGATTTTTTTTAATGTACCAAGCTAGGTGTTTATACATGTACATAAATATATGGTTAAAATCAGAGCCATTACTCTCTATCATAACATCCAGGATCATAAAAATTTACCAATATAAAAATATCAGTTCATATAAAAAGTATTGATATATATATATATATATGTGTGTGTGTGTGTGTGTGTGTCTATATATATATATGAAGATATATATATACCTCTTACTCATAATCAAAGTCCAGGAGAAAAGCAAGAGTTATATTGATCTTTCTTAGACCAATTCATCACACCGATTCTAGTAGGATAATCGTGGGGTCATTAAATGTCTCATGAGCATGTACTACTTAACAATTTTTGATAAAACTATTGCTGGAATAATAAAAAATTTTAGTTTTTATAGACAAGACTTCATATAGTTCTATTATAAGTATATTTGTAATAGTAAATTCATTTTTAACAAGCTTAATACTTATTCAAACACTACAACATTTTTATAAAAATAGTGGAGTTAGATTCAAAATAAAACAGTGCCATTTACATGCTTAAATTTCTGAATTTATAGTGCTTGTGCAACACTAAAGCCCTGACTACCCAATTGGTTTGTGCTGAGCCAAGTGGTTCAAACGTGCAACATTTTGAAGTGAGATTGAAACAAGTAGATGCGCCAATAATCCAGGCATTTTAAGATGCAAACATACACACTTAAATTTGTTTGATGACTCTAGATTGACAAATACATAGTATTAGTAAATCTTATATAACTCTAATTATATATATCCCAGTTTTTTGATCGGCTAGTTAAAATAACCATAGAAAATACAATTCAAATCTGAACATTTGCTAATACACTAGGTTTTGCCAAAATCATTACAAAACCATAGTCAAAATAATTGAAAGTATAAAGAAAAGTAATGGAGATAAGGAGGAGAGATGCAGTAGAAATATGTATTATTAATTGTAACTTTTCTCATACAAGAAAGAAATACAAAGCAAGATAATATATAATAGATTGCCCAACGTTTGGATGCTAAATTTAAGGAGCAACGGTCATGGTTTCAGACTTACTAAAAGGAAGTTTGTGACTTTTGCCAAGTTGGCAGTGTGTGCAAGTGTGTTTCACAGGTACATTTTCAAAATAAATGCCATTATTATTTAAAACATTTCTAATAGTTTCCAAACTGGGATGACCAAGTTTCATATGGCATGAATCAACTACATTATTGTTATCATCATTACATCCATTGTTCCTATTATTAAGGTAATCATAATTGCTACCGCTACTGATGTCTACGTTGTTGCACCATATTTCTTTATTCAAAGCGTTCCCACTCTTCAAGTTGCCAAATTTGTAGAGGCCATCATGAAGGTCACCCTGTAGTAATATTTCTCGACTTAGGAGGTCTTTGACTAGGCAAAACTTGGGGTGAAATTCAAAGAAAACATTATTATCTTTAGTAAACTTAGAAACACTTAATAAATTTTTGTTAATAGTGGGAACTCTAAGTAAATTGTTTAGCATAAGTTGCCTTTTTCCCTGCATGGTACCTTTACCTATGTGTGTGATGTTGGCAGTGTTGCCGTTACCCATGTGTAGTGATTTCATACCTGTATAGCTTTTGCTTCCAATGTTTAAGTTCTGAAGCCTATTTGTGACATGGTGTGTGGCTCCAGAGTCTGGGTACCACTCGTCCAGTTCCTCCTCATCAATCATGTCTTCATTGCTGGTCTGACCTTTGCCTTTGTTCACAATAGCGCTTTTGTTATGATTGTCCATGGCAGCCGTGTTTGCTCTTGGTGCTTGGCTGTTTTGGTCTGTTTGCGGTCCACTGTGGTCGCTATTATATCTGAAATAGCAGCGGTTCACCATGTGTCCAAATTTTTGACAAATTTGGCACTTCACCCTGTTGCTGTTGTTCCATCTGCCTCGTCCACGACCTCTCTGTGGTTGATATGCCCTCTGGGGTTGGTATCCCCTCTGATACGGGCCTTCTTGTTTATTTGAATTACTGTTCCTATAAATTTGCTTGTTTTTAGCCGCAACATAATTTGCAGAGAAATCGCCTTGTATAGCTTTCCTTTGGTCTATTCTCCCTTCATGGGCGAGGAGTGCAGATCTGACGAGCTGTAAGTCAGGTAATGTTTGTTGAGTCGCAATAACCGTAACTAATGACTCGTACTCTTCGTCTAATCCGCCGGTAATAAACAAAATTTGTTCATTGTCACTTATTTTGTTTCCTACTGCATTCAATTTGTCACATAAATTTTTTATCTGGCTTAAGTATTCTTTCATGCTCAAGTCCTCTTTCCTTAAGTTTTGTAATTCTCTTCTGTATTGCATCACATCTGCGGCTGACTGTGAGCAGAAAATTTGCTCTATAGTGGTCCATATTTCATATGATGAATTGCACCCCACGATTTGTGACAGTAGATTCGGACTAATAGATGATAGGAGCCATGACGATAGCAAACTGTCTTGTTTTTGAAAACTGGTATAGTCGGGGTTTGGTTTGGTGTTTCCCCCTTGATCAGTCATCATAATTGGTGGAATAGATAGCGTACCTTTTATGTAATCTTGTAAACCGTATCCTTTGAGTGCGATTTCAATTTGATATTTCCACAATATGTAATTATCTTCATCCAGAGATGTGGTAATAACTTGACTTTTTGGTTTGATTAGGTTGTGCCAGTTTGGTGGAGCATCATGGCCCATGCTACCAGAGACATTGGAGGTGGCTTCGTTGTTATTTGTCATGGTTGTTCAGAGGTCTTCGAGGTAGGGAACTGCAGCTGAAAACCTGAAGAAAAGAGTTGTTCGACAGACAATGGAGAAAAATGACTTTCAGTTTAGTGTTTAAGCCTTTAGGCGGTGGTGCCCTGATACCAAATTGAAAGTATAAAGAAAAGTAATGGAGATAAGGAGGAGAGATGCAGTAGAAATATGTATTATTAATTGTAACTTTTCTCATACAAGAAAGAAATACAAAGCAAGAGAATATATAATAGATTGCCCAACGTTTGGATGCTAAATTTAAGGAGCAACGGTCATGCTATAATTAGGGGACTTTCCTGTAAAGACCCAATGTTCACATGCTAAATAAAGAGCTTAAATTAAGGAGCAACGGTCATGCTATAATTAAGGAGTGATGTGCGGTTAAGTGTGAAACCAACATTAAAAATAACCATCTGTATAATATTCCTTACATAAATGATATGAAAATATTTCTTAGAAATTCATGCAGACTCAAACATTCCTGTAGTTCTTATTTAACTAAGCTATGCATGCCAATTCCCATGAAAACAAGCAATAACTTTAATCCAAATTTCTTAGCACCTTTATTACCTAAAAAAGCAATAGAGGTTGCCTCATTATAAAATGAGACACCCCACATTCCATGAGCAAAATAGGGTCAGACTATTTGTCTGGTACGAGTAACTTTATTCATAATTTGAACAATAAAGCAGAAGTGAAATGATATAGAAATTTATTTTGAACATCATTTTCAAGTGTGCAAGTCCTGTGTAATTGTGCAGGTGTACACATATTTTTCTGATTCAATAAATAATTAAAGATGAAACACATACAGATGCATATCATTATTTCAATCATATAATAAATTTGGTAAAATCAATGTGATCAATATCATGTAATTATATACACTTGCTATATATTTCCATAAAACCCAGGAAACCTCAAGTTTCCTTCCTATCATTTTTCCTTAATGGATTATTTAATTTAACCCTGGTCTCATCTGCATATATAAATCACTAGGACACACTGTAATGATCTAATTCACATAATTACACAAAGATCTCAGGACTTAATCAAGCCATGTCTGAAACTTGCAGCTCAATTACAAGCCATTCAGCAGCCTTCTTGACCAACATTCCTTATTTTCAGTTACTATGTGTTTTTCTTTATTTTTTAATATCAACTAAACTGGAAATGATGTAATATAATAGTTATAATTCATCACATGATGCATTGTACTAACTGAATCAATTTATATGAATGGATAAAACGATCATTCAACAAGTAAGATAAAGCAACCAATTATGCAAGCCATAAAGAAATCAAACAAATGGGTTTTCATAAAATAAGTTTATATGTATATGTATACTGCCTTTTCCATCTGATATTATATATGGCTTTTCTGAAGTATTTTTAGTGGTTTATGCCACTATGAATAAGATGGTTTCAAAGAGTTCAAAACCCAGCTGAAACATAGCTTTTAGCATTTGACAAGAGTTTAACACCAAGGAAATTCTATTTCACTCTTGATCACTAAGCATTAAGCCTTAAGCCTTAGCACCTATACAAAAGTATTTTACAGCCCACCTTATCATTTCATGAAGTTTTTCCATATATCAATATCATTTGCACAAGTAGTTTGTGAGTTCAAAATACTTTTATTCAATAAATCAGAAAAGTTTGAATATATTTAAGCAAAGAACTTAAACCCCTGTTATAAAATCAAGCAATGCATAAGAACATCCATATATAAGACTAAACAGGGAATTTTACTCATGATTTATAACCAAAAATATACTGGACATAAGAGATATTGATTGCCTATTTATTTTAGGACTTAATGACAGTCATTATGAATGAGATTGCTCACTAAAAAACTTCTTCTTCTAAGCTAAAAACCAGAGAACTTTGCCTTATTCCCCAAGCCTTTCTCCATTGTATTCCAATATGATATGTGAATTTTCTCTTTTTTTCTAGGCAACCAAATTCTACCCGCATACCCCTTACTGATATTGTCTTTATTCATAAGGTTCTGTGTTACCTAAAGTCAATTTTACCCTCAACAAATCATACCATTTGTGTGAATATTGGCTCACTTTATCTTGCCTTATTTTCTTTTTTGATGCCCAGGGAAAAAAGACGCTAGAAAAAATCTGAATTGTTTTCATAAATAAAGAAAACCCTTTTTATCTAAATCACTTTTCTCCTTCCTATACTGTCATGACAAAAATGGTGTTTTGAATATAATATCCTTCTTTTCTAAATCTGCCTATACACATCTTTAAACTTGTATGTCATCTCTTTTTATTTACATGTATATATATATACCTCGGATTCTTATCTAAATTATTTATTAATCAGATCACTCAGTTTATTTAAATAGAGAATAGGTATGTGTTCACATCATAATACTTTCCTGGAATATATGGTTCTGCCTTATGCATAACCTTCTTATGCATATACACACACACTAATAATTTCGGGGCCATTGCATATACTTTCTTACAATCCATCCCTCCGCTCCATTTAATATAGGCCCAACTACAAAAACTCGAAGGTGGCGTACTGTTCCAAGTATGACATAACCTCGGTCGTAACCGAACTTTTTTGGGATCCCATCATACACAACATACTCGACATATATTGAGTAATTTAGAAAGATGATGATCAAATTCTAATGGGCATGCCTCACCTAGACAAATGACGGGCCCTGTTTCTTCCATTAATGGGTGATGAAGCTAAAGGTCATGATTACCTTTCAATAAGAACATTCTCCACTTTGAATGTCATGTTACCACGTCCAATACATGCCACTAATTTCCAGTAATGTACAACCTCTGAGCTTGTACATCAAAAAGAAGGGCGTAAATAGTGCATGAGAGTTACTTCCTACAACACCAAACAAATATACAATCGTGGAGATCAATACATGCATATTAAAAGTGCAACATTAGAAATTCGTTCATATAAGTTATCATGAGTTTGGATAAACCAAAGGCACTACTCTTCATTAGATCGTCTGATCTAACCCCAAATAGCCCTTGAATCGAAGATCTTAACGCAAAATTGCTATCTTTTTAAAATGTGGGAAAATTTCCCCGAGGGTCAGTGATGTTACACTACATTCAGTCTCCATCATTCTTGTTCAATTCTCATCCATAATTCTTTCTTTCAAATCATCGATTGATTCGAAGTGGTTTTCAGATAGGAATCACCATAAATATGATCCTAGTCTTTATGGATCAATCATCGCAAAAAATATTGTTTAATTAATATTGGGTGTTGGGCATTCTTCATTTCTTGATTCATCACTTCATAAAACGTCTTCTGAGGGTGTATATTTCTCAAATACTCTTCGAGTGTATTCATGGGATTATTAAACCTCATCCATTAAGTCATTTAAATGGTGAGTCTGTTCTAGCTGGATAGATCAAAAGAAATCACATTTATTTTACTCGATATCAATTTCCATGTTCAAATCCGACTATCTAACAAATAATGATGTAGACACCTTTTAATTCTTATGGATAGTAAGGATTCCCTATGTTGTATTCTATATCAATTCAATAAGATCATCTATAAGAAATGAGATTCATTTATATAGAGAAAATTGACCTTTTATACTTTACTCATTACGAAAATTTAAACTTTATCTATCCCTCAGCCATGAAAGGGATAAGTGAGCCAGGGCAGTGGTTTCTCCTGAACATCTCCTTAATTAAACACCCACATCCGAATCTCAAAAAAAAAAACCGGGTTTACTCGTCGGCTTATTAATCCCAACATTAAATCATTGCATTTGATTTATGTCAATCATTAAGATTCTTTTAAACAGGTTACAAAACTTTTAAATGATCTTTAGAACATGCATTTAATCATTTTAAAATATTCAAAAGAGCTTTGGATAAGATTCATGTAGTTTAAATCCACATTAAAAAAAGTGTTGCAAAATGTGTCATTTTAGCTTATTCCAATAAAACGACTTTTCTATCATTGTAAGAATTATATAATCAACTTAAATTACTTTTAAAACATTTTAAATGATTTATAAGATTTATTCCATATTTTTAGAGATTAGAAATCTCAATTTTAAATAATCGCGTTTATAGGATTTCAAATTGCAAAACTATGATGTTTCCCAAATCTTGTTTTGCTCATTTCAAAATCTTCCCAACGGAATCTTTCTTTTTTTCAATTTGTTGGAAAGCTATGGTTATAAAGATTCTGAAAAAAAAACTTATTTCGAAGAGTTTGGATTCATATTTTTTTGCACATTAATGACTCTCTTTTAAATAAATGAAGTCATGAATTATCATTCGGTAGACACTAAAATTCCTTGAAATTTCATATTCTTTTCCAAACTTGAAAGTGTTTAGAATTCATTTCTAAAACATTTCAAATCATTTTTCACCGTTACATTCAATCAAAGAAATGATTTCCTTTGTGGTTATCGACATGTATTTAACATGACTTGTTAAAGATCCATATAATCAAACATATAAGCATCCAAGCTTGATAAATATTCATCATAACATTCATAAGAAATATTTAATATACATAGAACTCATTTTACCTGTGTACATTTTAGGCCATTTTAAAGTTTAGTTTCTCACCTTCATTTGTCTTATACGTTCGTAAAATTCGTTGTAGCTTCGCTACGATCGCACTACAGCCACTAACGCTAGATCTTTCTCTTTCCAACGCTCAGCCTCCTGCTTTCCTCCCTTCTTTCGCATGGCCTAGGGTAACGGAGGCTCCGAACTTATTGCCTTGACTTCATACTTGGTATAGAACCTTCTAATGACAATATAAGAACATTGGAAGAGGTTAAGAGGGTTTTAAGATGGTTTGATGTTATTTTGAAAAAGTTATTGATGTGATGGGTGCTTTATTAGATTTTTGAAGCCATTAATGAGTTTGAGAGATAAATAAGTGTAGAGATTTAGTGTAAATAAATTATGAAGAGTGGTGAGGTATTTACAGGAAAATTTTAGGAATAATATAATGTATGAAAAAGTGTTAAAAATCCCTCCCCTTCTCTCCTTATAATTCGGCTGAACCCCCCTTATGTCTTGTACCATCAACGTGTAAGGGTAGTTTTCTGTAAATGTAATGAGTGTTGTGTAAGTGTGTAAGAGTAATGAGTGTTTAGGGTGTATTATTATTATTATCTCAATCAAAGTAAAATGTTTTTTTCTTATTTACTTACCTTTTATAACCACTTTCTTAGGTTAATTAATCTCTTCATTTACATCTTATATATATGTTATCATACACATATGTGTGCATATACATGTTACACCTTTGTACAACTTCCACTCGTTAAACCGCTGAGAATCAAGAACCCGTTTATCAGTCATATTTTCTATTTTCACTTGAAATATTTATCTAGGTAGACAAAATTCAAAAATAACTTTCTTATTGTTTTTGAATAATCAAAACATGATTATTTAGACATAGAAATTATAATAAATTATATATATATATTTATCCATTATTTACAAAATTCGAGATTTTACCGATAAAACGATATTGGTTTTCCTATACTTTTAGGTCGATAATATTCCTTTATATAACTTGCTTCTAATTGATTTTTTATCGCAATATAACATATTAGAAATTATTTTTATCATTCAAATCCTTGTTTGAATAATTATAATAATTATTAAATCATTAATCATTTATTTAAATCGATAATTCAATTACGAAAATAAGTGTATGTATCCAGAACCGTTCTCGATCCTTATGAATATAAATCAGTTTTATTGAAAAAACAATTTCAGTCATTTTGTAACTATTTCCATAAGGAAATATTCCCCAAACTAACCAAAATAAATTTATGATCATTTTTTCTTACTTTAAACTGCAATATTTGTTGGAATTAATCCATATTTGAATATTTAAAATAATACAAATATCCTTAATTAGAATGATCAAATTATGGGTTGTTTCAACCACTGTTTGCGAGAGGATTCATTTTCTAATTTATATGCAGTTAGTATCATGGTTAACTCCACTCGACTTGAAATAAAATTCTTTTGCTAAAGCATTTTGGTTAATAATAATTGGTATAGAAGAAATGACTTTGTTTTTGGACTATAAAGTCGAAAATGGATAACATTTGAATTTTGACTGTTACTAATTGATATAGTCTTGATGAAGAGAATTGGTGTAAATCAAAAGTCATTATTGGGTAATACCCAATAATGTAATATTGAACTTTTACTTGAAACCGAGTAAACGATAATTTTAGCCAAAAGTTCACGTTGCATGCAAAGTGATTTGAGAACATTAACATTCAAATGGACAGATGTTAATCTCTGATCAAGTTTACACCCGAGAGTCACACAACCAAATAATGAATTCTCTTTAGTTCAAATGATTAAATTAATTTTAAATAGTTATATATTAACTAAATTAATTAGTATTTATGAAATAATAATTATAAAATTTGAATATGGTTTGAGGAATAAATATTTTTTATATATTTTGAGTTGTTATAAATATATCGATCGACATACTATGTCGAAGAGCAATTAAATTAGATTTAATTTGTAATATTTATTTAGGCTTAAAACAAGTTGAAATCTCAAGAAATTGTCTTGGGGTATTTTAGATGGATGGCTCATATTTAGGGAGAAAGGGAAAGAGATACAATCTACTTTTCTCTGTATTCATTCAATTAAAAAATGACTCATAACTTTGATTCGTATGGGTCTTTTATGCTTCCATTTCATTTCCTTACTGCCCAATTTCACATACATAAGCTACTAAAAAGTTCCCTTTAAATTAGTTCAAATCAATAGTTGTTTGACAGTAAAGGGTCTATAATTATAGGACTAGCATTCCGATGAATTGAGAAGTTTTCTAAGGAGGACTCATCATTGCAACTTAGCCTCAACGGGTTTAGTTTTTGGTAAGCGTTTAGTTTATTTGTATTATTATTGAAATATAAATGTATATTGTCATGTATATACATATACTGTTATTAGTATATTGTTAGTGTAGCAATCCATATTTTTTAGCATATAAAAATATTAATTTTAAAATAACTTTTGAAACAAAATTATTAGAAATTAAAATTTTATTTATTCAAACTTTATTTAGGATTAATTTGATTACAATAAATTAAAATCAAGCATCAAACTAAATATCCGACTTGTTAAAATTGGACAATTTAAATTTATGCTAATTATGGAGAAGATTTTAATTGATCGTTATAATCAATTAATTTTGGGCAATAAATTTGTAAGATATGGGAGAGATATCTGATTTGATTAATCAACCAAATCTTGGTATAAGTGGCAACAAATTTGGATGGAATGAGAATTTTTTTTAGTTGATTTGAGCAATCAATCAAATATATGTATACGGGGAAACTATCAAAATATGCAAGATTTGCAAATCAAGGAAGTCTGGCGACTTCTCATGGTTATCTTTAGGCAAGCCTTCATCCTTACTCAAATAAAATTGGAGGCATTTGCTCATCCTTTAATGCACAAGCCAATAATGCTCTCTTCTTCATATCCTTAATAAGATCCTTATTTCTGTATAAATTATAGGGTGAGAAATACATAGAGTGTTTTGTATTCTTCTTTTAGTGTACTCCCTCTTGTGAAGAAAGAATAAAAGAATAGTTGTTGGGTCCGTGGACGTAGGCATTTCCAAACCACGTTAAATTTTTATGTCTTCTTCTTCTCTTCCATTTTTGTTCTTTTTCTTGATTATTTTTCATTGAGTTGGCGGTTGATAATTAATCGACAAGCTAGATCCTCTTATTGTATCGCTTCTGCATTTGTGCAACTTTTGGACAACAGTTTGGTATCAGAGCTAGCTGTCTTGTTCTAGATTAGTTACCAATGGCTAATTCTATTGGTAGTAATATGAAAAATTATGATGTCACCAAATTTGTTAGAAGAGATGTTTTTAGGACATGGAAGTTTAAAGTGAAGACTAATGACGACGTTCTTCATCAACAACTCCATTCACTTAGAGGAAGAGATAAGATATAGAAGCGCCTTGGAGAAGCTATGCATAGATCCCACTTCTTGGGTTCTAGAAGAGGCACTTGTTATTATTGTAAGAAAAAGGGACATTTCATACGAAATTTTCAACTCTAAGAAAGAAGAGAGAGAAGAAGGAGAAAGCTTCAATTCAGGCAGCAGTTAGATTAGATGCAGATAAATGTGATAGTGATACATCATTATTTTCAGCTAATATTTCACCTTTAGAGATTACAAGTTGGGTGATTGATTCTGGATCCTCTTGTCATATGATGCCAAATAGGAGCTGTTTTGTTAGTTATGAGAAGATTGATGGTGGAGCAGTTCATTTGGAGAATGGCACATTTTGTCATGTTGTGGGTGTTGGAAGTGTGAGGTTTAAGATGCATAATGGTGTTATTAGGACTATCATGGATTTTCGACATGTTCCGACGCTGCAAAAGAGTTTGTTATCAATTGGAGCTTTGAGTAGACTTGGTATGAGGATAATAATAGATGGAGAGAATTTAAGAGTGGCGAAGGGTTCCTTGGTGGTGATGAAAGGGGTGCGAGTCGATGATATTTATATGCTTCGTGGAGAGATATTCTTAGGAGATTCAGTAGTTTCTACTGATTCCAGTGTTCCAGATTCTACTCAGTTATGGCACCTTCATTTGGGTCATGTTAATGAGGAGAGCCTGAAAGTATTGAAGAAGCGTGGGTTAATTGTTGGTGATTCTCAGTTAAGGCCTAGCTCTTGTGGAGATTGTTCTTTTGGAAAGAAGAAGCATGTCATATTTGATGTTGGAAGACCTAGAGCTATAGAGTTTCTAGAGTATGTTATGTGTGGGGACCCACCCCAATCGCATCTTTAGGTAGAGCCAGTTTCTTTTTCTTATTTGTGGATGATTTCTCACGTATGGTCTGGGTCTATTTCTTAAAGGCCAAAGACGAAATATTTGCCCAATTTGGGAAGTGGAAGACCTTAGTTGAAAAGAAGTCAGGAAAGCAGCTGAGAGTTCTTAGCATTGGCAATAGTAGTAAATTTGCATCACAAGAATTCACTAACTATTGTGCATCCGAGCATGTATTTAGAGATTTGTCTATGAATTTGCATTCTTTTGGAGTGGCAGAGGGCATGTTGTCGGATATTATGGAAAAGAGCTATGACCTTGAGACTGACTACTGGTCTAGAAGAGGGATTTTGGGTAGAAGCGACATCTATGGCAGTATTTCTCATCAACTCTACACCTATTAATGCCATAGATATGAAGATCCCAGAAGAAATATGGAAAAGAGAGCCTGTTGATTATTTATTCCTTAAAGTGTTTGGTTGTTCAGCTTATTTAGAATATGAGAGACATGATCAATTGAAGCCTAGAGGAAGCAAACATATTTTGTTAGGCTATGGAGAAGGAATGAAGAAGTATAGGTTGTGGTGCAAAACAACCAAGAGAATTGTGACTAGCAGGCATGCAATATTTGATGAGAGGTATTTATTGAAGGTGGAGCCTCTATCAAGTGATGACGTTAGCAGGACGCAAAATTTCCAAACACATTTGGAGTCATTAGATTGTTTCCGTATTCCGAGAGAAAGCGGTATTTCCGATGGTACCATGGTTGATGAGAAGATTTCAGAGGTTCAGGCTCTAGGTGGAGCTCAGTCGCAGTTAAGGCCTTTTAGTTCAGTTGGCCCTATTGGTAAGCATATTTTTAATGATGATTCTTCATCTTATGCTTTGAATGTTGCGGAGCTTGGTGTTGAGTTTGATAAGATAGACTTGGCGAAGTCGAGTAAAATTCTCGAGAAGGAGGTTGAAGTAGATAATATTGAGTATGTCCTGACTCAATGTAGGATGGAGACGGTGAAGCGCGCTATGAAGTCTCCATTAGTCTCTCAGATATCTATATCTACAAGTTTATCTCCTTCATCGGATTTTCTGAAGAATTTTGATATTTGTTCATATGCATTTCGTTTGTTGATGTGCATATTATCTTTCTTATGCTTGGGAAAGATCTGAAAGCTCTGTTTGGGAAATATTGCCCAAAGTAGTTCACATTGAGCTTGATGGTATAGGCCCAACAATTTGTTGAGATTTGGTGATAAAGAGAGATTGTCATATTTAAATCAAGGTGGAGTGTTAAAATTGGACGATTATGGAGAAGATTTTAATTGATTCTTAAAATCAATTAATTTTGAGCAATAAATCTGTAAGATATAGGAGAGATATTTGATTTAATTAATCAATCAAATCTTGGTATAAGTGGCAACATATTTGGATGGAATGAGATTTTTTTTATTTGATTTGAGCAATCAAATATATGTATGCGGGGAACCTATCAAAATATGCAAGATTTATAAATCAAGGAAATCTGGAAACTTCTTATGGTTATCTTCAGGCAACCCTTCATCCTTACTCATATAAAATTGGAGGCATTTGCTCATCCTTCAATGCACAAGCCAATAGTGCCCTCTTATTCATATCCTTAATAAGATCCCTATTTCTGTATAAATTATAGGGTGAGAAATACATTGAGTGTTTTGTATTCTTCTCTTATTGTACTCCCTCTTGTGAAGAAAGAATAAAAGAATAGTTGTTGGGTCCGCGGACGTAGGCATAATCGAACCATGTTAAATCTTTGTTTCTTCTTCTTCTCTTCTATTTTTGTTCTTTTTGGTGATTATTTTTCATTGATTTGGTGGTTGATAATTAATCAACAATCTAGATCCTATTATTGTTGGTAGTTGAAATTATTAGTATATAATAAACAGAGTCGGTTCTGAGGTTTGGAGTGCCCAGTTCGATTTATTAAATGATTCCCCACTTTGTAAAATTTAATTAGTGATTTTGAACAAAATTTAATTTTTCGACGAAGTAGAGAAAAAAATATAAATTTGTTACTACTTTCCTACTATTAATTTTATATAACAAACAACACAAGTTCTCATCTTTTATAAATTTGAGTGCAAATATGTATAGTAAATTTCAAATCAATTCATTATACAAAAAAACCACAATAAAATTAGCTTATTATATCTTCTTCAATGTTTCAAATGAAAAAAAAACAATTTTTCTAATGAAGCAGAGAAAATCAAAATTTGTTCCTACTTTCCTACTATTAATTTTATATAACAAACAACACATGTTCTTATCTTTTATGAAATTTGAGTACAATATGTATAGTAAATTTCAAATGATTTTATTGAACAAAAAAAAAACAATCAAGTTAGTTTATTATATCATCTCCGAAATTTCAAAATAAAAAAAAAATCTTTAATGAAGTGGAGGAAAATCTAAATTTGTTCCTACGTTCCTATTGTTAATTTTCTACAGCAAATATCACATGTTTCCATCTTCTATAAAATTTAAGCACAAATATGTATAGAAAATTTTCAAATCAATTTGTTGAACAAAACAAACCCATAGTCAAATCAGTTTATTCTGTTTTCTCTAAAATTTCTAACTGGAAAAAATCAACGCATAAAAAATAGAACATAGCATTTAAGAATTAGGGTTCCTTGCTTGAAGCATCAAATCAAAATCAATTTATTCTATCTTTCCCAAAATTTCTAACCAAAATAAATCAATTCATAAAAAATAGAAGATATCATTTAGGAATTTGGGTTTCGTACCTACTCCTCTACAGAAATCAACCTATGCTTTTTTTCTCCACCAAATTTTTCTTTGTGTCCCTTCTCCTTAGATTTTCTCTCCTTCATTACAACGCTTCTTTGTCTAGCGCGATAGAGGTTCTCTACGAGGATACTCATTTTATTTTTTGGGTTCCTATCACTATCAGATGCGCCACGATGAAATGATGCCCCTTGATTTTCATCCCCCGTGTGATGGCCCAGTTAGCACTGGGCCAAAGATGGCTCTGCTAATAGATATATTATTTCTTTCCCATTAATTTGAATCATGAAAACTTAATAAATTAAACCCCGATTGCAATCAAGTTGATGTGGAATTTTAAATTTGAAAAGGTAGACATGTAATTCAAAATTATTGCATTAGTATTAGAAAACATATGTCCATATTAGATTAAGATCAATATTTTAATGAAAATGAAATAATATTATGAGGAAAACAAAAATTGAACATTTTGTTTTTAGTACGAGTGTAATCTAATAAAATGAACTAAAATGAATTTCGAACAAAATTTACAATCATTAAATTGCAAATTATGAGAGTTTGGTTAAGTTAATTAATGATAATACCAAAATTTGTACAGAATATGCTTTTTACATTTTTGATTGTTCCATTGGATTCAGAAATACCGAAAATGTATATTTAGATATGACAATGTATTCCAGTTTAGAGACAAAAATGTGCTTTCTTGGCACTGTAACTACTTTGCCCAGTAGTTCTTCCATACCCTACATATATATTTTTTCTTGACACCTTAGCAGCCTTCATCTTCTCTGAAATGTTAGTTTTCTCTTCCTAATCCCGAAATTCTCAATAAGTACAAAGTGGCAATCACCGGATCGATTAAAATAACACTGGGAATTTAACTTATCAATATATATCATCATAAAGCTCTCAATGAATGGAGTCTAGATATGAAATTCATTTTGGGTTTCATCGCTCCATTTGGTCAGAAATGGGCGATCTTTCTCAACCGTCCATTTTAGAGTTTGGCGAATTCAACGGTGCATCTTCGACGATAAGACGATCGGAGGGAATGTTCTTGTAGAGAAGGTCCAAGGGGTCAATCCATATGTTCATATCGATGAGATGGATTGTGTAACAACCTACACCCGAACAGGCCCAAATTGTTGCTAAAAGCTAAAACCCAAGTCCACTATAGCGTGAGTATTTGTCTAGTATCCTACAAATAGACAAAGACATAAATATCAAAGCTCCAGTAAACAACCCATAGCGGAAGTAATCTAAAATATTTTCATAAATAAATACTTACAAATATATTAACACTTTCCAAACAAGAGTCTCGAAGCTAAACAACTCTAACCTTCTATCTTACCCATGGGTTGTTTTTCAGAAGGGGGTCATAACTAGGGTTCTTGTCATATACTTTTAAATACAACAGTATATATACGTTTCTATTTCCATCTTTTTTTTATAAGGTTTATTAAGGTTGTAAATCTCTTAACTCTACATGTAAATCGTACCCATGTATGACCCGGTAGATTTAACAAAACAAATAATATGCATCTATATATGTAGTTGTACACCCTTGGAGTGCCTTGGTCCTATATACTACCTATAGTACATTTTGTATCCTCCTTGCTAGGATACCACCATTTCACCACAAAAGCACTGAAGCTACACATGTAGTGGACTGCACATGATTCCTATACTATAGATGTTCCATCATCTACTATGAAAATGTGTTAACTGCATTTGCAATGGCCTTTCTCTTTATGCCTATATTGAGAATATCCATAATGGAATACCTCATTATGCCTACATTGTGGACAAGCACGTGATCCTTGTGCCTAAACTTCTGAATTCCACTAACAGAAGGCTTTGATGTCCACTCTATACAGAACTCAATCAGGAATTTACTATAAACTATGGTATGTCCCTTTTATCGTGGCTAAGCTCCGCTCAACCACCTCTTTGTAGTTGGAAGGTATCTCTGATAGGGTATTAGACTTGCCCTAAAAAAACAATCTA
Organism: Allium sativum; assembly: GCA_030737875.1. NCBI lineage: Eukaryota > Viridiplantae > Streptophyta > Magnoliopsida > Asparagales > Amaryllidaceae > Allium > Allium sativum. The sequence goes on along the minus strand of CM060924.1, from coordinate 372,446,506 downwards.
AAGAAACTATCTGGCATTGCATTACTCTAATCCACGCGTTATGATTGCAAAAAATCACCTGGCCTATAGAGGTATAACCCATATCCTCCCTCCTTTTTGCTACTAACTTATGATGTTCCACATGCATGCGACTACCATCCTTTTGGGTTTCCTTATTGCTAGGCATCGTTGGTTATAGGTCATTTGACAACCTAGCCATCCATGAGACTTATACCGCCTAATGCAGTCAAGGCAATACCCTTTGATGAACACTACATACCTTGCTCTGATAGACTACTCATTATACTTATATCAGAGGGCCATCCTTAGATGTCCTTCTATGTATCGTTTGAAGTCACTTGTTTATAGCCTTGGTATTTGTTGAACGGTCCCATTAGGACGGGCCTTAAATGTAGTAACCCAATTCCTACTTCGGCGTTGTCTGCAAATCCATTTTGGTATGCTTTCCTATATCATAAAGGATCTGTGATGGCCTACCCACAACTACCTACATCCAGATTTCCTTTAGCTTGCTTTTAAATGCATTTATAATGTTAATATTGTAATCCCATTCTTTTTTGACCCTATGTCTAGCCTTATTTTCTTTATGTGTTTAGTTTACTTTTCTGTTGCTCTTGTTTACATTATTTTGTTGTGATGGGTCACTTATTTTCCTTATCGATGAATATCTAGTTCGACTTTAGGACATGCCTCACCTAAACTGTAACTGTTGATCAATTATTCCTCACATCAATGAATATCTTATTCATCATGGGATGGGACCTAACTATGTTGTTTTCTATTATTATGGTGTATTATTTGTTATTAGATCTTTTACTTTTTCATGATAGTCACTGTCTGAAAAATCTATATCTACCTATCATGAGCTGCTAATCATAATAATGCTATTCTTTTTTATTTACTAATGATATATGTTAATCTCTTTCTTTTATCGTTAACTATCTTTTCTTCTTTTACTATCTTGACTTTGTCTTTTCTCTAGTTCTCCAAGTATTAGACTCGGTTACTATCTTTTCGTTTTTATCTTCATCGACATGTTTACCACTTCACTTAATATTTTCTATAAAATATTTTTTGTGCAATGATTTGCAATTACAATATCTTTCCTTTTCTCTTTGCTAGGTAGTACAAATATATAGTAACCACCTGTATTATGCACTAATTTTTTTTCTAGATTCTATTTTTGTTCCTGTAATTACGTTCATCACATCCTTTTGAAACTGGAATACGAAAATCTATTCTCCTCAACCAACTAAAAAATTGCTAGCTTACCACATTAGGTTATAAGTAATATTCTTGTTGGTTCAGTTTATAAATTCAACGTAATTACTATAAATTTTCTTCTTATCTTGTACACTTATGCTATTTCATTTATTATTAAGTCTAGATTTACTTATGAATTCATTTTTATATGCACTTAAATTTTTGTGTACAAGTACAAATAACTTAGATTTACATTTTAGTATGGAAAACTACAAATAAACCAATTTCTATACTTAACACAACAATTCTTATCAGATAAATTGAAATGGAATCTAACAATATCATATATCATTATAGTAAAAAAAATGTAATTTAACCCACTTATCTTTAAAGGACTTCAAATTTCTAGATCTTATCCTAATCCAGTATAATTATCCATATTCTTCCGTTTGTAATCCCTATTTGGAATCCCAAATTGAAATACGTGCAAATTTACAAATACTGGATCTAAATAAGCCAAAAAATTAAATAAGTAAAGGACTATATCTAGAGTCTTACCTTATACGAATGTCTTTCTAATGTAAACACTATTCTAGATTTCTACAGTCTCCTTCCTCCGATTGATATAGAAAACCTAAGTCTAAATTTTATAATTTCTGAAATGTTAGAGAAGAAAGAAAAGTTTTAGGGTTTCCGCGCCTATTTAAAATTAAATGAGTTTGGATTCTAGACATGTAGGTTTATTTAGTGTGGTCCTTGCGATGTAATTTATACTAAATTAGTCCGTTCTAATGGCTATAAACACACCATTTTGAATCCTGTATTTAATTAATGAGTGTTTAAATTTTAAACGTCGCTTGAACATTACCATTCTTGCATTAAATTTTATTTAAGCTTTAATTATATATATGTTGATTTGATTCAATGTTAATTCTAATTTAATCTATTCAAATTTAACTTCAACATACATATATTTAGATTCCAAATAGTCAATCAAGATTAAATGTCACATCAATATCAATTATCATGTATTGGGTGTCAATCTATGATTATATTTAATTTCAATGTCAATCTAAATTCCCAAATAATAGTTAAACAATCAAATCATATCATATTAATTGAACTTGCAATGGAAATCTTAGTACTTAGTGAACGAAATTTTAAGTCCAGTCAAAATCCAAACAAATGCGAATTTTTTAACAGTCTCCAATCCCAACCAATCTAATTGCATGTTGTTTAAAATTTTAAAATGAGCCCAACAGAAGAAATCGTGCATCAAGAGGACTTAGTATGCAAAATTTATCAACAAAGTGTATATGTATTCAAATTAAATTAAAATAAATAACATCTAACCGCTCTCAATACGCCATGTCACTACGCCAAATCATCGTCTTCCCGATTTGAAACTTGAACATGTTGATTCCGATAAGCCTAAACGTTGAAACCACCATGCTTCATCAGTCAAACGCCACAGCCATCAACCATTGCTCTCTGTTCGAAACCCACCATTGAAATTGCCAAGTTCCACCCTACCGCTGCCCCCAAACGCCAACCCTTAAGTCATCCAGGCGCCATCATGATGAAAGTTGATCAGATTTCTGCAAATTTCGACCCTCCAACAACCTGTAACACCTCACATTTTTTAAATAAATAATTATTAAGAATTTAATTAATGCATTTAACAAGGATTTGAAAATGAACATTTAATGATTATTGAAATTTGGCCATGATTAGACCACTGAGTTTGTGATGATTTTCTGATGAATTTTCATACATAATATTTTTCGATTGGTGTTCTAATGGAAAAGTTATGACTAATTGAAATTTTTATGTTGAAGACTACTATATATGTATGTTTGCATGTATGTATATACATGAAAAGGCTTATTCATATATATAGATTCAAATTTAAAAGGATAATAAATATGTGACATAAAAAGAAGAAAAAAGAATTGTTTTAAAGACAACGTAGTTATTTAAATAATAATAAAATGATGTTTAATGTATTTAACAAATAAGTGATAGTCATTTTACAAAATAGTTTACAAACATGATCTTTTTCCTTTTTCCTTTTTCAGCTCTGCAAGAATGTCCATTAGCTCTACAACTACCCTCCCTCCATTACATCTTACATCAATCTTGCTGCCAATCACTTCACCCTAAATTATGCCTCGACCTGCTCCTCCGTCGGCTCCTCCTGACCCACCACTTCTTCCCACTGCCGCCACATCGGCAAAGCAAACTCCTCTAGCTGAGCAAGATATCCTATGTCAATGCGTTTGGACTTCCTTGTTCAATCGGCTGCGCAAAGCAGGGAAGTACACTCTTGTTCATATGAAGCCAACCTTTTCTGGCAATGTAATGAAATTCACTGATGATGTTGTACAAGTCGGTGCACAAGTTTGGATAGACACTATAGTTGGATTCTTCCTTGATCAGTCACTCTCAAACATGATAGTAATTCAAAAACTGAAATCCATATAGCAATTAAATGGCTCAATTAAAATCAAATCTGACGGTTCTATATTCCTCTTCCGGTTATCAAATAAGGAGGATAGGTAAAAGATTCTTTTAGCATACCCAATATTGATGAAGAGTAAGTTTTTTATCATTAAGCCTTGTGATTCAAAAATTAGTAATGTCCGTGTTATGGTTTGATCTGTGCCAGTGTGGGTTTAATTGTACAACATCCCCATCTTTTCATGGTCTTACACAGGCATCAATTAGTTGGCAAGCAGACCAGGTAGGCTAATTTATATGGATGATATGATTGAAAAGATATAGAGAATTGAGTATGCTAAATGTTTAATTGGTGTCCATCCAGAGCAAGAATTAGTTGAGGACTTCTTGGTAGAAACCGTGGATGGGTGAACTCAATCCATCAAAATCAAGTACCTATGGAAACCAAATGTATGTACTGAATGCTAAATTTTTCGGCACACTTATGTTGCTTGTGACGAGAAAACAACTACTCCCAAGGCAGAGGAAAAATCTTTGAAGAAAAAAACTCCATTGGTGAACAATGATAATACTATCAAAGAGAAACCTGTGCAAAGCAAAGGACCCATTAAGGATAGAAGGATTGTAGAGAAACAGGTGCAAAAATGGCAAAGAGTGGGTAGAAACATGAAAATAAATACCAACTTCAAACGGGCCTCCTCCACCAGAATAGTTGAATTTGGTAACACCTCTAAGTGTTGCTTGGAACAACTGAATGAGCAGTGTCAGCATGATTTGGAGGATAGAGAGATAGACATGGACAGTGAGATGCAACAAGGGATGAATGAGATATGTGAAATTATTGACAAAGCAACAAAAGAAAATAACTTAGAAAGAGAATATAAAAATGTGAATGCAAATTCCTATATGCATGAAGAAGTCCAACAACAACCTGTGAACTTATTGGTATTTACTTCATGCATTGCAATGATACTGATACATCTACAGATAGATATTAGAAGAACATCCCTAAGGTAGGAGAGACAAATTAACCTATTGCCTTTAGTGTTGATGCTGGTTTGGGCTTAGATAAAAATGCTGATTGCATTAATAACAATGACTTACACGTGCAATAAAATGGCATATGCAAGGTTCCTTCCCAATCTACTGGTGAAAATGAAAAGGACAAGCAACTACGCAGGATAAGAATGGACAAGAATTTGCTACAACCAACAAAATGATAAGTGTTCAATCTCTAGGAAATTACCCTGATCTGAAATCTATTATCGATACTACTATTCACCAGTGCACTGGAAACTCTTGATAGTGTGGTTGTTTAGTTCCTCAAGCCAAATGAAGTTGTAAATGTTGTTCCATCTAGTAATGTGGAGATCACCGTGGCAAAGTGCACAGATGCTCAAAAGTTCCCATATGACAACATTGTACCTCCTGATACATACCTCAATGCTAAGGAAATTGCTGAAGTATCCCGTACCCTTACACAATCTCATGACACCACAGCAAACAGCAAGAATGAAAGGAAAAAGAAACCGGCAGCATTGACTTCATTACCTCTTAATTCCAGCCGAATGACTAGGCTAAAGAAACGATCTGTTGATGAACAAAAGTTTGATCAATTTACAAACAATAGGTATATAGAATGTAAGAGGAGCGCATCAAGATTTCATGCTTGATGCATGTAAAAGCCTTATTCTCAAGTGTAATATCTTGGCTATGCTGGAGACAAAGTTAAATGTCCAACTAACTGAAAGGGCGGTGTAGTATGTTAACCCATCATGATCCTACTTACTTAACCTTGATAATGCTTGCTATGGTAGAATTTGCATTCTGTTTGAGCCTAAATTCACAATCTCTCTAAGATATTACCCACTGATCAACCGGTGCATTGTCGTAGTGTACATATACCTTCCAAACCTCCTACTACATTACATGTATATATGCTTATAATTCATTAATGCTAGGGCCAACATGTATTAGTTATTACCCAGCTTTAGGTAGAACACACATCCATGGATTGTTTGTGGTGACTTCAACTCCCCCCTTAAACTATCTGATCGCATTGGAGGCATCTCTGTTACCCTATGTGAAGTCGACTTTATTAACATTGCAATATGTGATTATGATCTTATTGAGATAAATGCATCTTGGGTTTATTACACATGGAACAATAAAAAAAGAGATGGACCTAGGACTTTTTCTAGAATTGATCATGCATTCTGCAATTATCCTACTCTTGTTACTTGGCCAACTTTAGATAACTTTTTGCCACTTTCTAAAATCTCTGATCACTCTCCCCAGATAATTTATTTGGGTCATCAGGGCCTCGTTAGAAAGCCTAGTTATAAATTTTTTAATTCTTGGGCAAAAGTGAATGACTTTCTTGGTTTAGTTGATGAAGTCTGGAACAAACCGTCTTATGGTGACCCTATGTATGTTCTCCATAAAAAGCACAAACTATTGAAGCATGCATTGAAGGTTTAGGCAAGAGATAGATTTGGTAGAGGTACCAAATATTCTACTTGTTGAATGATCAACTAGAAGACATACAAGACAAAATTCTTGTAGATGTGAGAAATCTTTTTCTTGCATATCAAGAAAGTGAAAGCTCTTAAAAACTTAAAGATGCTTTGTACTCCGAAGCATAAATGAAGAAGCAGAAAGAAAGACCGAAATGCATTCTTGAGGGTGATAGAAATACTGCCTTCTTTCACTCTGCACTAAAATCCAAGCATAATAGAGAGGAGATATTCAGCATCATCGACAAAGATGATCAACTGCAAGACACGCAGGGAGGAGTTCAATGTGCATTAATTAGGTATTTTACGTCTATATTTAGTAATGAAAATAACTGCACACCTAGTTTACATGAAATGAATCCAACACTCCTCCCCAAGCTTAGCCAGGGAGACTATGAGAATCTTAGATCCTTGGTCACTGATGTAGAAATTAAGGATGTTGTATTTTCATTAAATAAATCTTCATATGGTGGACCAGATGACTTTAATTCCACCTTTTATACCTTTTGCTGGAATATAGTTTGGAAGGATCACTGCAAAGCAGTCTCCACCTTTTTCATAAACGCTAAAATGATGGAATCATATAATAACACTATCTTAGAATTAATTCCTAAAGCGAATAATGCTAACCATGTTAATGCATTTAGACTTATATCATGTTGTAACACCATATACAAATGTTCTAATGGCCTATGAATCATTCAAAGGTTACAAGAATAAGAACATTTCTCCTAATGTCATGCTTAAACTGGAAAGTAAGAAGGCCTTTGACTCATTGCATTGGGACTCTGTGATTAGGACTTTAAGTCGTATGAATATTCCTCCTAACATGGTCTCTTAGATACATGCATGCATTTCATCTGTGCACTTTTCAATAAATGGCAATGGTTGTTCTATAGGATTCTTTAAACGAAAAATGGGCATTAGGCAAGGACATCCCATGTCCGCTTATATTTTCATCAAATTTATGGAATTGCTTACGAGATTGCTTGATGAGTTAGTTGAGACTAATAATTTTCATTTATACCCTAAATGTAGTGACCCTAGGATTACATCACTACTATTTGTTGATGACTTGATTGTTTTTTGCAAACCTGACTCCACTATCATGATTAATATAATGAGTACACTAGATAAATTTTACAGGGTAAGAGGTCTTCAAACGAATTTATCCAAATTTGAATTGAATCTTGTTGGAGTCTCTATCATTATTGCAACTAATATACATAACATCACTGGCCTATGTATCAATGACAACACTATTACTTACCTCGGCCTACCACTCACAACCTCAAGAATAACAACTGCTCAGTGTACTCCTCGATTTGAGAAGATCACTGAGAGGATGGAGTGTTGGTCAAACAAAATGCTTAAGAAAGCAGGTAGACTAACACTTATTAAGTCCATTAATATTTCCATGCATGTATATTGGTCTAGGACATTCATACTTCTGTAGAAATTAGTAAATTTGAATAAATCTGTGTTCATGAAATTGTTTTGGAAGGGGAGTGTACATATTAAATATTCTGGCTTTGTCTCATTTAGTCAAATTGAAAACCTATTAGCAAAGGTGGTCTTGGGATATTTAACACTGTTGTTTGGAACAAGTCAGCTCTTGTGAAACACGCTAATAACTTACTGAACTTAAGAGAGAGCATTTGGGTTTCCCAGTCCACCAAACATATTATAAGTAATCACAATTTCCGGACTATGACACCTCCTCTCAACCTGAGTTAAACCTGGATCGGCATATTCAACATTAGAAAGGACATATTACCTTACTTTAAATATAATGCATCAACTTACACATCCACCAAGTTCAGGGATAACTCTTGGATTGACTCTGAGGTCATTTTCAGTAACATTATTCCATACCAAGAAAAGCTTCTCCCTAGTGTGTATTGTCTTGCAAGTGTTGGCAGCCTCATTGTTGACAATAGGGCGACTTTGCCGAGAGCTTCAATTCGTAGTAGTACTGAAGTATGGAAAATAATTAGTATGATGGCACCTATGGTTCCTTGATCTGAAAGGACATCTTGGCAATGGTCAGGTAAGAGTTTCGAAATTAAGCAGTTCTACTTCAGTATGCTTCGGGTTAAAGCTAGGCCATGTTGTAGGTAGCAAAGAGTCATTTAGAAATGTGCTAATGAAGCCAAAGAAAATCTGCTTCTATGGAAAGTTTTACACAATGCAATATTCATCAAAAGTTAAGCTTGTCTCACATGGTTAGTTGGTGCCGATTTATTGTGACTTTTGTGGTCAAGAACATGAAGATGTAGCTCATATATATATTTTGAATGCAAGATCATCAATGAAATTTGGCAAGAATTTATAGGAAGAATTGGAAGAAATAATGTAGCACAAGATAGCGAGCTGGAATGGAACCTGCTACATAAAGAAACCATAAAGGGTGATGTACGTGTTAGGCTGATCACCTATGTACTCAAGATATTCATTTTGTTGATCTGGAAGCATAGATGTAAACGTGTATTCACACCTGAACATGCTCCTTCAAATGCGTAAACGAAACTTCAGGTACTCCTGAAGATAAGAGATGGAATCCAAATGTTGAGTTTTACATTCGATCCAGGCATATGGAGTTGAAGATGATTGCATATTTCTGGCATTCTTATCTCTCGTTTTTATGTTTTTTGTTTGTTTCTTTGTGATTGGTAGCCACTGTTGCCTTTGTATTCTATTGTTTTGTTTTTCTTGCTTTTTTGTCTACTTAATCCTCTTTTGGGTATCAATAAAGTGCTAGGGCCCACACAACCCCGTTGGATTTGCCAAAAGAAACAAATAAGTGACATAAATTTTTAATAGAAGAAAGAAGCTTAATAAGAAGAATGGAGAGGATTCGAACAGAATTAATGGGAATAATTTATGCATAATACACGCATACGTATATATTTAAATTCAGATTATAGAATAATAATGTAATTTATTACATACTAATTTAATAGAAGAAATTAAAATGTGCATTATAGAAATCATTGATCCACTTTACAAACATATATAAAATGGTAATTTAAATAATAAGAAAATTTATGGCAAAAGAATAATTATGGAAAGAAATTGAATAGCAATAATGTGTGCGTATATGTATATGTGTACGCATGTAGAAGAATTCTAAATTTAAAGTGCGTTTGAAATCCGAAATGCAATAAAACATAAAGGAAATTAATATAATAAATTGTCGTTGAAATTGTAACTAAATTACTAGTTTAATTCTCACATTAAATAAGTAATTTATTGGTCGATTTGGATGTTGTTTGCATGTGTATGATTACGGGTTGCTACGATGGTTGATTGAGGGATTTTAATTCTGATGATTCTTGACTATGATATATTTCCGCTATCATCCTCTATACATTGAAGTTGTATAAGTTATTATATGCATCTTTTGGACATCAAGTACCTAAACTGAGAAATAAGTTAATAAGACACATACCTATGATGTAACAACCCTGGTTTCGCGATTACCTATTAATAACAATAATAATAAATCATAATGAGATTATAATTTATTAATTAAGGGATGAATTTAATTTAGTATGGATAATTTAAATAATTTATCTAAGTAAAATCTAAAATTTGGATTTTGGAATTTTCTCTGGAAAATCTAAGAAAAGGGACGTTTAATCATTGAAATGATTAAACAAGGAGTTTTGGAAAAAATACCCTTGGTTTGGGGAAAACCTATGGAAAATAAATTTAAACTATGAGTTGGGTTAAATTTGGATAAAATTTGAAAATGCGAGATATAGTTTTTAGAAAGCTTTATATATGTAAAATTGTGATGAAATAGGAATTTATAAAATTCCTATGGGTCATATTGTATTAACTTACAATATGAGTGAAAACAATAAATTTTGAGCAAAACGTGATTTTTTTAATGTAACCAAGTTAAAAATAAATATTAAACTTATTAATAATGCTTAGAAAATATTTATATGTGTAGTAAAATAATTTTTATGCACTTCTGTAATTTATTGTGCCAAAATAGTATCATTTGAATAATTTTAACAATTAAGATATAATTTTTTATATCAAAATGGTAGACGTAGAGCTAGTGTAAAAAATAGATTTTGTGTCTTGTGAACAAATTAGTATTAAAAAAGTTAGAAATATCTTAATTTATTTGTTTAGAGTTTTATAAAGATATAAAATCCAAAATTATAAGTTTTGATTAATTAAAGTATAAAGGTTTTTTTTTGTAGATATGTGAACTTTTTGTATGTTTAATGTTCAAAATGATGTTTAAAGTGTTTTACAAAATTATAACATGTTATGTGAAAAACAATTACAAAGATCAAATGACATTGCATTGTGAGTGTGAAAGTTGTTTGTAACTTAAAACGTAAAGAAATAGTGTAAAATGGGTTAAAAAGGGTGTAAATCGCTACATTTAGGCTTAATCTGGTGTTATTCCTCTAACAGTCCCCTACTCACACTTAATCTCTAATTATCCACTATGAAAAAAAATCTAGATAAGGCTAAGTAAGTACTAGTTACAGTAAAGCAAAGAGAAGAAATAATCTTCTTCTTCTCAAAAGTATTAGTAAGAAGAAACTTAACCTCCCTGTGGCCAAACTCACAATCCAATCCCAAAACTAAATTAAAAGTGAAAATAGAGAGTTATATCATGAACTAAATACAGGTAATCAATCAAAACTATGAATTTATCCCCATTTAACTCTTTTTTGTGAAGATTTTACAGTATGTTGAAGCTAGCTTCTTGCATGTCTTCGTAACTCAATTTATAGGTGCTGAAGCGGAAAAGTATGCCTTCAAGCTCCATTCTTGATCTAAATTCTTGTTATAAAGATTCAATCTTTTATACTAATACAATTTGAGGTTGCACTCATATATTTTATCTTTCTAAGTTTATAGTGATGAAACTGGTCGATTATATGGAAAGTTAGTTTACAATAAATGTAGAATTCAAAAGCTTCTGCAAACATGGCCTAAGTCCATGTTTGAGACTACATATCTCCTCCTTTCATGTCGGAATAAAAGAATCTTTTTTTAAGTTGATAATTTATTTGTTCTACTATGTGCAACCCAACTTTTAGTTTAATATAAGGTCGTTTGGTCATTTGAATCAAGTTTAAAAGTTAAACCGAGAGAAGTTTTCAGATTTGGAAAGAATCCAACATGGCCTGAGTCCATATTTGAAATTTTATACCATTCATATTTCATGTCAGAATTCGATGAATCCTTTTCTAGTACATATATAAATTCTTCTATTTTGTGGGTAACATATTTTAGACCATTTCAAGATCATTACGCCATTCAAATTATGTCTAAAAGTTGAACTCGAAGAAGATTTCAGACCTGGGAAGAAGCCAGCATGGCATGAGTCTATGTTTGAGACTTCAGATCTTTTCCATTTCATGTTGGAATTGATTAAATATTTTTCCACTCGATAGATATTGTAATAACGCGGAAAATCAGAACCAATTTAATATTTTTATTTTGGCAATTTTAATGAATTTTGAATATTTAAAATGGTTTATTTTAAATAATGATGACTAGAAATTTATTTTGAATAGAATTAGAATGTATATATTTATTTGAATCGACGTTAGAAAATAAATATTTATTTTTAATTATAAAAGGAATTGGAAATGGCGCGGTCGTTTGAAATTTTGATTTCAAATTTCAAATGAATGTACAAGATTCAAAATAAACCGGATTTTAGTGAAACCAAAAATATTAGAATCTAATTGAAAATATCTTTCCAACGAATCCGAAAAATCAAAATTTCATAGCGGAAATAAAAAGTTATGTCCAGTTGAAAATTCAGAACAGTCGCTGTGGAATTTTGGCCCTTAAAAATAGCCATTTTGCAAATGACCTCCATTTTCGACGAAACCACTTTTTTTGGATCCTGGATGTTAAGTTATTGCTAGATTTCAATTTTTCATAATTTTTGGTATCAATATGCGAGCATGGTAAAGGAAAACGTGTTTTGACAGTTTTAGTCAATTTGGATCGACCAGAAAATATTTGACGAAATTAGATTTGTTAGAACCGTATCGTCAATACGAAACTAGAAAATATTTTTCGGGAACTTTTAGAGTCCGTATGTGGCCCCGGCAAATTGAAATATGCGTTCATATTCAATATATAGATTTATATTTTGATTTTGACGAAAACCGATCAAAACAGCCAAACTGGCTTACGATAGATATCCCATTGTGTTCGGAATGGGGATAATTAGTTATGGATGACAGTCGGTGGATTCGATTTGGAGTTCAAAATAAAAAGTTACTTTTTGGATTTAAAATAAAATAAATAAATTAATATAAATTTTCACTTAAACCCCCTCCCTTATTTTCTTCCCCGTCAAAATTTTAAAATATAAAAAAGAAAAAGAAAAGGTGATCGACGGGGGGGGGGGGGAGGAAGTCGCCGCCAATCACGGCACTGCGCCCCCCAAGCTCCGCGCCCGCTCCGTCAAGCCCCCTCCCCCGATGCCCTTCTTTCCCCCGTCCCTCCGCTCCTTCTCCCCTACCTTCGCGCAAACCGTACCCCCCTAAACCCATCGAAACCCGCGCCTGTCAGCCCCGCAACCCCCTGACGTACACCAGGCTGCCACCACCACTCCGATCCGCGAGCAACAACTTCCCCTCTCCGGCAATGAAACCCTAAAAATAATAACTGTAAATTTTTATTTCTTATTCGATTGAAAATATGATTTCTTAGATCATAAAGATATGATCTTTAACATAAAAAAGGGTTGATTTTTAATTAGAGAAAAAGTATGGTAGTCATGTAGATAAATATACGATTTTTATAATGTTTTCATAGCAATAAAAATATGATTTTTATTGTTTGAGTAGCGATATAAAAATACAATATATATATATATATATATATATATATTTGAAATAAAGAATTGATTTTTATAAATAATTAAGAATTGATTTTTATAAATGATAAAGAATTGATTTTTATAAATGAAAAGGAATGACTTTTAAGCATGAAACCATATGATTTCATTTTTAAAACATTGAAAAGATTTCATTTTTAAACATTTGAAAAGATTTCATTTTTAACATTGAAAAGATTTGATCTTTGAAAATAAAAAGATTAGATTTTTATAAGGAAGTAGCAAAAATAAAAACGTGATTTTTATGGTTTGAGTTGCAATGTAAAAACGTGATTTTTGTATATTCATTAGCGATAGAAAGATTTGATTTTTATATGAGTAGTGGATTAAAAATAGAATTTTCATATAATAGAGAATAGAAATATATGATTTTTTTTATATGTAGTGAAATAAAAATCTTATTTTTATTATATATATATAGTAAAATAAAAATGTGATTTTTATAGTGTTGAAATAAAAATATGATTTTTATATATGAACAGCGGGAAAAGGTCGCATTGGAATTTTGGGCATATCCGAACCGTTCAGAAAGAAAGAATGATAGAGTGGATCCCAAAGGTGAGAACTTCTCACTTTAATTTTATTTCTAGTTAAAATATATACTAGGATGCAGATGGTGCTTAGCAGCACTCGACACCCGTCGTCCACAGACCATGGACTACATGTTTGTTTGTTTATTTCTAGTTAAAATATAACTTTTAACGTGCATATGAAATAAATAAATATTTATAAACAAATCGGACAATTTGTTTATATACACACATTTGACTGATATTGATTGGGACGATAAATTTTACACATCGCCCAACTGCACAAATAAAATTCATTATTTGTTGATTGAAACCCTACATGGGTATTGGGATGATATATGACATACACTAGTCCCAATAATTAGTGATATGTTAATCGATTGATCGACAGGCTGTTGTAAGCGTTAAATATTTATATTTAATGCTTATGCAGTGTAGAATGCACTTTGGATGATGGTTGACTGTGTTTGATTGTTGTTGTGTACATGTGTGTATGAAATCCATATAATCAAATTATATGGTAATTGACTATGTCTGATTCCAGTTCAGAAAGAATAAATATTTTAAAATAACGAGTATTTTAAAATAACGAATATTTTAAAATAATATTTAGTAAAGGATCAAAATATGATTTTTATGTCCGATTTGGGATGGAAACGAATATATTTCAATATATATAGCCATGTTGATTAGATTAACGCCATTTTGACGTAAACGATATTTATATCGATTTTATTCATTTTTATAATTAATATCGAAAAGGAATTGATTTCAAAATCTAATGTTTTGAAAATAATATCATTTATATATCGATGATATGGAATAATCAATTTTGATTAGAAATTGAATATGAAGTTGAAATCATTTTGAAAACAAATTTAAAACGATTTATAAAATACGTTTTAAAAGGAAATCGACAAAATATATATAATATATTATATATATAATGGCTTGAATAGAACGCGCCGCGGCAGTTTGCGAATTTCACCATTGACTTCGAATGGACATTACTGGAGATTCGACCGTCGGATTCTCCTAAAATCGGAACCTTTGAGTTCGCATCGAAAAGAGCTTTCTAATGAATATAAGAAATTAGAAATCTAATGGTTGGATTTGGAATCATGTCCAAATCACATTTGGAAAAGGTCGCTGTAAGTGCAGTTCGATGGCCTTTTATGGAAATCGACTGTACGGGCCTTGATAAAAATATTTAAAATATCAATAATTAGTGTAAAATCACAACAAATGATTTAGAAAGAATTGGGATGAAAAATTCCATATTTGAAAGGATAAAAATATATTTTTATCAAAATGAACTAGTTATGAACTAGAATTATAATCCAATATTTTTAAATAAATAAATTGGATTTGAAATGGTTTTAAAATAACCAGAATTTCCAATATATGAATTGGAATAGATCGGAATCGAAATTACCTTCGGAATATTTCGATATTGGGATTCGTGATTGTACGGATATTGTGGAGGAATTCGGAAGACATGTATATCGTTATTCCAATACGATATTTGTTGGTTTCAGAATTTGACATTGAATATAAATCGATATATTTTCTATTCAAAGCCTTGTATTTAATATCGAATTGGATTTTGGGGTTTGTCGTGAATGGTATGTTTAATAATACTGTACTTAAACCCAATGGAGTTAAGAAAAATAGAAACTGACTAGAGATTAGCTAAGTTGAATGGTTTCCTGGATATTGATCTGATGTTGGTTTCGGCCTTCGGGGTTAATACTTAGGGAGTCGTTCTCTTACTAATTTACGGTTAGAGACTAATGAGATTTTGGGTTTGTTGTGAACTGTGTTTTTAACGACAATCGTTCTTTAACCCGCTTTACAGTGAAATGTGATTTGGAATTTATAAATCTTTTTATTAAGATTTAATGGGAATTTTCCAAAGTAATGTTTTCCAATTCAATATATTAAATTGGAATTGAATGGAATTCGATTGATAATAATCTTAGTGAACTTCTGTGGAGGAAGACTGTTAATACATATGGAATTTAAAAGGCTTTGTCGTTATTCCATTTATATTATTGGTCGGATACGGAAATTGATATCGATTATATATTGATTTGTTTTTCCGTGAAGATTCGATAATTAATGGAATGTGATTTGGGTTTATCATGAACGGTGTTTTAAAATAACAGTTGTTCTTTAACCCGATTAACAATGGTATGGAATTTTGGGTTGTCGTGAATGGTATCTTTAATAATACTGTTCTTAGATCCAACGGGGTTAAGAAAATCAGAAACTAACTGGAGATTAGTTAAGTTGAATGGTTTCCTGGGTATTGATCTGATGTTGATTTCATCCTTTGGGGTTAATACTTAGGGAATTGTTCACTTGCTAATTTACGATTAAAGGCTGGTAAAATGGAATATGATTTTGGGTTTATAGTGAACCATGTTTTAAATGACATTGGTTCTTTAACCGATTTAAAGACATGATATTGATTTTTGGGGAGATTAAAACCAAGTGGAGTTTTAATGAATCTTTAATAACATTAAAATGATCGAGAATGGAGTATCGCCAGTTTTGCTCCTAGCGATAGTTAAATCTTTAATTAAATTTGAACGGAAAATGGTAATTAAATTTGCCGATAACACCGTGTTGTTAGTTATGGAGTAATATCAGTTTTGCTCCATGGGATGAATAGGTTGGGATTGGGAAATAAAATAAATGATTACTTCGGTGTGGTTCGCTAATCCCGACTAGTTAGGAAAACCTTAACATGGTTTGAAATGATACCCAAAGGAAGATTAAAGAATAAATTTAAAGAATTTATCTTTGATAAAATTAATAGGAACCTTTCCCAAGGAATGTGAATATTTGAATAAAAGAATATTTAGAATTGGAATGAGGCGTATGTTGTGTTTTTATATCACATGTTTATTATATACGCGAGTTATTCGGAAAGGCCAGGTTTATACCCATTCCGAGTAACTGATTCGACGATATGTCGATGATGAAGACAGTGGTTGAAGACCGGAGGTCTTCACATCGTTTGGATGATTAATGATGTCTTGATTGGGCTTGTTGACCTGCTTTTAAGTCAAAGCCGTCACACATGAAATCATTGGTCAACAATACGCTCAAGTATCGGGAATACCGTCAGAAGATAGGCAGCGATTTGGTCAAAGTCGCATCACAAAAAAAGAAAGGCCCGAAACTCCTACCAGATGACCTTTTTTGGGCCCGAAAACAGCAATTACAAAGTTAAGCTCCATAAATCTTGTAGATCTCTGAATTAGCTTCAATTTGAGCTTTGGTTTGGCTCAATCGGACTTACGGTTTGAAAGTTATGCACGTTTCCGTGAACGCATGCAGAACCGGAAACATGGATTTTGGAGTTTCCATCACCACGCATCGGTTCGGATCGGTCTAGGCGGATCGGATCGGTTGGAGACATCCCGCCTTCACCAATTTAACATCTTCCCTTCAACGCTTAGATATCAGCTCGGATCGGATCGGAGGGAGCAGACCCGATCCGCTTCACCTTCAAAGCACTGAAACGCGAAATCTTCAGCTAGAAGACATTGGTTCGGATCGTTGCTAGGTAGATCCGATCCGAACACCCGAACCTGCTTCAGCGCATGGAGTTTGACCTGTTCTCAAGGAGTAACCGCTCCTACTCTTCCGGATCGAGCTCCACCTGTCCTAGCACGATCTGAAGACCATTTCTCCACTACTTCCGAGATCACCTCAGGGCCTGCCACGTTCCCCTCCGATCCGATCCGATTCAGAGCACCTACCTGCTTCTCTACACCTATAAATACACCAGGAGATGGTCATTTCGGGGGACTTTTGGAACTCTAACTCTCCATGGCTTCAACTGTGGTTCTTCGCAAGGCTATTGCATAACCTAAAAGTTGAATTCCACATTACAACACGAGGATTTCGTGTATAATCTCATCTTCTTCATTGTAAACACGAGGATTTCGTGTATAAACTGCAAACAAACAACATTGTAATAGCTTCTTAGGATTTAAGAAACTATAAAGTGGACGTAGGCTTGGATTGAGCCGAACCACTATAAAAATCCCGTGTGTCTCCTCTTATTTTACTGCTTTTTATCTGTGATCTGTGATTGTGAGGATTTCACATAGAATTTTGGTGTTAGTACCAAAATTTGGTCTAACAGGGATGTACACCCAAGACGAGGTAATAAGTGGTGATCGTCCAGACGTACTTGTAGATTGACGGATATGTGAGGGCCTCTCCCCTATATTGGACATATGGGGGAGGAATAAGGTGCCTCGGTTTCGTTCAGACCTAGAACTGACTTGTTAATGGATGTGTGTCTGACGTTGGATTTTATTCTGTGTTGATTGATTTCTATTAAATATATATCTATTTCACGGTGGAGAATTTATTCTCTTGCTTAACGCCATTCTCTGAGACGTACGAGCTCAGAGGTTATATATCGATAGATATCAGTCGCATGGCATGAATTGCCTGTGTGGCATGCTGAGATGCAGTGATCAAGGCTTTTGTTGAAAAGCAAAGTCTTGTGGTTGATGATCAAAGCACGACTTTAATACAGCGTAGCTTTGTGTATGGCGTTAATTCGCGAGCCTCACACCTCGCTATGAGTCAAAAACGGGATAAGGGAACATAGTGAGTGCATGACGTTTCTTTGTAGCTATGGGTGGTGTCAGTGTTTTACAAGCCCTGACATTTATATTGTTTTTACGTATGTGGTTGTTGGATTGCGAGGCGACTCGGTTATATCAGTCTCTACGGAGCCGATGGATAGGTCCTATAGGACCGGGAAACGTGTGTTCCGGAATTGTCAATCCTTAAACGTAAGGGAGGACCGGCACTGCAGGATCTAAGGGTTACCCAGAGTGTGTAGTCCCGAGGCATTTGCTAGAGTGTCTCGAAGCGGTTAGGAGAACATCCCTTGCCTAAACTCATTACGGAAATCCAATTTCCAATACGTGACATTCAGTTTTGATTGTAGAGCCTAGTATGGCGACATAGTGGTATGGGGCACTATGTCGTCTATGATTGATACATTTATATTTGAAGTTGTTTTCAAACACTTTATACTATAACAGTATCAAAATGATTTGTTTTAAACGTACCAAGCATGTTTGGCTATTATAAGGTAAAACTCTATCCTCCGGCTTGCGTTGCATTATGTGATGGGACCTGAGTCTTATAATAGCTTCATTTTTCCATAAAGTATTACGCTGTTTGTTTTATGCACTGGTATTCTTGGGAGGAAACCCATTCCATGTTATACAGCGTGTCCCTTGAAATATTTGATTTAAAGTAAAGTTCTAAATAACTGTTTTAGTTCTAACACCAGTTACATGACTGACCTAGAGTTTATTGTTTTAATCTAAACTCTGGGTGCCCCTATTTTCCATACGGAAAGCTAGTAGTTTTGGTTTTGCAGATTTATATTCACAGGATCTTGGTTTACTGCTGGAATGATATTCGGAAAGCTCTGTATCCGTATATTCTTTTCAGTTGTGTTTTGTATTATTTTCCGCTGCATTGTAACTTGTAAATCTCTGATATTTAGTAAATGTGTAATATTTATTCATACTCTGTATATTCTTGTATTCTGATGTAAATTGTTGTAATAAACAATGAAATGTTCTTCTGTTTGTGTTCTGATTCGTCTTGTCCTCAAAGCAATCTGGGGTTTCCTTCACGGGGAAGTTCGGGTCGCTACATTTGGTACTAGAGAGCTTTGGTTTACAGAGCTCGAGAACAGGACACATTAGAACCAACCGAAAGAATTCATCAAAGCTTGGATTAGTAATATCCAATAAGAAAGACTCATTAGAGATCGGATCAGTAGTATCCTAGAACGAGTGTAAAGAGTATTATTTTTTAAAAATAAAAATGAAAACAAATTTTGTTTTGCAAATTTAAAACTATTTCATACATATTTGAATATTTATTTGTATTGAATTTGGACAATCCAATATATAAAGATTTTGCATATACGCCTTGCAAACATATGTTCGAAGTTTTGATATACTGGATATATATAGAATCACACTCTTGTCGCCCGGAGATGGTTCTGATGATTGATCGATCATCATCAGAATTTGTGTTTGAGTTTCGAAAGTGGGATGTCTATATGATTCCAATTGACTAGTGTGAGAACCAAACCTAGATAGGGTTATTGTTGTGAATTGGCTTCAAAAACATGATTTTTTGTATTTGTATCAAAATTATGGATTTGAAACGTTAATTCACTAATTGATTGATGGTCGTGTTGTATGATTATTTGCTATCTAATAAAACCATTATGTGAAAAAATGGTAAATTAGCCAAATGGTACCAAATATTGAACTGTATTGAAAATTGTTTGAAATTGCATGCATATACATGTGTATCCATTGAGTTGGTCATTGAAAAGAGGCTAGAGCAGAAGAATAAAATTGTTTGCCCGACAAATAGGTACATGTTTATTGTATTTCTTGGGGTTTTTGATGATTTTATGAGCCGATTGGCTAGCCGCTTGGCCAGCTTTTTGGCTATTTCTTTTTCTTTTTGGATTGGCGAGGCCTGTATGGCGATTTTGGGATTTTCCCGGTGCTCCCGTGCAGGGGAGGTTATGGCGAAATTTTTCGAAAATTTAGGGTGTTAGCCAGTTTTTGAAAAATTTGAAAAGTTCTTAGAAACTAAAAAGTTGAAGAGCTTAATCCATAATGAAAATAATGAAAGTTGAGTTGGTTTGTAAAACAACTTTCAACTCCGTTCCTTTCTGAGGACGAAAAGATTTTAAGCGGGGGAGATTGTAATAACCGGAAAATCAGAACCAATTAAAAAAAATTATTTTGGAAATTTTAACGAATTTTGAATATTTAAAATGGTTTATTTTAAATAATAACGACTAGAAATTTATTTTGAATAGAATTAGAACGTATATATTTAGTTGAATCGATGTTAGAAAATAAATATTTATTTTTAATTATAAAAGGAATTGGAAATGGTGCGGTAGTTTGAAATTTTGATTTCAAATTTCAAATGAATGTACAGGATTCAAAATAAACCAGATTTTAGCAAAACCAAAAATATTAGAATCTAATTGAAAATATCTTTCCAACGAATCCGAAAAATCAAAATTTCATAGCAGGAATAAAATGTTATGCCCAGTTGAAAATTCAGAATAGTCGCTATGGAATTTTGGCCCTTAAAAACAACCATTTTGCAAATGACCTCCGTTTTCGAGGAAACCACTTTTGTTGGATCTGAGATGTCAAATTATTGCTAGATTCCAATTTTCATAATTTTTGGGATCAATATGTGAGCGTGGCAAAGGAAAACGTGTTTTGACAGTTTTATTCAATTTGGAACGACTAGAAAATGGCCATTTTTCAAACGGTCTCCAAATTTGACGAAATAAGTTATTTTAGAACCGTATCGTCAATACGAAGCTAGAAAATATTTTTCGGGAATTTTTAGAGTCCGTATGTGTCCCCGGCAAATTGAAATGTGCGTTTAAATTCAATATATAGATTTATATTTTGATTTTGACAAAAATCGATCGAAACAACCAAATTGGCTTATGATAGATATATCCCATTGTGTTCATAATGGGGGTAATTAGCTATGGACGACAGTCGGTGAGTTCGGTTTGGAGTTCAAAATAAAAAGTTACATTTTGGATTTATAATAAAATAAATAAATTAATATAAATTTTCACTTAAACCCCTCTCCCTTATTTTCTTCCCCGTTAGAGTTTTAAAAAATATATATATATATAAAAGGAGATGACGGGGGGGGGGGAGGAAGCCGCCGCCAGGCATGGCGCCGCGCCCCCCCAAGCTCCGCGCCTCCCTCCGTCAAGCCCCCCTCCGACGCCCTTCTTTCCCCCATCCCTCCTCTCCTTCTCCCCTACCTCCGCGCAAACTGTACCCCTAAACCTATTGAAACCCGTGCCTGTCAGCCTCGCAACCCCCTGACGTGCACTAGCTGCTACCACCACTCCGATCCGCGAGCTATAGCTTCCCCTCTCTGACGATGAAACACTAAAAATAATAACTGTAAGTTTTTATTTCTTATTCGATTGAAAATATGATTTCTTAGATCATAAAGATATGACCTTTAACATAGAAAAGGGTTGATTTTTAATTAGAGAAAAAGTATGGTAGTCATGTAGATAAATATACGATTTTTATAATGTTTTCATTGCAATAAAAATATGATTTTTATTGTTTGAGTAACGATATAAAAATACGATTTATATATATATTTGAAATAATGAATTAATTTTTATAAATAATAAAGAATTGATTTTTATAAATAATAAAGAATTGATTTTTATAAATGAAAAGGAATGATTTTTAAGCATGAAACCATATGATTTCATTTTTAAAACATTGAAATGATTTAGTTTTTAAACATTTGAAAAGATTTCATTTTTAACATTGAAAAGATTAGATCTTTGAAAATAAAAAGATTAGATTTTCATAAGGAAGTAGCAAAAATAAAAATATGATTTTTATCGTTCGAGTGGCAATGTAAAAACGTGATTTTTATATATTCATTAGCAATAGAAAGATTCGATTTTTATACGAGTAACGGATTAAAAATTTTATTTTATACAATAGAGAATATAGAAATATGATTTTTATGTATGTAGCTTAATAAAAATCTGATTTTTATTATATATATATAGTGAAATAAAAATGTGATTTTTATAGCGTTGAATTAAAAATATGATTTTTATATATGAACAGCGAGAAAAGGTCGCATTGGAATTTTGGGCATATCCAAACCGTTCAGAAAGAAAGAATGACGAAGTGGATCTCAAAGGTGAGAACTTCTCACTTTGATTTTATTTCTAGTTAAAATATATACTAGGATGCAGAAGGTGCTTAGCAGCACCCGACACCCGTCGTCCACAAGCCATGGACGACTTGTTTGTTTATTTGATTTTGTTGTGAAAATTGATTGTTTGATGTGGAATGAAATAAAATATTTTATAGTTAAAAATATAATTTTTAACGTGTATATGAAATAAATAAATATTTGTAAACAGATCAGACGATTTGTTTATATACACACATTTGACTGATATTGATTGGGACGATTAATTTCACACATCGCCCAACTGCACAAATAAAATTCATTGTTTGTTAATTGAAACCCCACACGGGTATTGGGATGATATATGACATACGCTAGTCTCAATAATTAGTGATATGTCAATCAATTGATCGACAGGCTGTTGTTAGCATTAAATATTTATATTTAATGCTTATGCAGTGTAGAATGCACTTTGGATGATGGTTGACTGTGTTTGATTGTTGTTGTATACATGTGTGTATAAAATCCATATAAATCAAATTATATGGTAATTGACTGTGTCTGATTCCAGTTCAGAAAGAATAAATATTTTAAATTAACGAATATTTTAAAATAATGAATATTTTAAAATAATATTCAGTAAAGGATCGAAATCTGATTTTGATATTCGATTTAGGATGGACACGAATATATTTTAATATATATAGCCATGTTGATTAGATTAACGCCATTTTGACGTGAACGATATTTATGTTGATTTTATTCACTTTTATAACGAATATCGAAAAGGAATTGATTTCAAAATCTAATGTTTTGAAAATACTATCATTTATATATCGATGATATGGAATATTCAATTTTGATTAGAAATTGAATATGAGTTGAAATCGTTTTGAAAATGAATTTAAAACGGTTTATAAAATAAGTTTCAAAAGGAAATCAATGAAATATAATATATATATATATATTATATATATAATGGCCTGAATAGAATGCGTCGCACCGCGGCGGTTCGCGAATTTCGACCATTGACTTCGAATGGCCATTACGGGAGATCCGACCGTCGGATTCTCCTAAAACCGGAACCGTTAGGTTCGTATCGAAAAGATCTTTCTAATGAATATAAGAAATTAGAAATCTAATGGTTGGATTTGGAAACATGTCCAAATCAAATTTGGAAAAGGTCGTTGTAAGTGCAGTTCAATGGCCGTTTATGGAAATCGACTGTACGGGCCTTGATAAAAATATTAAAAATATCAATAATTAGTGTTAAATCATTGCAAATTATTTGGAAAGAATTGGGATGAAAAATTCCATACTTGAAAGGATAAAAATATATTTTTATCAAAATGAACTAGTTATGAACTAGAATTATATTCCAATATTTTTAAATAAATAAATTGGATTTGAAATGGTTTTAAAATAACCAAAATTTGCGATATATGAATTGGAATGGATCAGAATCGAAATTACCTTCAAAATATTTCAATATTGGGTTTCGTGATTATACAGATATTGCGGAGGAATTTGGAAGATATATATGTCGTTATTCCAATATGATATTTGCTGGTTTCAGAATTCGAAATTGAATATAAGCCGATATATTTTCTATTCAGAGCCTTCTATTTAATATCGAATTGGATTTTGGGGTTTGTCGTGAATGGTATCTTTAATAATACTGTTCTTAAACCCAATGGAGTTAAGAAAATTAGAAACTGACTAGATATTAGCTAAGTTGAATGGTTTCCCGGGTATTGATCTGATGTTGGTTTCGGCCTTAGGGGTTAATACATACGGAATCGTTCTCTTACTAATTTACGGTTAGAGACTGATGAGATTTTGGGTTTGTTGTGAACTGTGTTTTTAACGACATTCGTTCTTTAACCCGCTTTACAGTGAAATGTGATTTGGAATTTATAAATCTTTTAATTAAAATTTAACGGGAATTTTCCAAAGTAAAGTTTTCCAATTTAATATATTAAATTGGAATTGAATGGAATTCGATTGATAATAATTGAAGTGAACTTCTGTGGAGGAAGGCTATTAATACATATGGAATTTAAAAGGCTTTGCCGTTATTCCATTTATATTATTGGTCGGATACGGAAATTGATATCGATTATATATTGATTTGTTTTTCTGTGAAGATTCCATTATGGAATGTGATTTAGGTTTATCGTGAACGGTGTTTTAAAATAACACTTGTTCTTTAACCCGATTAACAATGGAATGGAATTTCGGGTTGTCGTGAATGGTATCTTTAATAATACCGTTCTTAGACCCAACAGGGTTAAGAAAATCAGAAACCAACTGGAGATTAGTTAAGTTGAATTGTTTCCTGGGTATTGATTTGATGTTGGTTTCAACCTTCGGGGTTAATACTTAGGGAATTGTTCACTTGACAATTTACCGTTAAAGGCTGATAAAATGGAATGTGATTTTGGGTTTATAATGAAACGTGTTTTAAATGACATTGGTTCTTTAACCCCGCTAAAGACAGGATATTGATTTTTGGGGAGATTAAAACCAAATGGAGTTTTAATGAATCTTTAATTAGATTGAAATGACCGAGAATGGAGTATCGCCAGTTTTACTCCTAGCGATAGTTAAATCTGTAATTAGATTTGAACGGTAAATGGTAATTAAATTTACCGATAACACCGTGGTGTTAGTTATGGAGTAATACCAGTTTTTCTCCATGGGATGAATATGTTGGGATTGGGAAATAAAATAAATGATTACTTCGGTGTGGTTCGTTAATCCCGACTAGTTTGGAAAACCTTAACATGGTTTGAAATGATACCCAAAGGAAGATTAAAGAATAAATTTTAAGAATTTATCTTCGATAAAATTAATGGGAACATTTCCCAAGGAATGTGAATATTTGAATAAAAGAATATTTAGAATTGGAATGAGACGTATGTTGTGTTTTTATAACACTTGTTTATTATATACGCGAGTTATTCGTAAAGGTCGGGTTTATACCCATTTTGAATAACTGATTCGACAATATGTCGATGATGAAGATGGTGGTTGAAGACCGGAGGTCTTCACATCGTTTGGATGATTACTGATGTCTTGATTGGGCTGTACACCCAAGACGAGGTAATAAGTGGTGATCGTCCAGACGTACTTGGAGATCGACGGATATGCGAGGACCTCTCTTCTATATTGGACATATGGGGGAGCAATAAGGTGCCTCCGATTTCGTTCAGACCCAAAACGGACTTGTTAATGGATGTGTGTCTGACATTGGATTTTATTCTGTGTTGATTGATTTCTATTAAATATATATCTATTTGGCGATGGAGAATTTGTTCTCTTGCTTAACGCCCTTCTTTGAGATGTATGAGCTCAGAGGTTATATATCGATAGATATCAGTCGCATAGCATGAATTGCCTGTGTGGCATGCTGAGATGCAGTGATCAAGGCTTTTGTTGAAAAGTAGGGTCTTGTGGTTGATGATCAAAGCATGGCTTTAATACAGCGTAGCTTTGAGTATGGCGTTAATTCACGAGCCTCACACCTCGCTATGACTCAAAAAAACGGATAAGGGAACGCAGTGAGTGCATGACGTTTCTTTCTAGCTATGGGTGGTGTCAGCGTTTTACAAGCCCTAACATTTATACTATTTTTATGTATATGGTTGTTGGATTGCGTGGCGCCTCGGTTATATCGGTCTCTGTGGAGCCGATGGATAGGTCCTATAGGACCGGGAAACGTGTGTTCAGGAATTGCCAATCCTCAAACGTAAGGGAGGACCGGCACTGCAGGATCCAGGGGTTACCCAGATTGTGTAGTCCTGAGGCATTTGCTAGAGTGTCTTGAAGCAGTTAGGAGTTGTGACGGCCCGCCCCGCACCCACCGACATTTACTCCAAAGGTGCATTGTACACATGCCCAGTTAGCACGGAACGGGTCGTCAGAAGGAAAAGGAAGAAGGAAATGAACTAACAAGGAACCTGTAGAATGTCTCACAGCGCATAGAACAAAATATAATAATAACATATTTGACATAAAACAGGAGAGACAGTGCATAAGCTGAAAACCAAAACTAAACATCGTAGCAGCGGAAATCCAAAATACAACTTATTACAACTTTCAAACTGTCTCAAAGCAAAAGTAAGATAAAGGAGGTACACTACTAATGCCCAAGTAGCGACCACCAACGACACAGGGAGAATGTGCATATATATATCATACGTGGAAGCCTCTTGCCCGCCTCCGAATCAGCTACTCGAGCATCACCAGCTAACCTATCTCTAGTCTGCTCGTGTGAGCACCCGGAGTAATAAGAGGAGACATAAAACTCTGGGTCAGACATAAAGCCTGGTATGAGCGATAAGCATCTAAAGTGAACAATAACAGGTAGACTAAAACATACCTGAACCTGGACCTGCAACCAAAGAGTTAGCACTACATACTGTACAACACTCTAAGGTGCCATATCAAACGGTGTAAAGATACGGAGGTGGGGGAGGTGTGCATGGCATAGTGATGGCAAACAATCAAACATAGCATCCATCCTCACATCTCTCACTCAGTGCATAAAGCATACGATATTCACCACTTCGATCACCCACCCTTGCTACGGTCACTTTGCCCCATGTAGTCATAAATGGCTTCACTGCACTGATAACGTAGCCACTAATCCTTCGCTATGTCCACTTGCCCCATGAAGTTATTCACCCCATCTGCGCTGGCTCATAGCCTTACCAATCCTTACTATGTCCACTTGCCCCATGGAGTTATTCACCCCATCTGCGCTGGCACATAGTCTTACCAATCCTTTACTATGTGCACTTGCCCCATGGAGTTATTCACCCCATCTGCGCTGGCTCATAGTCTTACTACGCATCACCTTGCCCCTCAAGTCATAATGACTCTACTGCACTGATAACGTAGTCTTGCTACCATCACCTTGCCCCTCGAGTCGCAATGACTCCACTGCACTGATAAGTAGCCCATCTTTCATTTTCAGTGGTGAATCGAGGTTATGAATGTCGACAACTCCTTAGCACACGTCCCGCAGCAAAGCCCAACCATGAAGTGAACTCATCGGTTCCCAACTGGATCCTGAGCTCTAACTTCCCATATTGGACTACCTTTACATCTCCGGTTATTGGTCAATACTGGGTCGGGTCGGGTTCTCTTCAAAACATCGGTTCGGGTCGGGTGTCTACGTTGCGTTAGCTCATGGTCCTCCTCTGGCACGGTTCGGTTCGGGTCCACTCCATAGCATCGGTTCGGGTCGGGTGTCCCCCTTCAAGTCGGGTCAGGTACCATCTCCCATCCAATTCGTGCTTCCGCTCCGATCTGCTCCCTCGTTCTTCACGTGCTCCGATCCGATCCATCCTCCTCTATCCGCTCCGATCCCTCCTCCTTAATCCGATCCGATCCCAGTTCAGTTAGCGTGGCCTTCCTTTTTGCCAATTTTCTCAAGTGTCAGGTTCTGATCCGATCGAATCCCTTGCCCAGTTCAACATATCCGATCCGAGCCCCCATATCCGATCCGATCCGATCCTGCACTGTTTCCTGATGCTTTTCCAACAAGTGTTTACGCCATTCGACGACGTTTTCGACCATTCTAACTATTAAAATCAATCACAAAGCATATCATACAGTCATAGCAACATGCATAATCAACCACAAACATCAAAACATCAATATGATAGGTTAAAATGGATCAAACATACCCAAAATCCCATATTTCCCCTTAAGCATGTTTAGGTGAAACTAATGATAGGATTAGCAAAACTTAACCAAATTAACCCAAATTCATATCAGAGGTCTAAAGCATCATTTAGGAATTTATGAACATTTTCCCGAATTTATTAGTGTATAAATTCGCTAATTAACACTAATTACCCTTAATTAGCCATAATTAGTGCAAAACTATGCAAATCACTCACCTTAGCCACAAATAAACTAAGATCTGAAATAAATCTCTGATTTGATGTGAATTCCAATGCTAAACAGCAGCTCCAATGTTGATTTGGTGTAGATCTTCCTTGATTAGAGGTTGCTAAGCTTAATCCTTGACCAAAAGATGATTTGGAGGTGATTTAGAGGTTGGAGGCCATTTTTAGGGCTCCTTGGTGATAAGTGGAGGCTAGAAAACTGAAATGGAATGATTCTCTATCTCATTTCAGCCTTTCCATAACCCTAATCCCGAAATGGGTTATGGGCCTACTCACTAATCACCCTATTTGGCCCGGTTAAGCAGTTTTTCACCCTCCAAACCTTATTTCAACCATATCTCCCAAACGGTAAGTCCGTTTGGCTATTATGACCACTCTACGGAAAGGTAAACCATCAAACGAATCTAATGGAAGTGGTTTCAGGTCAAAATTCCTTTCCTGTCAAACGTTACGGCCAAAACAAGATCAGCTAGGGGCAAAATGGTCATTTAAAAATCGACAAAAATCATGAACATGGGAAATGACTCTAATGGATGTTTCCCAAGGTTACATGACCATATGAATTCACATGGGAAAGAAATAAATATTCTACGATCCTATGATGTGTAGAATACGGGTCGTTACACTCTTCCCCCCTTAAGAAATTTCGCCCCCGAAATTCCCTAATCAAAACAAACACAAAGGCTCCCGCATGCCTATCAACCATAAAACAACAATCAAACATGCAAAACAAGTAAGGCAAGTCTATCCTAGCATGCGGAAAAACTAAATTATGAAGTAAGTCTTACCAGGCAAAGAGTTCTGGATATGCCTTCCTAATGCTCTCCTCTGTCTCCCAAGTACAATCATTCTCGTTCTCGCCCCACTGAACCTTGACTAGCTTCACCGCCTTCCTTCGAAGTTGCTTCGTATCGTGCCCTACAATACGAATCGGCTTGCGGTTCCCAACCGCCTCGGGTTCCACTTCGAAGTCCTCTAACTGATCAGGTGAAATAGTCATATCTGAGTCGTGAACGAACTTCCTCAGTTGGGAAACATGAAATACATTGTGAACTCCCGCCATTTTCCCTGGTAAGCCAACTCTATATGCCAAATTCCCGACTAGTTCAAGAACAGGGAATGGGCCAACAAATCGTGGTGCTAATTTGCCTCTCCTGCCAAATCGTATCACGCTCTTCAACGGAGAAATCTTGACAAACACCAAGTCACCGACGGAGAATTTTAAGTCTCTTCTCCTCTTATCAGCATAACTCTTCTGCCTATCTTGTGCAGCTTTCATTCGTTGTTGAATGATCTTAATCTTATCTGAAGTTTCCCTCACCACATCTGGTCCAAGTATAAACTTCTCGCCAGTTTCTATCCAACATGATGGTGAGTTACACGGTCTTCCGTACAAAGCTTCATATGGAGCCATACCGATAATGGATTGGTAGCTATTATTATATGCAAACTCTACTAGATGCAAATGGTCATCCCATGATCCACCAAAATCCAATATACAAGCTCTCAAGAGATCTTCCAATATACGATTCACCCTCTCCGTCTGACCGTCGGTCTGAGGATGATATGCGGTACTGAGATGTAATCCTGACCCTAGAGCCTCTTGTAAGCTCTTCCAAAACCCACTAGTGAATAACGGGTCTCGGTCACTCACAATGCTTTTGGGTACTCAATGAAATCTCACTACCCACTTCATATACAATTCTGCTAACTTGGCTGCCGTTCTGGTCGATTTGACTGGTATAAATCTTGCACTCTTAGTCAATCGATCCACAATTACCCAAATGCTATCATATCCCGATCTAGTCCTCGGTAAACCATCGATGAAATCCATCGAGACTTGCTCCCATTTCCATTCGGGAATTTCTAATGGTTGCAACAACCCACTAGGCTTCTTTTGCTCGGCTTTAACTAGCTGGCAATTCATGCATTTGGATATAAACTTCCCAACGTCTCTTTTCATCCCTTCCCAGTAGTAAGTCTGCTTCATGTCTCGATACATCTTATTACCACCGGGATGTATAGTCAGTTTTGAGTGATGACATTCTCTAAGCACTTCATCTCTCAAACCATTCATGTTGGGCACAACTAGTCTTCCATTCTTCCGAAGCCATCCATCTCGATCAAGCCCATACACATTCATCTCCTCACCGTCGATGTTCATCTCTAACTTGGAGATGATTTCCAATAGATTAGGATCGTCCCTCTGGCTGGAACCAATCCGCTCTATCAAAGTGGGTCTGATCGCCAAACTAGATAGCATAACTAGATCCAATTCGCACTTTGGTCTGAAATCAAACCCCGCGATATACTCCAGTTGCTTCCACTCAAGAAACATAGCCCCTAAACTGGCATGTCTCCTACTCAAGGCATCGGCTACCGCATTACCTTTCCCAGGTGTGTATGCGATATCAAAATCATACGAAGCCAAGAACTCTAACCATCTCTGCTGACGGAGATTCAGATCCTTCTGGGAGAAGAGATATTTTAACGATTTATGATCGGTAAACAGCTCAAATCTTTCTCCCAAGAGATAGTGTCTCCACATCTTCAGCGCAAACACGATCGCTGCTAATTCCAAATCATGGGTAGGATACTTCTTCTCATGCGGCTTTAGTTGTCGACTAGCATAAGCTACAACCCTACCTCCTTGCATCAACACAGCACCTAGTCCGGTACCACAAGCATCCGTGTATACCATCATCTCTTCATTCCCTTTAGGAATAACTAACACTGGCGCACGCGTCAACCTTTCCTTTAGACTCATGAATGCATTCTCACACACTTCGTCCCAGACGAAGGACTGATTCTTCTTAGTCAACTGAGTCAACGGTGCTGCTATCTTGGAGAAGTCCTGGATAAACTTACGATAATATCCAACTAATCCCAAGAAACTTCTTACATCTGTTGCATTCTTGGGCGTAGGCCAATCCTGTACCGTAGCAACCTTCGCAGGGTCCACGGCAATACCACTCTCGGAAACAACATGACCCAAGAATCTCACTTCCCTTCTCCAAAAATGACACTTAGAGAATTTCGCTTTCAATTGGTGTTTCCTCAACACTTCCATCACTATCCTCAAGTGTCCCTTGTGTTCCTCCTCTGTCCTTGAGTAAACAAGGATATCGTCCACGAACACAAGAACAAACTTATTCAACTGATCTCTGAATACTCGATTCATAAGATCCACAAAGTAGGCTGGTGCATTGGTCAACCCAAATGGCATGACCAACCACTCATAAAATCCAGACGGCGTCCTAAATGCCGTTTTCGGAACACTCTCATCTGCTACTCGAAGCTGATGAAATCCTGTCGCGAGGTCCAACTGGGAGAACACTCTTGCTCCTTCCAGCTGATCAAACAAATCATCTATCCGCGGTAGAGGATACTTATTCTTCCTCGTCACCTTATTCAACTCGCGATAGTCCACACACAAACGAAGGGAACCATCTGCCTTAGTGGCAAACACAACTGGTGCTCCCCACTCGGAGACACTCCTTCTAGTAAGTCCCTTCTTCAAAAGATTGCTGACTTGCACCCCGAGCTCTCGCTGCTCCCTTGGTGCCATACGACGAAGTGGCATCACTATAGGTCTGGCATCTTTCACTAAATCAATACGGAACTCAATCTCTTGGTGTGGTGGAAGCCCAGGCACCTCCTCAAAGACGTCCGGATACTGGCCAACCACGGGCACATCTGACAACTCATCCTGCGGGATGTCGAGGGTATTTACAAAACTAGCCATAACCCCATCACTAGGTAGACTACCAAACACTACCCTCTGCCCATCATCCGCCCTCACTGTCACCAAAAAGCCCTCACAGTCTACCACCACCCCGTCTCTTTGGAGCCAATCGACTCCCAATATAATGCCATACCCAGTAAAGCCCAAAACAAAGCAATTACAAACAAACATGCATCCATGACTCGATAAGACCAAGCTCCTGCAAATCATACTAAGGCTAGTCGAACAACCAATCGGGTACGTCACAACCAATGGTCTATCGACTATCTCGGGTTCCAGTCCCAACCTATCTACCTGGTCACTAGATATGAAGGAACGGGAAGCCCCAGTATCAAACAAAACTCTAACGGGTACATCATAAATAGAAAGCATACCTTGAATAACAACATTCTTTCCTTTCTCCGCCGTAGTTGGGGCATTCGACGAAGGAACAGCATCAATAGCATATGCTTTCACAATCTGCTTCTCCTTAAGAGGTTGCGGACACTTATCCTTGAAATGTCCCACTTGACCACAGTTGAAGCACTTCTTATCTGCTGTCTTGGCCCGACAATCTTTAGCATAATGGCCCTTCTTACCACAGCTGAAGCACTCAACATCCTTCTTGTTCTTTTTTTGGCCACCCTTAGATTGGTCCTGCCTCCTCTTGTTCTGAGAGTTATTCTTGCCTCCACCGCCTGCTTGCGGCTTTGGCCCTTCTACAGATGCAGCCTCAGTCTTTGACTTAGGGTAAAGACTCTCTGACCTCAAAGCTTTCCCCACAATCGATTCAAAAGTCTCATCGATGTGGTTGATAAGCCTTTCCCCCAAGTATCCATCCAAACCAGTAATGAACTTCTCATTCTTCTTCTCAGGAGTATCGATAAGAGATAGCCCATACTTCGACAAGGTGTCGAACTCAGCAATATAGTCAGAAACTGCCCTTCCGTTCTGCTTGAGTTCCAAGAACCTCTTGAACAACACTGACTTTTGGGCAGTTGGAATGAACTTCTCGCTAAAGCGAGCCTTGAACTGATCCCAAGTAACTTGATCCTATGGAGTAGCTGTTCTAACGGCATTCCACCAATTCATCGCTCGCCCTTGCAGCTGACGAGACGCTAGCCTTCTCTTCATCGCATCCTCAAGACCCAAGTCATCGAAGATACGATCACAGCTATCCATCCAATCTTGAACATCTGTGGCCGACTCCGTCCCGTGGAATGGCTTCCCACCAAGGTTAGTGTAATCCTTGCACAACTTGGCGAAATCGACCATAGGTGCCTGCACTACTGGGCCAACACCAACTCCGGGATTGGGAATTTCCCCTTGCACTTCTCTAAGCATGTCTCTCATGAGGTCAGTAAACATCGCCCTCATGTCAGCAACATTCCCATGGTTGGTCCCTCTACCAGCACCTCTAGTGTCTCTACTCATCGTTCAATCTGTAAAGAGAAAACGATTAACGACCCCATAGTGGTGCTAGTGCAGTGCGACTTCATTCTTATACTACCAATAGTATATATATCTAGCTTTTGAAAACCAAAGTAATCACAAATACGCGCTCTCATATATGTACTATCTCTCCCTAGTGTCTTTCCCTAGGTTAACTACGCAACCTAGAGCTCTGATACCAAGTGTGACGGCCCGCCCCGCACCAACCGACATTTAATCCAAAGGTGCGCTGTACACATGCCCAGTTAGCACGGAACGGGTCGTCAGAAGGAAAAGGAAGAAGGAAATGAACTAACAAGGAACCTGTAGAATGTCTCACAGCGCACAGAACAAAATGTAATAATAACATATTTGACATAAAACAGGAGAGACAGTGCATAAGCTGAAAACCAAAACTAAACATCATAGCAGCGGAAATCCAAAATATAGCTTATTACAACTTTCAAACTGTCTCAAAGCAAAAGTAAGATAAAGGAGGTACACTACTAACGCCCAAGTAGCGACCACCAACGACACAGGGAGAATGTGTATATATATATCATACGTGGAAGCCTCCTGCCCGCCTCCGAATCAGCTACTCGAGCATCACCAGCAAACCTGTCTCTAGTCTGCTCGTCTGAGCACCCGGAGTAATAAGAGGAGACATAAAACTCTGGGTCAGACATAAAGCCTGGTATGAGCGATAAGCATCTAAAGTGAACAATAACAGGTAGACTAAAACATACCTGAACCTGGACCTGCAACCGAAGAGTTAGCACTACATACTGTACAACACTCTAAGGTGCCATATCAAACGGTGTAAAGATACGGAGGTGGGGGAGGTGTGCATGTCATAGTGATGGCAAACAATCAAACATAGCATCCATCCTCACATCTCTCACTCAGTGCGTAAAGCATACGATATTCACCACTTCGATCACCCACCCTTGCTACGATCACTTTGCCCCATGAAGTCATAAATGGCTTCACTGCACTGATAACGTAGCCACTAATCCTTCGCTATGTCCACTTGCCCCATGGAGTTATTCACCACATCTGCGCTGTCTCATAGTCTTACCAATCCTTTACTATGTCCACTTGCCCCATGGAGTTATTCACCCCATCTGCGCTGGCTCAAAGTCTTACTACGCATCACTTTGCCGCTCAAGTCATAATGACTCTACTGCACTGATAACGTAGTCTTGCTACCATCACCTTGCCCCTCGAGTCGCAATGACTCCACTGCACTGATAAGTAGCCCATCATTCATTTTCAGTGGTGAATCGAAGTTATGAACGTCGAAAACTCCTTAGCACACGTCCCGCAGCAAAGCCCAACCATGAAGTGAACTCATCGGTTCCCAACTGGATCCTGAGCTCTAACTTCCCATATTGGACTACCTTTGCATCTCGGGTTATTGGTCAATACTGGGTCGGGTCGGGTTCTCTTCAAACCATCGGTTCAGGTCGGGTGTCTGCGTTGCGTTAGCTCATGGTCCTCCTCTGGCACGGTTCGGTTCGGGTCCACTACATCACATTGGTTCGGGTCGGGTGTCCCCCTTCAGGTCGGGTCGGGTACCATCACCCATCCAATTCGTGCTTCCGCTCCGATCCGCTCCCTCGTTCTTCACGTGCTCCGATCCGATCCATCCTCCTCTATCCGATCCCTCCTCCTAATCCGATTCGATCCCAGTTCAGTTAGCGTGGCCTTCCTTTTTGCCAATTTTCTCAAGTGTCAGGTTCCGATCCGATCGAATCCCTTGCCCAGTTCAACATATCCGATCCGAGCCCCCATATCCGACCCGATCCGATCCTGCACTATTTCCTGAAGCTTTTCCAGTAAGTGTTTACGCCATTCGACGACGTTTTCGACCATTCTAACTATTAAAATCAATCACAAAGCATATCATACAGTCATAGCAACATGCATAATCAACCACAAACATCAAAACATCAATATGATAGGTTAAAATGGATCAAACATACCCAAAATCCCATATTTCCCCTTAAGCATGTTTAGGTGAAACTAATGATAGGATTAGCAAAACTTAACCAAATTAACCCAAATTCATATCAGAGGTCTAAAACATCATTTAGGAATTTATGAACATTTTCCCGAATTTATTAGTGTATAAATTCGCTAATTAACACTAATTACCGTTAATTAGCCATAATTAGTGCAAAACTATGCAAATCACTCACCTTAGCCACAAATAAACTAAGATCTGAAATAAATCTCTGATTTGATGTGAATTCCAATGCTAAACAGCAGCTCCAATGTTGATTTGGTGTAGATCTTCCTTAATTAGAGGTTGCTAAGCTTAATCCTTGACCAAAAGATGATTTGGAGGTGATTTAGAGGTTGGAGGCCATTTTTAGGGTTCCTTGGTGATAAGTGGAGGCTAGAAAACTGAAATGGAATGATTCTCTATCTCATTTCAGCCTTCCCATAACCCTAATCCCGAAATGGGTTATGGGCCTACTCACTAATCACCCTATTTGGCCCGGTTAAGCAGTTTTTCACCCTCCAAACCTTATTTCAGCCATATCTCCCAAACAGTAAGTCCGTTTGGCTATTATGACCACTCTACGGAAAGGTAAACCATCAAACGAATCTAATGGAAGTGGTATCAGGTCAAAATTCCTTTCCAGTCAAAAGTTACGGCCAAAACAAGATCAGCTAGGGGTAAAATGGTCATTTAAAAATCGACAAAAATCATGAACATGGGAAATGACTCTAATGGATGTTTCCCAAGGTTACATGACCATATGATTTCACATGGGAAAGAAATAAATATTCTACGATCTTATGATGTGTAGAATACGGGTCGTTACAGGAGTACATCCCTTGCCTAAACTGATTACGAAAATCCAATTTCCAATATGTGACATTCGGTTTTGATTGTAGAGCCTAGTATGGCGACATAGTGGTATAGGGCACTATGCCATCTATGATTGATACATTTATGTTTGAAGTTGTTTTCATACACTTTATACTATAATAGTACCAAAATGATTTGTTTTAAACGTACCAAGCATGTTTGGCTATTATAAGGTAAAACTCTATCCTCCAGCTTGCGTTGCATTGTGTGATGGGACCTGAGTCTTATAATAGCTTCATTTTCCCAAAAAGTATTGCGCTGTTTGTTTTCTGCACTGGTATTCTTGGGAGGAAACCCGTTCCATATTATACGGCGTGGTCCCTTGATATATTCGATTTAAAGTAAAGTTTTAAATAACTGTTTTAGTTCTCACACCAGTCACATGACTGACCTGGAGTTTATTATTTTAACCTAAACTCTGGGTGCCCCTATTTTCCACATAGGTAGCTAGTAGTTTTGGTTTTGCAGATTTATATTCACAGGATCCTGGTTTACTGCTGGAATGATATTCGGAAAGCTTTGTATCCGTATATTCTTTTCAGTTGTGTTTTGTATTATTTTCCGCTGCATTGTAACTTGTAAATCTCTGATATTTAGTAAATGTGTAATATTTATTCATACTCTATATATTCTAGTATTCTGATGTAAATTGTTGTAATAAGCAATGAAATGTTCTTTTGTTTGTGTTCTGATTCGTCTTGTCCTTAAAGCAATCCGGGCTTTCCTTCATGGGGAAGTTCGGGTCGCTACAGATATGTTGTTCTAGTTTGTGGAAATCAATTTTTAGATCTTTCTGACATCGCATGGTCATTCAAAACTTATCTGAAATTTGCAAATAGAGCTGATTTCTGGGTACATTTTCTTGTTTTAGGTGATTTTTCTTAAGTATTTTCACTCCACTTTTGACTTAGTTTTAAGCCATGGTTCTTGAGTTTTACTTTGTCTTTCTTCTACAATGTAGAAGCTTAAATTTTGACTAAGCTTAAATTTTGACTAATATACAGTTTGAGCTTGGTGAATTTCCAGGTAAATTTTCATGTGTTGTTTCATGGGTTTTTCTAAGATTTTTGTGTACATATGCACGTGTTTTATAAAAAAAAATTAAATATACATAAGTATCGATATAAGAAAATATTTTCTATATTATTATAATTATTTTTAGGCCATTAAAGTAGAATATTTCATATCATAAAAGAGATTTACAAAATCGTTGATTTCGAGATATTATCCACAATCAATTTTAAACCAATTTTTCTAAAGTATATTTTCTTATATAAGACCACAATTTTTTGCATTCTTCGAGAAGGCAAGGTTGTGATTTAAACAATGTAATAAATCGTATGTTATTAGACAAACATGTTTATTTTTTTGATTAATTCTAGAGTTGTTTGTTTGAAGCTATTATTTCCAGTGTGGAATTAACTTACAGAGAGTAAACCAATAAGTGAGAACGTGTGGTATAGGACGATTCAGTATTACCATTGTTTGGGTTACCGTTTAGGATTTTGTGACACATTATGGGATATCACCGATGTTAGGCCTTTGGGTTATATATAACATTATGACTTTCGAGTCATTTAGGAAATCCCAGACATCTAAGGCATTTATGACCTTCGGGTCATCTGGGATACTATGACCTTTTGATCATCTAGGACAGGTATCTTATATATATTAGTGCTGGTATGACTTCAGGCCTTCTGAGGTATGCAAGTGCGGCATAGTATTGGCTTGCCAATCCGATTTATGGATCTAAATCTAGGTTATTTTTTGAATTTTGATTTTTCAATTATGATTTCACCATTCTTGGGAATGATTATTATTATTATTATATATATACATTTTAGAGCTACCTAATAATCCATGTATATATGATGATTTCATAATGAGATTTTGAACTCTTAACCTAGTTCTTGAGTTTTTATTATTTCTCGGATCTTTATGGTTTTCTTTCTGAGATTAATATAATTTATATTTTATGTAACTTTTATTAAAGGAAACATTTATGTTAATATAGTTGTCGTTCATGAGTAAAACCTTGACATGATTTTGTGCATTGATCGCATGCAATCCGAGTAAGTATGTGTTTATATCATTACTTTATGATTTAAAGGAATGTTTCCCTTATGTGAAGTTATTTTTACTTCATCATATACTGATCATCTTGCTCAACTTAGACTAATCAGTGTATTTATTACTCGGGTTAGATTAAGTTGCAGGTTAGGTCATTCCGCACTTACTTTGTTGTCCTTCATTGGACTTCACTATCGATATGTTTAGATTATATGTGTAGGTTTTAACTAGTTCGTCTTGTAGTTTGTATTATGACATGGGTATTTACATATTCTTTCATTGGACTTGATGTGTATACATGTATAGTGGTTCGTATAACTACTTATGTGTAGCACTTTGTATTGTACACAACGTATATGTCCATATGACTATGTTTGATGTTCTTTGATCTGTGTATATTATATATTGTGTTTTTTCTGATTAGATCTTGTGGCCATCATATTATTGTATCAGATAAGAAAAAGAATTAGCGTTTTATCAACATATCTGATATTTGTTTAATACAAGATTACAAATGGTTGCCCCTAACCTACCATATTCTCAGTATTAGCAGACGACATTACTCGTTAATTCTCTTTGTTAATATGGGTTTTGGGGTAGGCGTCACATATGACATTTGATATGGGTTGAATTGGTATATACTCATGTAATTGAAATTTGAATGATCACTTGGCCATAGGGTAGAAAATTAAACTATGAACACGGAATTTGGTCAAATGAAATATTTTCAAATTTTCAAATTTGATTTTGTTAATGTAATTGATTAATGAATTTTAACTTGAAATTATTGGTTTTAAATCTTAGAAGATGAAATTGGAATTTAAAGTGAGTTCACTGAAATTGAATCATTTTGCGTCTTATATCTAAAAAAAATTGAATTTAAGTTTTAAAACTAATTTGATGTAAATTGTTTTAGAAATTGAGATTTAATTCTTGAACCAGTTTAATGTAATATGTTTAAATTTTAAATAAATATTGAAACTTTTAAATTGAAGTTGATTTTGAGCTAAAATTAGAATTTCGATCAATGATAAATTAAAACTTGGAATTTGGAATTGGGTTCAAATAATTTAAAAGAAAATAAACTATTTCCAACTAAATTTATTTTATTTCAAACTATTTCCTATTATAAGTTATATTATTTCCAATTATTCTTAAATTCAAACTATTGTCAGTTAAACTATTTTTAAAATTTTAACTATTTAATTTCAACCATTTAAATTCAACTATTTTATAATTAGAATGTTTTTATCCGAAATGTTATATATTTTAAACTATTTTAAATTCAACTATTATAAATATGTAACTATTTTAACCCCAAAAAAAATCTATTTTCAATCCAAGTTGTTTGAGCCCAAAGCGATTTTGAATGCAAATTATATTTGAATATGTGGGACATGACATCAAAAACTATAATTTAAACCTAATAATGAAATGATTTATGATATAAAAATATGAAATTGAAACTTTTATCCAATACTAGACTGATTTGGAATATGATAATATGGAATTGGAATTTCAACGAACTGGTTTGGGATTAAAAATGTGATGTTTATTGAAATATAAAATGATTACAGTGTGTAAAATGATGATTGATTGTTAAAGAGACTGGGGCTAGATATTGACATACTCTTTGTCAATATTGGAACTTCTTTTACGACAATATATATAGAGGATGTTCCAGAATAAAGTGGATGAATCAGCAATCGTTTACCGTAATGAAGTAAGTGAACAATTATGGATAGCCTTGAAACTTATGTCAAATTAAAATAACTAGAACAGAGGCCTAGGCTTGTCCATTTAGTTTAGATAACTCTAACTGACACACCTCTTCTTATTACTCTCTCAACTCCAAATTCTTGATCTATGACGTAAATCCAAAAAGATTATTGACTAATTAGACTTTTCCAAATAAAATCGATCGGTGAAAGGTATTACTTTTATGGATAAAATGCAATCTATTACTTATATTGGAAAGCAGAATCCAAGCCTTTCTTTGAATTACAGGTGTCCTTTCATTTACTATTCCATTTTCGATTCGATTGTAACAGTTATTACGCATTTTCCCATAATTCTCAGTCTCTTCCCTACCAAAATTCAGAATTTTACTTTCGAATATCTCAGATGGACTCCGATTTTTGTTGTTCATCCTCTACTCTTTTGAAACCTTACCACTGAATAATCAATTTCCGCCATTACGGTCATCAGAGGGGAACGGTAATTTATCTTCTTCTTATTGCTTTCAAATCCCATGTTTTAAATGCTCCAATCGACATTTTAATTACTACAAATCTATTTGATTTTAAACTAGATGTATGCTGTAGATGATGAATATGGCCAACCATTGGGATCAGACTAATTTTTGGCTATAAAAGAAAATTTTCCAAAATACTCGGACTCTTCCCTACCAAAATTCAAATCTTTTCTTCCAAATATCTCAGGTCGACTTCAATTTTTGTTGATCGTCCTCTACCCTTTTGAAACCTTGCCAGTGAATAATCGATCTCCGCCATTATGGTCATCAGAGGAGAACAATAATTTGTCTTCTTCTTATTGCTTTCAATTCCTATGTTTAAAACTCTCCAATTGACATTTAAATACTACAAATCTTTTTGATTTTAAATTATATGTTTTCTCTAGATGATGAATTCGCCAACCATTGGGATTTGATGAATTTTTGGCTGTAAATGAAAATATTCATTACGGGTGAATAACATAGATTTAAGGCACCAATGATATCAATATATGTAAATGGTAAGTTCCTGTTCTAATTATATGTCAAATTGCTTTTCAAACAATTGATATTTAGTTATGTTCAACATGAAACATTATTATTGCATATGTTTGGTAGATAGGCCGGGATAGTAGACATTTCTATGGCCTTGTACTGAACTGTGTTGCGTTTCATAGTCAGCATAAATGAAGGTAAGTTCTGACTATAGTTTTACAGTTAGCAGAAATGATCGTATGTTATGACAATTAAATCTTCCAATGTCACTATATATAAGGTTATTGCTCTTCTAAGTGGATTGATTAAAGTAGTAATTTCGACGTTAACATAAAATTTATTAGTTTTCCACAACAAAAGCCAATTTTCTATATGCCTTAGTTTGCTTCATTTGCTAGACTTTCAATCCATTTTTGTCAACAGAGCCACTTACATGCTGTTGGTCAATTATGTTTTGACTATACTTATATTTTTACATTAAAGTTTTACTTATAAAGGTACACCTTAGATTGTACGATGGGTTTGGTTCTTAATACACTTCTTTTCCCTTCAGTTGGTATTCATAAATGTATTTATAGATAAATTCATTGGGTTTTTTTATACATTAACCTGTTTACTGATTTTGATCATTTTCGATTGGTTTAGGCAATGGAGAACCCGCTTCTTAGTTATGAGTAGAAAAGACAAAAAAGGGGGGAAATCAGGTTAACTATCTTATTATGCAATGCTAATCCTATCTACATAGCGGTTAACTATAAACGTTAACATGCATTTCATAGGTAAAATATATCCTTAGTGGCCAGCTAACATTTATAGTTTTTTTTCCATAAAGTAAGTCAGAAAATTTGATATGGACATGTAATCACTTAAAGAGCAAGTACTGTCTATGAACATGGCAGTGGTATGTTCTATTTAGTGCTACGCACCTTTGATCATATTCCATGGAACTAATAAGTTAGTACAATCTTATATTCAAGCGTTTAAAATGATTATCAATAGTTTCCTTTTCAATTTCATATAACAAACTAAAATACCTTTTCCCATTCAGTGGGTCTTTTATTTACATGTAAGGGTAACCTTTTCTCGTTAAATTTTTACAATATATCAATCATTCATATTGAAACCTTAACTACATTCCTGTTTTGTTATTTAAGTATTAAACTAAATACATACAGAGCATAACCGTAGGCCCTAATTAACACAACTTATTTAAGATTGTATTTTGTCTTTTTGCTGATTAACGCAACTTATGGCAACATACTCTTAACATTGAGGTAGTTCCCTTCATTCTAACTGGGCTGCAATTTTATGCATCGAGTAGCGAGCTATATATATATATATATATATATATATATATATAGAGAGAGAGAGAGAGAGAGAGAGACATAGAGACAGACAGACACACACACACACATATGCGTATACACACACACCTCAACATTTCATCACACTTTTTTTTTTGATCATTCTATAGATGTCCAAGGAATAAAGCATAGGAAAGCGAGAAATAAAAAGTAGGTAAATTTATGGAGAATGCCTCTATTTGTTATTGCAGATATATATTCAGTTATGTATAAAAAAATAGAATATGGAACATGCAGTTACCATTTTTCTCGTTTTCATATAAATGGCAGCCCCACCATCAGCTGAAGCACTGCGTTGCTTCATCTCTTTGAGTCACTTCACTTTATTTCTTTGTGTTGCTTCGTTGTGTCATTCCTTGATGAAGCGCATGATATTAAGTACTTTAGTCTGAAGTGCATCGACATAGGACAAAGTAAAGGAAGTGTTTTGAAGTGAAACGCTGCTTTAAGGTAGGGGAGGCTGCCTTTTAAGGTTTAATTTGAATGTTCCTTTTATAAAATAGGTTCTAAATCGAATGTTAAAATGATCAGTGTCGCTGTTTCGTGAAGCTTAGAATTTTTTGGATCAAAGCATTTATTTGTGTCACTCGATTTTATATCTGAACTGTGTTTTTTTGTTCCAGCACCATATAGAAGCGAAGCACCCTTCGTTTTGCATTAAAACTTTTAAATCCCTATTTTTCATCTGTTTTGATCTTTTATCCTATTGTAAAGGAAGTTTAAAGCATTCAAAGCAATGCACTTGTTTCACATTCTTTTAAATTCTTGTTTTGACTAGTTTTGCTCCATAGCCTTAAATATGTAGCAGGTTTACGCATAGGAATTATTTGTTATCATCAATAAGGATTTTGAAAGCATATACCTTAGCATATTGTTTTGCATTGCGAAGGGTAATAGAATTTCCTTATTTTAAAGATAATATTC
This sequence comes from Allium sativum, assembly GCA_030737875.1. Classification (NCBI taxonomy): domain Eukaryota; kingdom Viridiplantae; phylum Streptophyta; class Magnoliopsida; order Asparagales; family Amaryllidaceae; genus Allium; species Allium sativum. The sequence goes on along the minus strand of CM060924.1, from coordinate 372,403,057 downwards.
AAAGGAATGAGATATTACTATTTTTTCAAGGAAATATTTAACCTATAATTTTTACTAAAGAAAATTATAATCCCCCCGCCAATGGGAAAAATTAGATGATGACAATTTTGAATCACATGATTAGGAAACCAGATGGGACTTGTGTAGATTCATGTCCTATACTTCGGTTATCGTCCTAGCCGAAATTGTCCAAAATTCTAGTTCTTAGGGCAGATTTATTGTAAAACTAAATGTATGCTATGCACATAAAGGATTACATGGTGAGTGGATTATTGGTATGCCCGTAAAACATTATGCTTTTGGTCATCCTAGAAAAACAAAGGGTTAGGAAGGAAGTCAGATAAGAGTTTGTGTTTGAAAAGACCGTCTAGTTTTCTTCTAACTGTCCATTAGACATTTGTATGTGGTAGGCCCAAGTCAGAAATTTATGTTTTTAGTTATTGTGGTAAAAGGATGAAGTTGAGACAGATAGTCAGGATTACCATAAGTCATGCATGCATTTGGTTGAGTATGGTTATTATGTTTAATAACCATTATGAATGTAGGAGCATGATTTGTTTAAGTTGGTTAGGGATATTAGCGAGGGAAAAACCTGCTAGGCTCAACTGGTGGTCTCAATAGATATCAATTCACATATTATTATTCACACCAGACTTAATTCTCTCTTTTTTATTGGAGAAAGCATTCACACCAGACTTATTATCTGACCTAAAATTTGTCTTTGTTCCTTTAACTCAGGGTATTCATCCCTGTAGATCGAGAGTAAGGGTTTATGCATGATGCATCGCTAACTATTTAGAAATTATATTTTGAGTATGCTGTGTTTTATCATTGAATGTTAAAATAATTGTTATATGTCAGTTATTACTAACACTTCAATTAATCACCGAGTATGTCCATAAGTCGATCTTGAAATATTTGTGTTATTATATTTTATTAGATTATGGGATGATACAATAACACAAATCAAAAGTAGATTGACTTGCTTGAAATAATTTTTCATCTTTAACTTTCCGAACTATTTTGCAATAACTTTTGCTAAAAACAACAATTTACCTTAAGCTGCTTTAGTTTTCAATGTTGAGCGCCTCCTTGTACAATCTGGATGATTATTGTAAACCTCATTCGCTATGTTTCAATAGTCTTCATAGCATACACAAATAGATCTGTGCAACCATAGTTCATGCCCACGTAGGATTTCAAAAGTATTGGCAACACTGAAGATGACCACGTAATGTTGAATGTTGCAATAACAGCTATGATTGTTTACTAGTTTTATAAAAACAATCAGTTCAACACAACTGAAGACAATGCTATACATTAAAATTTCCTTTGCTTATTATTCAAAATTTTGAAATTAGGATAATTTGAAAAATATAATTTTATTATTCACTATTGTTGTATTAACCCAACATTATTAATACTGGATAATTAATCGACATTATCTAGACTGGGTAAGTTACAGACTACCTAGTCGCCAAAACGAGTTTGGCAGTCGGTATGCGCAAAAATGAGCTTACCGACCCTTATTGGCCATCACTCATCCAATTGGGGATTCTCTTAATGATAATTAAAGCATAGTCAATTCGGAAAGTAATTTGATATTTACAACGGAAAAGAGGATATTTTGTTTTTATAGTTGCTTATAGGAAGATACATGTAGTTTACATTAAAATTTAATCAATGAATTTGGTCAAAATGCCACATCACTAACTATTATGACGTGTGAACGTTAATATTAAAATTCCTGAAATAGATCACTGATTGAATTTACGCCTTTGAATCGCACAATCATAATGACTATTCTAAAAACAACAAGGTTTAATTAGTTTGTAATTTTTGCAAATTTTCTCAAATTTATTAAATATTAATTTTTTAAAATTTATTTTATTTATTTGAATACCATTAGTTTCTAATAAAAAGCATATATGAAATTGACAACCCTGGAGTCCCCAATGGATTCGGTAGTTCCTTCTATCATTGTTCGTGGGACATCATCCATCGTGAACTTACCCGAGCCATTCAGTATTTTTTCTTTAGTGGATTTCTATCGAGAAGCTGGTCTTCTTCCAACATCATTCTCATCCCAAAGATTGACAACCCTTCGGCCTATTTGGAATTTCACCCAATTAGTTTCTGTAATTTTTGTACTAAAATCATCTCAAAGATTCTAGCTAATATAATCGATCCTCGTCTGGATCGTGTTATTTGTTCCTCCCAAGAAGGATTCATTAAGGGTCATCTGATTACTGACAATGTAATTCTCACTTAAGAATTGATTTCTCAAATCAACTGGAAAGAGAGAGGTTGCAATCTATCATAGTTAAGCTTGATATGACCAAAGCTTACGATCACATGTCTTGGTTCTTCTTCATTCATGCCTTGTGAGTCGTTGGGTTTTCAGAGACACTTATTGGCATGGTTTGATGTCTCATCTCCAATTATTGGTTCTCAGTTCCTATAAACGAGGTTGCTAAGGTATTCTTCCACTAGGGAAGAGACTAAGATAGGGAGACTCTTTATCTCTAGCTTTATTCATTTTAGGCTCTAAGACCCTTGTCAGAGGGATTCACTCCATAACCATTGAAGGGCAAATTAGATGATTTCGCATTCCCTCCGGGTGCCCTATATCACCTCGCTTTCTTTTGTGGATGACATTGTGATTTTTACAAATGATAATAAGTCCTCTTTCCATTGTCTTTTTGCTTTTCTCTAGCTCTACGAATGTTGTTCAGGCTAAAAAGTTAATGCTTAGAATAGTTTTTTTGTCATCTCCTAGTCGGTTTCAACCCAAAAGGCACCGTGGTTGTCCATCACACCGGCCTCTAGCTCTCTTCCCTTCCTATGCGGTATTAGGGTATAGAGTTACATCAAAATCGCAAATTGAATTCCCTATTTGATCTTATTGCTTACGAAGTCAAGGGTTGCATCGTCGATGCAATTCTGCTCATCTTTCTCAAGTGGTACATTTAGTCCTAATCAAATCGGTTGTATACTCTCTTAGATCTTACGTTTTTGTTGTAGTGGCTATGGCTGCACCTTTCTTTCTTCTTATCGCTCCCTGGCTTCCTTCTCTTACAGGGAAATAAAGATAAAAAAAAGAAAACATTGCTGGGTTTCATAGGACACGTCGTACCTTCCTAAAAGAGGGGTCTTGGTCTTCGTTGTCCCTAAGATGTTTTTACAGCGTATGCATGCAAACTTTAGGTTCATTTTAGGGAGAATAATTCTCTCTCGGCTTCTTTCCTCTATTCCAAATATCGGAAATTAATTCCTTCTAACTTCACAAGCTCTGCTCTTTCGCTAGTGAATCTTGGAAGCATATGCAATCATTAAGTTGTTCACCAATTTGCATAGGCTTGGAATTTTCTGGAAAGGCAAATAATTCTCCATTATGGCTGCCTGGAACTCCATTAGGATCCCCTGTCCTAGGAATCCTTCCTTCCAGTTCATTTGGATCATCCCTAAGGTCTTCATTCTTATATGGAAAGTTGTCTATGACACTTTGCCATTAGGCTGTAATATCAAGCGTATTGGCATCCATTTTGCATCCCAATCTCAATATTGTGATTTAGGCCACAATCCTAATGAATCTCTTTCACATTTTTTCTTCATGAGTGTTATGCCTAAGATGGTTTGGTACCATTGCGAGTATTAATAGGTCCTTCTATCATCTTGCCACCAAGACTTTCCACTATCCAGCAATGGTGGATCAAGGAGAAGTGTAATCAGCTTTGCTCCATTCGTCACCATGTCATCCCTTATTATAACTGGGGGAATATTTTGTGTCCGAGGAACAAAGTAGTTATCAAATACTCTACCATGAGGCCCGAAAATTTCGTATAGAGTGTGGTCGTCAACGTCTCCCTCTCCTTTAGAGGGAGGCTTTTTTCTTGCATCGTTAGGGGTTCCTCCTTCCCCCTCATTTGTGTTTTCTCCATTTCTCTTTGAGTTTGTCTTCGTATTGATGTGGGATAAGTGTCATTTCTGTGTGTTTTGCATTTTGCATATCTTTGTTGGTAATTTGTAGTAGGTGCTTGGTTTTCCCCCTTATTTCCCAACGTTATTATGATTTTTTATTTTTTTATTTCTTTTTCTTTCATCGACCCTCCAAGCCTCGTACTTGGAGTGTGGTTTTGTGACGACCGCCCACAGCCCCTGCACTATACAGGAGGAATAATGCACTGAAAGGTGTGCCAGACTGCTATGGACGATCATCAGAGTAGGTAAACACATCGAAACCTGTCGTAGAACTCACAACGCAAGGATAAAATATAATAGAACATATACAATAGGTAATAGTAGTGAAGCATCATATAGCAAACTTTCTATACTTTCACAACATCCTGAAAGATTCTTCCAACATCATAGGAAATATAAGGTATGTACATAAGGCCTCACTACAGCACTCATAGAGCAACTCAAACAACGGAAACAGAAAATATTGGATAGTAATAAACTGATACGTGAGCCTCCTACTTGTCGTCGATCAACATCATCGTCCCCACTAAAGCATCACCTGTCACTTGCCTACTCAGTCTGCCCATCCACAACCGGATGAACAACCCAAGGTAATAAGAGAAAACATAAAACCTTGAGTTAGACAATAGTCTTAGTGAGCAATAAAACAACTAACAAACTTCAACAATAAAGTATATGAGAAGGGATAGCTAAGCATAATAATCTACCCACGACATCAGAGAAGAACTCAACCTTATCTTCCCCACATCGGACAGTGATGGCCTTTACTATGAACAATTCAACCATGGAAACCAGAACACCCATTCAATCATGGAAAACACTCATAACATCCAGATTATATAAGTCTCACACAGACAACCCTAATCGAGTTTAACATCCCCCAAATACTCTCCCTAGAGGCCTAAACCAATATCATTTAAGCACTCAAAGAACATCACCCTCAACTTTGGATAATCTATGTGAGATAGTACAAACAGAACAACCAATCATCCATGACTGACTCTGGCTATCACCACCAATCCTGCTTTGAAACCATCGTTAATCGCATGACTGCCAACCTTGCCATATGTCAAGGGATAATGGTGACCCTAGTTCTAGAATAAACTCCATATGTCCAACCTTGACAATTAGGCCTTTCCCCAAGACCCAGGGTACTCGACCTACAACCGGTCTTTTAGACGTCTCTAGTGTACCCCTGCTTCGAGCCTGCTAGAACTTACGACAACGATAATCTCTCGGTCTTCACATCTCTATTCACCTAACCTGATTACCTTTCATGGCTCAAGCAACCTTCTCGAGCAACCATTATCCACCAACTCACGACCTTTGAGTTGCCAACTCATCCGTTGTTCTACACCGATCAACGAGCACCTTTCAACACTTTTAATATTCCCACTTGAATTTTCTTCGAATCCCCTTTGACCGATCCTCTTGTACTAATCGGTCCTCCCTGAACAACCGGTCCTCCCTAAACACCGATCCTCCCTGAACAACAGTCCTCCCGGACTAACTGGTCCTCCCTGAACACCGGTCCTCCCGGAATAACCGGTCCTCCCTGACCACCGGTCCTCCCGGACTAACCGTTCCTCCCTGAACACCGGTCCCCCCCAGACTAACCGGTCCTTCTTGAACAACCGGTTCTCCCAGACTAACCGGTCCTCCCTGAACACCGGTCCCCCCAGACTAATCGGTCCTCCCCGAAGCACTACCTACCGGTCGATCTTACTGAATCACTACCTACCGGTCTTCCCGAAGCACTACCTACCAGTCGGTCTTCCCGAAGCACTACCTACCGGTCGGTCTTCCTGAAGCACTAGCTACTGGTTTTCCTGAAGTACTACCTACCGGTTGGTCTTCTTGAAGCACTACCTACTGGTCCTCCTGAAGCACTACCTACCGGTCATCCTGAAGCACTACCTAGTGGTCAGTGTTCCTGAAGCACTACCTACCGGTCGGTCTTCTTGAAGCACTGTAACAACCCGTATTTTTGAATAACATGTTATAATATAAATGGAGGCAGAATTAAACTGTAAAATCTGAATCAAGGGAAACGGGCTATGCCAATGCGTTCGTCTCGGAAAAATACGCGAAATAGAGTCCGAGTTTTCGAAAATCGGAGTCCGTATGACCAAGATATGGCCTCGCGAAGTTTCACGAAAAATTCCCAAATTAAAGTATACTTAATTAAGTGAAATGGGTTGCGCAGAGAAATATATATATTGATATATATATATATAATTGAAAATTAAATAAATAAATATGCAAAAATGTTCAAAACAGCGAATTGGGAGAGGGGAATAACCGAACCGGCCGATTTTTGAGGTCGACCCGAGCCCGCTGGGTCGACTAGGGGTTAATCCAGGGTGTTTGGCTGTCAACCCGTGGGCCGATTCGCTCAAATGCAGATTTTGCATTTGAATGGTTCTCATGGTTCATCTTTAATTTAAAGGCCCTAGATGGTTCCTACACTTGACTTCTTCCCCAAGACATGCTTTGATGGCTTGGATTGAATCTAGGTTTAATCCTATGACCTAAAACACTTGCCTAATCTATAAATAAGACCCTAACCTACCCTAAATCATCATTATTCATTCATACAACTAAACTATGGCAAAATCAATCCTCTCATGGCCTCCACTCTCTTCATAAAATTCCTAAATAAATTCCTAAGTGATTTTCCATGCATACAAGTGTTTTCAAACTTGTATGAGCATCATTAGCTTGCATTCAAGTCAAGTTTATATATTTGCATCATAAAGAAAGAGTCTTGATCATTTTGGCTCAAGGGTTTTGCTTGCATTTTGGGTTTAATTGATTTCATAAGGGCTTTGTCATATTTTTGTGACTTCTTAAGCATTGTAAGCCCTATTCTACTTTCATACTTAAATTTTGAAGTTAAATGTATGATATGCAAGTTTATATGCGAGTTTACTATGTTATGAAATGTAAGTTTATCATGTTATGCAAGTTTTCTATGATGCAATATGCAAGTTTATCATGTTATGCAAGTATGTTATGATGTGATATGCAAGTTCATCAAGTTATGTCATGCAAGTTTGATATGCAAGTTGTCATATGATATGCAAGTTATGTTATGCAAGTTTGATATGCAAGTTGTCATATGATATGCAAGTTATGCTATGCAAGTTTGGGTTGAACATTTTATTCATGCTATCATGTTATGCAAGCTTATCTTCGGGTTTATGAACATAAATCTTCAAGCTTTATGCCAAAGGTAGCATTTTAGCAACATGTAAGTTATCATATCTCTTATGATAACTTGCATGTGAGGCTAAATGCGAACTTATGGCCATCTCTACATGTCATTTAGCACCATGTATCACCAATATGCTAAGTTTGGTTTTATGCATGCTTTTGAGGCCTAAAAATGTAATATGCAAATGTATGAACATATGAACATTTCATATGCCACCATGTTAAGCTTGTGGCTTCAATACCTTTATGTCATGATTATGCCAAGTTCCCTCTTTCTATCCTTTATGCGCTATTGCGATATGTAAGCGATGGGATTGCGTTTGGGGTTGGGTAAACTTAAAATACATAAAACATAAGCTTGGGAATTTACCTATTAAGTTAGGTCTACCCATTGGGAATTTACCTATTAAGTTAGGTCTACCCAATTGCTTGAAAACTTGTAACATGTTTTGGAAACATGATGGACATGACACTTAGAAAAGATAAGTGTGGCCAACTCGAGGTTGGGTTGAGTTTGTAGCGTAAACCTACCCGGAACCGACCGGCTTAACTAGTTGCTACAAACAATAGGACCCAATGTGAGAAGTTGGTCATGTTGTACCTTGAACCCGAGGTTAGACCAAGTTATGGTGTAAAGCTACCCGGACCCGCCCGGCTTAACTAGTAACCACAACAAGGTCTAATGTGAGAGGTTAAGGCGCATTAAATTAATTAATGCCTCGTGATTAGGGTTAAGTCATGGTCCACTTAATACTTAACCAATTTGGGCTTGGTAGATTAATCGGGGTTAAGTCGTGAACTCATCGTTACACTTAACCAAGTTAATCCAGGATTAGCAAGAGGGTTAAACCGTACTTAACCCACTAGAAAAATCCTAGCAATGGGGGCCCACTCCAGCAGTAATCCCAAGTTAGTATCATCATGACCCTAGGGACTAGGCTAGGGGCACGATTACTGGACTGGAGGTAAGTGACCAAAAGCGACGGCAGAGGGTACGCCGGTGTAGTTCCGGGCGGACTCTGGTCGTGCACATAGTCCGTAGTCGGAGAAAACATGCACGGGTACCAGTAGATCGGGACTATGCACTCATGTTCATGGTGTCCAGGGATTGACACCCTAGGGCTTGATACACCCGAAGGGTGGACCCGGCACAGTTCGACTACAATTATGATTGGGCCGTATTGACACCAACACGTGACGAGTTAGGCTTAGGGAGCCGATCGACTAGACCATTTGGTTGGACCTTGTATTAGGGTCATTTCATGTTATTGGGCCAAAGCTTGGGCCAAGGGATCAATACTTGTTTATTCAAGTCATGTTAGTTTGCTAGTACACCTGTGGTGCAAAACCTTAATCCTGATTATGCGATGACACCTTTATCTACCTTGTTAGTTAATCATCATGCTAGTATATTGTTATCCTTATGTTCATCCCTGCTGCTCATGCCAGTTAACTTTATCAGTTTACATTGATTGTAGTAGGGCTTACTCAGTCTTTTTGACTGACCTGTTTTCTTTCGCCTCTTTTCTTCCGTTTCCCCCCCCCCCCCCAGGTTCTCAGGGAGGGAATACTGGAGCTTAGCTGGATTTCTAACTGCTTGCTTGTGGGATTTAGCTCATGTACGATTTGACATGAAGCTAGCTGTGGCTGTCACTTCTTTTGGGGATTAGTATTTATGTATTTCAGTTTTCAGTTGATGTTGTTTATCTAGACTTGTTTATTTGGGAAGTTGACATTATGATGTAACAGACTTGTTTTGAAATGGTTTAAAATCTTCCGCTGTTTTATCTATGTTATTTACTCTGTTTACGCATATACATATGTTCTTGTTCTGCCTTGATATATCATTATGCATGTTTACCTGATTCAAACGCCCCTCCAAAGTCAGAGTGCTTGCAAGAGTCACCCTGGCGGAGGTGGGGTGTTACATTTGGTATCAGAGCATATGGTACGAGAAGGAACAAAAAGGCTTTTAGAAAACTTTTGGAAAACTATTTTCAAAACCAAGTATAAAGTATTTTCCAAAGAAAAGTCTAGTTTATTTTAAAGGCTATTCCCCAAAAAGCCATTAGCAAAATTCCTTCGTTTTTCTCCATTCTGAATCTGTCTTTTTCTTCGTTTTCAGTATGGCCGATAACTTTGCTATTCCGGAGGGAGTACACGTACCTGTTTGGTATAGGAGACTTTTGGAGGCTAGGGCGACCGAAGCCGGCCCCGCAGATGTTCCTCCTCCTCCGGTAGTTAATGTTCCTCCTCCTCCTCCTCCGGTGGTTAATGTTCCTCCTCCTCCTGTCGCTGAGTTTCCTCTTCCTCCTCCCCCTCAGCATCCTCAAGTGGACTTCGCAAAGACTTGCAAAGATTTCAAAGCAATGGGTGGCAAGAACTTTCAAGGCACTGAGACTTTTGTAGAGGCCAGAAATTGGTTGAAAGAGACCGAGGATTTGTTTGCTATCTTTGGGTTAGACGGTCAGAGGAAGCTCTTGTTGGCGGTTTGGCTTATGAAGGATGAATCCGCTTATTGGTGGGTAGTCACCAATGGTACTAGGCCTGTTGAGACTTGGGCCGATTTTAGGGCAAGGTTCATGCTTAAGTTTCTATCTTCTGCCGAGGAGAATCTGCAAATGGAGAGGTTCATAACTTTGAGACAAGGGGATATGTATGTCAAAGAATATGTGAACAAGTTCAATCAATTAGCTCGTTTTGGCTTGGATATGGTGAATACTCCTCAGAAGAAGGCTCTTCGTTTTGCTAGAGGATTGAATGAGCCGTTGCAGGGATTGGCTATGTCACATATTCCCCATGGGGCCACGTTTGAGAGTTTGGTTGATATGGCGTTACTTCAGGGAGATGTCAAGAAAGAAACCAAGATGAATGATACTCAAGCCAAGAAGACTGATTCCCAGGGAAAAGGAAATCAGGGTAATCCAAGTGGTCAGAGCAGTCAAGGCAATCAGAACAAGAAAAAGAGTCAAGGCAACAAGGGGAACAACAACAAGGGCAATAACAACAAGGGCAAGAACAACAAGGGGAAGTGCCATTATTGCGGTTCAGTTGGGCATCTTATTAAGGATTGTAAGAAGAGGAAAAGGAAGAATGGTGAATGCTTTTTCTGCGGTGAGACTGGACATTTCAGTAAGGATTGCCCGAGGAAGCAAGGGCAAGGCCAGGGTCAGACTCAGCGTGCTGGACCTTCAGGAGGGCAAGTTCATGCTCTCAATGTCGCTCCAGTTCCCGATCGAGGTAGTATTTCTGTTGTGAGCCTTGTATATATTTCTGATTTTCCAGTTCGTACCTTGTTTGATTCTGGTGCATCGCATAGCTTTATCTCATCTGATCTTGTTGATAGTTTGCACCTTAGTACTAGCTTGGTAGATGATCCCGTCTGTGTCTCAAATCCTATTGGGGGTTCCGCCCATTTGTCTATGATATGTGGGGATTTGAGGATCTCTATACTGAGTGTAGAGTTCTTGTGCAGTGCTTATGTTCTTGGTTTTAGGGGATACGGATTGATATTGGGCATGGATTGGCTGTCCAGATATGGAGCCATTCTTGATTGTGAGCATAGGGTTGTGAGGCTCGTGACTCGCCTCGGAAACACCCTAGAGATTTCTTGTGATCCGAGAGGTCCCGTCATGTTGTGCTATCTGGAATCACTCGACTCGTCAATGGAAACTCTTCAGTCTGTGAGAGTGGTTCGAGAGTATCCGGATGTTTTCGATGAAGTTAGGGGGTTTCCCCCTAAGCGAGAGATTGATTTCCGCATTTATCTGGTGGATAATGCAAAGCCTGTTTCTTTGCCCGTTCGGCACATGGCTCCACGTGAAAGGCGGGAGCTAAGTAAGCAAGTGAAAGAGTTGCTTGAGAAGAACTTCATTAGACGAAGTATATCTGAATGGGGAGCGCCTGTGGTATTTGCTACCAAGGCGGATGGTTCTCTCCGACTTTGCGTTGACTATCGAGAGTTGAATAAGCTGACTAAGAAGAACAGACACCCGTTACCGAGGATTGATGATCTCTTTGACCAGCTTGTCGGTGCTTCTGTTTTCTCTCAGTTTGATCTTGCTACGGGGTTCCATCAGCTCAGGGTAGCTGAAGATAGTATAGACAAGACTGCGTTCAGAACTCCAGATGGATTCTTCGAATGGCTTGTCATGCCATTCGGCTTGACTAATGCACCCGCATATTTCGTGGACTTGATGAGTAGGGTGTTCAGGGAGTTCTTGAACAAGTTTGTCGTGGTCTTCGTAGGTGATATTCTGATCTTCTCTAAGGATGAGGAAGAGCACGCAAGGCATCTCATGGAGGTGATGGATACGCTTAGAGCGCATCAGTTGAAGGCCAAGTTCTCCAAGTGTCACTTTTGGAGAAGGGAAGTTAGATTCCTTGGGCATATAGTATCTAAGCAAGGCTTAGCGGTGGATCCCGCTAAGGTAGTGGCAGTTCAGGATTGGAAGACTCCAAGGAATGCAACCGAAGTGAGAAGTTTTCTAGGTCTTGCGGGTTTTTACCGGAAGTTCATCAAGGACTTCGCAAAGATATCCGCTCCTCTCACTAAATTGACGAAGAAGAATTTAGTTTTTTCTTGGAGCATAGAATGCGAGCTTGCTTTTCAGAAGCTCAAGAGAGCCCTCACATCAGCACCTGTTTTAGCTTTGCCCGATGGAGGGAAGTTATTTACCGTATACACCGATGCATGTGGCACGGGGTTAGGAGCTGTTCTTATGCAAGAAGGAAGAGTGATATGCTTTGGCGGTAGACAACTCAAAGTGCATGAGAAGAATTATCCCACTCATGACTTAGAGTTGGCAGCAATAGTATATGCACTCAAGGCTTGGCGCCATTATCTTCTGGGAGAAAGATTTGAGCTTTATACCGATCACAAGTCATTGAAGTATCTCTTTTCTCAGAAGGATCTAAATCTGAGGCAACAAAGATGGATGGAATTCTTGGCGTCCTACGATTTTGAGATAGCTTATACCCCTGGCAAGGGGAATGTGGTAGTAGATGCATTGAGTAGAAGAAGGTTGACCCTAAGTCCTCTATTCGTTGAGATGAAGAATTTAGAGTATGTGGCAACCTTTGATTTCTCTTTGGCGATTGAGACGATGACTGGTTCTTTAGCATCTCTGGAACTCAGACCTACCCTTCTTGATCAAGTTGGGGCTTCGTAGAGAGAAGACCCTCAGATAGTTGAGATTATGGATAAGCTAATTCGAGGAGAGACGTCTAGTCATCTCGCTCGATATTCTATTGATGACAAGGGTTGGCTGAGGAGAGACGGAAGGTTATGTGTTCCAATGGTAGAAGATCTAGTAAGAAGAGTTCTTGAGGAAGCGCATCGCTCTAAGTTGACTATACATCCGGGCGGAGATAAGATGTATAAAGATATGAAGCGCATTTTCTTTTGGCCTGAGATGAAGAAGGATGTGGCAGAATTTGTCTCTAGATGTATCATTTGCCAGCAAGTTAAGGCCGAGTCGAAGAAGCCCGGTGGGCTATTGCATCCTCTAGACGTTCCACTATGGAAGTGGGAGAGTATTTCCATGGATTTTATCGATGGGCTACCAAGGTCAAGGAAAGGGAATACGAGCATTTGGGTTATTGTGGATAGACTTACGAAGAGTGCTCATTTCATTCCGGTGAAGAGCAAGAGGACCGCATCTTGGCTAGCGTCTGTATATCTTCGTGAGATTGTGAGACTACATGGAGTCCCTTCTAGTATAGTCAGTGACCGTGACCCAATCTTTACAAGTCAATTCTGGAATAGCTTGCAAGAAGCTGTGGGCACAAGGTTGAATCTAAGTACGGCTTATCACCCACAGACGGACGGTCAAACCGAAAGGGTGAATAGGGTACTCGAGGATCTGTTGAGGCTTTGTATTCTGGATTTTGGTGGTACTTGGGAAGACCATCTTCCTCTTGTTGAGTTTGCATATAATAACAGTTATCAGGCAAGCATAGGGATGGCACCATTTGAAGCTTTATATGGGAGGCCGTGCAAGTCGCCTACATGTTGGTGGGAGACTACAGATGAGCTTATACTTAGGCCTGATATGATCAGAGATACATCCGAGAAGATCGAGTTGATTCGGAGACGGATGAAAGCGGCCCAAGACCGACAGAAATCCTATGCTGATAAGCGAAGAACGGATTTGGAGTTTGATGTTGGGGATATGGTTTTCGTGAAGGTTTCTCCTTTGCGGAATGTGGTCCGATTTGGAGCTGTTGGGAAGTTGGCACCGAGGCTTGTTGGACCATTCCCTATTATAGAGAGGATCGGGCAGATGGCTTATAGAGTGAAGTTGCCCGAGAAGCTTGCTGGAGTACACGATGTTTTTCATGTCTCGCATCTCCGGAAGTGTTTACATGAATCAGCAGAGGTTGTTGAGCCAAGTGTTCTAAAAGATGTAGAAGTGGAGAAAGAGGCTACCTTGAGGAGAGCTCCGATTCGTATCTTGGGGACGGAGACCAAGAAGCTAAGGAATCGAGAGGTCAAATTGGTGAAGGTTCAATGGGGTGAAGCCGAAGAAGACGCAACTTGGGAAACCGAGGAGAAGATGCGTGGGCTTTATCCATTCCTTTTTTAGGGTACACTCTCAATCTCTTTTCTTTGTTAGCATATCTTTCTCTTTGCTATCCATGTTTATCTAGTTTATCGTGTTAATCTTGTCATGAGAACCTTAGGTAGAAACCCTTTGGATGAAACATGTGTTTGAAACATGTTATGCTTGATGGTTGCAAGTGGTTGCAAGTGGTTGCAAGTGTTTGCAAGTGGATACTCGTGGATGCATAATACACGTTAGGCACTAAGATCGGCTCACACACTTTCATACCGCATATGCATGAGTGTTTATGCTTATTCATGGATGAAAACTTGTTATGCTATCACGTGGATGTTGCATATGGATGAATGTTATGTGCACTCATGTAGAGATTATAAATTATGTTAGGAATTTGCATACATATGGACTCATTTCACTAACATATTTTGCATTAAGGGGGTTTACTGAATCAGTAACCTCCTGATTTTCGCATTAGATAAGTACATATACACACACCTTTGCATATGATCATACAACATTTAGAACCTTTTAAGGACAATGATTGCTCGTGGATGATGTTTTGAGTAGATGGATGATGGATGGTAGGATACGTTCTTCCTAACTTGGAGATTTCGGGGACGAAATCCTTTAAGGAGGGAAGAATGTAACAACCCGTATTTTTGAATAACATGTTATAACATAAATGGAGGCAGAATTAAACTGTAAAATCTGAATCAAGGGAAACGGGCTATGCCATTGCGTTCGTCTCGTAAAAATACGCGAAATAGAGTCCGAGTTTTCGAAAATCGGAGTCCGTATGACCAAGATATGGCCTCGCGAAGTTTCACGAAAAATTCCCAAATTAAAGTATACTTAATTAAGTGAAATGGGTTGCGCAGGGAAATATATATATATATATATATATATATAATTGAAAATTAAATAAATAAATATGCAAAAATGTTCAAAACAGCGAATTGGGAGAGGGGAATAACCGAACCGGCCGATTTTTGAGGTCGACCCGAGCCCGCTGGGTCGACTAGGGGTTAATCCAGGGTGTTTGGCTGTCAACCCGTGGGCCGATTCGCTCAAATGCAGATTTTGCATTTGAATGGTTCTCATGGTTCATCTTTAATTTAAAGGCCCTAGATGGTTCCTACACTTGACTTCTTCCCCAAGACATGCTTTGATGGCTTGGATTGAATCTAGGTTTAATCCTATGGCCTAAAACACTTGCCTAATCTATAAATAAGACCCTAACCTACCCTAAATCATCATTATTCATTCATACAACTAAACTATGGCAAAATCAATCCTCTCATGGCCTCCACTCTCTTCATAAAATTCCTAAATAAATTCCTAAGTGATTTTCCATGCATACAAGTGTTTTCAAACTTGTATGAGCATCATTAGCTTGCATTCAAGTCAAGTTTATATATTTGCATCATAAAGAAAGAGTCTTGATCATTTTGGCTCAAGGGTTTTGCTTGCATTTTGGGTTTAATTGATTTCATAAGGGCTTTGTCATATTTTTGTGACTTCTTAAGCATTGTAAGCCCTATTCTACTTTCATACTTAAACTTTGAAGTTAAATGTATGATATGCAAGTTTATATGCGAGTTTACTATGTTATGAAATGTAAGTTTATCATGTTATGCAAGTTTTCTATGATGTAATATGCAAGTTTATCATGTTATGCAAGTATGTTATGATGTGATATGCAAGTTCATCAAGTTATGTCATGCAAGTTTGATATGCAAGTTGTCATATGATATGCAAGTTATGTTATGCAAGTTTGATATGCAAGTTGTCATATGATATGCAAGTTATGCTATGCAAGTTTGGGTTGAACATTTTATTCATGCTATCATGTTATGCAAGCTTATCTTGGGTTTATGAACATAAAGCTTCAAGCTTTATGCCAAAGGTTGCATTTTAGCAACATGTAAGTTATCATATCTCTTATGATAACTTGCATGTGAGGCTAAATGCGAACTTATGGCCATCTCTACATGTCATTTAGCACCATGTATCACCAATATGCTAAGTTTGGTTTTATGCATGCTTTTGAGGTCTAAAAATGTAATATGCAAGTGTATGAACATATGAACATTTCATATGCCACCATGTTAAGCTTGTGGCTTCAACACCTTTATGTCATGATTATGCCAAGTTCCCTCTTTCTATCCTTTATGCGCTATTGCGATATGTAAGCGATGGGATTGCGTTTGGGGTTGGGTAAACTTAAAAGACATAAAACATAAGCTTGGGAATTTACCTATTAAGTTAGGTCTACCCATTGGGAATTTACCTATTAAGTTAGGTCTACCCAATTGCTTGAAAACTTGTAACATGTTTTGGAAACATGATGGACATGACACTTAGAAAAGATAAGTGTGGCCAACTCGAGGTTGGGTTGAGTTTGTAGCGTAAACCTACCCGGAACCGACCGGCTTAACTAGTTGCTACAAACAATAGGACCCAATGTGAGAAGTTGGTCATGTTGTACCTTGAACCCGAGGTTAGACCAAGTTGTGGTGTAAAGCTACCCGGACCCGCCCGGCTTAACTAGTAACCACAACAAGGTCTAATGTGAGAGGTTAAGGCGCATTAAATTAATTAATGCCTCGTGATTAGGGTTAAGTCATGGTCCACTTAATACTTAACCAATTTGGGCTTGGTAGATTAATCGGGGTTAAGTCGTGAACTCATCGTTACACTTAACCAAGTTAATCCAGGATTAGCAAGAGGGTTAAACCGTACTTAACCCACTAGAAAAATCCTAGCAATGGGGGCCCACTCCAGCAGTAATCCCAAGTTAGTATCATCATGACCCTAGGGACTAGGCTAGGGTGGGGGCACGATTACTGGACTAGAGGTAAGTGACCAAAAGCGACGGCAGAGGGTACGCCGGTGTAGTTCCGGGCGGACTCTGGTCGTGCACATAGTCCGTAGCCGGAGAAAACATGCACGGGTACCAGTAGATCGGGACTGTGCACTCATGTTCATGGTGTCCAGGGGTTGACACCCTAGGGCTTGATACACCCGAAGGGTGGACCCGGCACAGTTCGACTACAATTATGATTGGGTCGTATTGACACCAACACGTGACGAGTTAGGCTTAGGGAGCCGATCGACTAGACCGTTTGGTTGGACCTTGTATTAGGGTCATTTCATGTTATTGGGCCAAAGCTTGGGCCAAGAGATCAATACTTGTTTATTCAAGTCATGTTAGTTTGCTAGTACACCTGTGGTGCAAAACCTTAATCCTGATTATGCGATGACACCTTTATCTACCTTGTTAGTTAATCATCATGCTAGTATATTGTTATCCTTATGTTCATCCCTGCTGCTCATGCCAGTTAACTTTATCAGTTTACATTGATTGTAGTAGGGCTTACTCAGCCTTTTTGACTGACCTGTTTTCTTTCGCCTCTTTTCTTCCGTTTCCCCCCCCCCCCCAGGTTCTCAGGGAGGGAATACTGGAGCTTAGCTGGATTTCTGACTGCTTGCTTGTGGGATTTAGCTCATGTACGATTTGACATGAAGCTAGCTGTGGCTGTCACTTCTTTTGGGGATTAGTATTTATGTATTTCAGTTTTCAGTTGATGTTGTTTATCTAGACTTGTTTATTTGGGAAGTTGACATTATGATGTAACAGACTTGTTTTGAAATGGTTTAAAATCTTCCGCTGTTTTATCTATGTTATTTACTCTGTTTACGCATATACATATGTTCTTGTTCTGCCTTGATATATCATTATGCATGTTTACCTGATTCAAATGCCCCTCCAAAGTCAGAGTGCTTGCAAGAGTCACCCTGGCGGAGGTGGGGTGTTACAAGCACTACCTACCGGTCTTTATCGGTCGGTCTTCCTGAAGCACTACCTACTGGTCGGTCTTCCTGACTTGTTTCCCAAGACATGATTTCTAACCGATCGGTCCAATGTACAGCCCCAATCCAACTCCAATTCCAACCAAAACTTTGCCAAACGACGAAATCAACGACACCAACTCATCCAATACAATCATAAACATGTTATGGAACCACCCACATCATGAAAATGACAATTATCATTAAATTATGCAAATACACCAAAAATCATGATAAATGAATATATGATCTAAATTGCGAGTCTAACTTGCATATACATGTAAAATGGCATAAGAATTACCGATTTAAACATGCTAACTTAGATCATATGGTGATTCATGTGAAAATGGACTTGCCAATGCATAGATCTATGGAAAAACACTTGCATATGATTAAAAACATGCACAAACACTTATATACTTCATTGGATCCATGTAAGAGATGCATATCACTCACCAATTTGCCAAAACAAGCTAAAATGATAGAATTATGAATCTGGACAGCGAGCAATCCGAACCTAACTCGTCGATCCGATGAATTCGCCCTTGAAATGATGTAGATCTAGCCTCCAATGGTATAGATCTATGATTTCCCTCCTTAGATTTGGACTTTTAATGGTGGAAAGGTGTTAGAGGAAGAAGGATACTTAATGAGGAAATGAAAAACTAAACCATTACCCATATCCCTCACCCCCTATTTATACCCTCCCATCAGCCCACTAATGGGCCTCTCCAATTCAGCCCATTATGGCTTACCAAACCTGGACAGCCAACTGAAAAACCTTAAAACAACGATTTCTCCCAAACCGCCGAGCCAAATCTTTAATGTAACCACTCTATGGAAAGAGAATCATCAATTCCTTTCCAATGGCACAGGTCTCACCCTCTGGTTCGACCTGAGTCAAAAGTTATGCCATGTACAAGACTGACAGGGGCAAAATGGTCACAAATAAAATCGGTAAAAATTATGGACATCTCCCACATCCCCATAAGCAGTATATTAAAAGATGAGAATGATCCAACCCTCAGGGAATAAAATAAAAATATTTTACGATCCTCCGATACGTAAAATGCGGGTTGTTACAATCTCCCCCATTAAGAATTTCGCCCCCGAAATTCTAAGCAAACACAAGCAACCACACCAATTCCGCATGCCTATCATCCATGAGAAGTCAATTCTATTATCCAAACTAGCAACCATCAAGCCATGCATCCATAGCCTTATCCTAGCACACAGAATTCTACCAAACAACAACAAGTTACAATGATATAACGATGTTACGATCAAAGGGTTCTACTGACGAAGAGTTCTGGATGAGTTGCCTTCATATTCTCTTTCGTCTCCCACGTACAATCGTCTCCATCTTCACTCCATTGTACCTTGACCAGCTTAACTATCTTCCACCTAAGCTATTTCGTGTCATTCCCCACAACACGAAGTTACTTACTAGGTCTCGTAACAGCAGTCTCTACTTCTAAATCTTCGTACTGCTCTGGTGATACCACCACATTCGAATCATGCATGGATTTCCGTAGAAACGACACATGGAACACATTATGCACACTCGACATCCTCTTGGGTAACTTTAATCTATATGCGAGCTTTCCAATTCGCTCGACTTTCGGAAATGGTCCAACAAACCTTGGAGCTAACTTTCCTTTCTTACCAAATCTAATCATATGCTTCAACGGCGAAGCTTTCATGAAAACCATATCGCCCACGTCGAATTCCAAGTCCTTACGACGCTTGTCGGCGTAACGCTTCTAACGGTCCTGGGCTACCTTCATTCGTTGCCGAAATATCTCGATACAATCTGAGGTTTCTCTAATCATATCTGGCCCAAGCACCAACTTATCTCCAGTTTCTAACCAACTTGCTGGAGAATTGCACGGCCTCCCATACAATGCCTCGTATGGCGTCATCCCAATGCTAGACTAGTAGATATTATTATATGCAAACTCAAATAGATGTAGATGGTCCCCACATCTTCAGAGCAAACATAATTGCCACCAACTTCAAACTATGAGTTGGGTAGTTTTTCTCATGCGGCTTTAGTTGTTGACTCGCGTAGGCCATAACCTTATCCTTCTGCATTAGCGCTGCTCCAAGTCCAGTACCACATGCATCGGTATATACCACCATCTCTTCATTCCCACTTGGAATGGTCAACACATGAGCACTCGTCAATCTCTCCTTCATGATTCCAAACGCTTGTTCACACTTTGCATCCCACGTGAACACTTGGTTCTTCTTCGTTAATCCTGTCAACGATGCAGCTACCTTGGAGAAATCCTTGACAAACCGTCGGTAATAACCGGCAAACCCAAGGAAACTTTGAACATCTGTCGCATTCTTAGGTCTATCCCCGTCCTGGATTGCCACTACTTTAGCAGGATCAACCGCTATCCCATTTCTAGAAACATGACCTAAGGACCTCACTTCACTTTTCCAGAAGTGACACTTGGAAAACTTAGCTCTCAGCTGATGCTTTTGCAAGATCTCTAACACAACTCTCAAGTGCGTCTTGTGCTCTTCCTTATTCCTGGAGTAAACCAGAAGATCATCCAAGAACACAAGTACGAACTTGTTCAACTGATCTCTGAACACCCTATTCATAAGATCCACGAAATATACTGGCGCGTTAGTCAACCCGAATGGCATCACCAACCACTCGAAGAAACCAGATGGTGTCCTAAAAGCAGTCTTTGGCACACTATCCTTAGCCACCCTTAACTGGTGAAATCCCATTGCCAAATCCATCTGAGAAAACACTTTGGCTTCGTGGAGTTGATCGAACAAGTCATCTATCCTTGGCAACGGATACTTGTTCTTCTTTGTCACCTTGTTCAGCTCATGATAGTTCACATATCTTAACGAGTCGTCCTCCTTGGTTGCAAATACGACTGGTGCACCCCATTCGGATACACTCCTCTGAAGAATCCTTTTCCAAAAAAGGTCTCTAACTTGCACATCCAACTCTCGCTGTTCCTTAGGCATCATCTGCCTAAGTGGTATAACGATTAGTCTAGCACCTTCGACCAAATCGATCCTAGACACCCTCTTCGCGCTCATACTTTATCAACACCTTTCATCCTTCCACGTCCCCGACTCTCACCTCTAGTTTCTCGCAATTAACCATTTCTGCATACCTTTAGAGCTAATCCATGCCCAAGATGATCCCAAGCCCAGCAAAGTTAAGAACAAAACAATCACACACAAAAGAGCAACCATGACTCGACAACACTAGACCACGACATAACATGCACGAACTGTACGAACCCCAACTGGATTAGTCATGATCAATGGTCTATCATAAGTCTCGGTTTCCAAACCCAAACGACAAACAAGTTTTCAACCTTAGCTTGGAATAACTTCCATGAAATATCGTCTTCAAGGGTCTCAAGTGTGACAGAGTTCCACCTATCCATTACTCTGCCCACTAACTGCCCTGATGCAAGTTTCCTCTTGGTTGCATCATTAATGCCCATGTCCTTAAAGAATCGGACACAAGTATCCATCCACTTCTGGACTTCTTCAACAGGTTCAGTGCCCTTGAACTGTTTCCCTTCCAATGATGAAAAGTCTTTGCATAGCATTGCAAATTCTATCGCTCTAGGCAATGGAACTTCAACATCAACCGTAGCTGCTACTGGAGCGGGGTTCCTTCGAACGCATGCTTCAATCATAGCTTCAAACATGGCCGGGTAATCAGGTGCCCCGCCATTACCCCCTCCAGGAACAGTTTCTTCCCTAGCAGAATGTCTCGTATAGCGTCGACTCATTCTAAATCCGCAAACTAGAATGATTAGTCAATTTCAAGAAAAACTGCTAAAGGAAAACAACCGTTACTACTATATATGCTAATATATATATAGTAAGCATCCAATTGAAATATACAAGTATGTCTCTCATACGTGATTACATCCTTGAACTTTGGCAAAAAATCGTTGACCAGAGCTCTAATACCAAATGTGACGACCGCCCACAGCCCCTGCACTATACAAGAGGAATAATGCACTAAAAGGTGTGCCAGGTTGCTATGGATGATCATCAGAGTAGGTAAACACATCGAAACCTATCGTAGAACTCATAGCGCAAGGATAAAATATAATAGAACATATACAACAGGTAATAGTAATGAAGAATCATATAGCAAGCTTTCTATACTTTCACAACATCCTGAAAGATTCTTCCAACATCATAGGAAATATCAAGTATGCATATAAGGCCACACTACAACACTCATAGAGAAACTCAAACAACGGAAACAGAAAATACTAGATAGTAATAAACTGGTACGTGAGCCTCCT
Organism: Allium sativum; assembly: GCA_030737875.1. NCBI lineage: Eukaryota > Viridiplantae > Streptophyta > Magnoliopsida > Asparagales > Amaryllidaceae > Allium > Allium sativum. The sequence goes on along the minus strand of CM060924.1, from coordinate 372,381,135 downwards.
ACTCGTCGTCGATCAGCATCGTCGTCCCCACTAAAGCATTACCTATCACCTGCTACTCAGTCTTCCCATCCACAACCGGATGAACAGCCCTAGGTAATAAGAGGAAACATAAAACCTTGAGTCAGACAACAGTCTTAGTGAGCGATAAAACAGCTAACAAAATTCAACAATAAAGTATATGAGAAGGGATAGATAAGCATACTTATCTACCCACGACACCAGAGAAGAACTCAACCTTATCTTCCCCACATCGGATAGTGATAGCCTTTACTATAAACAATTCAACCATCGAAACCAGAACACCCATCCAATCTTGCAAAACACTCATAACATCCAGATTATATAAGTCTCACACAGACAACCCTAATCGAGTTTAGCATCCCCCAAGTATTCTCCCCAGAGGCCTAAACCAATATCAGTTAAGCACTCAAAGAACATCTCCATCGACTTCGGATAATCTATGTGAGATAGTACAAACAGAACAACCAATTACTAGTTATCACCGCCAATCCTACTTTGAAACCATCGTTAATCGTATGACGGCCAACCTTGCCATATGTCAAGGGCTAATGGTAACCCCAGTTCTAGCATAACTCCATATGTCCAACCTTGGCAACTAGGCCTTTCCCCAAGACCCTGGGTACTCGACCTACAACCGGTCTTCTGGACGTCTCTAGTGTACCCCTACTTCGAGCCTGCTAGAACTTACGTCAACGATAATCTCTCAGCCTTCACATCTCTAGTCACCCAACCTGATGATTTTTCATGGCTTAAGCAACCTTCTCGAGCAACCATTATCGACCAACTCACGACCTTTGAGTTGCCACCTCATTCGTTGTTCTACACCGATCAACGAGCACCTTTCAACACTTTGAATATTCCCACTAGAATTTTCTTCGAATCCCCTTCGACCGATCATACTGGACTAATGGGTTCACCCTGAACAACTGGTCCTCCCTGAACACCGGTCCTCCCGGACTAACCGGTACTCCATGAACACTGGTCCTCCCGGACTAACCGGTCGTCCTTGAACAACCGGTCCTCCCTGACCACCGGTCCTCCCTGACCACCGGTCCTCCCAGAACATCGGTCCTCCTAGACTAACCGGTCCTCCCTGAACAACAGGTCCTCCCTGAACACCAGTCCTCCCGGACTAACCGGTCCTCCCTGAACATCAGTCCTCTTGGACTAACCGGTCCTCCCTAGACAACCGGCCCTCCCTGAACACCGGTCCTCCCCGAAGCACTACCTACCGGTCGGTCTTCCTAAAGCATTACCTACCGGCCCTTCTGAAGCACTACCTACCGGTCGGTCTTCCTGAAGCACTACCCACCGTTCGGTCTTCCTGAAGCACTACCTACCGGTCTTCCTGAAGCACTACCTACCGGTCTTCCTGAAGCACTACCTACCGGTCGGTCTTTCTAAAGCACTACCTATCGGTCGGTCTTCCTGAAGCACTACCTACCGGCCTTCCTAAAGCACTACCTACCGGTCGGCCTTCCTGAAGCATAACCTACCGGTCTTCCTGAAGCACTACCTACCGGTCGGTCTTCCTGAAGCACTACCTACCGGTCTCTTGAAGCACTACCTACCGGTCGGTCTTCCCGAAGCTCTACCTACCGATTGGTCTTCCTTAAGCACTACCTACCTGTCAACCTGAAGCACTACCTACTGGTCAGTCTTCCTAAAGCACTACCTATCGGTCGGTCTTCCTGACTTGTTCCCCAAGACATGATTTCTAATCGATCGGTCCACTGTACAACCCCAATCCAACTCCAATTTCAACCAAAACTTCGCCAAACGACGAATTCAATGAAACCAACTCATCTAATACATCCAATACAATCACAAACATGTTATGGAACCGCCAACATCATGAAAATGACAGTTATCATCAAATTATGCAAATTCATCGAAAATCATGATAAATGAACATATGATCTAAATTGTGAATCCAACTTGCATATACATGTAAAATGGCATAAGAATTACCGGTTTAAACATGCTAACTTAGATTATAGGGTGATTCATATGAAAGTGGACTTACCAATGCATAGATCTATGGAAAAACACTTGCATATGATGAAAAATATGCACAAACACTCATATACTTCATTAGATCCATGTGAGAGATGCATATCGCTCGCCGATTTGCCAAAACAAGCTAAAATGATATAATTATGAATCCGGATAGCGAGCAATCCGAACCAAACTCCTCGATCCGATGAATTCACCCTTGAAATGATGCAGATCTAGCCTCCAAATATGTAGATCTATGATTTCCCTCCTTAGATTTGGATTTTTAATGGTGGAAAGGTATTAGAGGAAGAAGGAGCACAAGGCCACTTAATGAGGAAATGAAAAACTAAACCATTTCCCATATCCCTCACCTATTTATACCCTCCCATCAGGCCACTAATGGGCCTCTCCAATTTAGCCCATTATGGCTTACCAAACCTAGAAAACAAACTGAAAAACCTTAAAACAGCGATTTCTCACAAACCGCTGTGCCAAATCTTTAGTGTAACCTCTCTACGGAAAAAGAATCATCAATTCATTCACAATAGCACAGGTCTCACCCTCTGATTCGACCTGAGTCAAAAGTTATGCCCTGTACAAGACTAAAAGGGGCAAAATGGTCACAAACAAAATTGGTAAAAATTATGGACATGCCCCACATCCCCATAAGCAACATATTAAAAGATGAGAATGATCCAACCCTCAGGGAATAAAATAAAAATATTTTATGATCCCCCGATTCGTAAAATGCGGGCTGTTACAGGTTAGATAGTTACTTTTTAGTTTTGCCAGTGCTAGGCTATAGTTTTTTAGGTTTCGAGATGTGAGATGTTTCATGAATGGAGCATGGCTCAAATACGTTTTGGTTTTAATGGTATGGCCACTCTCATAGTTGGATGTGTTGGTGCTCCTTTCAATGTCGTTGGTAGTAACTCGTGTAGGTCGCATCTTAGTGTCTTGCAGGATGGGTCGTCTAGGCTCTTGTCTTTGATCCATAGATCCTGATTGTTGTGACGCTATCATATCCTCTTATCACTATGGTTAGCTTCTTTGGAGCTGGTTTGGTTGGGTTCTTTTAGTTTCATCTTATCTTTGTTTATTCTACTGCTGTTGTATATGCTTATAGATATAGAGAAGTGGCGTTTTTGATCACTTTTGTCTCGCTTTTGTGAAGCAATGAAGGAAGGCGTTTTTCCTCTATTTTTGCTATTTATGTTTCTCTTTTTTGTAAAACAAACCAAAAAAATAAATATAAAAGCTATGTATGTGTGCATCTGTGTAGAATATGAATTTAATGTTTATATTTGATAAATGGATTGTATTACGACACTTTAGGAAAAAAAATAGGCCGACATTGCTTCTTTTATGGTTGACTATGCACGATGAAGGATTTAATGAGATTTAATAAAGAATTAAAGAGGGAAGATTTAATGAAGGGAATCAAAAAGTTCCATAGTTTCATATAAGATAAACTACTTTCTCCACTCAGTTATTCCATAAAATACTAATTTTTTTACTCTTCGACCTTCTTTTATCATGGCTAAAAATCCATCTTCCAACCATAGAAAGTTTCATAAAACATAATTAAATCAAATAAATCCAAAGATGCTTCTTTTTTTTCATTCAAAGTACTACATCTGGGTTTTTCTGTAGGTAATTTTCTAGTTTTATTTTATTATACTTTCATTATGTTAATAAAAGTGAAGATCCTATACATGGTTATTCTATTATAATTTCATTATCTTAATATATTTAGATTTGATATCATATACGGTACACTTTAAATTATTACAATATAATTTAGATTCTGCACATCCTAAATCTCTATGATCAGATGTTAATATTCCGTTTACAATTTAGATCTGATGCTCTATACAATGAATTTTTATGTGCCTATGTTGCCAAATCTATGATTAACTCAGAAATTGTCGTTTAAGAAAGATGAAAAGGAAACTAATTCTAAATCAATAAACATAATCTTGTAACTCGCTGTATATAAACACATATAAGTTACATATGCTAATTATTTAGAATCATACTAGGAAATGGATGCATATTTTACATGTGTATTGTTTTTTAGATGCAATTCATTTTATAGTTGTTTACATATGTTTAAAAGTTTTTTTAATAAAAAATTCAAAAAGTATACTTTTACGAAAAACACTATAACTTTCAAATCTTTCCTTCCTAAGTTCAGTATAAATTTCTAACATTGATTAAATTACAAAGTTTACATATACCTGCAGACATTACATTCAATATGTATTCATATATATCTTAAATTTAAAATAACACATACATACATAAAAAGAATTCTTTATTAATAGTTGGAAAAAAATATGTCTTTTGTTTGACCATGAAGTTTCATAAGTACCCATGTTGGTAACTAAAAGTCCATGAGTTTGAAACGTGCTAAGAAATTAAAATTAAGGCCCGTTTTCAAGTGGATATTTTGATGCATAAACTAGCTAACAACTTCAGAATTATATTTATTTTTTTATATCTTCAGATTATGCTTATTAGACTATATATAAATTTCAAATCTAATAACCTTATAAAATATTTTTATATATGCTCATATAGGCCCAGTTTTTGGGCTAGGCGGCCGAAGAGGGCAACCCCCTTTGGAGAGGCAACAACTAGGGATGAGAAGGTGGTGGTGGTGATTGTCTATAGTTAATATATTTTCATGGTAGCATCAGCATATTATATTGATGGCATCTGTAGCTCAGTTGGTTGTGCGTTATTCCCCTTTCTATAAGGAGGGGTGTTAAATTCCTAGTGTTGTTGCAACTTTCTGCAGTTCTTTTGGCCATGCATTTGTTTACTGCTGTTGTTTTCTCTAGTTTTTTACCTCCACTTTCTTGTTGTTGTTTTCTCTAGTTTTTTCCCCATGCGCCTTCTTATTAGTGTTTTCTATTTTTTTTCTTCCTTATTTTTCGTTGGATAACTTGGACATTTCATGATGGCTTTGTGAATCCGCCTAAGGCAACCTGACTCCTGAAGCCGGCCCAGTGCTTATGTTGTAAAATCTCATATGTGTATACACACACATGCATACAACTTAAAATTTATAAGTGAACCTTCGTGTAGAATCACAAATTTAGTTCTAAATTCTAGCTTAGTTAAAATATGTTTTAAGATTGTCGGTATTTGATTTCAAAACATATTAGTCCAATTTGTATGTGGTATAATGTTCAAAATTATTTTAAATATGAATTAAAGGAAGAATGAATGGAAGAATATAACTCAACCACCATTTCTTCTATATATATTACTTAAACAACACTAATTGTTATTTTAAGTATAAGTTATCCTTCGATTAGTTAAAATAACTTTGTAACATATTTTGTGTCTTTATATATATATATATATATATATATATATAAATAGGAGGGTTTCAGAGCACCCATATTTTGTAGCACCCCAATTTCCCCTCAATAAGGTCCATTCGTTTATAATTAAATATGTTAGTGGAAGGAGAGAGAGTTAGTGGGAAGAGAGAGAATGAGGCATATGTGGTGGAAATCAGGGGGCTAATGGGGTGCTGCACTATTTGGGGTGCTTTTGATCCTATCCCATATACATATACATACATATATATATATATATATATATATATATATATATATATTGTGTGTGTATGTGCGTGTGCGTGCATGTGCATGTGTATGTGTGCGTGTGTGTGTTTATATCTGTGTGCATGTTCATATGTGATTAAGTTATATATATACATGCATTGTTATTTCATATAGTTTGAATATAAACTATGGACAATAATGGCGTATATAGAGGATTAATTATGTCCATTCTGGTGTAAATCCAATACTTATACATGGTTACATTAGCCACATACACTTTGTATTTTTTGTATATGCAATATACACATATAAATTTATGTGATACACTTGTAAATTATGGCTTATATAAGTAAATAAAACTTTTTATAAACAAACTACATAATTTAGGATTTTTTTAAACATTTTAGATTAGATCTAAAATTGCTTAAGACTTCATAGTCCCCGTAGGTTCCAAAGTAGCTTTTCAATCTGCCTATTTCACTGCTTGTGACTGGCTTGTTTCCTTCGATGGTATAAAGCCTAAGTGGTCTATATGGTCTAAGTCAGACATATTAATGCTAACTATTAAAGCATTCTAAATTAATAGGGTATCTAGAAATGTAGTGTCTAAAGTTGAGTTTAGATAACGATTACTTTGGGCTATATGGCTACTAGCTTGACTAAAAGGATGAAGTTAGTCCAAAAATTATCCTAAATACAAAGGTCAAAATTGATTTTAGCCCTGGAGCTAATTTTCAACATTTGTTCAAAAATTAAAAGTTATATTTTTAATTCAAAGGTTAAGATAAAAATATAAAGCGATTTTTTTAAAGTAATCAAATGCATTCAAAATTTCAAAATTATTCCGAGAAACCAAAATAATTTAATGAACTATTTTAATGAAATTATAAGAATAAAATAATTAATTTTGAAACCATAAAATTTGAAATTTAATTATTTTGGTTAATTGATATGAATAAAATAATTAGTTAAACGTTAAATAATTCGAACATGTATATTGATGTATGTGTGAAATTATAATTAATTTTTATAATATGTTTATAGCTTTGGCAGTTGGAGTTATTTATTTAACCTAAAATTATTTATGATAAATTAAATATAGATATGTATAAAGAGATAAATTGTAATAACCTTGATTTTAGATGATTACTTGCTATATTGATTAATAAATTATAATGAGAATTATAATTTGTTAATCATTGAATAAGTGTCATTATAAAGTGATTTGAGAATCGTGGGTTAAATGGGAAAATTTATTTAATTATAAAAGAGAAATTTGTTATAGAAATATTAGGAAAAGATCATTTGACTAATCTCTTGGGAGCTTGGCGAAAATCTTTGTAGATATAAATTGTAATAGATATTTATATACACACACGTATCATGTTTGGAATATGTATTTGTATATAAGATTAAAGTGAATCTGAAATAAACGAATTTAATAGTGGTTTATGAGAATTTAAGGAAGTTTATTAAAATACACGCACGCATGCATGCGCGCACGCATGCGCACGCATGCGCGCACGCACACACACACACACGCACACACACACACACACACACGTATATACATATATATATATATATATATATATATATATATATATAGGTTCTTGTAATAAATTGTAACTTCTCATGTAATAAAGGTTGGAATGATGAATAAATGTAGGAAAGGTTTATGAATGACTCTTTAAGGTAAAAACGAGCGTTTTGTGACTTCTGAATTAATTAGTTTGAATGAAATGTATATTATAAACAAATAATGACTTTTTGTGTCAATGACATTTTAAACACTTGTAAAATTAAAAAAAATGAAATGTTAATTTTGTTTCATTGCAAAAAAAAAATATGTATGTGTTAAAAACAAAATTTTATAAGTTGTGAGATTTTCTTGTAGCAAATTTAAGTTGATTGAATTATTACAACACTTAATTGCAAGTGTCTTTAGCACTTCCAACTAAAAATATCCATATCGGAGCTTTCTCCCTCAATGGCGATTAGTGTTTCACTTTCTCCCACCTCCATTCTCTTCTTTAGCCATTTTCTCAATTTTCTTCTTCTTTTCTCATCTTTTTCTGCTCGCCTCTCTTCATTACACCTCATCTTCCCAACCAAGCTTTTGCCTTGTGGAAGTCTGCTGCCGATTTCAAACCCTAATTTCAATCCATTTTCCTTAACGAGATCCAACCTTTCAACTCCTATTTCAACTAGATCTGCCTCATTTCAACTATTAACTCACGATCTTCCCTCTTTGGTCGGTCACTGGCAATTTTTGTGATTCCCACACTAACCCCTCATTTGCTCAATATGCAGGTACGCTTGCCGAAAGGCTGACCGCTAAAGGTTTGGATCGTTCATCGACAAGCTAGCAAGTGTACTTGTATTCTATATCTTAAGTGAGAAGTGTGGTTCTGTTGGTAGTTTTCAAACTAGGCAGTGCAGTTTCGACTTGATTTCTACAGTTGTTTAGGGTGCCTGTGTCAAGTGTTGTTTTGGTTTTGATTGGAACATTATTTGATGTTTCTTTGGGTTTATCATGTTAGTTGTGGAAGGAAGTCAGATCTTGGTCATAAGTGTAAGTTTTCTTTCATTAGATAATTGTTGTGTTGGTTGTTTGCTTGCATAAGTGTACAATGCCATAGAAGAACATTGTTTTTTTTTTGGGAAGCGGTGTAGTGTATGCAAAGTGCTCATTTGAGGCTAAGGTGATGTGTAGTGAAGTTTGTACGTGATAGTGCTGAGTCTTCTTCAGCTTGAAATTGACTCGCTTCTATTCTAGTGGCGAGTGACTGTGTTGGCAGCTATAATGTGTTTGAACCTTAGTGAACTCTGGTATGTTTATCAGCCAAATTGTCTACTTTGAGTTGGTTGCTAGCTTGACTTGTATAGTTGTGCAAAGCTTGAAGGATGTAATTCTCCAGTATGGACATCTACAACAAGTAACTTTAGAATTTGATTATCTTTCATGTTATAAACAATTTCTCATTTTCTATAATCATGTTCTGGTGTAACTAGTTTATTGTAATTTGGAATGGAATAGTAGTTCGAGATTTTTCTCGACTCCTGTGTTGTAATCCAGTTAGATTTATTGGACGGTCCACTTCAAAACCATTTGTAGCTGAAAGATTTACTCTCTATCACCTGTACTTCCATGTATCATTACTAGTTATAATGATAGTGGCATGGTCCACGATAAAAATCTTGTTGGCCTTTCCAAAAAAAAATTGCACGTGTCTTTCAAAATAAAGGAAAAGTGTAGACTTTTGGAAATTTGTAAGTTTTAATTACAACATCTAAAATAATTTAAAATATGATAAATAAATGGTTATAATTTCATTATTCACTTTTATGGTGTAATTTACTATAAGAAAGAGAAATTTTGGTGTAAGGGTTGTGTAAGCATAGCTTAACAAAGCTAATTTGTGCAAAGTAGAATAATTAAGGCTTAAACATCCATTAGAGGCCTTAATTAAGCTTAGTGGCCTTGATTAGAAATTAGAAAGGGTTTCTGGAGAAAACTAAAACAAGACATTCTTTTCCTTCTTCTTCTTCATTTTCAAAAGATACAAAAAAAGAAAACAAAAGCTTTATCATTCCAATGAAAATCTCAGCTGCAAATTCTCTAAACTAGTGAAATTGATTTGTAAATTGTTGTTTCCAGCAACTGTAATCTTTTCTACTGGCTTGGATACGGTCTCTTGAAGCTTTAACTTTGTGTTTTTTCTTCAAATCCTACTGTAAATTCTTATTCCAAATTCAAGTGAGTGTAACTCACAATTATCTAGTTGAAATAAGATTATATGTACCATGATGTTACTGTAAGAACTGAGTTATCCTACTACTGTGTAAATTCTCAGTTTAGTTGTTTGTTGATCTTATTTTGAGAAAGAACATCTTTCTCAATCTTCATCCATTTGGGGTGATGTTTGTTACATTGCACAGCCTGAGAATTTATCTTCTTTTCTACAAATTTTCGTAGCCTGAAATTGTTGGATGATCGACTGAATATTGGTTAGAAAATGCTATTGGAAGGGGTGAATTCGAGTTGGAAATCACGTCCAGGTGGGTTGACCCACCTTCCCCTTGGGTCGACTCAATTTTACGTTGATTTCTAGGGTAGGCCAAACAATTATGCTGCGTTTTGATGTGTTTAATAGCCCAGCCTGCATCATTCTTTTACTCATGTTTTAGCTGTGTTTATTAACTTATATTGATGCTAATTCAAAAACATTTCGATTGGCTTAAGGTTTGTCGTATTCACATGTTGTTATGGATAAATTCTCATACATATTTGGTGTTTATTCATTGATCGTTGTATAATGAATTTACACATTGTTTACATTTTAACAGTATGATCTTATTTTGTGTTTTCTGTTAAATTATTATTACCTTGGGACAACGTTTTTAAGGATTTACTTTTTAAATTAAACTATGTCAATAACAGTAGTATAAACCGTATTTTCTAATTTATATATATGTGTGTGTGCGTGTGTGCGTGCGCGTGTGTGCAAATTAACCAACGATTTAGGAACCATTTTATAAATTCATTTTCCCAAAAATCAAGTACTTTCGATATATATAATCTAAACTCTTTCGCACCTTCGAGTAAATGAAAATTTGATTTAAAGGATATAATAAATCATATTGTAACAACCCGGGAAATCAGAATCAATTTAAAATTTTTATTTTGGTAAATTTAATGAATTTTGAATATTTAAAATGATTTGTTTTAAATAGTAATGACTAGAAATTTATTTTGAATAGAAATAGAATGTATAATTTATTCAAATCGAAGTTAGAATATAAATATTTATTTTAAACATAAAAGGAATTGGAAATGGCGCGGTAGTTTGAAAATTCGATTTCAAATTTCAAACGAATGTACAGAATTCAAAATAAACCGGATTTTAGTGAAACTAGAAATATTTGAATATGTTTGAAAATATCTTTCCAACAAATATGAAAAATCAAAATTTCATAGCGGGAATAAAAAGTTATGCCCAGTTGAAAATTCAGAATAGTGACTATGGAAATATAGCCCTTAAAAATAGCGATTTTGCAAACGACCTCCATTTTTGATGAAACCACTTTTGTTGGATCCGGGATATCATGTTATTTCTAGATTCCAATTTTCATAACTATTGGAATCGATATGTGAGCGTGACAAAGGAAAACGTGTTTTAACAGTTTCAGTCAATTTGGATCGACTAGAAAATGGCCATTTTTCAAACGGTCTTCAAATTTTACGAAACAAGTTTAGTTAGGACCATATCGTTAAAACAAAGCTAGAAATAATTTTTCTGTAATTTTTTGAAATCAGTATGTGGCCCCGATAAATTAAAATGTGCGTTCAAATTTAAAATATAATGATTTATATTTTAAACTTAGCGGAAACTGATCGTAACAGCCGAATTGGGTTACGAAACATGTCCCATTGTGTTCGAAATGAGGGTATTTAGCTAGGGGCGAGAGTCGTTGGGTTTGATTTGGAGTTCAGTAATATAAACAAGAATTTTTGAATTAAATAATAAAAAAATAAAATAAATACATATAAAAGGAAACCCCAAACCCTATTTTCCCGTTCAGTTCCAATAGCCGCCACCCTCTTTAAAAATGAATGGTGGATTTCTTCAATAATTCGCCCTTCCTTTTCTTTCAATCCTTACGTTGATTTTCAAACTTTTCAAAAAGATAACCCTAGATCTAATGGAGCTCTACGTACTTTACGGTAGTGATTTGGTTTAGGGTTTTGTGGAGGTCGAATTTAGAGCCTGAAGTGGTGGGGTTTGGCACCATTTCCAGCGTGGACGGGGGAGGGGGGTCGAGTTCGCTATCGCGCCCGACGGTAGAGGCGCAGGCGAGGCTCTTTGAAGTGGCACGGTCTGATGGGCCGATGGTGGCCAGTAGGGCGGCGCGCAAGGGAGAGAGGGTGACGATGGTTTTGGGTTCAACGGGGTACTGGGGTTACAGATTTACATAGAGAAGGGGGAAGAAAAGGGTATCGACGGGTTCCAGAGTTTTAACAGTGAGAGGGTTTGTGTTTTTTTATTTCTTTTTTTTATTTTGCTAATACTTTGTTAAGAAAATCAGTTTTAAAAAAATAAAATTAACATCAGTTTTAAAAATAAAAATAAAATCAGTTTTAAAATATATTATAGCAATTATAAAATCAGTTTTAAAAATATAAAATAGCACTTATAAAATCAGTTTTTAAAAATAAATAGCATAGTTAAAAAAATAAATAATAAATATATATATATATTAAATGTTATAGTTGTAAAAACGTGATTTTTATATATTAATAACATTGATAAAAATATGATTTTTATCTAGAAGGAAATCGAGCAAAATTAAGATTTCGCTTAGAATAAAAACATCATTTTTAGTTGGAAGAACGTATGAATTTTAGCGAATTAAAATATGATTTTTATTGAATATAAAGCATAATAAAAATATGATTTTTATATACATATACCATAGTTTATAAAAATGATTTGTATATATATGTAGCCAAATGAAAATATGATTTTTATTATATAAATATGATTTTTATATATAAATATCATTGTGTTAAAAATATGATTTATAATAAATATAGCTTTAAAATAAAAACATGATTTTTACTTCATACAATAGTTAAAATAAAAATTTGATTTTTATTTATATAGCGTCGTATTAAAAATATGATTTTTTAATATATATACCGCGTGAAACAGATTACGATGGAACTGACGAATCCAAACCATTCAGAAATAAGGAATGATGGAGTGGATCCCAAAGGTGAGAACTTCTCACTAAAATTATTTCTATATAGTTATTTATTTTGTAACTACATGTATTGTAACACCCCACGCCCGCTATGGTCACTCACCAAGGGAATGCCATAGCATCGGTGGAGTATTTTAGTGAATATAGAACAGAAAAATTACAACAAGACAGATATAAATAGTATTTGAAATTTTAAAATCATCATCTCATAACAGCGGAAATAAACATGTCTGGTTACATCATAAAACCACGATAAAAGTCAAGTACAATATCCATCAAAGTAAAGAAGTACATAATCCCACTCTGTCATACAATAGCCAGAACAAAAGAAAAGATAACTGGATAACTGGAGCTTTACATCTATCCAAGCTCCTAAAGACTGGAACGGAAATCCGATCAAGCTCCATTACTGCTAGGATCCACCGTAGGACCTGAGGGTTGAGAAAAAAGATAAAAACAACGGGGTCAGACATAAGTCTGAGTGAGTCCTATAACTTTAACAATACAATCATTAAAGTAACCAGAGAAGATATAAACTTGACCCACAGTAATGTCTGGGGATGAATGGCTACACTAAGCAGCTTGATAGACTTAGGATAAACTAAGATAACCGTAAGGACGCATCTACCCACCCATGGATAATTACTAACTGCACCACACCAGTCATTCCTACTTAAAGGTTGATCCCTCCAAGGACTTAGAAAATTTCCCCAGTAGTTTCGTGTACTCCTAGCCCACTACATAGGTGCCGTCTGCCCCTATCTCCACTAGGTGTACCTAGCAATTTTACCCAGTAGTTTCGTGTACCCCTACATAGGTGCCGTCTGCCCCTATCTTTATTAGGTGTACCCACTACTCCCCATCGATCGGCTCCCTACCGTAGATACCCGTGCTGGTCCCACAGTGGGGTGTATCACTCCCCTAAAGTGGCAACCCAATACTATCAACGGTGCACGGCTTTATATCTACACGATGCAACAACGGCTTATCTACCAGCCCGGGCCCACACACGCATATGTAACCCGTTGGACTTGCGTTGCCACCGCTAACCCGTTTGGCCTCTTATAATCAAGCCCAATATGCGTGTCCCGTCACTCGACATGGGTCGAGCCCACAAAGATACGTTTGGGATATTGGTTGAAATGGGCCCCCACAAGCTACCCACCTAAGCTTGTCACATATCTAGTGTATCCCACTTAACCCTTTAATCATGTTTAATTACATGTTTCCACTTGGTTAAGTATTCTAATCGTATTTTCTATTGCCACCCAAGGCAACCCACTAGATTCCACATGCCACCCAAGGCAACCACTGAATTTCCACATGCCACCCAAGGCACCCACTTAACCCCTCATGTCCCACTACATGCTAATATGGTTAAGTGTTTATTAATTAATTAAGACCGTGATCTCCCATAAAGACCTCCCACATTAGACTGGCTGTTATGACCGCCTGGTTAAGCCGGTAGAGTCCGGGCAGTCTTACGTCATAACAGAGCCTAACCTCGTGTCTTTACTTTAATCACGTATTTAATTTATGGCTAAGACCTCTCACATTGGGCTGACATTTGTAGCAACTGGTTAAGCCGGTCGGGTCCGGGCAGTTTTACACTACAAATGAGTCCAACCTCGTGTCTTAGTCGATTAATTACACCTAATTAATCACCCCCATATTAATTATCCCTAATTAATATCAAGTTTTCCATAACATGGGTAGACCTAACTCAATAGGTAAATTCCCATGGGGTAGACCTAACTCAATAGGTAAATTCCCACTTATGGTAATTTATTTTTACGGTATGCTTAATCATACCCAATCATACATTTATTAACATATTTACCAACCCCATCGTTCCCCACGTAAATCGTTCTCATTTCATGACATAATAAAGGGGAAGATCCATCACAAATATCATGGGCTTAGCATATAACTTTGTCATGGGTTAAGAGGATGTCAACTTGCATATATGAACATATATTAACCCAACTACATTTAACCCAAACTTGCATATTATCATACACATATCTTGCATAACATGTTGAACTTGCATATAAGCATTCTCATAACTTGCATAACATGTTAAACATGCATTTAAGCATACACATAACTTGCATAAGCATCCACATACTTGCATAAGCATTCACATACTTGCATAAGCATTCACATACTTGCATAAGCATTCACATACTTGCATAAGCATGCATAACTTGCATATCATGTCATTTAAGCATATACATATCTTGCATAAGCATTCATATACTCGCATAAGCATGCATAACTTGCATATCATGTTAAACTTCCATTTAAACATATACTTAACTTGCATATGAACTTGCATAACTCACTTTGTTAAACATGCATAATTCCACTCATTAAATATGCGTAAACCCACTTGTTAAACATGCATAAACCAACTTATTAAGCATGCATAAACCAACTTATCAAACATGCATAAAGCCACTTATTAATTATGCATAATCATAGTAAAACATAGAGTAGCATATCATTACAAATGATTCAAACTCACTAATCCGCATTTAAGACCATAAGTCTCATTATACCCAATCTACTTACTTTAACAATTGATGTTAAAGTGATAGAAACTCACCAAACCCAAGATTAGCAAACTTATGAAGTGGAATATGAAGAAGATAATGATTAGAGATTGATTAGAGAGGGATTAGCTTGCAACTTCCTTCATAAATTGGTGGAGGCTCCTTCTAAGATTCAATTTGGCGGCATGAGGCCATCATTTCTATTTTTAGTATGGATTAGGGTAGGTTTAGGGTGTATTTATAGATTAGGAGAGTGTTATAGGCCCTTAGATTAACCCTAGATTAGATTAGGTCCGTTAGATTTAGGAAATCTCTAGAACCCAGCCCAGCCCTAGCCAGAAAACCAGATCTGGTGCACCCAAACACCCTGGTTCGACACGCCGTGTCGACAGGCAAGTCGACAGGCAAGTCGACACCCCTGTCGACAGGCCTGTCGACAGCCCTGTCGACATGCTTAGGGCGGGAATCTTCCCGCCTGGCCCCGCTGGTTCTATTTTAAAATCTAAATTTGAATTTCTAAATCTGTTTTTAGCTTTAAATTTTCTGCAAACTTCTTTGGGCCATAACCGGGCCATACGGACTCCGATTCTCGAAAACTCGGACTCTATTTCGCGTATTTTTCCGAGACGAACGTAATGACGCAGCCCGTTAACCCCAATTCCCACATCTGAGATTATTTATCCTGTAATTAGTGAATTTTAGTATTAACTAAAATTCGGGGTGTTACATTCTCCCCTCCTTAAAGGATTTCGTCCCCGAAATCTCTAAGCTAAGGAGAATGCATATCCTACCATCCAAACAACCATCTACTCGAACCATCAACCACGGGCATCCATTGTCCTTGAACAGTTTCTAATGATGTATGAGCATATGCAAACAGTGTGTGTATATGTTCCCTATCTAATGTATGGACATATGCAAACCATGATAGTGCCATGCATCCATTATGTATGCGAGAGAACCCTATCGACACATACAATATCTACATGAGTGCACAATCATCCACCAAAATGCATCATCCATGTGATAACACAATCATTCTACATCCATAAATATAGCCTCCTACACACAATTTTATGCAATATGCAATATGAAGTGACTGAGCCGATCTAGTGCCTAGAGTGTGTGTATATGCATCCACGAGCAACCACTAGCAAACACTTGCATCCACTTGCATCCATCAATCATAACATGTCTCAAACACATGTTTCAACCATAGGTTTACCCTATCTAAAGGTCAAACAGTACTAACGAGAGGACATACTAAAGATAAGATAAGTACTAGACAATGATAGAGGAGAAAGTAAAGACATACCCTCAAAAAGAAATGGGTACAATGAACGCATCTTCGCTTCCGTCTCCCAAGTTGCGTTGCTCTCATCTTCTCCCCATTGCACTTTGACTAGCTGAACCTCTCGATTCCTCAATTTCCTAGTCTCTGACCCAAGGATGCGAGTAGGAGCTCGTCGAATCGTCGCATCACGCTCTACCTCTACATCTCTAAGCAAGCTCGGCTCTACCACCTCTGCCGTCTCATGTAAGCACTTCCTCAGATGTGATACATGGAATACATCATGAACACCACTAAGTCTGTCGGGCAACTCCACCCTATATGCCATCCGTCCAATCCTTTCCTTAATAGGAAACGGCCCAACAAACCTCGGTGCTAACTTCCCAACGGATCCAAAGCGAACAACATTTCTCAACGGAGATACTTTGACAAAAACCATGTCCCCAACCTCAAACTCAAGATCCGTCCTTCTCTTGTCCGCATAAGATTTTTGCCTGTCCTGTGCTGCTTTCATCCTTCTTCGAATCAAGTCAATTTTCTCCGAAGTCTCCCTAACCATATCAGGCCCAAGCAAGATCTTATCCGTAGATTCCCACCAACATGTAGGTGATCGACAAGGCCTTCCATAGAGAGCTTCGAAAGGAGCCATACCAATACTGGACTGAAAGCTGTTATTATATGCGAACTCCACCAACGGAAGATGCTCTTCCCAGGTACCTCCAAAATCTAAGATACAAAGCCTCAAAAGGTCTTCTAGAACACGATTCACCCTCTCAGTCTGGCCGTCCGTCTAAGGATGATATGCAGTGCTCAGACACAATTGAGTCCCCACTGCTTCTTGCAAACTTCTCCAGAACTCGCTAGTGAAGATAGGATCTCGATCACTCACTATGCTAGAGGGTACCCCATGTAATCGAACTATCTCTCGAAGATATACTGAAGCTAGCCATGGAGCAGTCCTCTTGCTCTTCACAGGTATGAAGTGGGCGCTCTTAGTAAGTCTGTCTACCACCACCCAAATTCCTGTATTACCCTTCCTCGATCTGGGTAACCCGTCAATAAAGTCCATCGAGACACTATCCCACTTCCATTGCGGAACTTCCAATGGGTGAAGCAACCCACCTGGTTTCCTTTGCTCCGCCTTCACTTGCTGGCACACCAAACATCGAGCGACATACTCGGCCACATCTTTCTTCATACCGTCCCAGAAGAAAACCCTCTTCATGTCTTGATACATCTTGTCCCCACCGGGATGAATGGTCATCCTAGAACGGTTCCTCAAATCCTCGTCTTGCGGTACACAAAGTCTACCGTCTCTACGCAAGCACCCCCTATAGTCTAGGGTGTACCTACTCAAATGGCTGGACGACTCCCCCCTTATGAGCTTTTCTACCAACTCAACCAACTGTGGGTCGTCCCTCTGTGCTTCTCCAATCTGCCCCAAAAGAGTAGGTCTAACTTCCAAAGAAGCTAGCAAACCGGGTACATAGTCAATGGAAGGTCTGAAATCAAACATCGAGATAAATTCCAAGCTTCGTCGTTCCACGAACAATGGACTCAAAGACAACCTTTTTCTGCTCAAGGCGTCCGCCACCACGTTACCCTTGCCAGGGGTATACGCTAACTCGAAGTCATAGGATGCTAAGAACTCCATCCACCTTTGCTGTCTCAGATTCAAATCCTTCTGAGAGAACAAGTACTTCAATGATTTGTGGTCAGTGAACAACTCAAATCTCTCACCAAGAAGATAATGGCGCCAAATCTTAAGCGCAAAAACAATAGCGGCCAGCTCTAGATCGTGGGTAGGGTAATTTTTCTCATGTGCCCTCAACTGCCTTCCACCATAGGCTATTACCCTTCCCTCTTGCATTAAGACTGCGCCAAGTCCTGTCCCATAGGCATCGGTATAGACAACAAATGGCTTGCTCCCATCTGGCAACACTAAAACTGGAGCAGTGGTTAAAGCTCTCTTTAACCGTCGGAACGCATCATCACAATCTACGTCCCATGCGAAAACAAGATTCTTCTTCGTTAAGCGGGTTAATGGGGCTGATATCTTCGCGAAGTCTTTGATAAACTTCCTATAATAACCCGCCAACCCCAAGAAACTTCTTACTTCGGTAGCATTTTTCGGAACCTTCCAGTCCTGAATTGATACTACCTTCGCGGGATCCACAGCTATCCCTTCCTTGGAGACCACGTGCCCCAAGAACCGCACCTCTTTCCTCCAGAAGTGACATTTAGAGAATTTAGCCTTAAGGCTATGTGCTCGAAGAGTCTTCAACACCTCCCCAAGATGTAGGGCATGCTCTTCTTCACTCTTAGAAAATACTAAGATATCATCCACAAAGACCACCACGAATTTATTAAGGAACTCCCTGAACACCCTACTCATCAAATCAACAAAGTATGCAGGGGCGTTCGTCAACCCAAATGGCATCACCAGCCACTCATAGAAACCATCCGGAGTTCTAAAGGCAGTCTTGTCTATGCTATCCTCAGCCACCCTCAACTGATGAAACCCCGTGGCTAAGTCCAACTGAGAAAATACTGAAGCGCCAACCAACTGATCGAAAAGATCATCAATCCTCGGCAATGGGTGTCTATTCTTCTTTGTGAGCTTGTTGAGTTCTCTATAATCTACACAAAGTCTGAGGGACCCATCCGCCTTTGTAGCAAATACTACCGGAGCACCCCACTCCGATATACTCCGTCTTATGAACCCCTTCTCAAGCAACTCCCCTACTTGCTTATGGAGTTCCCTCCTCTCACGAGGAGCCATGTGGCGCACTGGTAAAGATACCGGTTTAGCATTATCCACCAGATATATTCGGAAGTCAATCTCCCGCTTCGGAGGTAAGCCCTTCACCTCCTCAAACACATCCGGATATTCCCGGACCACTCTAACAGATTGCATACTCTCGACCGAAGCGTCAAGCGATTCAAGATAACTTAGCATAACAGAGTCCATGGGATTACAAGAAATCTCGAGAGTGTTACCCAAACGGGTCATGATCCTAACAACTCTCCTTTCGCAATCAAGAACGGCACCATTACTGGATAACCAGTCCATGCCCAAAATCAACCCATAGCCCGTGAAGCCCAACACAAAAGCATCACATCTAAACTCAATGCTAAGTATAGAAATCTTCAAACCCAAACATATCATGGACAAATAAGTGGAGCCCCCAATTGGGTTTGAAACAACCAAGGGATCATCTACCAGACTGGTGTCTAAGTGCAGTGACTCAACTAATGATGATGAGATAAACGAATGCGATGCGCCTGAATCAAACAATGTACGGACAGGATGATCAAATAGAAAAACCAGACTTTCAACGGAGATAGTTCTACCTCTTTCCTGAATCGGTGGAACCGCGAGAGCCTGTACTTGCCCCCTAGCCTGACCTGGTGCCATAAGAGCTTGCACCTGTCCTCCTGAGGTAGACCCCGTCCTTTGGCCTTTCTTAGGGCAATCCTTCACTAAATGCCCTGCTTCGCCACAGTGGAAGCAGCCAGCCTTCTTCTTCTTGCGACAATCTTTGCTTAGGTGGCCAGGTGTCCCACAGTTGAAACACTTCTTCTTCTTGCCCTTGCCACCGTTGCCTTTCCCACCTTTATTTTGCTGTTGTTGCTGAGGTCTCTTTTGATCTCCCTTCTTCTCGGGTGCCCTATTAGCATTGGGACCCTTCTCTTCTTCATACATGAGTGCCATGTCAACTAGCTTCTCAAAGGTGGCCCCCATAGGGATATGAGTCATAGCCAACCCATGCATCGGTTCATTCAAGCCTTTCACGAACCTCAAAGCCTTCTTCTCCGGTGTATTCACCATGTCTAGGCCAAATCTTGCCAATTGATTAAACTTGTTGACATATTCCTTCACCGAGAGATTTCCTTGCTTTAGAGTCAAGAATCTTTCCATATACAAGTTTTCCTCCGCCCTTGAGAGAAACTTTGCCACAAATCTTTGCCTAAAATCCGCCCAAGAGTCAACGGGGCGTTCTCCATTAGTGACCTCCCACCAGAATGAGGCATCTCCCTTCATTAACCAAGCAGCCAACTTGACTTTCTTTCCTTCTTCCATCTCAAAGATATCTATCAATTCTTCCACCTCTTTAAGCCAATCTCTAGCCTCCACAAAAGTTTCAGATCCTTGAAAAGGTTTCCCTCCCATAGCTTTAAATTCCTTGCAAGTCTTAGCAAAAGTATCTGTGCGAGGAGGAGGGGGAGGAGGAAGATCGGGTGCTACGGTTGGTGGAGGAACATTTGCTGGACCTGCAGTGGTGGCCCTAGCCTCCATCAATCTCCTATACCATACTGGTACCGTCACACCCTCCGGAAAGTTAAGATTCTCGGCCATGCTGAAACGGAAAAGGAAAGATTCAAAACGGAGGATTCGAAAGATATAGATATGGCTATTGGGGATTATGCTTTTCTTTCAAAAACTTTTCTCTTAAGAGACATGTTTTTGAAAATATCTCTTCCAAAAATGTTTTAGAAAAAATAGTTTTCTAAAAATTTTATCTGTTCCGGTAACCTTTGCTCTGATACCACGTGTAACACCCCACGCCCACTATGGTCACTCACCAAGGGAATGCCATAGCATCGGTGGAGTATTTTAGTGAATATAGAACAGAAAAATTACAACAAGACAGATATAAATAGTATTTGAAATTTTAAAATCATCATCTCATAACAGCGGAAATAAACATGTCTGGTTACATCATAAAACCACGATAAAAGTCAAGTACAATATCCATCAAAATAAAGAAGTACATAATCCCACTCTGTCATACAATAGCCAGAACAAAAGAAAAGATAACTGGATAACTGGAGCTTTACATCTATCCAAGCTCCTAAAGAATGGAACAGAAATCCGATCAAGCTCCACTACTGCTAGGATCCACCGTAGGACCTGAGGGTTGGGAAAAAAGATAAAAACAACGGGGTCAGACATAAGTCTGAGTGAGTCCTATAACTTTAACAATACAATCATTAAAGTAACCAGAGAAGATATAAACTTGACCCACAGTAATGTCTGGGGATGAATGGCTACACTAAGCAGCTTGATAGACTTAGGATAAACTAAGATAACCGTAAGGACGCATCTACCCACCCATGGATAATTACTAACTGCACCACACCAGTCATTCCTACTTAAAGGTTGATCCCTCCAAGGACTTAGAAAATTTCCCCAGTAGTTTCGTGTACTCCTAGCCCACTACATAGGTGCCGTCTGCCCCTATCTCCACTAGGTGTACCTAGCAATTTTACCCAGTAGTTTCGTGTACCCCTACATAGGTGCCGTCTGCCCCTATCTTTATTAGGTGTACCCACTACTCCCCATCGATCGGCTCCCTACCGTAGATACCCGTGCTGGTCCCACAGTGGGGTGTATCACTCCCCTAAAGTGGCAACCCAATACTATCAACGGTGCACGGCTTTATATCTACACGATGCAACAACGGCTTATCTACCAGCCCGGGCCCACACACGCATATGTAACCCGTTGGACTTGCGTTGCCACCGCTAACCCGTTTGGCCTCTTATAATCAAGCCCAATATGCGTGTCCCGTCACTCGACATGGGTCGAGCCCACAAAGATACGTTTGGGATATTGGTTGAAATGGGCCCCCACAAGCTACCCACCTAAGCTTGTCACATATCTAGTGTATCCCACTTAACCCTTTAATCATGTTTAATTACATGTTTCCACTTGGTTAAGTATTCTAATCGTATTTTCTATTGCCACCCAAGGCAACCCACTAGATTCCACATGCCACCCAAGGCAACCACTGAATTTCCACATGCCACCCAAGGCACCCACTTAACCCCTCATGTCCCACTACATGCTAATATGGTTAAGTGTTTCTTAATTAATTAAGACCGTGATCTCCCATAAAGACCTCCCACATTAGACTGGCTGTTATGACCGCCTGGTTAAGCCGGTAGAGTCCGGGCAGTCTTACGTCATAACAGAGCCTAACCTCGTGTCTTTACTTTAATCACGTATTTAATTTATGGCTAAGACCTCTCACATTGGGCTGACATTTGTAGCAACTGGTTAAGCCGGTCGGGTCCGGGCAGTTTTACACTACAAATGAGTCCAACCTCGTGTCTTAGTCGATTAATTACACCTAATTAATCACCCCCATATTAATTATCCCTAATTAATATCAAGTTTTCCATAACATGGGTAGACCTAACTCAATAGGTAAATTCCCATGGGGTAGACCTAACTCAATAGGTAAATTCCCACTTATGGTAATTTATTTTTACGGTATGCTTAATCATACCCAATCATACATTTATTAACATATTTACCAACCCCATCGTTCCCCATGTAAATCGTTCTCATTTCATGACATAATAAAGGGGAAGATCCATCACAAATATCATGGGCTTAGCATATAACTTTGTCATGGGTTAAGAGGATGTCAACTTGCATATATGAACATATATTAACCCAACTACATTTAACCCAAACTTGCATATTATCATACACATATCTTGCATAACATGTTGAACTTGCATATAAGCATTCTCATAACTTGCATAACATGTTAAACATGCATTTAAGCATACACATAACTTGCATAAGCATCCACATACTTGCATAAGCATTCACATACTTGCATAAGCATTCACATACTTGCATAAGCATTCACATACTTGCATAAGCATGCATAACTTGCATATCATGTCATTTAAGCATATACATATCTTGCATAAGCATTCATATACTCGCATAAGCATGCATAACTTGCATATCATGTTAAACTTGCATTTAAACATATACTTAACTTGCATATGAACTTGCATAACTCACTTTGTTAAACATGCATAATTCCACTCATTAAATATGCATAAACCCACTTGTTAAACATGCATAAACCAACTTATTAAGCATGCATAAACCAACTTATCAAACATGCATAAAGCCACTTATTAATTATGCATAATCATAGTAAAACATAGAGTAGCATATCATTACAAATGATTCAAACTCACTAATCCGCATTTAAGACCATAAGTCTCATTATACCCAATCTACTTACTTTAACAATTGATGTTAAAGTGATAGAAACTCACCAAACCCAAGATTAGCAAACTTATGAAGTGGAATATGAAGAAGATAATGATTAGAGATTGATTAGAGAGGGATTAGCTTGCAACTTCCTTCATAAATTGGTGGAGGCTCCTTCTAAGATTCAATTTGGCGGCATGAGGCCATCATTTCTATTTTTAGTATGGATTAGGGTAGGTTTAGGGTGTATTTATAGATTAGGAGAGTGTTATAGGCCCTTAGATTAACCCTAGATTAGATTAGGTCCGTTAGATTTAGGAAATCTCTAGAACCCAGCCCAGCCCTAGCCAGAAAACCAGATCTGGTGCACCCAAACACCCTGGTTCGACACGCCGTGTCGACAGGCAAGTCGAAACCCCTGTCGACAGGCCTGTCGACAGCCCTGTCGACATGCTTAGGGCGGGAATCTTCCCGCCTGGCCCCGCTGGTTCTATTTTAAAATCTAAATTTGAATTTCTAAATCTGTTTTTAGCTTTAAATTTTCTGCAAACTTCTTTGGGCCATAACCGGGCCATACGCACTCCGATTCTCGAAAACTCGGACTCTATTTCGTGTATTTTTCCGAGACGAACGTAATGACGCAGCCCGTTAACCCCAATTCCCACATCTGAGATTATTTATCCTGTAATTAGTGAATTTTAGTATTAACTAAAATTCGGGGTGTTACATGTATGAACTGCTCCCCTTCGTCCACATACCATGACGACTTGTTTGTTTGATTGTGTTGTTGAAATTATTGTGATGTGAAATAGACTGTATAAAATATTTATGTGCTGAATAAAATATATGAATAATAAAAATATCATTTTTATTGTAGAAATGGACTGTATAAAATGTTCATATGTTGAAATAAATTATTTATCGTTAAAAAGATAATTTTTAACGTGTATATGCATAAATAAATATTCATTTACAAATTGGACGATTTGTTTAAGTACACCCCTTTTACTGATATTGATTGGGACGATATATTTTACACATTGCCCAACTGCACAAATAATATTCAGTGTTTGTTGATTGAAACCCCACACGGGTATTGGATGATATTTGGCCTACACTAATCCCAGTTATTTAGTTGTATGTCGATTGATAGGTTGAAAGACTGTTGTAAGCATGAATTATTTATATTTAATGCTTATACAGTGTAGAATGCACTCTGGATGATGGTTGATTATTTATCATTGCTGTGATACACATGTGTTGTATGAAATCCATATAAATAACATTATATGGTAATTGACTGTGTCTGATTCCAGTTCAGAAAGAATGAATATTTTAAAATAACGAATATTTTAAAATAATATTTGTAAAGGATCAAAATCTGATTTTGATGTCCGATTTGGGATGGACACAAAAATATTTAAATATACAAAGCCGTGTTGATTAGTTATGCGC
This sequence comes from Allium sativum, assembly GCA_030737875.1. NCBI lineage: Eukaryota > Viridiplantae > Streptophyta > Magnoliopsida > Asparagales > Amaryllidaceae > Allium > Allium sativum. Next base: position 372,356,439 of record CM060924.1, on the reverse strand, counting down.
CATTTTGATGCGAACGATATTTATATCGATTTTATTCATTTTTATAATGAGTATAAAAAAGGAAGTGATTTCAAAATCTAATATTTGAAAAATTATCATTTATATATTAATGATATGGAATATTCAAATTTCATTTAAAATTGAATATGAAGTTGAAATCATTTTAAAACGAATTTAAAACAATTTATAAAATACGTTTTGAATGGAAATCGATGAAATATATATAATATATATTAAATGGCCTGAATAGAACGCGCTTCGCAACGACCGTTCGTGAATTTCGACCATTGACTTCGAATTGACATTACGGGAGATCCGACCGTTGGATTCTCCTAAAACCGGAACCGTTGGGTTCGTATTGAAAAGAGCTTTCCAACGATTATGAGAGATTTGAAATCTAATAGCTGGATTTGGAATTATGTCCAAATCAAATTTGGAAAAGGTCGCTGTAAATGCAGTTCGATGACCGTTTATGGAAATCGACTATACGGGCCTTGATAAAATTATTAAAAATAATAATAATTTGTGTAAAATTATAATAAATGATTTGGAAAGAATAGGGATGGAAAATTCCATATTTGAAAAGATAAAAATATATTTTTATGGAAATGAACTAGTTATGAACTAGAATTATAATCCAGTATTTTTAAATAAATAGATTGGATTTGTGAATGTTTTAATATAACCAGAAAAATTTCGAATATAAGAATTGGAATGGATTTGAATCGAAAGTGTCTTCGGAATATTTCGATATTGGATTCCGTGATTATACACACATTGTGGAGGAATATGGAAGATATATATATATATATATATATATGTATGTATGTATGTATGTATGTATGTGTATATATATATATATATATATATATATATATATATATATATATATATGTCGTTATTCTAATACGATTTTTGTTGATTTCAGAATTTGATATTGAATATAAGCCGATATATTTTCTATTCAGAGCCTTGTATTTAATATCAAATGGGATTTTGGGTTTGTCACGAACGGTTCTCGGTTCTTCTCTAACACTATTCTTAAGCCCAATTGAGAAAAGATTAAATCTTTTTATTAAGATTTAATGAAGTTTACCAATTAATTAATATTTAATTGGAATTGAATTGAATTTTGGGTTTGTCGTGAATGATATCTTTAAAAATGCTGTTCTTAAACCCAATGGAGTTAAGAAATTTAGAAACTAACTGGAGATTTTCTTAGTTGAATGGTTTCCTGGGTATTGATCTGATGTTGGTTTCGGCCTTCGGGATTAATACTTAGGGAATCGTTCTCTTACTAATTTACGATTAGAGACTGATGGAATAGTGTAATTAGAAACTAATTGGAGATTAGCTAAGTTGAATGGTTTATTGGGTATTGATCTGATGTTGGTTTCGGCCTTCGGGATTAATACTTAGGGAATTGTCCTCTTACTAATTTACGGTTAGAGACTGATGGAATGGTGTCTTCAGTAACACTGTTCTTGAACCCCGTGTGAAAAGAATAAATCTTTGAATTAAGATTATTAGAATTTCCAGTTATATTTAGTAATTGGAATAAAATGGGATGTGATTTTGGGTTTATCGTGAACTGTGTTTTAAATGATATTGGTTCTTTAACCGAGTTAAAGACAAGAATTATTTTCTTGGAAGTTGAATAATTATTAATATTGATTTTTAGGAAGATTAAAACTGAATTAGAGTTTTAATGAATCTTTAAATAGATTGAAAGGTGAATTTGGTATTAAAATTATCAAATTCAAGAAATGATCGAAAACGGAGTATCACCAGTTTTGCTCTGAGCGATAGTTAAATCTTTAATTAGATTTGAATGTGAAATGGTAATTAATATTTACCGATAACACCTTGGTGTTAGATATGGAGTATTACCAGTTTTGCTCCATGGGATGAATAGGTTGGGATTGGGAAATGAAATAATTAATTACTTCGGTAAGTTGCGTTAATCCCGACTAGTTTGGAAAACCTTAATATGGTTTGAATGATATCCAAAGGAAGATTAAAGAATAAATTTTAAAGAATTTATCTTTAATAAAATTAATGGGAACATATCCCTAAAGATGTGAATATTTGAATAAAAGAATATTCTGAATTGGAATGAGGCGTATGTTGTGTTTTTATAGCACTTGTTTATTACATACGCGAGTTATTCAGAAAGACCAGGTTTATCCCATTCTGAATAACTTATTCGACGAAAAGTCGACGATGAAGACGGTGGTGGAAGACCGGAGGTCTTCACATCATTTGGATGATTACTTATGTCTTGATTAGGCTGTACACCCAAGATGAGGTAATAAGTGGTGATCGTCCAGACGTACTTGGAGATCGACGGATATGCGAGTGCCTCTCTCCTGTATTGGACATATGGGATGAGGAATAAGGTGCCTCCGGTTTCGTTCAAACCCAGAACGGACTTTGTAACGGCCCGGATTTCTCCCGACCTGGTCGATTGCAAAATCGACCAAGACCGTTCAAAACCCGAATACGTTGACTTTGGGAATACAACAACATCAGAACAATAACAGCAGACTTTTTATAAACATTACAGTAATGTTACATAAGAGTACATAATATCAGAGTACATCAAATAAAAGTTACAGCGGAAGATAAATTACAATATTTTAATATAATATTGTGCAGCGGAAACAAAATAACTAAGGCAGCGGAAGACAACTATGCTCTGGACACAACTTTAAGCTTCAATCCAGAATCCTGCTTGAGATAAGGACCTGTAGACTAACTACTCGAATGCCCATGTGGAAAAGAGGGCACCCGAGTTTGCAAAGGTGGAAACAAACAACGGGTCAGTCATGGTACTGGTGTGAGAATTCTTAACTAATCTAACTACTAGTAATAAGGCAAATCCAAAGACCACGCCACTAACGTGGAACAGGTTTACCCCAATGGATTGCCGTGCATAATTTTAAGTGACATAACAAACAATAAGTAATTCGTAAAACAACGCTTTGCTTTTGAGAAAAATGGAATCACCATAAGACCCAAGTCCCATCACACAATGCAACGCAAACCAGAGGATAGGGTTTTACCTTATGGTGATTAAACATGCTTGGTACGATAAAACGAATTTGATATTATTATTAGTGTATATAAAAACATTTCAAAGTAAATGTATCAATCCTAGGAAGAATAGTATCGCATACTATTATGCCTCCATACTAGTAATACAATCAAAACCGCATGAGGTCGTATTGGAAATTGGTTTCCAACATGAGTCAAGGCTAGGGAGGAGCTCCTTACCGATTCGAGACACTCTAGCTAATGTCTCAGGATCCCCCGCAGAGAACCCTCGGAAAGCTGCAGGGCCGGTCCACACTTGCGGTTTGTGGATTAGTTATTCCTGAACACACGTTTCCCGGTCCTATAGGACCTAACATCCGAGGCGCCTCATTCCATCATCCACATAAGTAAAATATAAGCCAGTTTAAGCACCGACACTACTTCTAGCTAGAAAGAAACGTGCTGCTCTCCCGGCGTTCCCTTCTCCCGTTTTAGACTCAACCAGGTTGTGAGGCTCGCGAAGTAACGTTATAACCACAAGGCCTGCTTTTCAACAAAGCCCTGATCATCTTCATCTTAGCGTGCCACATTGACAATTCATGCCATGCGATTGATAACTATTAATACACAACCTCTAAGGGCGTTAAGCAAGAGAATAAATTCTCCGCCGCCAACGGTCGTATATTAATAGAAATCAATTTACATAGAACAAAATTCAACGTCAGACACACATTCCATTTATAAGCTTATGCTTTGGGTCTGAGAGAAAGCCAAATCCGTACCAATCAACACTACATCCGGATAACTATCATCGTAGCCCTGTCGGGAGCAAATCAATCAAGGGCCTCAACACTAGTTACCCATTCGATGCGAAGATCGTCGGTCTTCAATCGTCGTCTTCAATTCTTCGAACGTCGTATCATTATTTGGAATGGGTTAAACCCGGTCTTTCCGAATAACTCGCGTGATTTAAAATTAGGTGCTATACATAAACCACATCAATGCCTCATTCCAATTCAGAATATCCTTTTAATAAAGTATTCACATTATTAGGGAAAGGTTCCCATAAATCTTATCAAAGATAAATCTTTCAACTTATTCTTTAATCTTCCTTTATTCACCTTTAATCTGATTAAAGATTTATTTAAAACTTTATTAAGTTTTAGTCCTCTAAAATCATTGTTAAATGACTAATCACTTTTCTGGAATTAATCTTATTTTTAATCCGGGTTTAAGAACTGATGTTATTTAAAACATAGTTCACGAGAGACCCCATTTCATGTTTCATTAATTCCTAATTTAATATATAATATTAGGCATCTCTTCTTTTAGAAAATTTCATTTAATCTTAATTAAAAGATTAATTAATAACAAATCAAAATTTCACTATTGATTTGAGTTTCAAGAACTAATGTCCTTCAAAACATTGTTCACAAACAACCCATAATCAATTTCCTTTTTATTTCAATTATAATTAATAATTGAGAATCTCATTTAAATCTAAATAAAAAGATTTTCCTTATTTTTACGTATTTCAAAACGTTTATAAATTCGTTTCCAAGACGATTCCAACTTTTATTCCAACTATAATCCAAAAATTGATTATTCTGTAGGTTATCCTTTTATAATAATATTATTTTCCAAAATATTAATTTTGAAATTTCTCTTTTGATATTCATTATAAAATGGATAAAATAAATCGATAAACTCGTTCGGATTTTTTAAAATGCGTTGCTATTTTTAAAACAGATTAAATAGCCCAACTCATTTTCTTATCCATTTGTATTTTATAATGGGCTAGACCTCTCACATTAAGCCTACGACTTGTGGATGCTGGATGTGCCGGTCGGTTCCGGGCAGATTTATTTCACAAGTTGGGTTAACCTCGTGTCATGGCCCGTTTCGTATTTGTGCACTTGGACCTCTCACATTAGGTTCAACATTAGTGGCTGCTGGATATGCCGGTCGGGTCTGGGCAGACTTCCACCACAAATGTAACCTAACCTCGTGTCCAAGCACAATTATAATTTATAATTATCATTAATTTTTCCAAAACATATTATTTGAAATTATCCTTTCCATTAAGGAATCTTAATTTTAAGATATTCTTTATTTCTAAATATCTTGATTTCAAGTATCTTGATATAAATTGTAACTTTCCATATTCTTATAATATTAAAATAATATTATAATAGTATTTTCAAAATGTATAATTTTGAAATTCAAACTTGAAATATTAATTTATTATTTATTACTGCATTAACCATTCTTGATAACTTTAGAAAATTCTGCATTGGAATGAGACTCAAATCAAATACCATTAATTAATGGATTCATACAACGCATTTGTGAAATAATGATAGACATTCCTTTATCACCAAATTTACATTCCAATAACATTCAGATAACATTCACACAACATTCAAATGACATTCAAACAAAATCCAAATAATAATATATTATTTGTGCACTTGGGCGATGTGTGAAAATATCAGTTGTAATAACCCAGAAATTCTGGGCCAGTTTAAATTTTTTATTTTGGCAATTTTAGCGAATTGTGAATATTTAAAATAGATTATTTTAAATAATACCGACGAGAAATTTATTTTGAATATATTTAGAACGTATATATTATATACGCCGTCGTTAGAATATAAATATTTATATATAATTATAAATGGAATTGAAAATGGCGCGGTAGTTCGATAATTCGATTTCAAACTTCAATTGAATGTACCGGGTGCAAAACAATCCGGATTTTAGTGAAACCAAAAACATTAGGATCTAATTGATAATATCTTTCCAACGGATCCGAATAATCGAAATTTCATAGCGGGAATCAAAAGATATGTCCAGTTGAAAATTCTGAATAGTCGCTATGGAATTCAGGCCCTTAAAAATGGACATTTTGCAAACGACCTCGGATTTCGATGAAACCAGTTTTGTTGGGTCCATGATGTTAAATTATTGCTAGGTTCCAAATTTCATAATTTTTCGAATCAATATGTGAGCGTGGCGAAGGAAAACGCGTTTGACCAGTTTCAGTTGATTTTAATCGACTGGAAAATGGCCATTTTTCAAACGGTCTCAGAATTCGACGAAACTAGTTTTGTTAGGACCGTATCGTCAATACGAAGCTAGAAAATATTTTTTGGGAATTTTTAGAGACTATACGTGACCCCAGTAAATTGAAATGTGCGTTCAAATTCAATATATAGAGTCATGTTTTAATTTAAACGGAAACTGATTGAAACAGTCGAATCAGCTTGCGGAAAATATCCCATTGTGTTCGGAATGTGGGTAATTAGCTAAGGGAGACAGTCATCGGGTTTCGTTTGGAGTTCAGATTTGAAATTTCAACATGAATGGATAATTAGAATTTAATATTAATTAATAATAACCCTATATAACCAACTTTTCCAAGTCAACCCTAATCCTCCTTTCAATTGCCCGAGCCGCCGTTTTCTTCTTTTCAGCGGCTGAAATCATCGCAGCTCCCTCACCAAAATTCTCTCAATCCTCGCGTTGAATTCGGAAATTATAAAATGAAAATGGTTTGCTTCTGCGAAATCTCGGATTACACCGGTCAAGATCATCTTTCGTTTGGCGTTTAGCACGGATTTTGCGCTCGAACTGTTTTCGTTCGTTTTCCTTTCTCTTGGGGTACGAGCCATCGAAGTGGATGGCGGTTTGGGCGACTGGAGGCGAGGCGAAGGGGCTTCAGGTGGTAGTGTTTGATCGGGTATGAGGCGAACGATGGTGGTTGCGTTGCAAGCCCTGGGTGACGATAGCTATGGGTTTTGGTTTACAGAAATTCACGGCGAAGAAGAAGATGAAGGTAACATGCCGATTTTCTTAATGTAATTAACTTGTTAAACTAGTGATTAAGAAAGGTAATTAAAAATAAAACAGTTAGATTAAATTCATATTTTTGCATAAGTAAATATTGTTTTAAATTCAGATTTTTATATGAAGTTGTTTAAATTAAAATATATACGAAGCTGTTTTTATAAAAATATAAATATACCTTTGTTTTGAAAAAGTTGTTTTTAAAATATAAACAACTTTGTTTTTAAAATAAAAATAGAAGAAGGCTTTGTTTTAAAAAAAAATAGAAGAAGGCTTTGTTTTTAAAAATAGAAAAAGGCTTTGTTTTTAAAAATAGAAGAAGGCTTTGTTTTAAAAAAAAAATAGAAATAGGATATGATTTTAAAAATAAAAAAAGCAAGGACCTTTAAAATATATAAAAGCAAGGAGCTTTAAAAATATAAAAGGATTTTTTTTAAAAAAAATAAAAATAGCCTGGGTTTAAAAATTCGATTTTTATATATTGAATAGTATAGTAAAAATATGATTTTTATATATTGAATAGCGAAGTAAAAATTCGATTTTTACATATGTAGTGAAAGCGGACAACGAAGGTGAAGAAAGGCGAGCACGGTGAAGATGTTCTACATAGGAAGTGCCGTGGAGTTAGGATAGCTATTGGTGAGAACTCCTCACTCTAAATTTTCTTTTTATAGTTATATATATATATATACTAGGATGTAGACGGTGTTTAGTAGCACCCGACACCCGTCATCCACAGACCATGGATGGCTTGTTTGTTTGATTGATGTGATGTGAAAATTGTTTGTGATGTTGATGTGAAATCGATAAGAAAATATCATATATATTGAAAGTGAAAATATTATATATATTGAAAGTGATAATATATATATTGAAAGTGATATTATATATATTGAAAGTGAAAATATCGCATATATTGAAATTGAAAATATCGTATATATTGTAAAGTGAATATATATATATATGAAATGAAAACGATGTATATGAAATATTTGAATTGAACTGAATAGAAAATGAATTCGAATTGAACTGAATAGAAAATGAATTTGAATAGAAAATGTATTCGAATTGAACTGAATAGAAAATGAATTCGAATTGAACTGAATGGAAAATGAATTTGAATAGAAAATGAATTCGAATTGAACTGAATAAAAAACGAATTCGAATTGAATTGAATAGAAAACAAATTCGAATTGAATTGAATTGAAAACGAATTTGAATTGAATCGAATAGAAAACAAATCTGAATTGAATTGAATTCAATTGAAAACGAATTGAAATAGAATTGACATCGATTTGAATTGAAATCAAATAGAAGTGAATGTAAAAAGAATTTATAAGAGAAAATTCAATTTGGATTTGAATTTGAATAAAAGTTGAAATCGATTTGAAAAGGAATTTAAAACGATTTATAAAATACATTTTAAATAGAAATCGACGAAATATATATTATATATATTATATATATAATATAATGGCCTGAATAGAACGCGCCGCGCTGCGGCAGTTCGCGAATTTCGACCATTGACTTCGAACGGACATTACGGGAGATCCGACCGTCGGATTCTCCTGAAACCGGAACCGTTGGGTTCGTATCGAAAAGAGCTTTCTAAGGAATATTAGAAATTTGAAATCTAACGGTTGGATTTGGAATTACGTCCAAATCAAATTCGAAAAAGGTCGTTGTAAGTGCAGTTCGATGGCCGTTGATGGAAATCGACTGTACGGGCCTTGATAAAATTATTAAAAATAGTAATAATTTGTGTAAAATCATAAGAAATGATTTGTGAAGAATTGGGATGAAAAACTCCATATTTGAAAAGATAAAAATAGATTTTTATTGAAATGAACTAGTTATTAACTAGGAAAATAATCCAATGGTTATAAATAAATAAATTGGATTAGAGTTAAATTGAAATTATCTTTGGATATTTTCGATATTGGATTCCGTGATTATACAGATATTGTGATGGGAATTTGGAAGATTTCGATATCGTTATTCCCGATATGATATCTGTTGGTTTCAGGATTTGATGTTGAATATAAGTCGATACTCTCTCTATTCAAAACCTTATATTTAATGTCAAATTTGATTGATTGATGGTTTGGATTGTGCTCGACCAGTTTATGAGCAAAATATGCTTTTACATTTAGCATTGGGTTGGGTTGAAAATATCTGTGTGCTAACGCCTTGTGAAACACTTCACGATTTGACAATGAGGTGTTTAGCGATGTTGTGTTCATTTCAAATTTAACGAATGATTGTGAAATGATATTTTTCTTAAGTGAAAAGAAATGTATTCCCGATTTTTGGACAGGGAATGTCTTATAAAAATGTTTTATAAAACAGAAAGGATTTCGAGGCCCAAAACCCGATGATTTCTAAAGTGATTTAGAAATGTATTATATGTTACATTGTGGTTCATCGCGTATTCGATTAGTTGCTATTGATGATGTATCTGTTTGGTGGCGGAGAATTTATTCTCTTGCTTAACACCCTTCTTTGAGACGTACGAGCTCAAAGGTTATGTGATTAATAGTGACTGATCATATGCGTGAATTACTGATGTGAAGTACTATATTTTGAAAGTACTTGTGATTATTACGTTGTGAAATGATTTTCCCTACTTCGGGATATGAAATGATTTAGTATGTGGCTAAAGAATCGGGTAACCCTGAGACTAAAAGTATGGGTGAGAGGGCGGTGTATGCTCTCCATGTGTGGGAGGTGCATCGTCGGTGTAGCCTACTCCTACGTGGGGTAGGTGCACATTTATATATCGAGTTGCGAGGTGCGTACCCTTTGCCTTGTCGATGGGGAGCACGATATTTGGTTGCATACTTGTTTGTATGCATTGTTATATTTTGGAATTCACATTTCCAAATGATTTGATTTGAAATCCCGAAGTGAAATCTACTTTGATATAGAAAGTTAGATAGGTATTTCAAATGATTTGAAATAAGAAATCGGGAATAAAATCCAAAGGAATAATTTCTGTAAATTGAATTGAATTTGGAAAATCTAAGTGTAGTGATTAATCTAAGTGGGTAGATTGGGATATTGCATGTTGATTGATGCATAGTAGATCCATATATCTATATTGATTATTGCTTATACACCGGTATTCATGGGGGTAAACCCGTTCCGCGTTAGCGGCGTGGTCCCGTGATATGCCACATTAGTAAATAAGTTAATTATAACTATTAGAGTTTCTCACACCAGTCCCATGACTGACATGTAGTTTGCTTTTCCCTTGCGAACTCGGGTGCCCCTATTTTCCACACGGGCAGCCGAGTAGTTTTATTTTGCAGATGTATTGAGCAGGATTCTGGATTGAAGCTTTAAGCTGTGTCCAGGCATTTACAGTCTTCCGCTGTGTAGTTTATATTTACGCTGTACACTGTTTTACATTTATGTAAATTTATCTTCCGCTGTGTATTATATTTCGATTTACTCTGATATTCTGTACTCTGATGTAACATTATTATGATGTTTATTGAAGTCTTCTGTTATTTTTTCTGATGTGTTGTATACCCAGATTTAGCGTATGCGGGATTCGAACGGTCTTGGTCGGTTTAGCGATCGATTAGGTCCGGGCGAAATCCGTGTCGTTACACGTGGTATCAGAGCTTTGGTTAAACTCAAATCTTTGGGGTACAACTCGTTAGAACTGAACAAAAGACTCATCAGAGGTAGGATTAGTAATGTCCTATAAAAGAATCCTCATTAGAGATAGAATCAGTAGCATTCTAGAATGAGTGACTCGTTAGAGATGGGGTTAGAAATGCCCCAGAATGAGTCGAGAGTTATTTGTTTATAAATAACGTATTTGTGATTATATATATAATCTAATTTTAGAAAATATATAAAATTATATATTTGAAAATATAATCAAATATTGATTGATGTTTGTGTTGTTGGTTTAATTGTTTGATAATTTTGAATCATCATGCCTAACTGTATCAAATATTGAATTGTATTGAAAATTGGTCGCATTCGCTTGCATATACTTGTACTTACATTGAACAGGTCATAGCAAGGAGGCTAGAGCAGAGAATAAAATTTGTTTGCCCGACAAATAGGTACATGATTACTACATAACTTACTGTTTTGTTTGGGTGATGATGATTTTATGAGCCTATTGGCTAGCCGCTTGGCTTTTTCTTTCTCTTTTTGAGATTAGAAGGACCGGGGAAGCTATTTGAAATTCCCCGATGCTCCCGGTGCAGGGGAGGTTATGGCGAAATTTTTCGAAAATTTAGGGTGTTAGCCAAATTTTTGAAAATTTGAAAATTCTCAGAAACTGAAAAGTTGGAGAATGAAAGCCAGATCGAAAGTAGAGTTGATTAATCAAACCACTTTCGACTTTGTTACTTTTCGGGGACGAAAAGTTTTAAGTGGGGAAGATTGTAATAACCCGGAAATTCTGGGCCAGTTTAAAATTTTTATTTTGGCAATTTTAGCGAATTGTGAATATTTAAAATAGATTATTTTAAATAATATCGACGAGAAATTTATTTTGAATATATTTAGAACGTATATATTATATACGCCGTCGTTAGAATATAAATATTTATATATAATTATAAATGGAATTGAAAATGGCGCGGTAGTTCGATAATTCGATTTCAAACTTCAATTGAATGTACCGGGTGCAAAACAATCCGGATTTTAGTGAAACCAAAAACATTAGGATCTAATTGATAATATCTTTCCAACGGATCCGAATAATCGAAATTTCATAGCGGGAATCAAAAGATATGTCCAGTTGAAAATTCTGAATAGTCGCTATGGAATTCAGGCCCTTAAAAATGGACATTTTGCAAACGACCTCGGATTTCGACGAAACCAGTTTTGTTGGGTCCGTGATGTTAAATTATTGCTAGGTTCCAAATTTCATAATTTTTCGAATCAATATGTGAGCGTGGCGAAGGAAAACGCGTTTGACCAGTTTCAGTTGATTTTAATCGACTGGAAAATGGCCATTTTTCAAACGGTCTCAGAATTCGACGAAACTATTTTTGTTAGGACCGTATCGTCAATACGAAGCTAGAAAATATTTTTTGGGAATTTTTAGAGACTATACGTGACCCCAGTAAATTGAAATGTGCGTTCAAATTCAATATATAGAGTCATGTTTTAATTTAAACGGAAACTGATTGAAACAGTCGAATCAGCTTGCGGAACATATCCCATTGTGTTCGGAATGTGGGTAATTAGCTAAGGGAGACAGTCATCGGGTTTCGTTTGGAGTTCAGATTTGGAATTTCAACATGAATGGATAATTAGAATTTAATATTAATTAATAATAACCCTATATAACCAACTTTTCCAAGTCAACCCTAATCCTCCTTTCAATTGCCCGAGCCGCCGTTTTCTTCTTTTCAGCGGCTGAAATCATCGCAGCTCCCTCACCAAAATTCTCTCAATCCTCGCGTTGAATTCGGAAATTATAAAATGAAAATGGTTTGCTTCTGCGAGATCTCGGATTACACCGGTCAAGATCATCTTTCGTTTGGCGTTTAGCACGGATTTTGCGCTCGAACTGTTTTCGTTCGTTTTCCTTTCTCTTGGGGTACGAGCCACCGAAGTGGATGGCGGTTTGGGCGACTGGAGGGGAGGCGAAGGGGCTTCAGGTGGTAGTGTTTGATCGGGGATGAGGCGAACGATGGTGGTTGCGTTGCAAGCCCTGGGTGACGATGGCTATGGGTTTTGGTTTACAGAAATTCACGGCGAAGAAGAAGATGAAGGTAACATGCCGATTTTCTTAATGTAATTAACTTGTTAAACTAGTGATTAAGAAAGGTAATTAAAAATAAAACAGTTAGTTTAAATTCATATTTTTGCATAAGTAAATATTGTTTTAAATTCAGATTTTTATATGAAGTTGTTTAAATTAAAATATATACGAAGCTGTTTTTATAAAAATATAAATATACCTTTGTTTTGAAAAAGTTGTTTTTAAAATATAAACAACTTTGTTTTTAAAATAAAAATAGAAGAAGGCTTTGTTTTAAAAAAAAATAGAAGAAGGCTTTGTTTTTAAAAATAGAAGAAGGCTTTGTTTTAAAAAAAAAATAGAAATAGGATATGATTTTAAAAATAAAAAAAGCAAGGACCTTTAAAATATATAAAAGCAAGGAGCTTTAAAAATATAAAAGGATTTTTTAAAAAAAAAAAAAAATAGCCTGGGTTTAAAAATTCGATTTTTATATATTGAATAGTATAGTAAAAATATGATTTTTATATATTGAATAGCGAAGTAAAAATTCGATTTTTACATATGTAGTGAAAGCGGACAACGAAGGTGAAGAAAGGCGAGCACGGTGAAGATGTTCTACATAGGAAGTGTCGTGGAGTTAGGATAGCTATTGGTGAGAACTCCTCACTCTAAATTTTCTTTTTCTAGTTATATATATATATATACTAGGATGTAGACGGTGTTTAGTAGCACCCGACACCCGTCATCCACAGACCATGGATGGCTTGTTTGTTTGATTGATGTGATGTGAAAATTGTTTGTGATGTTGATGTGAAATCGATAAGAAAATATCATATATATTGAAAGTGAAAATATTATATATATTGAAAGTGATAATATATATATTGAAAGTGATATTATATATATTGAAAGTGAAAATATCGCATATATTGAAATTGAAAATATCGTATATATTGAAAAGTGAATATATATATATATATATATATGAAATGAAAACGATGTATATGAAATATTTGAATTGAACTGAATAGAAAATGAATTCGAATTGAACTGAATAGAAAATGAATTTGAATAGAAAATGTATTCGAATTGAACTGAATAGAAAATGAATTCGAATTGAACTGAATAGAAAATGAATTTGAATAGAAAATGAATTCGAATTGAACTGAATAGAAAACGAATTCGAATTGAATTGAATAGAAAACAAATTCGAATTGAATTGAATTGAAAACGAATTTGAATTGAATCGAATAGAAAACAAATCTGAATTGAATTGAATTCAATTGAAAACGAATTGAAATAGAATTGACATCGATTTGAATTGAAATCAAATAGAAGTGAATGTAAAAAGAATTTATAAGAGAAAATTCAATTTGGATTTGAATTTGAATAAAAGTTGAAATCGATTTGAAAAGGAATTTAAAATGATTTATAAAATACATTTTAAATAGAAATCGACGAAATATATATTATATATATTATATATATAATATAATGGCCTGAATAGAACGCGCCGCGCTGCGGCAGTTCGCGAATTTCGACCATTGACTTCGAACGGACATTACGGGAGATCCGACCGTCGGATTCTCCTGAAACCGGAACCGTTGGGTTCGTATCGAAAAGAGCTTTCTAAGGAATATTAGAAATTTGAAATCTAACGGTTGGATTTGGAATTACGTCCAAATCAAATTCGAAAAAGGTCGCTGCAAGTGCAGTTCGATGGCCGTTGATGGAAATCGACTGTACGGGCCTTGATAAAATTATTAAAAATAGTAATAATTTGTGTAAAATCATAAGAAATGATTTGTGAAGAATTGGGATGAAAAACTCCATATTTGAAAAGATAAAAATAGATTTTTATCGAAATGAACTAGTTATTAACTAGGAAAATAATCCAATGGTTATAAATAAATAAATTGGATTAGAGTTAAATTGAAATTATCTTTGGATATTTTCGATATTGGATTCCGTGATTATACAGATATTGTGATGGGAATTTGGAAGATTTCGATATCGTTATTCCCGATATGATATCTGTTGGTTTCAGGATTTGATGTTGAATATAAGTCGATACTCTCTCTATTCAAAACCTTATATTTAATGTCAAATTTGATTGATTGATGGTTTGGATTGTGCTCGACCAGTTTATGAGCAAAATATGCTTTTACATTTAGCATTGGGTTGGGTTGAAAATATCTGTGTGCTAACGCCTTGTGAAACACTTCACGTTTGACAATGAGGTGTTTAGCGATGTTGTGTTCATTTCAAATTTAACGAATGATTGTGAAATGATATTTTTCTTAAGTGAAAAGAAATGTATTCCCGATTTTTGGACAGGGAATGTCTTATAAAAATGTTTTATAAAACAGAAAGGATTTCGAGGCCCAAAACCCGATGATTTCTAAAGTGATTTAGAAATGTATTATATGTTACATTGTGGTTCATCGCGTATTCGATTAGTTGCTATTGATGATGTATCTGTTTGGTGGCGGAGAATTTATTCTCTTGCTTAACACCCTTCTTTGAGACGTACGAGCTCAAAGGTTATGTGATTAATAGTGACTGATCATATGCGTGAATTACTGATGTGAAGTACTATATTTTGAAAGTACTTGTGATTATTACGTTGTGAAATGATTTTCCCTACTTCGGGATATGAAATGATTTAGTATGTGGCTAAAGAATCGGGTAACCCTGAGACTAAAAGTATGGGTGAGAGGGCGGTGTATGCTCTCCATGTGTGGGAGGTGCATCGTCGGTGTAGCCTACTCCTACGTGGGGTAGGTGCACATTTATATATCGAGTTGCGAGGTGCGTACCCTTTGCCTTGTCGATGGAGAGCACGATATTTGGTTGCATACTTGTTTGTATGCATTGTTATGTTTTGGAATTCACATTTCCAAATGATTTGATTTGAAATCCCGAAGTGAAATCTACTTTGATATAGAAAGTTAGATAGGTATTTCAAATGATTTGAAATAAGAAATCGGGAATAAAATCCAAAGGAATAATTTCTGTAAATTGAATTGAATTTGGAAAATCTAAGTGTAGTGATTAATCTAAGTGGGTAGATTGGGATATTGCATGTTGATTGATGCATAGTAGATCCATATATCTATATTGATTATTGCTTATACACCGGTATTCATGGGGGTAAACCCGTTCCGCGTTAGCGGCGTGGTCCCGTGATATGCCACATTAGTAAATAAGTTAATTATAACTATTAGAGTTTCTCACACCAGTCCCATGACTGACCTGTAGTTTGCTTTTCCCTTACGAACTCGGGTGCCCCTATTTTCCACACGGGCAGCCGAGTAGTTTTATTTTGCAGATGTATTGAGCAGGATTCTGGATTGAAGCTTTAAGCTGTGTTCAGGCATTTACAGTCTTCCGCTGTGTAGTTTATATTTACGTTGTTCACTGTTTTACATTTATGTAAATTTATCTTCCGCTGTGTATTATATTTCGATTTACTCTGATATTCTGTACTCTGATGTAACATTATTATGATGTTTATTGAAGTCTTCTGTTATTTGTTCTGATGTGTTGTATACCCAGAGTTAGCGTATGCGGGATTCGAACGGTCTTGGTCGGTTTAGCGATCGATTAGGTCCGGGCGAAATCCGTGTCGTTACGCCCAATCAACATATACAAGTCAGGCAACTTGTATATGGCAGTGTAACATATTTGAATTATCATAAATAATAATAAATTAACATTAATTAGCATGCTACCTATTTTCAAAATTCAACACAAATGCTAAAAATAATTTTATTTTTTTATATTTTATAACGTCACTAAAATATAATTACTTCCACCTTTCATGAATACTCTAGTTTTTATTTCCATTTTTCATAAAATTAGCTGACGCTAACTTTACTTCCATTTTTCTTAAAATTAAATGACGCTAACTTTACTTCCATTTTTCTCAAAATTAAATGATGCTAACTTTACTTTCATTTTTCTCAAAATTAAATGACGCTAACTTTACTTCCATTTTATTACATTAAAAATGTAATTAACATTTCATGTCAAATCTTGCTTTTTAATTTAAAATATGAAATCCTATTCTTTAATTACATATAAAAATGTAATTTTCTTTAAAATTCCAATTCTCATTCTTTCATTACATATAAAATGTAATTTCTTTACAATGCAAATAAGTTTCATTTTCTACATTAATACATAAAGGTGCGAATATTCATTTTCTACATTAATACATAACGGTGCGAATATTCATTTTCTACATTAATACATAACGGTGTAAATATTCATTTTCTACATTAATACATAACGGTGTGAATATTCATTTTTTTACATTAATACATAACGGTGTGAATATTCAATTTCTACATTAATACATAACGGTGCGAATATTCATTTCTACATTAATATATAACGGTGTGAATATTCAATTCTACATTAATACATAACGGTGTGAATATTCAATTTTTTTACATTAATACATAACGGTGCGAATATTCATTTTTTTACATTAATACATAACGGTGCAAATATTCATTTTTTTAACAAACATGAAGTTATTCAATTTTTTAACAAACATGAAGTTATTCATTTTTAACAAACATGAATATTTCATTTTTAAAAACATAAATTACAAAAGATTTATTCTTTTTATTTCAAAACAAGAAATTACAAAAGGTTCTTCTTTTAATTGAAACATGAATCAATAGAATATGTTCTTTTATAATATCAACAAAATATGTTCTTTATTATTAAATCAGCACAACATGTTCATTTTATTAATGGCATGAAATTACTAAAGATAAGTTCTCTTTTTATTTTCCAACATATTTTTATCATTATTTAAAAGGAACATCTTTTTATTTACAAACATAATATTAATAAAAAGATGACCTTTTATTTACAAACATACTATTCTCAAAAGATGAACTTCCTTGCAAACATAAAATGATTACAAAGATGATACTTTATTACTAACTAAAAAATCAACAAATATGTTCCTTTTAATTATCAACATATTATTCTAAAAAAAAATGATCTTTTTAGTGCAGACAAAACATCATCAATAAGATGAACTTTTTTTTAAACATAAAAATAATCTTTTAATTCACATATACCATTAAAAGATGGTCTTTTATTACAATCATATGTTATTAGAAAGATAATCTTTTTATCACTAATTGTTACGAGCAGGAATTTCGCTCGGTCCGAACCAGTTGCTAAACCGATCCAGGCCGTTCGAAACGCCCTATCGTTTGAGAACACGACAAATCAGAACGAAGACAAAAGAACATTTCATTGTATATTACAACAATGCATCAGATTACAAGAATATACAGAGTACGGATAAATATTACACAGAAATATCAGAGATTTAAATTACATTTAAATACATAGCAGCGGAAAATAATACAATACACAACTAGAAGGGATATACGGATACAAAGCTTTCCGGATATCGTTCCAGCTGTAAACCAGGATCCTGTGAATATAAATCTGCAAAACTACTAGCTGCCCGTGTCAAAATAAGGGCACACAGAGTTTAGGTTAAAACAATAAACTCCAGGTCAGTCATGGGACTGGTGTGAGAACTAAAACAGTTATTAATCTTTATTTTTAAAGTTAGGTAAATCAAGGGACCATGCCGTATAACACGGAACGGGTTTCCTCCCAAGAATACCGGTGCATAAAACAAACAGCGCAATGCTAAATAAAGAAAAATGAAGCTATTATAAGACCCAGTTCCCATCACACAATGCAACGCAAGCCGGAGGATAGGGTTTTTACCTTATAATAGCCAAGAATGCTTGATACGTTTAAAACAAAATCATTTGATACTATTATAAGTGCATAGTGTATAAAACAACTTCAAATCATAAGTATCAATCATAGGCGGCATGAGCGTCCCATGCCACTATGTCGCCATATATAGGTTTACAAATAAAACCGCAAATGTCACGTATTTGGAAATTGGATTTCCGTCTATGAACCGAGGCAAAAGATAGTCCTCAACCGTTTCAGACAATCTAGCCCATGTCTAGGCAAGTACTCAGTCAAGCCTTGGAGCGACAGGGCCGGTCCACCGATGTGGATTAAAATTCCTGAACACTACGTTTCCCCACCCTATGGGGTGTAAGTCTGGTCCGTCTGCCGACCAGAATGCATCGGCCGAAACCGATATAACCGAGGCGCCTCGCAACAGCAACAACCACATAAGTCAAACTCGTCAGGGCGTGTAAAACCACTGACGCCACTTCTAGCTAGAAAGAAACGCAAGTCCTCCCTGAGGTCCGTCTCCCGTTTTTGGTTCATACCGGGTGTGAAACTCGTGAAGTAAACATTACACAAAGCTACGCCACAAAGGCCGTGCTTTGATCATCACCACAAGACTTTGCTTTTCAACAGAAGCCTCGATCAATTGCCACTTAGGCATGCCACACAGGCAATTCACACCATGCGTTTGATATCCATCAATATATAACCCCTGAGCTCGTACGTCTCAGAGAAGGGCGTTAAGCAAGAGAATAAATTCTCCGCCGCCAAACAGATATATATTTAATAGAGATCAATCACACGGACTAAAATCCAATGTCAGACACACAGTCCATTTACAAGTCCGTTCTGGGTCTGAACGAAACCGGAGGCACCTAGTACCCCGCATATCCATCGATCTCCAAGTACGTCTGGACGATCACCAACTGTTTCCATCTTCTTGGGTGTACATCCCAATCAAGATCATCAGTTATCACCCAAACGACGTGAAGACTTCCGGTCTTCGACCATCGTCTTCATCTTCGACTTATCGTCGTATCAGTTATTCAGAATGGGATAAACCCGGTCTTTCTGAATAACTCGCGTATATATTATAAAAGTGTTACACAAACACAACATACGCCTCATTCCAATTCAGAATATTCTTTTATTCAAATATTCCTATACTTTGGGAAAAGTTCCCATTAATTTTATCCAAGATAAATTCTTTAAATTTATTCTTTAATCTCCTTTGAATATCAATTCAAACTAGTCGGGATTAGCGAACCACACCGAAGAAATCATTTATTTTATTTCCCAATCCCAACCTATTCATCCCATGAAGTAAAACTGGTTATACTTCATATCTAACACCACAGTGTTATCGGTAAATTCAATTACCATTTCACATTCAAATCTAATTAAAGATTTAACCATCGCCTGGAGCAAAACTGGTGATACTCCATTTTCGATCATTTCAATCTAATTAAAGATTCATTAAAACTCCACTTAGTTTTAATCTTTAACTGGGTTAAAGAATCAGTGTCATTTAAAACACGGTTCACGATAAACCCAAAACACATTCCATTAATTATCGGGTTAAAGAACAAGTGTTATTTAAAACACTGTTCACGATAAACCCAAAAATCAATACCAATTCAATTCCAATTAAATATCATTTAATTGGTACACTTCATTAAATCTAAATAAAAAGATTTAATTTTTTTTCTCAACTGGTTCAAGAACAGTGTTAGTGAAGACACCATTCACGACAAACCCAAATCACATTTGATATTCAATACAAGGCTCTGAATAGAAAATATATCGGCTTATATTCAATATCAAATTCTACGACTAACAAATGTCGTATTGGAAATAACGATATAAATATATATCTTTCAAATTTCCATAACAACATCTGTATAATCACGAATTCCAACATCGAAATATTCCGAAGACAATTTCGATTCAAATCCACTCCAATGCAATCATTGGAAATTTTGGTTATTTTCAAAACCCTTTTCAAATTCAATTTATTTATTTAAAATTAAATAGAATTATAATTCTAGTTCAAAACTAGTTCATTTCGATAAAAATCTATTTTTATCCTTTCAAATATGGAGTTTTTCATCCCAATCCTTTCTAAATCATTTCTTATGATTTTACACAAATTATTACTATTTTTAATAATTTTATCAAGGCCCGTATAGTCGATTTCCATCAATGGCCATCGAACTGCACTTACAGCGACCTTTTTCAAATTTGATTTGGACGTAACTCCAAATCCAACCGTTAGATTTCAAATTTCTAATATTCGTTAGAAAGCTCTTTTCGATACGAACCCAACGGTTCCGGTTTTAGGAGAATCCGACGGTCGGATCTCCCGTAATGTCCGTTTGAAATGAATGGTCGAAATTCACGAACTGCCGCGGCGCGGCGCGTTCTATTCAGGCCATTATATTATATATATAATATATATTTCGTCGATTTCTATTTAAAACGAATTATACAAATAGTTTTAAATTCGTTTCAAAAGCAATTTCAACTTCCATTTCAATTCAAATCAAAATTGAATTCTTCTTTATAAATTCGGTTTAAAATTCATTTCTATTCAATTCAAATTTTAATTCAATTTGAATTCATTTCAATTCGTTTTCAATTCAATTTGAATTCATTTCAATTCATTTCGAAATCGTTTTCAATTCAATTCATTTCGAAATCGTTTTCAATTCAATTCATTTCGAAATCGTTTTCAATTCAATTCATTTCGAAATCGTTTTCAATTCAATTCATTTCGAAATCGTTTTCAATTCAATTTATTTCGAAATCGTTTTCAATTCAATTCATTTCGAAATCGTTTTCAATTCAATTCATTTCGAAATCGTTTTCAATTCAATTTATTTTGAAATCGTTTTCAATTCAATTCATTTCGAAATAGTTCGAATTTCAAATCTATTCAATTTCAAATCTATTCAATTTCAATTCCAATTCGAATTCATTTACAATCAATTCTTTTCAAAATATCAGATTTTGAAATCACTTTCGATATTCTTATCGTTCACGTCAAAATGGCGTCAATCTAATCAACACGGCTTCATATATTGATATTTTCAAATATTCCATTTCGAATATTTCTATTTCAAATATTTCTATTTTAAAACTGGAATGAGGCCCAATCAATTTCCATATAATGTTAATTATATGGATTTTCATACATTACACCCATATAATAGCATTGCAAAATAATCAACCATCAACCAAAGTGCACTACACTGTATAAGCATCAAATATAGATATCTAACGCTTATAACAGCCTGTCAATCCATCGATCGACATATTTAATCAATCAGGATGAGTGAACTTCAAATTTCATCCCAACACCCGTGTGGGGTTTCAAACAAACAAACACAGATTTTATTTGTGCAGTTGGGCGATGTGTAAAATTTATCGACCCAATTAACGTCCTTCAAATAGGTGTACATAAACAAACCGTCTGGTTTGTAAATGAATATTTATTTATTCACATTCACGTTAAAAATTATATTTTTAACGATAAAACATTTTATTTTAACTTATGAATTTCTATTCAGTTCATTCTATAGATAAAATGATATTTTTATTTTTCTAAATTATTTTAGAAAATTTCGGCGGCATAACGGCACGATACTAGAAACGGGACAAGGCCTAGCCTTATCCCCGGTCTAGTGAAGGCCCACGCCATTCACACATCAATCAAATCACCAAACAACCAAATTCTAATCAAATCATATAACTAATCTATGCAACCAAACAAACAAGTCCATGGTCTGTGGACGATTGTGTCGGGTGCTACTAAGCACCGTCTGCATCCTAGTATATATATAAAACTAGAAAAGAAATTGAAAGGTGAGAAATTCTCACCGATAGCTATCCAATCATCTTGACTCTTCTTTGATATAAATCTCCTTCGTTCTCGCCTTTTTGTTACCTTCGTTGCCCGCTTTCACTACATATGTAAAAATCATATTTTTATTCTTCCTATAATAGAAAAAATTATATTTTTATTTGAACAAAAATTATATCTTTACTTCACTTCTTCATACAATCAAAAATCACTTCTTTATACACACAAAAATCATACCTTTGTACACTGAAAAATCATTCCTTCATTATCACAAAAATCCGATTTTTATTATGTTAAAAACCAGTCCTCCTTATCATAAAAATTTGATCTTTCTTAACTTAACTTTTCTTAATCAAAAATCATATTTTTCAAGTCATAGAGATCACATTTTCATAAATTAAAACTTTAATCTTTCCTCGCTTTACTTCACATTAACACTGAAATCAAACAACGTTTTTTTTTATATATATGGATAAAAACTAAAATTAAATGTACATCAACGTAAAACTTACTGTCGATCGAACGAGGAGGAGTAAGGCTTGCACGCTGCGTCGGAGGGTGTTTTTATTTGCTCGGCAGGCGGTGTCGGCGCGACTGGAGGTGGGAACTGCGTTGGTTGCGCGCTCCTAGGGTTGGCGAGTTCGGATCTGGCGAGGGAGGCTGCTCGGGATCTCGGCGTGCGGCGATCGGAGGCGGAGATGATCTGGTGGTGGTGGCGGGTTCCTATGAGGGAGGGTGCGATGGCTTCCAAACGGGTAGGGGGGGTAGGGCTTCTCGTTTCAGCGTGTGGGAGGGAGAGAGGGGTGCTGAGGAGATAGGAGGCGGGGGCGACGAAGGAGAGAGGGGCGCAGTCGACGAAGAAGGGGGCGTGATTTGTGGATCTGCGGTTTTTTTTTTATTTCAGAAATCAACGGTAGAAGGGGGGGGGGGTAGTTAAGGAGATATATATATATATTTATTTTGTTTATTTATTTTTTTCCCATTCAAAAGTATCTTTTAAAATCGAACTCGAAACGAGGCCCAACGACTGTCGTCCATAGCTAATTACCCCCATTCCGAGCACAATGGGATATGTATCGTAAGCTGATTCGACTGTTACAATCAGTTTCCGTTAAAATCAAAATATTACTCTATAAATTGAATTTGCACGCGCATTTCAATTTACCGGGGTCACATACTAACTAGAAAAATTCCAAAAAAATATTTTCTAGCTTCGTATTGACGATACGGTCCTAACAAAACTGGTTTCGCCGAATTCTGAGACCGTTAGAAAAATGGCCAATTTCCAGTCGATTAAAATCAACTGAAACTGGTCAAACGCGTTTTCCTTTGCCACTCTCACATATTGATTCGAAAATTTACGAAATTTGAAACCTAGCCATAACTTCACATCCCGGACCCAACAAAACTTGTTTCGTCGAAATCCGAGGTCGTTTGCAAAATGTCCATTTTTAAAGGCCTGAATTCCATAGCGACTATTCAGAATTTTCAACTGGACATATCTTTTGATCCCCGCTATGAAAATTTGATTATTCGGATTCGTTGGAAAGATATTATCAATTAGATCCTATCATTTTTGGTTTCACTAAAATCCGGATTGTTTTGCACCCGGTACATTCAATTGAAGTTTGAAATCGAATTATCGAACTACCGCGCCAT
Source organism: Allium sativum (assembly GCA_030737875.1). Lineage (NCBI taxonomy): Eukaryota > Viridiplantae > Streptophyta > Magnoliopsida > Asparagales > Amaryllidaceae > Allium > Allium sativum. Next base: position 372,332,554 of record CM060924.1, on the reverse strand, counting down.
TTTCAATTCTATTTATAATTATATATAAATATTTATATTTTAACGACGACGTATATAATATATACGCTCTAATTATATTCAAAATAAATTTCTCGTCGATATTATTTAAAATAATTCATTTTAAATGTTCAAAATTCGCTAAAATTGATAAAATAAAAATTTTAAACTGGCCCAGATTTTCGGGTTATTACAATCTCCCCCACTTAAAACTTTTCGTCCCCGAAAAGGAACAAAGTCGAAAGTGGTTTGATTATTCAACTCTACGTTCGATCTGGCTTCCGTTCTCCAACTTTTCAGTTTCTGAGAATTTTCTAAAATCTCAAAAATTTGGCTAATACCCTAAATTTTTGAAAAATTTCACCATAACCTCCCCTGCACCGGGAGCATCGGGGGATTTCAAATAGCTTCCCCGGTCCTTCAGATCTCAAAAAGAAAAAGAAAAAGCCAAGCGGCTAGCCAATAGGCTCATAAAATCATCATCACCCAAACAAAACAGTAAATTATGTAGTAAACATGTACCTATTTGTCGGGCAAACAAATTTTATTCTCCGGCTCTAGCCTCCTTGCTATGACCTGTTCAATGATATATATGTATATGCAAGCAAATGCGACCAAATTTCAATACAACTTACTATTTGGTACAATTAGGCATAATGGTTCAAAATTATCAAACAAATAAACAAACAACACAAACATCAACCAATTAGTGAATTATCATTTCAAATTCATAATTTTGATATATAGTCAAATCAGATTTTTGATACCAAATCACAACAATAGGCCTTATCTAATTTTGGTTCTCACACCAGTCAATAGGAAACATATAGAAATCTCACTTTCGTCACTCGAAAATAAATACTGGCGACAGTGCCCCATCACCAGAATTATCCCCGGGCAACTAGAGTATGATTCTATAACCATCCAGTATATTAAAACTTCGAATACACGTTTGCAAGACGCATATGCAAAATCTTTATATATCGGATTGTCCAAATCAATATAAATAAATAATCAAATACGAATAATTGATTTAAATTTTCAAAACAAAACTTGTTTTCATTTGAAAATGTACTCTTCACACTCGTTCTAGGATTCTACTGATCCCATCTCTAACGAGTCATTCTAATTGGATATTACTAATCCAATATCTGATGAATTCTTTCGTACGGTTCTAATGTGTCTTGTTCTCTGAGCTTTGCAAACCAAAGCTCTGATACCAACTGTTACGAGCAGGAATTTCGCTCGGTCCGAACCAGTTGCTAAACCGATCCAGGCCGTTCGAAACGCCCTATCGTTTGAGAACACGACAAATCAGAACGCAGACAAAAGAACATTTCATTGTATATTACAACAATGCATCAGATTACAAGAATATACAGAGTACGGATAAATATTACACAGAAATATCAGAGATTTAAATTACATTTAAATACATAGCAGCGGAAAATAATACAATACACAACTAGAAGGGATATACGGATACAAAGCTTTCCGGATATCGTTCCAGCTGTAAACCAGGATCCTGTGAATATAAATCTGCAAAACCAAAACTACTAGCTGCCCGTGTCAAAATAAGGGCACCCAGAGTTTAGGTTAAAACAATAAACTCCAGGTCAGTCATGGGACTGGTGTGAGAACTAAAACAGTTATTAATCTTTATTTTTAAAGTTAGGTAAATCAAGGGACCACGCCGTATAACACGGAACGGGTTTCCTCCCAAGAATACCGGTGCATAAAACAAACAGCGCAATGCTAAATAAAGAAAAATGAAGCTATTATAAGACCCAGTTCCCATCACACAATGCAACGCAAGCCGGAGGATAGGGTTTTTACCTTATAATAGCCAAGAATGCTTGATACGTTTAAAACAAAATCATTTGATACTATTATAAGTGCATAGTGTATAAAACAACTTCAAATCATAAGTATCAATCATAGGCGGCATGAGCGTCCCATGCCACTATGTCGCCATATATAGGTTTACAAATAAAACCGCAAATGTCACGTATTTGGAAATTGGATTTCCGTCTATGAACAGAGGCAAAAGATAGTCCTCAACCGTTTCAGACAATCTAGCCCATGTCTAGGCAAGTACTCAGTCAAGCCTTGGAGCGACAGGGCCGGTCCACCGATGTGGATTAAAATTCCTGAACACTACGTTTCCCCACCCTATGGGGTGTAAGTCTGGTCCGTCTGCCGACCAGAATGCATCGGCCGAAACCCATATAACCGAGGCGCCTCGCAACAGCAACAACCACATAAGTCAAACTCGTCAGGGCGTGTAAAACCACTGACGCCACTTCTAGCTAGAAAGAAATGCAAGTCCTCCCTGAGGTCCGTCTCCCGTTTTTGGTTCATACCGGGTGTGAAACTCGCGAAGTAAACGTTACACAAAGCTACGCCACAAAGGCCGTGCTTTGATCATCACCACAAGACTTTGCTTTTCAACAGAAGCCTCGATCAATTGCCACTTAGGCATGCCACACAGGCAATTCACTCCATGCGTTTGATATCCATCAATATATAACCCCTGAGCTCGTACGTCTCAGAGAAGGGCGTTAAGCAAGAGAATAAATTCTCCGCCGCCAAATAGATATATATTTAATAGAGATCAATCACACGGACTAAAATCCAATGTCAGACACACAGTCCATTTACAAGTCCGTTCTGGGTCTGAACGAAACCGGAGGCACCTAGTACACCGCATATCCATCGATCTCCAAGTACGTCTGGACGATCACCAACTGTTTCCATCTTCTTGGGTGTACATCCCAATCAAGATCATCAGTTATCACCCAAACGACGTGAAGACTTCCGGTCTTCGACCATCGTCTTCATCTTCGACTTATCGTCGTATCAGTTATTCAGAATGGGATAAACCCGGTCTTTCTGAATAACTCGCGTATATATTATAAAAGTGTTACACAAACACAACATACGCCTCATTCCAATTCAGAATATTCTTTTATTCAAATATTCCTATACTTTGGGAAAAGTTCCCATTAATTTTATCCAAGATAAATTCTTTAAATTTATTCTTTAATCTCCTTTGAATATCAATTCAAACTAGTCGGGATTAGCGAACCACACCGAAGAAATCATTTATTTTATTTCCCAATCCCAACCTATTCATCCCATGAAGTAAAACTGGTTATACTTCATATCTAACACCACAGTGTTATCGGTAAATTCAATTACCATTTCGCATTCAAATCTAATTAAAGATTTAACCATCGCCTGGAGCAAAACTGGTGATACTCCATTTTCGATCATTTCAATCTAATTAAAGATTCATTAAAACTCCACTTAGTTTTAATCTTTAACTGGGTTAAAGAATCAGTGTCATTTAAAACACGGTTCACGATAAACCCAAAATCACATTCCATTAATTATCGGGTTAAAGAACAAGTGTTATTTAAAACACTGTTCACGATAAACCCAAAAATCAATACCAATTCAATTCCAATTAAATATCATTTAATTGATACACTTCATTAAATCTAAATAAAAAGATTTAATTTTTTTTTCTCAACTGGTTCAAGAACAGTGTTAGTGAAGACACCATTCACGACAAACCCAAATCACATTTGATATTCAATACAAGGCTCTGAATAGAAAATATAACGGCTTATATTCAATATCAAATTCTACGACTAACAAATGTCGTATTGGAAATAACGATATAAATATATATCTTTCAAATTTCCATAACAACATCTGTATAATCACGAATTCCAACATCGAAATATTCCGAAGACAATTTCGATTCAAATCCACTCCAATGCAATCATTGGAAATTTTGGTTATTTTCAAAACCCTTTTCAAATTCAATTTATTTATTTAAAAATAAATAGAATTATAATTCTAGTTCAAAACTAGTTCATTTCGATAAAAATCTATTTTTATCCTTTCAAATATGGAGTTTTTCATCCCAATCCTTTCTAAATCATTTCTTATGATTTTACACAAATTATTACTATTTTTAATAATTTTATCAAGGCCCGTATAGTCGATTTCCATCAATGGCCATCGAACTGCACTTACAGCGACCTTTTTCAAATTTGATTTGGACGTAACTCCAAATCCAACCGTTAGATTTCAAATTTCTAATATTCGTTAGAAAGTTCTTTTCGATACGAACCCAACGGTTCCGGTTTTAGGAGAATCCAACGGTCGGATCTCCCGTAATGTCCGTTTGAAATGAATGGTCGAAATTCACGAACTGCCGCGGCGCGGCGCGTTCTATTCAGGCCATTATATTATATATATAACATATATAATATATATTTTGTCGATTTCTATTTAAAACGAATTATATAAATAGTTTTAAATTCGTTTCAAAAGCAATTTCAACTTCCATTTCAATTCAAATCAAAATTGAATTCTTCTTTATAAATTCGGTTTAAAATTCATTTCTATTCAATTCAAATTTCAATTCAATTTGAATTCATTTCAATTCGTTTTCAATTCAATTTGAATTCATTTCAATTCATTTCGAAATCGTTTTCAATTCAATTCATTTCGAAATCGTTTTCAATTCAATTCATTTCGAAATCGTTTTCAATTCAATTCATTTCGAAATCGTTTTCAATTCAATTCATTTCGAAATCGTTTTCAATTCAATTTATTTCGAAATCGTTTTCAATTCAATTCATTTCGAAATCGTTTTCAATTCAATTCATTTCGAAATCGTTTTCAATTCAATTTATTTTGAAATCGTTTTCAATTCAATTCATTTCGAAATAGTTCGAATTTCAAATCTATTCAATTTCAAATCTATTCAATTTCAATTCCAATTCGAATTCATTTACAATCAATTCTTTTCAAAATATCAGATTTTGAAATCACTTTCGATATTCATATCGTTCACGTCAAAATGGCGTCAATCTAATCAACACGGCTTCATATATTGATATTTTCAAATATTCCATTTCGAATATTTCTATTTCAAATATTTCTATTTTAAAACTGGAATGAGGCCCAATCAATTTCCATATAATGTTAATTATATGGATTTTCATACATTACACCCATATAATAGCATTGCAAAATAATCAACCATCAACCAAAGTGCACTACACTGTATAAGCATCAAATATAGATATCTAACGCTTATAACAGCCTGTCAATCCATCGATCGACATATTTAATCAATCAGGATGAGTGAACTTCAAATTTCATCCCAACACCCGTGTGGGGTTTCAAACAAACAAACACAGATTTTATTTGTGCAGTTGGGCGATGTGTAAAATTTATCGACCCAATTAACGTCCTTCAAATAGGTGTACATAAACAAACCGTCTGGTTTGTAAATGAATATTGATTTATTCACATTCACGTTAAAAATTATATTTTTAACGATAAAACATTTTATTTTAACTTATGAATTTCTATTCAGTTCATTCTATAGATAAAATGATATTTTTATTTTTCTAAATTATTTTAGAAAATTTCGGCGGCATAACGGCACGATACTAGAAACGGGACAAGGCCTAGCCTTATCCCCGGTCTAGTGAAGGCCCACGCCATTCACACATCAATCAAATCACCAAACAACCAAATTCTAATCAAATCATATAACTAATCTATGCAACCAAACAAACAAGTCCATGGTCTGTGGACGATTGTGTCGGGTGCTACTAAGCACCGTCTGCATCCTAGTATATATATAAAACTAGAAAAGAAATTGAAAGGTGAGAAATTCTCACCGATAGCTATCCAATCATCTTGACTCTTCTTTGATATAAATCTCCTTCGTTCTCGCCTTTTTGTTACCTTCGTTGCCCGCTTTCACTACATATGTAAAAACCATATTTTTATTCTTCCTATAATAGAAAAAATTATATTTTTATTTGAACAAAAATTATATCTTTACTTCACTTCTTCATACAATGAAAAATCACTTCTTTATACACACAAAAATCATACCTTTGTACACTGAAAAATCATTCCTTCATTATCACAAAAATCCGACTTTTATTATGTTAAAAATCAGTCCTCCTTATCATAAAAATTTGATCTTTCTTAACTTAACTTTTCTTAATCAAAAATCATATTTTTCAAGTCATAGAGATCACATTTTCATAAATTAAAACTTTAATCTTTCCTCGCTTTACTTCACATTAACACTGAAATCAAACAACGTTTTTTTTTTATATATGGATAAAAACTGAAATTAAATGTACATCAACGTAAAACTTACTGTCGATCGAACGAGGAGGAGTAAGGCTTGCACGCTGCGTCGGAGGGTGTTTTTATTTGCTCGGCAGGCGGTGTCGGCGCGACTGGAGGTGGGAACTGCGTTGGTTGCGCGCTCCTAGGGTTGGCGAGTTCGGATCTGGCGAGGGAGGCTGCTCGGGATCTCGGCGTGCGGCGATCGGAGGCGGAGATGATCTGGTGGTGGTGGCGGGTTCCTATGAGGGAGGGTGCGATGGCTTCCAAACGGGTAGGGGGGGTAGGGCTTCTCGTTTCAGCGTGTGGGAGGGAGAGAGGGGTGCTGAGGAGATAGGAGGCGGGGGCGACGAAGGAGAGAGGGGCGCAGTCGACGAAGAAGGGGGCGCGATTTGTGGATCTGCGGTTTTTTTTTGTTTTTTTTGTTTTTTTTTTATCTCAGAAATCAACGGTAGAAGGGGGGGGGGGTAGTTAAGGAGAGATATATATATTTATTTTATTTATTTATTTATTTTTTTCCCATTCAAAAGTATCTTTTAAAATCGAACTCGAAACGAGGCCCAACGACTGTCGTCCATAGCTAATTACCCCCATTCCGAGCACAATGGGATATGTATCGTAAGCTGATTCGACTGTTACAATCAGTTTCCGTTAAAATCAAAATATTACTCTATAAATTGAATTTGCACGCACATTTCAATTTACCGGGGTCACATACTAACTAGAAAAATTCCAAAAAAATATTTTCTAGCTTCGTATTGACGATACGGTCCTAACAAAACTGGTTTCGCCGAATTCTGAGACCGTTAGAAAAATGGCCAATTTCCAGTCGATTAAAATCAACTGAAACTGGTCAAACGCGTTTTCCTTTGCCACTCTCACATATTGATTCGAAAAATTACGAAATTTGAAACCTAGCCATAACTTCACATCCCGGACCCAACAAAACTGGTTTCGTCGAAATCCGAGGTCGTTTGCAAAATGTCCATTTTTAAAGGCCTGAATTCCATAGCGACTATTCAGAATTTTCAACTGGACATATCTTTTGATCCCCGCTATGAAAATTTGATTATTCGGATTCGTTGGAAAGATATTATCAATTAGATCCTATCATTTTTGGTTTCACTAAAATCCGGATTGTTTTGCACCCGGTACATTCAATTGAAGTTTGAAATCGAATTATCGAACTACCGCGCCATTTTCAATTCTATTTATAATTATATATAAATATTTATATTTTAACGACGACGTATATAATATATACGCTCTAATTATATTCAAAATAAATTTCTCGTCGATATTATTTAAAATAATTCATTTTAAATGTTCAAAATTCGCTAAAATTGCTAAAATAAAAATTTTAAACTGGCCCAGATTTTCGGGTTATTACACTAATATTTTAGAACATGTTCCTTTTTATTACTAACATGAAATTACAAGATATGTTCCTTTTTATTTTAAAAACATGTTTTTATTAAAAATATAATCTTTATATTAGAAATCCAAATTTTAAACAAAAATTCATTTTCAGGTGGATCAGGAAAAATAAGGTTTCATGCTGAGCCTTGAATTGACAAAATCCATGTTTTCATGTGAAACATGAAAAATGAGATTTTGTTGCAACCTGAAATCTGAGCAAAAACCCATATTTATGAACAACACTGAAAATTGTAAATTTCTATTTCCTATTCTTCTATGTTCTTTCAAAAAAATAAAAATAAAGATTTAATCTTTATTATTTGTAAATAAAAAAAATATGAAATTTTAAATCAAAAGAAAACAAACAACTCAATATACATGATGTAACAAGAATAACATTACTTGTGACGGCCTGGAATTTCGCTCGATCTGAATCAGTCGTTAAACCGATCTAGACCGTTCGAAACCCCTGAACGTTGAGAACATGACAAATCAGGACACAAACAGAAGAACATTTCATTGTATATTACAACAATGCATCAGATTACAAGAATATACAGAGTATAAATAAATAAATATTACACAGAAATATCAGAGATTACAATAAATTACATAGCAGCGGAAAATAATATAAAGCACAACTGAAGGTGATATACGGATACAGAGCTTTCCGGATATCATTCCAGCTGTAAACCAGGATCCTGTGAATATAAATCTGCAAAACCCAAAACTACTAGCTGCCCGTGCGGAAAATAGGGGCACCCAGAGTTTAGGTTAAAACAATAAACTCCAGGTCAGTCATGTGACTGGTGTGAGAACTAAAACAGTTATTTAAAACTTTACTTTGAAAGAGAGTAATTCAAGGGACCACGCCGCATAACACGGAACGGGTTTCCTCCCAAGAATACCAGTGCATATCAATAAACAACGCAATGCTTTTTCGAAAAATGAAGCTATTATAAGACCCAGGTCCTATCATACAATGCAACGCAAGCCGGGGGATAGGGTTTTCCCTTATAATAGCCAAACATGCTTGGTACGTTTTAAACAAATCATTTGATACTATAATAAGTGTATAGTGTCAAAACAATTTCAATCATAAATATAAATCATAGACGGCATGGGTACCATATATCATGTCGCCATACTAGTTCTACAATTAAAAACGCAATACACGTATTGGAAATTGGATTTCCGTCATGAGTCGAGGCAAGGGGCAAGCTCCTCTCCGCATTCGAGACACTCTAGCAAATGCTCAGGACTACGCACACTGGGTAACCCTTGGATCGGTTGGGCCGGTCCTCACTTACGTTAGAGGATTGGCAATTCCTGAACACACGTTTCCCGGTCCTTACAGACCTATATCGAGGCGCCTCATTCCAACAACCACAAAGGTGAAAAGTATATAAATGTCAGGGCTGGTAAGTCACTGACACCACCAAAGCTAGAAAGAAACGTGCGCTCTCCCAACGGCCCGTATCCCGTTTTTAACTCATACCGAGGTGTGAGGCTCGCGAATACACGCTATACACAAAGCTACGCCACAAGGGCCGTGCTTTGATCATCAACCACAAGACTTTGCTTTTCAACAGAAGCCTTGATCCATGCAACTCAGCATGCCACACAGGCAATTCATGCCATGCGATTGATATCTATCGATATATAACCTCTAAGCTCGTACGTCTCAGAGAAGGGCGTTAAGCAAGAGAATAAATTCTCCGCCGCCAAACAGATATATATTTAATAGAAATCAATCAACACAGAATAAAATCCAATGTCAGACACACAATCCATTTACAAGTCCGTTCTGGGTCTGAACGAAACCGGAGGCACTTTCCTCGCATATCCATCCATCCCCAAGTACGTCTGGACAACCACCAACTATTTCCATCCTCTTGGGTGTACTGCCCAATCAGGATCGTCAGTAATTATCCAAACGATGTGAAGACTTCCGGTCTTCAACCACCGTCTTCATCTTCGACATATCGTCGAATCGGTTATTCAGAATGGGTGTAAACCCGGTCTTTCCGAACAACCCGCGTATATTGAGAACAAATGTTACACAAACACAACATACGCCTCATTCCAATTCATTAGTCACTAACCGCAAATTAGCAAGAGAACAATTTCCCAAACATTAACCCCGAAGGCCGAAACCAACATCAGGTCAATACCCAGGAAACCATTCTTCTTAGCCAACCTACAGCTAGTTTCTAAATTCCACATTCTTAGGGAAAGGTCCCCATTAATTTTATCCAAGATAAATTCTTTAAAATTTATCCTGAAATCTTCCTTTGGATGACATTTAAAACCAAATTATGGTTTTTCCAACTAGTCGAGATTAGCGAACCGTAACGAAGTAGTTATTTATTTTATTTCCCAATCCCAACCTATTCATCCCATGAAGCAAAACTGGTAATACTCCATATCTAACACCACTGTGTTATCGGTAAAACTGATTACCATTTCACGTTCAAATCTAATTAAAGATTTAACTATCGCTTTGGAGCAAAACTGGGGATACTCCATTCTCGCTCATTTTCTAAATTTGGCAATTTAGATTATCAATTCAAATTTCAATCTATTTGCAGATTCATTAAAACTCCTTTTACTGGGTTAAAGAACTAGGTGTTATTTAAAACACAGTTCACGACAAACCCATCTCAAATTTAATCAAATATATTAGAAATTCGATTATTTAAAACCCCTTTTTAAATCTAATTCATTTATTTAAAAATGATTGGGTTTTAAATTTAGTTCAAAACTAGTTCATTTCGATAAAAATCTATTTTTATCTTTTCAAGTATGGAGTTTTTCATCCCAATTCTTTCTAAATCATTTCTTATGATTTTACACAAATTATTACTATTTTTAATAATTTTATCAAGGCTCGTACAGTCGATTTCCATCAATGGCCCTCGAACTGCACTTACAACGACCTTTTTCAAATTTGATTTGGACATAATTCCAAATCCAACCGTTAGATTTCAAATTTCTAACATTCATTAGAAAGCTCTTTTCGATACGAACCCAACGGTTCCGGTTTTAGGAGAATCCGACGGTCGGATCTCCCGTAATGTCCGTTTGAAATCAATGGTCGAAATTCGCGAACTGCCGCGGCGCGGCGCGTTCTATTCAGGCCATTATATTATATATATAATATATATAATATATATTTCGTCGATTTCTATTTAAAACGAATTATATATATAGTTTTGAAATCGTTTCAAAAGAAATTTCAACTTCCATTTCAATTCAAATCAAAATTGAATTCTTCTTTATAAATTCGTTTTAAAAATCATTTTTATTCAATTCGAATTTCAATTCAATTTGAATTCATTTCACTTCATTTTAAATTCAATTCGAATTCGTTTTTCAATTCAATTCAATTCAATTCAAATTGGTTTTCTATTCGATTCAAATTCATTTTCTATTCAAATTAACTTCGTTTCGTTTTCTATTTGAATCAAGTTCATTATATATTCAATTTGAAACCAAATTGGTTTTCTATTCCATTCAATTCGAAATCGTTATACATTCAATTCAAATCGAAATCGTTATATATTCAATTCATTTCGAAATCGTTATATATTCAATTCATTTCGAAATCGTTATATATTCAATTCATTTCGAAATCGTTATATATTCAATTCATTTCGAAATCGTTATATATTCAATTCATTTCGAAATCGTTATATATTCGATATAAATATCGTTCGCGTCAAAATGGCGCATCACTATTTAACACGGCTTTATATATTCTATTTCAAATATTTCTTTTTGTCAACACACGACTAATCTCAACGAATGAGTACCGTCCATGTGTGACTATTTTTGGTCAAAATATTTCGTTCAACACATGACTAATCTCAACGGATGAGTACAGTCAACACATGAACCTTATTTTATATTGATAAAGACGTAAATTTTTATTATAAAAATAATTCGTTCAACACATGACTAATATCAACGGATGAATATAGTCAACACATGAACCTTTATTATATAATATTCTTTATTTTTCAAATTGGAATGAGGCCCAATCAATCACCATATAACGTTAATTATATGGATTTTCATACAACACATGTATTTAATAGCATTGAAAATAATCAACCATCAACCAAAGTGCACTACACTGTATAAGCATAAAATATAGATATCTAACGCTTATAACAGCCTGTCAATCGATCGATCGACATATTTAATCAGTCAGGATGAGTGAACTTTTAAATTTCATCCCAACACCCGTGTAGGGTTTCAAACAATCAAACACAGATTTTATTTGTGCAGTTGGGCGATGTGTAAAATTTATCGACCCAATCAATGTCATTCAAATAGGTGTACATAAACAAACCATCCGGTTTGTAAATGAATATTTTATTTATTCGCATTCACGTTAAAAATTATATTTTTAACGATAAAACAATTTATCTTAACATATGAATATCTATTCAGTTCATTTATTCAATAAATGATTATTTTTATTTTTCTAACATATTTTAGAAAATTTCGGCGGCATAACGGCACGATACTAGAAACGGGACAAGGCCTAGCCTAATCCCCGGTCTAGTGAAGGCCCACGCCATTCACACATCAATCCAATTCACTTTCGTTATGCAAACCACAAAATTTGGAGTAAGGGTCTAACCTAGCCTTACTCCTTCGCCTTATAACGGCGCACGTCTAATCCTAACCAATTTATCGATTCGATTTTTCACACCACAAACCACATTCAAATCAATATCTCAATCAATTACCAAACAGCCAAACAAACAAGTCCATGGTCTGTGGACGATTGTGTCGGGTGCTACTAAGCACCGTCTGCATCCTAGTATATATATAACTAGAAAAATTAAATTGAAAGGTGAGAAGTTCTCACATATAGCTATCCTAGCTCCACGGCTCTTCATTGATAGAAATCTTCAACGTCATCGCATCTTCGTCATCTTCGTCGCCCATATTCACTATATATATAAAAATCGAATTTTTACCTTGCTATTCAATATAAAAAAAATCGAATTTTGACTTCGCTATTCAATATATAAAAATCGAATTTTTAGTTCGAAGTTCAATATATAAAAATCGAATTTTTACTTTAAAGTTCAATATATAAAAATCGACTTTTGAGTTCGAAGTTCAATATATAAAAATTCTATATTTCTATCGAAGTCCAATATATAAAAATTCTATTTTTCTATCGAAGTTCAATATATAAAAATTCTATTTTTCTATCGAAGTTCAATATATAAAAAATTCTATTTTTCTATCGAAGTTCAATATATAAAAAATTCTATTTTTCTATTTCGCTATGTCAAATAGAAAAAAAATTATATTTTTATCACGCTATTTTCCACATAAAGATTTCGCCTTTATAAAAATAAAGTTTCCTTCTTATAAAAATCACCACTTTATCTCAACGTATATAAAAATCAGATTTTTATTTCGTTACATACACAAAGATGATATCTTTATATTCTCTATCCTATAAAGATTATATTTTTAATACTTTAAAAATATAAAAATCATATTTTTATTACTTTAAAAATATAAAAATCATATTTTTATAATCACTTCATATATTTAAAAATCGAATTTTTATTTCGCTATTCAATATATAAAAATCCATTTTTCTATCGAAGTTCAATATATAAAAATTCTATTTTTCTATCGCTATGTCAAATAGATAAAAATTATATTTTTATCACGCTATTTTCCACATAAAGATTTCGCCTTTTCTAATATAAAGATTTCACCTTTTCTAATATAAAGATTTCACCTTTATAAAAATATAGACTTCGCCTTTTCAAATTTAAAGATTTCATCTTTATAAAAATCTCATTTTTATTTTCCTACACATAAAAAGATGATATTTTTAATCTTCCTAACATGAAAAAATTACATTTTTACATCCTCTATATAGTAAAGACTATATTTTTAATACTTTAAAAATATAAAAATCATATTTTTACTACTTTAAAAATATAAAAATCATATTTTTTCTTTAACTAAAAATCAAATCTTTCTATGTTAAAAATGTAAATAAAAATCATAGCTTTTCAAATTAAAATAAACAAGTTTTCAGTTTAAAATAAATATGTTTTCAGTTTAAAATAAATATGTTTTCAGTTTAAAATAAATATGTTTTCAGTTTAAAATAAAACTATAATCAGTTTTTAAAATAAAATAAATAAAAAAAAAATCAGAATTAACTTACAGGGGGGGCTGTAGCGAGGTCGGCGCCGGGGGCTTCGATCTAGGGCGTCGGATGTGGGTCAGGGGCAGGCGGCGGTCTCGGGTTCGTGGCGTGCGATGGGATTCGACTGGGGGGGGTGATGGCTTCGAGGAGTTCGAACGAGGTGGAGGGAGGACGCGAGGTCTTCGTCGGCGATGTCTCGAAGCGGCGATGGATCGGCGGGCGGATGGTGGCGATCGCCAAGGGGGCGGCGGGCGAGTCCGATCCCCTTTCTCTTCCCTTTTTTTTTTTATTTTATTTGATTCTGAGAAGAAGAAAAAATAAACGGGGGGGGGCCTATATAAAAAAAAAAAGATTATATCTATTGAATAATTTTAATTTATTTTATCCCTAGGAGTTGACTTTTTATTCGACTTCGAAACGAGACCCACCGACTGTCGCCCATAGCGTTTCACCCCCATTCCGAACACAATGGGATATGTATCGCTAGCTGATTTGATCGTTTCGATCAGTTTCCGTTGAATTTACATTTAAATCACTTTATTGAATTTTAAACGTATATTTCAAATTACCGGGGTCACATACTAACTAGAAAATTTCCAGAAAAATATTTTCTAGCTTCGTATTGACGATACGGTCCTAACAAAACTAGTTTCGCCGAATTCTGAGACCGTTAGAAAAATGGCCAATTTCAAGTCGATTAAAATCAACTGAAATGGTCAAAACACGTTTTCCTTTGCCACGCTCACATATTGATTCGAAAAATTATGAAATTTGGAATCTAGCAATAACTTAACATCACGGACCCAACAAAAGTGGTTTCGTCGAAATCCGAGGTCATTTGCAAAATGTCCATTTTTAAGGGCCTGAATTCCATAGCGACTATTCAGAATTTTCAACTGGACATACCTCTCAATTTTTAAAGTGAAATCTCAGTTTCTTACATCCGTTAGAAAGATATTATCAATTAGATCCTAATGTTTTTGGTTTCACTAAAATCCGGATTGTTTTGCACCCGGTACATTCAATTGAAGTTTGAAATCGAATTATCGAACTACCGCGCCATTTTCAATTCTATTTATAATTATATATAATTATTATATATTCTAACGACGATGCGTATAATATATACGTCGAATTATATTCAAAATAAATTTCTCGTCGATATTATTTAAAATAATCTATTTTAAATATTCAAAATTCGCTATAATTGCCAAAATAAAAAATTTAAACTGGCCCAGATTTTCCGGGTTGTTACAATCTCCCCCACTTAAAACTTTTCGTCCCCGAAAAGGAACAAAGTCGAAAGTGGTTTGATTAATTAACCCTACGCTCGATCTGGCTTCCATTCTCCAACCCTTTGGTTTCTGAGAATTTTCAAAATTTCAAAAATTTGGCTAACACCCTAAATTTTTGAAAAATTTCGCCATAACCTCCCCTGCACCGGGAGCATCGGGGAATTTCAAATAGCTTCCCCGGTCCTTCAGATCTCAAAAAGAAAAAGAAAAAGCCAAGCGGCTAGCCAATAGGCTCACAAAATCATCATCACCCAAACAAACAGTAAATTATGTAGTAAACATGTACCTATTTGTCGGGCAAACAAATTTTATTCTTTGGCTCTAGCCTCCTTGCTATGACCTGTTCAATATAAGTATATGTACATGCAAGCAAATGCGACCAATTTCAATATAATTCAATATTCGATACAATTAGGCATAAATGGTTAAAATTAGCAAACAATTAAACAAGCAACTCAAACATCAATCAATTAGTGGATTAGAGTTTCAAATTCATAATTTGATACATATACTGAAAATCTTGTTTTTGGTGCCAATTCACAACAATGTGTTCTAACTATATAAGTTTTGGTTCTCACACCAGTCTAATGGAAATATATCGATATCACACCTTCGTTACACGAACATGAATACTAATGACAACTAGTCAATCATCAGAATCATCTTCGGGCCACTAGAGTATGATTCTATATCTATCCAGTATATTAAAACTTCGAATATACGTTCATGACGCGTATATGCAAAATCTTTATATACTCGATTGTCCATATTCAAAATAAATAAATAAAAAAATACGAATGATTGATTTAAATTTTCAAAACAAAATTGTTTTCATTTGAAAAATATACTCTTCGCACTCATTCTAGGATACTACTGATCCTATCTCTAACGAGTAATTCTAATTGGGTATTACTAACCCAATATCTGATGAATTCTTTCGTATGGTTCTAATGTGTCTTGTTCTCGAGCTCTGTAAACCAAAGCTCTGATACCAAATGTGACGGCCTGGAATTTCGCTCGATCTGAATCAGTCGTTAAACCGATCTAGACCGTTCGAAACCCCTGAACGTTGAGAACATGACAAATCAGGACACAAACAGAAGAACATTTCATTGTATATTACAACAATGCATCAGATTACAAGAATATACAGAGTATAAATGAATAAATATTACACAGAAATATCAGAGATTACAATAAATTACATAGCAGCGGAAAATAATATAAAGCACAACTGAAGGTGATATACGGATACAGAGCTTTCCGGATATCATTCCAGCTGTAAACCAGGATCCTGTGAATATAAATCTGCAAAACCCAAAACTACTAGCTGCCCGTGCGGAAAATAGGGGCACCCAGAGTTTAGGTTAAAACAATAAACTCCAGGTCAGTCATGTGACTGGTGTGAGAACTAAAACAGTTATTTAAAACTTTACTTTGAAAGAGAGTAATTCAAGGGACCACGCCGCATAACACGGAACGGGTTTCCTCCCAAGAATACCAGTGCATATCAATAAACAACGCAATGCTTTTTCGAAAAATGAAGCTATTATAAGACCCAGGTCCTATCATACAATGCAACGCAAGCCGGGGGATAGGGTTTTCCCTTATAATAGCCAAACATGCTTGGTACGTTTTAAACAAATCATTTGATACTATAATAAGTGTATAGTGTCAAAACAATTTCAATCATAAATATAAATCATAGACGGCATGGGTACCATATATCATGTCGCCATACTAGTTCTACAATTAAAAACGCAATACACGTATTGGAAATTGGATTTCCGTCATGAGTCGAGGCAAGGGGCAAGCTCCTCTCCGCATTCGAGACACTCTAGCAAATGCTCAGGACTACGCACACTGGGTAACCCTTGGATCGGTTGGGCCGGTCCTCACTTACGTTAGAGGATTGGCAATTCCTGAACACACGTTTCCCGGTCCTTACAGACCTATATCGAGGCGCCTCATTCCAACAACCACAAAGGTGAAAAGTATATAAATGTCAGGGCTGGTAAGTCACTGACACCACCAAAGCTAGAAAGAAACGTGCGCTCTCCCAACGGCCCGTATCCCGTTTTTAACTCATACCGAGGTGTGAGGCTCGCGAATACACGCTATACACAAAGCTACGCCACAAGGGCCGTGCTTTGATCATCAACCACAAGACTTTGCTTTTCAACAGAAGCCTTGATCCATGCAACTCAGCATGCCACACAGGCAATTCATGCCATGCGATTGATATCTATCGATATATAACCTCTAAGCTCGTACGTCTCAGAGAAGGGCGTTAAGCAAGAGAATAAATTCTCCGCCGCCAAACAGATATATATTTAATAGAAATCAATCAACACAGAATAAAATCCAATGTCAGACACACAATCCATTTACAAGTCCGTTCTGGGTCTGAACGAAACCGGAGGCACTTTCCTCGCATATCCATCCATCCCCAAGTACGTCTGGACAACCACCAACTATTTCCATCCTCTTGGGTGTACTGCCCAATCAGGATCGTCAGTAATTATCCAAACGATGTGAAGACTTCCGGTCTTCAACCACCGTCTTCATCTTCGACATATCGTCGAATCGGTTATTCAGAATGGGTGTAAACCCGGTCTTTCCGAACAACCCGCGTATATTGAGAACAAATGTTACACAAACACAACATACGCCTCATTCCAATTCATTAGTCACTAACCGCAAATTAGCAAGAGAACAATTTCCCAAACATTAACCCCGAAGGCCGAAACCAACATCAGGTCAATACCCAGGAAACCATTCTTCTTAGCCAACCTACAGCTAGTTTCTAAATTCCACATTCTTAGGGAAAGGTCCCCATTAATTTTATCCAAGATAAATTCTTTAAAATTTATCCTGAAATCTTCCTTTGGATGACATTTAAAACCAAATTATGGTTTTTCCAACTAGTCGAGATTAGCGAACCGTAACGAAGTAGTTATTTATTTTATTTCCCAATCCCAACCTATTCATCCCATGAAGCAAAACTGGTAATACTCCATATCTAACACCACTGTGTTATCGGTAAAACTGATTACCATTTCACGTTCAAATCTAATTAAAGATTTAACTATCGCTTTGGAGCAAAACTGGGGATACTCCATTCTCGCTCATTTTCTAAATTTGGCAATTTAGATTATCAATTCAAATTTCAATCTATTTGCAGATTCATTAAAACTCCTTTTACTGGGTTAAAGAACTAGGTGTTATTTAAAACACAGTTCACGACAAACCCATCTCAAATTTAATCAAATATATTAGAAATTCGATTATTTAAAACCCCTTTTTAAATCTAATTCATTTATTTAAAAATGATTGGGTTTTAAATTTAGTTCAAAACTAGTTCATTTCGATAAAAATCTATTTTTATCTTTTCAAGTATGGAGTTTTTCATCCCAATTCTTTCTAAATCATTTCTTATGATTTTACACAAATTATTACTATTTTTAATAATTTTATCAAGGCTCGTACAGTCGATTTCCATCAATGGCCCTCGAACTGCACTTACAGCGACCTTTTTCAAATTTGATTTGGACATAATTCCAAATCCAACCGTTAGATTTCAAATTTCTAACATTCATTAGAAAGCTCTTTTCGATACGAACCCAACGGTTCCGGTTTTAGGAGAATCCGACGGTCGGATCTCCCGTAATGTCCGTTTGAAATCAATGGTCGAAATTCGCGAACTGCCGCGGCGCGGCGCGTTCTATTCAGGCCATTATATTATATATATAATATATATAATATATATTTCGTCGATTTCTATTTAAAACGAATTATATATATAGTTTTGAAATCGTTTCAAAAGAAATTTCAACTTCCATTTCAATTCAAATCAAAATTGAATTCTTCTTTATAAATTCGTTTTAAAAATCATTTTTATTCAATTCGAATTTCAATTCAATTTGAATTCATTTCACTTCATTTTAAATTCAATTCGAATTCGTTTTTCAATTCAATTCAATTCAAATTGGTTTTCTATTCGATTCAAATTCATTTTCTATTCAAATTAACTTCGTTTCGTTTTCTATTTGAATCAAGTTCATTATATATTCAATTTGAAACCAAATTGGTTTTCTATTCCATTCAATTCGAAATCGTTATACATTCAATTCAAATCGAAATCGTTATATATTCAATTCATTTCGAAATCGTTATATATTCAATTCATTTCGAAATCGTTATATATTCAATTCATTTCGAAATCGTTATATATTCAATTCATTTCGAAATCGTTATATATTCAATTCATTTCGAAATCGTTATATATTCAATTCATTTCGAAATCGTTATATATTCGATATAAATATCGTTCGCGTCAAAATGGCGCATCACTATTTAACACGGCTTTATATATTCTATTTCAAATATTTCTTTTTGTCAACACACGACTAATCTCAACGAATGAGTACCGTCCATGTGTGACTATTTTTGGTCAAAATATTTCGTTCAACACATGACTAATCTCAACGGATGAGTACAGTCAACACATGAACCTTATTTTATATTGATAAAGACGTAAATTTTTATTATAAAAATAATTCGTTCAACACATGACTAATATCAACGGATGAATATAGTCAACACATGAACCTTTATTATATAATATTCTTTATTTTTCAAATTGGAATGAGGCCCAATCAATCACCATATAACGTTAATTATATGGATTTTCATACAACACATGTATTTAATAGCATTGAGAATAATCAACCATCAACCAAAGTGCACTACACTGTATAAGCATAAAATATAGATATCTAACGCTTATAACAGCCTGTCAATCGATCGATCGACATATTTAATCAGTCAGGATGAGTGAACTTTTAAATTTCATCCCAACACCCGTGTAGGGTTTCAAACAATCAAACACAGATTTTATTTGTGCAGTTGGGCGATGTGTAAAATTTATCGACCCAATCAATGTCATTCAAATAGGTGTACATAAACAAACCATCCGGTTTGTAAATGAATATTTTATTTATTCGCATTCACGTTAAAAATTATATTTTTAACGATAAAACAATTTATCTTAACATATGAATATCTATTCAGTTCATTTATTCAATAAATGATTATTTTTATTTTTCTAACATATTTTAGAAAATTTCGGCGGCATAACGGCACGATACTAGAAACGGGACAAGGCCTAGCCTAATCCCCGGTCTAGTGAAGGCCCACGCCATTCACACATCAATCCAATTCACTTTCGTTATGCAAACCACAAAATTTGGAGTAAGGGTCTAACCTAGCCTTACTCCTTCGCCTTATAACGGCGCACGTCTAATCCTAACCAATTTATCGATTCGATTTTTCACACCACAAACCACATTCAAATCAATATCTCAATCAATTACCAAACAGCCAAACAAACAAGTCCATGGTCTGTGGACGATTGTGTCGGGTGCTACTAAGCACCGTCTGCATCCTAGTATATATATAACTAGAAAAATTAAATTGAAAGGTGAGAAGTTCTCACATATAGCTATCCTAGCTCCACGGCTCTTCATTGATAGAAATCTTCAACGTCATCGCATCTTCGTCATCTTCGTCGCCCATATTCACTATATATATAAAAATCGAATTTTTACCTTGCTATTCAATATAAAAAAAATCGAATTTTGACTTCGCTATTCAATATATAAAAATCGAATTTTTAGTTCGAAGTTCAATATATAAAAATCGAATTTTTACTTTAAAGTTCAATATATAAAAATCGACTTTTGAGTTCGAAGTTCAATATATAAAAATTCTATATTTCTATCGAAGTCCAATATATAAAAATTCTATTTTTCTATCGAAGTTCAATATATAAAAATTCTATTTTTCTATCGAAGTTCAATATATAAAAAATTCTATTTTTCTATCGAAGTTCAATATATAAAAAATTCTATTTTTCTATTTCGCTATGTCAAATAGAAAAAAAATTATATTTTTATCACGCTATTTTCCACATAAAGATTTCGCCTTTATAAAAATAAAGTTTCCTTCTTATAAAAATCACCACTTTATCTCAACGTATATAAAAATCAGATTTTTATTTCGTTACATACACAAAGATGATATCTTTATATTCTCTATCCTATAAAGATTATATTTTTAATACTTTAAAAATATAAAAATCATATTTTTATTACTTTAAAAATATAAAAATCATATTTTTATAATCACTTCATATATTTAAAAATCGAATTTTTATTTCGCTATTCAATATATAAAAATCCATTTTTCTATCGAAGTTCAATATATAAAAATTCTATTTTTCTATCGCTATGTCAAATAGATAAAAATTATATTTTTATCACGCTATTTTCCACATAAAGATTTCGCCTTTTCTAATATAAAGATTTCACCTTTTCTAATATAAAGATTTCACCTTTATAAAAATATAGACTTCGCCTTTTCAAATTTAAAGATTTCATCTTTATAAAAATCTCATTTTTATTTTCCTACACATAAAAAGATGATATTTTTAATCTTCCTAACATGAAAAAATTACATTTTTACATCCTCTATATAGTAAAGACTATATTTTTAATACTTTAAAAATATAAAAATCATATTTTTACTACTTTAAAAATATAAAAATCATATTTTTTCTTTAACTAAAAATCAAATCTTTCTATGTTAAAAATGTAAATAAAAATCATAGCTTTTCAAATTAAAATAAACAAGTTTTCAGTTTAAAATAAATATGTTTTCAGTTTAAAATAAATATGTTTTCAGTTTAAAATAAATATGTTTTCAGTTTAAAATAAAACTATAATCAGTTTTTAAAATAAAATAAATAAAAAAAAAATCAGAATTAACTTACAGGGGGGGCTGTAGCGAGGTCGGCGCCGGGGGCTTCGATCTAGGGCGTCGGATGTGGGTCAGGGGCAGGCGGCGGTCTCGGGTTCGTGGCGTGCGATGGGATTCGACTGGGGGGGGGTGATGGCTTCGAGGAGTTCGAACGAGGTGGAGGGAGGACGCGAGGTCTTCGTCGGCGATGTCTCGAAGCGGCGATGGATCGGCGGGCGGATGGTGGCGATCGCCAAGGGGGCGGCGGGCGAGTCCGATCCCCTTTCTCTTCCCTTTTTTTTTTTTATTTTATTTGATTCTGAGAAGAAGAAAAAATAAACGGGGGGGGGCCTATATAAAAAAAAAAAGATTATATCTATTGAATAATTTTAATTTATTTTATCCCTAGGAGTTGACTTTTTATTCGACTTCGAAACGAGACCCACCGACTGTCGCCCATAGCGTTTCACCCCCATTCCGAACACAATGGGATATGTATCGCTAGCTGATTTGATCGTTTCGATCAGTTTCCGTTGAATTTACATTTAAATCACTTTATTGAATTTTAAACGTATATTTCAAATTACCGGGGTCACATACTAACTAGAAAATTTCCAGAAAAATATTTTCTAGCTTCGTATTGACGATACGGTCCTAACAAAACTAGTTTCGCCGAATTCTGAGACCGTTAGAAAAATGGCCAATTTCAAGTCGATTAAAATCAACTGAAATGGTCAAAACACGTTTTCCTTTGCCACGCTCACATATTGATTCGAAAAATTATGAAATTTGGAATCTAGCAATAACTTAACATCACGGACCCAACAAAAGTGGTTTCGTCGAAATCCGAGGTCATTTGCAAAATGTCCATTTTTAAGGGCCTGAATTCCATAGCGACTATTCAGAATTTTCAACTGGACATACCTCTCAATTTTTAAAGTGAAATCTCAGTTTCTTACATCCGTTAGAAAGATATTATCAATTAGATCCTAATGTTTTTGGTTTCACTAAAATCCGGATTGTTTTGCACCCGGTACATTCAATTGAAGTTTGAAATCGAATTATCGAACTACCGCGCCATTTTCAATTCTATTTATAATTATATATAATTATTATATATTCTAACGACGATGCGTATAATATATACGTCGAATTATATTCAAAATAAATTTCTCGTCGATATTATTTAAAATAATCTATTTTAAATATTCAAAATTCGCTATAATTGCCAAAATAAAATTTTTAAACTGGCCCAGATTTTCCGGGTTGTTACATTACTTTTATCGCATAGCATATGAATAAAAAAGATCTCAAACAAAAGAAAAAAATTACATTGCGCGCATAAAATTTAGAACATGAATCTTAAAGGCGAGTTCTTCATATCGTTTCGCAATAAAATAAAATAAAATAACATCGCGTGGAATCTGGAATAATGACAAAGAAAGAAGAATAGTAGCGCGTACACAGATTCTAACCGATGAATCTGGAATAATGACATAAAAAAAAGAATAGCAGCGCATACACGAATTTGAATAAAGAAATAAAATTCAACGCAGACACAGAGCTAAATTATTACAGACACACCAATACATATTTTAATCACAAGAAAATAATTAAAAACTAAATTTAATTAAATCCAGATTTCTCACCTAACATGCTTATCCACGTCTAGGTCTCAGAACACCATTCTTTTTTTATTTAGAGGAAGAAGGATTGAGTAATTAGAGAGAAAGAGAAAGAGAAGGGGAAAGGAATGGCGGCCATGGATTGGAGAAGAAGAAAGTGGCGGCTCTCTCTTTTTATGAGCAAACAATTAGGTTTATGAGAAATGGTTTGGGGTTAGGATTAGGATATAATATAGTGATAGATAATTATTTCAATTAGGCCCCTGTGTGTTTTTAAAACCTAATATTTTATTTATAATTTGGTCCATTTTCACCGTCTTAAAATTCGTGCAATTACATACTTATTCCAAATCTTATTTGTTTGTATAAATATTAAATTTCAAAAAAAAATTATTTATTTATTTATCTATATATATATATATAGAAGGTTTCAAATTTCCATCCTGCAATACATAGATATATGATTAATTTTTTTTCTTTTCTCTCATTTCTATTTTCAAAAATATCACAAGATACCTAAAGAAAAAAGTTTGACTATTTTTTTTCAGTTGATGCATCTTCAAACATGGTAGGAATAAGGAAGAAATACATGCGTAAATAATGGAGAGAATTAAGATGGAATAAGAAATGGAAAGTTGCAAATATATAATGTGTTGAATGGAACAAATGGTGGCATATTACGTGGTGAATAAATGAATGCACAGTTACCGCAATAAGAATTTGAAAAGGGAGGAAACGTGAACAATAATATTCAGAGAGAGACAAAAGAATTGCCTTTATGCGTTTGGTGAAAACGTTCAGCTTATCCGGATTTTAAATTCATTAATTCCTCTTTTTTTATTTATATATATATAAAGTATATGCTGCACAAATGAGAGAATGGTAAGATTTTGTAACCATGCGCATAAATAGAATGGGAGACCATTTGTTTTGCTTCAAATAAAAATAATTTTTTACTCGTTATTATTTAAAATAAATTATTTTAAATAACCAAAACTCATTAAAATAACTTAAAATAAAAATTTTAATTCACCCCAAAATTCAGGGTTGTTATAGTCTCCCCTACTTAAAAACTTTTCGTCCTCGAAAAGGAATGAAGTTAAAATTTGTTTTAATTATCCTACTCAATTTTTCATTCTTTATTATTCATTCATTAGTTTAAATAATTTTATAGTTGAACTAATAATTACACTACACAATCATCAATCAATTGGTTGATTAGCTTTTTAAATATTTATAACTTTTATATATTCAAAAATCATATTTTCTAAAATAGATTATAATTACAAATAAGTATATTATAAGCTTGTTACTCTCAACTCATTCTAGGGCATTACTAACCCTATCTCGAATGAGTTTTCTCATTCTAGGATACTACTGATCCTATCTCTAATGAGTATTCTTATTGGACATTACTAATCCAATCTCTGATGAGTCTTTCGTTTAGTTCTAACGAGTTGTACCCCAAAGATTTGAGCTAACCAAAGCTCTGATACCAACTGTAACGGCCCGGATTTCTCCCGACCCGGTCGATCGCAAAATCGACCAAGACCGTTCAAAACCCGAATACGTTAACTTTGGGAATACAACAACATCAGAATAAGAACAACAGACTTTTTATAAATATTACAGTAATGTTACATCAGAGTACAGAATATCAGAGTACATCGAATAAAAGTTACAACGGAAGATAAATTACAATATTTTAATACAATACAGTGCAGCGGAAACAAAATAACTAAGGCAGCGGAAGACAACTATGCTCTGGACACAGCTTTAAGCTTCAATCCAGAATCCTGCTCGAGATAAGGACCTGTAGACAAACTACTCGACTGCCCTTGTGGAAAAGAGGGCACCCGAGTTTGCAAAGGTGGAAAAAAACAACGGGTCAGTCATGGGACTGGTGTGAGAATTCTTAACTAATCTAACTACTAGTAATAAGGCAAATCCAAAGACCACGCCGCTAACGCGGAACGGGTTTACCCCAATGGATTGCCGTGCATAATTTAAAGTGACATAACAAACAATAAGTAATTCGTAAAACAACGCTATGCTTTTGAGAAAAATGGAATCACCATAAGACCCAAGTCCCATCACACAATGCAACGCAAACCAGAGGATAGGGTTTTACCTTATGGTGATTAAACATGCTTGGTACGATAAAACGAATTTGATATTATTATTAGTGTATATAAAAATATTTCAAAGTAAATGTATCAATCCTAGGAAGAATAGTATCCCATACTACTATGCCTCCATACTAGTAATACAATCAAAACCACATGAGGTCGTATTGGAAATTGGTTTCCAACATGAGTCAAGGCTAGGGAGGAGCTCCTTACTGATTCGAGACACTCTAGCTAATGTCTCGGGATCCCCCGCAGAGAACCCTTGGAAAGCTGCAGGGCCGGTCCACACTTGCGGTTTGTGGATTAGTTATTCCTGAACACACGTTTCCCGGTCCTATAGGACCTAACATCCGAGGCGCCTCATTCCATCATCCACATAAGTAAAATATCAGCCAGTTTAAGCAAACGACACTACTTCTAGCTAGAAAGAAACGTGCTGCTCTCCCTGCGTTCCCTTCTCCCGTTTTAGACTCAACCGGGTTGTGAGGCTCGCGAAGTAACGTTATAACCACAAGGTCTGCTTTTCAACAAAGCCCTGATCATCTTCATCTTAGCATGCCACGTTAACAATTCACGCCATGCGATTGATAACTATTAATACACAACCTCTAAGGGCGTTAAGCAAGAGAATAAATTCTCCGTCGCCAACGGTCGTATATTAATAGAAATCAATTTACATAGAACAAAATTCAACGTCAGACACACAATCCATTTATAAGCTTATGCTCTGGGTCTGAGCGAAAGCCAAATCCGTACAAATCAACACTACGTCCGGATAACTACCATCTTAGCCCAGTCTTGGGAGCAAATCAATCAAGGGCCTCAACACTAGTTACCCATTCGACGCGAAGATCGTCGGTCTTCAATCGTCGTCTTCAATTCTTCGAACGTCGTATCATTATTTGGAATGGGTTAAACCCGGTCTTTCCGAATAACTCGCGTGATTTAAAATTAGGTGCAATACATAAACCACATCAATGCCTCATTCCAATTCAGAATATCCTTTTAATAAAGTATTCACATTATTAGGGAAAGGTTCTCATAAATTTTATCAAAGATAAATCTTTCAACATATTCTTTAATCTTCCTTTATTCACCTTCAATCTAATTAAAGATTTATTTAAAACTTTATTAAGTTTTAGTCCTCTAAAATCATTGTTAAATGACTAATCAGTTTTCTGGAATTAATCTTATTTTTAATCCGGGTTTAAGAACTGATGTTATTTAAAACATAGTTCACGAGAGACCCCATTTCATGTTTCATTAATTCCTAATTTAATATATAATATTAGGCATCTCCTCTTTTAGAAAATTTCATTTAATCTTAATTAATAGATTAATTAATAACAAATCAAAATTTCACTATTGATTTGAGTTTCAAGAACTAATGTCCTTCAAAACATTGTTCACAAACAACCCATTATCAATTTCCTTTTTATTTCAATTATAATTAATAATTGAGAATCTCGTTTAAATCTAAATAAAAAGATTTTCCTTACTTTTACGTATTTTAAAACGTTTATAAATTCGTTTCCAAGAAGATTCCAACTTTTATTCCAACTATAATCTAAAAATTGATTATTCTATAGGTTATCCTTTTATAATAATATTATTTTCCAAATTATTAATTTTGAAATTTCTCTTTTAATATTCATTATAAAATGGATAAAATAAATCAATAAACTCGTTCGGGTTTTTTAAAATGCGTTGCTATTTTTAAAACGGATTAAATAGCCCAACTCATTTTCTTATCCATTTGTATTTTATAATGGGCTAGACCTCTCACATTAAGCCTACGACTTGTGGATGCTGGATGTGCCGGTCGGTTCCGGGTAGACTTATTCCACAAGTTGGGCTTAACCTCGTGTCATGGCCCGTTTCGTATTTGTGCACTTGGACCTCTCACATTAGGTTCAACATTAGTGGCTGCTGGATATGCCGGTCGGGTCCGGGCAAACTTCCACCACAAATGTAACCTAACCTCGTGTCCAAGCACAATTATAATTTATAATTATCATTAATTTTTCCAAAACATATTATTTGAAATTATCCTTTCCATTAAGGAATCTTAATTTTAAGATATTCTTTATTTCTAAATATCTTGATTTCAGGTATCTTGATATAAATTGTAACTTTCCATATTCTTATAATATTATAATAATATTTTCAAAATGTATAATTTTGAAATTCAAACTTGAAATATTAATTTATTATTTATTACTGCATTAACCATTCTTGATAACTTTAGAAAATTCTGCATTGGAATGAGACTCAAATCAAATACCATTAATTAATGGATTCATACAACGCATTTGTGAAATAATGATAGACATTCCTTTATCACCAAATTAACATTCCAATAACATTCAGATAACATTCACACAACATTCAAATGACATTCAAACAAAATCCAAATAATAATATATTATTTGTGCACTTTGGCGATGTGTGAAAATATCAGCCCAATCAACATATACAAGTCAGGCAACTTGTATATGGCAGTGTAACATATTTGAATTATCATAAATAATAATAAATTAACATTAATTAGTATGCTACCTATTTTCAAAATTCAACACAAATGCTAAAAATAATTTTATTTTTTATATTTT
Organism: Allium sativum; assembly: GCA_030737875.1. Taxonomy (NCBI): domain Eukaryota; kingdom Viridiplantae; phylum Streptophyta; class Magnoliopsida; order Asparagales; family Amaryllidaceae; genus Allium; species Allium sativum. Next base: position 372,304,306 of record CM060924.1, on the reverse strand, counting down.
ATAACGGCACTAAAATATAATTTCTTCCACCTTTCATGAATACTCTAGTTCTTATTTTCATTTTTCATAAAATTAGCTGACGCTAACTTTACTTCCATTTTTCTAAAAATTAAATGACGCTAACTTTACTTCCATTTTTCTCAAAATTAAATGACGCTAACTTTACTTCCAATTTTCTCAAAATTAAATGACGCTAACTTTACTTCCATTTTATTACATTAAGAATGTAATTAACATTTCATGTCAAATCTTGCTTTTTACTTTACAATATGAAATCCTATTATTTAATTACATATAAAAATGTAATTTTCTTTATAATGCCAATTCTCATTCTTTCATTACATATAAAATGTAATTTCTTTACAATACAAATAAGTTTCATTTTGCTACATTAATACATAACAGTGCGAATATTCATTTTCTACATTAATACATAACGGTGCAAATATTCATTTTCTACATTAATACATAACGGTGTGAATATTCATTTTCTACATTAATACATAACAGTGTGAATATTCATTTTTTTACATTAATACATAACGGTGTGAATATTCAATTTCTACATTAATACATAATGGTGCGAATATTCATTTCTACATTAATACATAACGGTATGAATATTCTATTCTACATTAATACATAACGGTGTGAATATTCAATTTTTTTATATTAATACATAACAATGCGAATATTCATTTCTTTACATTAATACATAACGGTGCAAATATTCATTTTTTTAACAAACATGAAGTTATTCAATTTTTTAACAAACATGAAGTTATTCATTTTTAACAAACATGAATATTTCATTTTTAACAGCATAAATTACAAAAGATTTATTCTTTTTATTTCAAAATAAGAAATTACAAAAGGTATGTTCTTTTAATTGAAACATGAAATCAATAGAATATGTTCTTTTATAATATCAACAAAATATGTTCTTTATTATTAGATCAACACAATATGCTCATTTTATTAATGGCATGAAATTACTAAAGATAAGTTTCCTTTTTATTTTCCAACATATTTTTATCATTATTTAAAAGGAAAATCTTTTTATTTACAAATATAATATTAATAAAAAGATGACCTTTTATTTACAAACATACTATTCTCAAAAGATGAACTTCCTTGCAAACATAAAATGATTGCAAAGATGATACTTTATTACTAACTAAAAAAATCAACAAATATGTTCCTTTTAATTATCAACATATTATTATAAAAAAAATGATCTTTTTAGTGCAGACAAAACATCATCAATAAGATGAACTTTTTTAAAAAAACATAAAAGATAATCTTTTAATTCACATATACCATTAAAAGATGGTCTTTTATTACAAACATATGTTATTAGAAAGATAATCTTTTTATCACTAATATTTTAGAACATGTTCCTTTTTATTACTAACATGAAATTACAAGATATGTTCCTTTTTATTTTAAAAACATGTTTTTATTAAAAATATAATCTTTATATTAGAAATCCAAATTTTAAACAAAAATTCTTTTTCAGGTGGATCAGGAAAAATAAGGTTTCATGCTGAGCCTTGAATTGACAAAATCCATGTTTTTATGTGAAAAATGAGATTTTGTTGCAACCTCAAATCTGAGCAAAAAACCATATTTATGAACAACACTGAAAATTGAAAATTTCTATTTCCTATTCGGATTCTATGTTCTTACAAAAAAAATAAAAATTTAATCTTTATTGTTTGTAAATAAAAAAATATGAAATTTTAAATCAAAAGAAAACAAACAACTCAATATACATGATGTAACAAGAATAACATTTCTTTTATCGCATAGCATATGAATAAAAAAGATCTTAAACAAAAGAAAAAAAATACATTGCGCGCATAAAATTTAGAACATGAATCTTAAAGGCGAGATCTTCATATCGTTTCGCAATAAAATAAAATAACATCGCGTGGAATATGGAATAATGACATAGAAAGAAGAATAGTAGCGCGTACACAGATTCTAACCGATGAATCTGGAATAATGACATAAAAAAAAGAATAGCAGCGCATACACGAATTTGAATAAAGAAATAAAATTCAACGCAGACACAGAGCTAAATTATTATAGACATACCGATATACAAATTTTAATCATAAGAAAATAATTAAAAACTAAATTTAATTAAATCCAGAATTCTCACCTAACATGCTTATCCATGTCTAGGTCTCAGAACACCATTCTTTTTTTATTTAGAGGAAGAAGGATTGAGTAATTAGAGAGGAAGAGAAAGAGAAGGGGAAAGGAATGGCGGCCATGGATTGGAGAAGAAGAAAGTGGCGACTCTCTCTTTTTATAAGCAAACAATTAGGTTTATGAGAAATGGTTTGGGGTTAGGATTAGGATATAATATAGTGATAGAAAATTATTTCAATTAGGCCCCTGTGTGTTTTTAAAACCTAATATTTTATTTATAATTTGGTCCATTTTCACCGTCTTAAAATTCGTGCAGTGACATACTTATTCCAAATCTTATTTGTTTGTATAAATTTTAAATTTCAAAAAAAAAATTATTTATTTATTTATCTATATATATATATATTTAGAAGGTTTCAAATTTCCATCCTGCAATACATAGATATATGATTAAAAAAAAATCCTTTTCTTTCATTTCTATTTTCAAAAATATCACAAGATACCTAAAGAAAAAAGTTTGACTATTTTTTTTTCGGTTGATGCATCTTCAAACATGGTAGGAATAAGGAAGAAATACATGGGTAATTAATGGAGAGAATTAGGATGGAATAAGAAATAGAAAGTTGCAAATATATAATGTGTTGAATGGAACAAATGGTGGCATATTACGTGGTGAATAAATGAATGCACAGTTACCGCAATAAGAATTTGAAAAGGGAGGAAACATGCACAATAATATTCAGAGAGAGACAAAAGAATTGTCTTTATGCGTTCGGTGAAAACATTCAGCTTATCCGGATTTTAAGTTCATTAATTCCTCTTTTTTTATATATAAAGTATATGCTACACAAGATGAGAGGATGGAAAGATTTTGTAACCATGCGCATAAATAGAATGGGAGACCATTTGTTTTGCTTCAAATAAAAATAAATTTTTACTCGTTATTATTTAAAATAAATTATTTTAAATAACCAAAACTCATTAAAATAACTTAAAATAAAATTTTAAATTCGCCCCAAAATTCAGGGTTGTTACAGACTTGTAAATGGACTGTGTGTCTAACATTGAATGTTATTCTGTGCTGATTGATCTCTATTAAATAAACATCTGCCTGGTGAAGGAGAATTTATTCTCTTACTTCACCCTTCTCTGAGACGTACGGGATCAGAGGTTGTATATCGATAAACATCGGTCACATAGCGTGAATTGCCTGTGTGGCATGCCTAAGTGGTAAATGATCATGGCTTCTGTTGAAAAGCAGAGCCTTGTGGTTGATGATCAGAGCACGGCTTTAATATAGCATAGCTTTGTGTATAGCATTAATTCGCGAGCCTCACACCCTGGTGTAAACCAGAAATGGGAGAGGACAACAGGGAGGACATGCGTTTCCTTCTAGCTACGAGTGGTGTCTGGGTTTTGTAAGCCCAGATGTTTTACTTATGTGGATGATGGATGGCGAGGCGCCTCAGATATATCAGCACTGCGGGGCCGATAGAGGGTTTAGTCATATACTGACCAATTTTACGCCCCGTAGGGCAAGGAAACATATTGTTCAGGCATTTTAATCCACCTTTGCACTTCGGGTGGACCGGCCCTGACGATCCAAGGTGCAGTTGCGGCTGTTCCTGAGGCTCGGGCTAGAGAGTCTCGAATTAGCACAGGATGATCTCTTTTCTTTGGTTCACAGATGGAAATCCAACTTCCAATACGTGGCATAGCGGTTCTGATTGTAGAGCCTAGTATTGGCGACATGATATATGGTACCCATGCCGTCTAGGATTGATACATTTATATTTGAATTTGTTTTATACACTATGCACTTATAATAGTTTAAAGGATTTGTTTTAAACATACCAAGCATGTTTGGCTATTATAAGGGAAAACCCTATCCTCCGGCTTGCGTTGCATTGTGTGATGGGACCTGGGTCTTATAATAGCTTCTTTTTTCCAAAAGGCATTGCGCTGTTTGTTTTATGCACTGGTATTCTTGGGAGGAAACCCGTTCCGTGTTATACGGCGTGGTCCCTTGATTTACTTTTTTATTACAGGAAAGATTTAATAACTGTTTTAGTTCTCACACCAGTCACATGACTGACCTGGAGTTTATTGTTTTAACCTAAACTTTGGGTGCCCCAATTTTCCACATGGGCAGCTAGTAGTTTTGGTTTTGCAGATATTTTTTTCACAGGATCCTGGTTTATAGCTGGAACTATACTCGGAAAGCTCTGTATCCGTGTATTTCTTTCAGTTGTGTTATGTGTTATTTTTCTACTGCTAATGTAACTTTAATCTCTGATATTTATCAAATGTATAATTTTTATTGGTACTCTGTTATATTCATGTACTATGATGTAATTGTTGTAATAAGTCATGAAATGTTCTTCTGTTTGTGCTCTGATTCGTCTTGTCCTCAAAACAATTCGTTCTTTCTCTTCTCTTCGGAGACCGGGGAAGTTCGGGTCGCTTCATTTGGTATCAGAGCTTTGGTTTACAGAGCTCGAGAACAAGACACATTAGAACCAAACGAAAGAATTCATCAGAGATTGGGTTAGCAATATCCAATAAGAATAACTCGTTAGAGATGGGATCAGTAGTATCCTAGAATGAGTGTGAAGAGTGAAAATTTTAAAAACCAAATTTAGTTTTAAAATTTTATATCAATTATTCGTATTTGAATATTTATTTTATATTGAATTTGGATAATCGAGTATATAAAGGTCTTGCATATACGTTTGATCCATGTGTATACGAAGTTTTAATATACTGGATAGATATAGAATCACACTCTAGTCGCCCGGGGATGATCCTAATGATAGCAGCTGCATCATCAGTATTTATGTTCGAGTTTCGAAAGTGGGATATCCATAGAATTCCAATTGGCTGGTGTGAGAACCAAAACTAGACAGGGTTTATTGTTGTGATTTGGCATCAAAAACATGATTTTTGTATATATATCTAAATTTATGTGTTTAAAACGATAATCACTGATTGTGTTGTTTGATCATTGGTTTGATTAATTAAAATTTTGAACCATTAAGCCAAATATTGAACTGACTTGAAAATTGTTTGAGATTGCATGCATATACATGTATATACATTGAACAGGTCATAGCAGGGAAGCTAAGTAGAGGAATAAAATTGTATGCCCGACAAATAGGTACATGTTTACTAATTTATGGGTTTGGATGATTTTATGAGCCGATTGGCTAGCCGCTTGGCTTTTTCTTTTTCTTTTTGAGATGAGAGGGCCTGTGTGGTGGTTTGGAGATTTTCCCAATGCTCCCCGTACAAAGGAGATTATGGCGAAATTTTTCGAAAATTTAGTGTGTTAGCCAAATTTTTGAAAATTTAGAAATTCTTAGAAACTGAAAAGTTGAAGAATGAAAGTTGAGTTGATTAGTTAAACAACTTTCAGCTCCATTCCTTTTTGAGGATGAAAAGATTTTAAGTGGGGGAGACTGTAACAACCCAGAAAATCAGAACCAATTTAAAATTTTTATTTTGGCAATTTTAATGAATTTTGAATATTTAAAATGATTTATTTTAAATAGTAACGACCAGAAATTTATTTTGAATAGAATTAGAACGTATAAATTTATTTAAATCGAAGTTAGAATATAAATATTTATTTTAACTATAAAAGGAATTGGAAATGGCGCGGTAGTTTGAAAATTCGATTTCAAATTTCAAATGAATGTACATAATTCAAAATAAACCAGATTTTAGTGAAACCAGAAATATTTGAATCTGTTTGAAGATATCTTTCCAACGAATCTGAAAAATCAAAATTCGTAGCGGGAATAAAAAGTTATGCCCAATTGAAAATTCAGAATAGTCGCTATGGAAATATATCCCTTAAAAATAGTGATTTTGCAAATGACCTCTGTTTTCGACGAAACCACTTTTGTCGGATCCGAGATGTCAAGATATTGCTAGATTCCAATTTTCATAATTATTGGAATCAATATGTGAGTGTGGCAAAGGAAAAAGTATTTTAACAGTTTCAGTCAATTTGGATCGACCACAAAATGGCCATTTTTCAAACGGTCTTCAAATTTGACGAAATTAGTTTGTTAGGACCATATTATCAAAACAAAGCTAGAAATAATTTTTCTGTAATTTTTGAAATCAGTATGTGGCCCCAGTAAATTAAAATGTGCGTTCGAATTTAAAATACAACAATTTATATTTTAAACTTAGCGGAAACTGATCGTAACAGCCGAATTGGGTTACGAAACATATCGCATTGGGTTTGATTTGGATTTCGTTAATATAAACAAGAATTTTTGAATTAAATAATAAAAAATAAAATAAAAACATATAAAAGGAAATCCCAAACTCTATTTTCCCGTTCAGTTCCAATAGCCGCCGCCCTCTTTAAAAATTAATGGCGGATTTCTTCAATAATTCGCCCTTCCTTTTCTTTCAATCCTTACATTGATTTTCAAACATTTCAAAGAGAAAACCCTAGATCTTAGGGAGCTCTACGTATTATACGGTAGTGATTTGGTTTAGGGTTTTGTGGAGGTCGAATTTAGAGCCTAAAGTGGTGGGGTTTGGCACCGTTACCAGCGTGGACGGGGGGGGGGGGGGGGGGGGGGGGTCAAGTTCGCTGTCGCGCATGGCGGTAGAGGCGCAGGCAAGGCTCTTCGAAGTGGCACGGTCTGATGGGCCGACAATGGCCAATAGGGCGACGCGCAAGGGAGCGAGGGTGACGATGATTTTGGGTTAACCGGGGTACTGGGGTTACGGATTTACACAGAGAAGGGGAAAGAAAGGGGTATCGACGGGTTCATGACTTTTAACAGTGAAAGGGTTTGTGTTTTTTTATTTCTTTTTTTATTTTACTTATCCCTTGTTAAGAAAATCAGTTTTTAAAAATTAAAATTAACATCAGTTTTTAAAATAAAATTAAAATCAGTTTTAAAATATATTATAGCAATTATAAAATCAGTTTTAAAAATATATAATAGCACTTATAAAATCAGTTTTTAAAAATAAATAGCATTGTTAAAAAAAATTAAATGGTATAGTTATAAAAACGTGATTTTTATATATTAATAACATTGATAAAAATATGATTTTTATCTAGAAGGACATCGAGCAAAAATATGATTTCGCTTAGAATAAAAATATCATTTTTAGATGGAAGAAGGTATGAATTTTAGCGAATTAAAATATGATTTTTATTAAATATAAAGCATAATATAAATATGATTTTTATTATATAAATATGATTTTCATATACATATACCATATTTTATAAAAATGATTTGTATATACATGTAGCTAAATGAAAATATGAATTTTTATATATAACTATAATTGTGTTAAAAATACGATTTATAATAAATATATCTTTAAAATAAAAACACGATTTTTTCTTCATATAACAGTTAAAATAAAAATGTGATTTTTATTTATATAGCAACGTATTAAAAATATGATTTTTTAATATATATATATATATATATATATATATATACCGCTTGAAACAGATTACGATGGAACTGACGAATCCAAACCGTTCAGAAATAAGGAATGAAGGAGTGGATCCCAAAGGTGAGAACTTCTCACTAGAATTATTTCTGTACGATTATTTACTTTATAACTGCATGTATGAACTGCTCCCCGTCGTCCACTGACCATGGACGACTTATTTGTTTGATTGTGTTGTTGAAATTGATTGTGATGTGAAATGGACTGTATAAAATATTCATGTGTTGAATAAAATATATGAATAATCAAAATATCTTTTTTATTGTAGAAATGGACTGTATAAAATGTTCATGTTTTGAAATAAATTATTTATCGTTAAAAATATAATTTTTAACGTGTATATGCATAAATAAATATTCATTTACAAATCGGATGATTTGTTTATGTACACCCATTTTACTAATATTGATTGGGACATATAGTTTACACATCGCCCAACTGCACAAATAATATTCAGTGTTTGTTGATTGAAACCCCACACGGGTATTGGGATGATATTTGGCCTATACTAATCGCAGTTGTTTAGTTGTATGTCGATCGATAGGTTGATAGACTGTTGTAAGCATGAATTATTTATATTTAATGCTTATACAGTGTAGAATGCACTCTGGATGATGGTTGACATTGCCATGATACACATGGTTGTATGAAATCCATATAAATAACATTATATGGTAATTGACTGTGTCTGATTCCAGTTTAGAAAGAATGAATATTTTAAAATAACGAATATTTTAAAATAATATTTGTAAAGGATCAAAATATGATTTTGATGTTCGATTTGGGATGGACACGAAAATATTTAAATATATAAAGCCGTATTGATTATTTATGCACCATTTTGTCGCGAACGATATTTATTTCGATTTTATTCATTTTTATAATGAATTTCGAAAAGGAGATGATTTCAAAATCTGATGTTTGGAAAATTATCATTTATATATTAATGATATGGAATATTCAATTTTGATTTAAAATTGAATATAAAGTTGAAATCATTTTTAAAACGAATTTAAATCGATTTATAAAATACGTTTTGTATGGAAATAGACGAAATATATATAATATATATATTATATATTAAATGTCCTGAATAGAACGCGCCGCGCAGCGATTGTTCGCGAATTTCGACCATTGACTTCGAATTAACATTACAGGAGTTACGACCGTCGGATTCTCCTAAAACCAGAACCGTTGGGTTCATATCGAAAAGTGCTTTCCAATGACTATGAGAGATTTGAAATCTAATGGTTGGATTTGGAGTTATGTCCAAATCAAATTTGGAAAAGGTCCTTGTAAGTGTAGTTCGATGACCGTTTATGGAAATCGGGTGTACGGGCCTTGAAAAAATTATTAAAAATATTAATAATTTGTGCAAAATCATAATAAATGATTTGGAAAGAATTAGGATTGAAAATTCCATATTGGAAAAGATAAAAATATATTTTAATCGAAATAAACTAGTTATGAACTAGAATTATAATCCAGTATTTTTAAATAAATAGATTGGATTTGTGAATGGTTTTAATATAACCAGAAATTTCCAATACAAGAATTGGAATGGATTTGAATCGAAAGTGTATTCGGAATATTTCGATATTAGATTCCATGATTATACGGACATTGTGGAGGAATTTGGAATATATATATATATATCGTTATTCCAATACGATATTTGTTGATTTCAGAATTTGATATTGAATATAAGCCGATATATTTTCTATTCATAGCCTTGTATTTAATATCAAATGGGATTTTGGGTTTGTCGTGAACAGTGTCTTCACTAACACTGTTCTTAAGCCCAATTGAGAAAAGATTAAATCTTTTTATTAAGATTTAATGAAGTTTACCAATTAATTAATATTTAATTAGAATTGAATTTTGGGTTTGTCGTGAATGGTATCTTTAAAAATGTTGTTCTTAAACCCAATGGAGTTAAGAAAATTAGAAACTAACTGGAGATTAGCTAAGTTGAATGGTTTTTTGGGTATTGGTCTGATGTTGGTTTCGGCCTTCAGGATTAATACTTAGGGAATCGTTCTCTTACTAATTTACGGTTAGAGACTGATGGAATGGTGTAATTAGAAACTAACCGGAGATTAGCTAAGTTGAATGGTTTACTGGGTATTGATCTGATGTTGGTTTCGGCCTTCGGGGTTAATACTTAGGGAATTGTTCTCTTACTAATTTACGTTTAGAGACTGATGGAATGGTGTCTTCAATAACACTGTTCTTAAACCCCGTGTGAAAAGAGTACATCTTTTAATTAAGATTATTAGAATTTCCATTTATATTTAGTAATTGGAATAAAATGGGATGTGATTTTGGGTTTATCGTGAACCGTGTTTTAAATGACATTGGTCCTTTAACCCAGTTAAAGACAGGAATTATTTTCCTATAAGTTGAATAATCATTAATATTGATTTTTAGGAAGACTAAAACTGAATTAGAGTTTTAATGAATCTTTAAATAGATTGAAAGGTGAATTTGATATTAAAATTATCAAATTCAAGAAATGATCGAGAACGGAGTATCACCAGTTTTGCTCCGAGCGATAGTTAAATCTTTAATTAGATTTGAATGTGAAATTGTAATTAATATTTACTGATAACACCATGGTTTTAAATATGGAGTATTACCAGTTTTACTCCATGGGATGAATAGGTTGGGATTGGGAAATGAAATAATTAATTACTTCGGTAAGGTGCGTTAATCCCGACTAGTTTGGGAAACCTTAATATGGTTTGAATGATATCCAAAGGAAGATTAAACAATAAATTTTAAAGAATTTATCTTTGATAAAATTAATGGGAACAAATCCCTAAAGACGTGAATATTTGAATAAAAGAATATTCTGAACTGGAATGAGGTGTATGTTGTTTTTTTATTGCACTTGTTTATTATATACGCGCGTTATTCAGAAAGACCGGGTTTATCCCATTCTGAATAACTGATTCGACGATAAATTGACGATGAAGATGGTGGTGGAAGACTGGAGGTCTTCACATTGTTTGGATGATTACTAATGTCTTGATTGTGCTGTACACCCAAGACGAGGTAATAAGTGGTGATCGTCCAGACGTGCTTGGAGATTGACGGATATGCGAGTGCCTCTCTCCTGTATTGGACATATGGGATGAGAAATAAGGTGCCTCCGGTTTCGTTCAAACCCAGAACGGACTTGTAAATGGACTGTGTGTCTGACATTGGATTTTATTCTATGCTGATTGATCTCTATTAAATATGCATCTGCCTGGTGAAGAAGAATTTATTCTCTTACTTCACCCATCTCTGAGACGTTTGGGATCAGAGGTTGTATATCGATAGACATCAGTCACATGGCATGAATTGCCTATATGGCATGCCCGAGTGGCAAATGATCAAGGCTTCTATTGAAAAGCATAGCCTTGTGGTTCATAATCAAAGCACGACTTTAATATAGCATGGCTTTGTGTATAGCGTTAATTCGTGAGCCTTAAACCCCGGTGTGAACCAGAAACGGGAGAGGACATTAGGGAGGACATGCATTTCCTTCTAGCTAGGAGTGGTGTCTGGGTTTTGCAAGCCCAGATGTTTTACTTATGTGGATGATGGATAGCGAGTCGCCTCAGATATATCGGCACTGCGGGGCCGATGGATGGTTTGTTCGTATACTGACCAATTTTATGCCCCATAGGGCGGGGAAACGTATTGTTCAGGCATTTTAATCCACCTTTGCACTTCGGGTGGACCGACCCTGATGATCCAAGGTGCAGTTGCGGCTGTTCCTGAGGCTCGAGCTAGAGAGTCTCGAATTAGCACAGGATGATCCCTTTGCCTTGGTTCACAGATGGAAGTCTAACTTCCAATACGTGACATTGCGGTTTTGATTGTAGAGCCTAGTATTGGCGACATGATACATGGTACCTATGCCGTCTAGGATTGATACATTTATATTTGAAGTTGTTTTATACACTATGCACTTATAATAGTATCAAAGGATTTGTTTTAAACGTACCAAGCATGTTTGGCTATTATAAGGGAAAACCCTATCCTCCGGCTTGCGTTGCATTATGTGATGGGACCTGGGTCATATAATAGCTTCATTTTTCCAAAAAGCATTGCGCTGTTTGTTTTATGCACTGGTATTCTTGGGAGGAAACCCGCTCTATGTTACATGGCGTGGTCCCTTGATTTACTTTATTTTTACAGGAAAGATTTAATAACTGTTTTAGTTCTCACACTAGTCGCATGATTGACCTAGAGTTTATTGTTTTAACCTAAACTCTTGGTGCCCCTATTTTCCACATGGGCAGCTAGTAGTTTTGGTTTTGTAGATAATATATTCACAGGATCCTGTTTTACAGCTGGAACTATACTCTGAAAGCTCTGTATCCGTGTATTTCTTTAGGTTGTGTTATGTATTATTTTTCCGCTGCTAATGTAATTTTAATCTCTGATATTTATCAAATGTATAATATTTATTCATACTCTGTTATATTCTTGTACTCTGATGTAATTGTTGTAATAAGCAATGAAATGCTCTTCTGTGTGTGTTCTGATTCATCTTGTCCTCAAAACAATTCGTTCTTTCTCTTCTCTTCAGAGAATGGGAAAGTTCGAGTCGCTTCACATATGTTATGGGAAATATATATTAATTATATCTGTTAATTTCGGACTTGTCGATCGAAGTAATTTGTTGACTTATTTAATACAAAATTACGAATGGTCGCTCCTAACCAGCCCTATTTTCCACTCTAATAGACAATATTACACAGTAATACTCTTTATTATGACAGGTCTCGGGATGGGGCATTACATGTTGGTATCAGAGTCGGGTTTAGAAAAAACATAAGAAAACATAGAATAGTATACACCATACATTACATCAAGGTACATTACGAGTACAGTATCATCCCCAACTCAAGTTATCTATAATCGTGTTCCTAACCTTTCATGTATCCTTAGCGAATATGTCTAGGAATGGTGTTTAAATTCCCTAGTATTCCTCTTTTATTACCTTTGATCGATGATATCCTATCGTATGTATAATTATACCTTATCTAATCTTTTGGCTTATGTCTAGCAGAGGTCGATGTCGTACTTCAGGTGTGCGGCCATCCAGTAGCTCACACCCCAAGGTGTAGGTTGAGTCGATCAATGGATCCCGCCCCGAAGGGCTATATATGTTGACCCAGAAAATTTAGAAATTATTTGGAATACCCAGCCTCTTGCTCCACCTCGTTCCTCTCCATCGCGCATGTCGGTGTTTGCGCGTATGTGTAGCGATTTCTCTCACCTTGGTGGGAAACCTTTTAAAGGCACCGAGCCAGTTCTAGATGTTCAAGTTTGTATTCGTACTTGCTAGTATATATTTATTCGCATGGAGATTTTTAGTCATCATTGTGTTCTTATAGCATCTAGAGTGCTACAAAATTATGCATTGGATTGGTATGAGCATCTTATAGCAGAGTTTGGTGAGTCTACCATTGAATGGAAGAAAATGAAGGAATTTTTTTATCTTAAATTCATCCCATAATCCGAGAAAGAGATCTTGATTTGACGCTTTCTCGAGCTTAAACAAATGAAGATGTTAGAACTTGAGTATGTTACCAAATTTGAGGCCTTATCTAAATATGACCTTGAGCATATTAGTACCTCTTGCAAGAAAAATCTCAAATTCAGATTCACATATTCCCCAACAGTCACATTAATGGCCGCCTCCTCCTCAAATCCGCTTCCACCTTCCCCTTCTATCTCCTCACCGTCAAGCTTGTCACCATCTCCAGATCCTCCTCCACCTCCTGTTCCTCAGTCCTCGTCTTCCCCTACCAAGGAAACGTCGCCCGTGCTATCTTTCCCTCTGACAATCCTGCCACCATCACCAGAACTACCACCTCCTCAAACACTTCCTGATCCTCACGCCTCGTTATCCCCCTCCAAGGAATTTCAACATGAGACTACCTCAGCAAATCCCTCTGTGTCATTTCCTCAAACATTGTATGCTCCTATCTCTCAACGGCGATGGACGTCGTTGTTTCAGCACCTACACAGAAATGCAAGCAATTACCAACCTGTAGAAATGGTTCTCGCCTTCTATGAAGGGGCTATGGAGCACACTCCTCAAAAAATTCAAGCCGGAGCTCAAGTATGGGGTATAGCTTTAGTTGGTTTCTTTCTGGACGAACCCCTCTCCTATACTGCGTCCATCAACAAAGTGGATTCCATTTGGAACCTGAAAGGATCATTGGATATAAAATCAGATGTTATTCTCTTCCTATTTCATTTTACAAACGAATAGGACAGGAAAAATGCTCTGAAGGGAGACCCCATTATAATGAGAAACAAGCTCTTTATTGTCAAACCATATGACTCTCAAGTGAGCAACATTTGTGGCTCTGTCAAAGCTGTACTAGTGTGGGTACAATTCTCCAACATACCTTTGTTTGCATGGACTCATCCAGGTATTAACTGGTTAGTGTGTAGGATAGTTAAACATATCTTCCTTGATGCGATGACTGAAAAGCTTGAAAGGCTGCATTATGATAATGTTTGATTGAGGTCAAACTGGATCAAGAATTTGTTGATGATTTTCTGGTTAAAACTCCTGATGGTGGAACCCAAAGATATATGTTAACTATTTATGGAAGCCCCTAAATTGTAAGATATGCAAGACATTTGGACATAATGAGGAAAGCTATGAAGGAAAAGAAGCCTTGAAAGCTAAACAAGTTGAAGCAACCAGTAAAAGAATGAACTATCTGGTAGCACACAAGGAGATGCTCAAACTAATAACATAAATTCATACACTCATGAGGAAAACGTTTCTAACTCACAAGAAAAAAGAGTAGAAACAATCAATCAAAGAAGAGTGGAAGCTCCTAAAACTTACCCTTGGCAGAGAGTGGAGAGAAGCAAGAGGGTTGTCACTTTCAAGCAATATAGAAACATATCGACCTTCGATGACATTTGGCTACTGCTAAGAGACCACGATGGCAAAGAAGAAAGGATGGCACTATAGAACAGGTTTAGGGAACTATGGAGGAGGGAGAAATTCATAATGGAGCTCTGAAAGACAAGCAGGTGTAAAACACTATAGAAGATCCGCCACCACTGGATTTGTTCATGATGCTAGTGTGGTTAACTCGAACATTCGTAACAATTTTGCTAGCTTGCAAGAGCAACAGAGTGACGTCCAAGACATCCAAGCTGACAAAAGCAAAAATAACTCTGGAAATAGTGCTGAGCAAATTAAAGTTATTCAAGAAAATATTGAACCAGAGGATGCAAATAAAGAAGAGAAAAAGAACAAGGAAGCAACTGCTTTAAATAACTATGAGAAAAACAATAAGGAAGACGTTGAGATTGTTGTCATAAATGTTGACAATACAAATGAAAAGGTTACGCACGAAAAACCATAGAAGAACTCAGATAAATCTGAAGCTAAGAGCCCTACTGTGCATTATGAGATAGAACATGGAGAGCGGCAAACAGATAGGCAAATGAGCAATGAAACTGCAAATCTTGCACCAATAACTGCACAAGCTGAACTTGACTATCAAGTGAATGATCTTGTCAAACCTGCATTTGAACCAGCTTTGCAAGATACTCTTCCTACGTACTGTGACATTGTCACTAATACACTAGAACATGAAGAAGATGTGGTTCCAAAAGCTCCTGACACACCAGCTTACACACCAAAAGCAACTGAACATAGCAAAAGTGGTATTGTTGATAAAATTAGTGAAAAACAAGCCAATAACGAAGCCAACAAGGATCAACCTTATGATAAAATTTCCGCACCTCCAGGCTATAAAATAGCATCTAAGTCCCATCTTTATGACATTGCGAATGTTATCAAAGATAAGATTGGGAACAGACCGCGTAAAACAGGTAAACAAAGTAATGAGAGCTCTCCACACTCTAAAGCAAATCAATCAGAAGCTGATTCATCAGGGGTCGTTACCAGATCCAAAGCGAATGTTACTCTCAAATCACAGAGTACAATAATACTACAAAACATCTGTGTATGGAACATTAGAGGAGCCCATTTGGACATCAAATTGGATGAATGCAAGCACCTTATTAGGAAGCATAAACACTCTGCTCTAGCTATTTTGGAGACAAAATTGAATTAAGAATTAACCATGAGAGCAGCAAGGCACATAAACTCGACTTGGCATCTTTTGCATAATTTAAATGATGCAAATTACGGTAAAATCATGCTTATTTTTTATCCTGCTGTCCATAATTTTACCAAGATTACCTCCACTAACCAGTATGTACACTGTCACAATGTTTTCATTCTTAATGCTACTTCTTATTACTTTACTTTTGTTTATGCCATGAATTCAGCTATTGCTAGAAATGACTTTTACCAAGATATGCTTAATTTTAGACAGCATGCCCTTCCTTGGTTGGTGTGTGGTGACCTTAACTCACCCCTAAACCTTACTGACAGAGTTGGTGGATCCCTAGTTACTCTCAATGAGATAGGACCTATTAATATAGCTATATCTGATTCCAATCTTCTTCTTATTAATTCTTATGGAGCTGAATTTACATGGAACAATAGTAAAAGGTACAGTACTCGCACATTCACCATAATTGACCATTCTTTTTGTACTCTATTGCCCTGGATTTTTGGCCTCCCTCTGTAATGAATTACCCACCCTCATCTTATCCGATCACTCCCCCAAGTCCTACGTCTTGGTGATACTGAAATATTTAGAAGACCAAACTTTAAATTTTTTAAAGTTTGGGCTAAAGACGATAGTTTTTTTTGAACTTGTTAATAAGGATTGGACTGTTCCATGTTTTGGTAACCCTTTATATGTACAAAAAGTTAAAATCCCTAAAATTTGTGCTTAAACTGTCGGCTAAAGAAAAGTTTAGTAACGGTAATAGCCTATCCTTCCATTGGCGTAGATTACTTGAAAAAATGCAAATGCTTATGCTAGCTGATCCTATTAATCCTAATTACTCTAGCATTGAAGTAGATTATTCTAACAAGCACAGGGGTGCTTTAATCACCGAGGCTAATATGAAGAGACAAAAAGCGAGGATTGCTTGGTTTGAAGAGGGTGATCGGAACTCTTCTCACTTTCACTCTGCATTGAGGGCTAATCAGAATAAGCAAACAGTTCACTCCATAATTGATAGGAATGGACAAGTACACAATTCTGAAAACTGTTAGGGAATGCAGAAAGGATCGTTTAGGCAAAACAAACACAAGAGGGAGTGAATAGTGTTTTTTGAAAATTTAAACAAAATCTAAAACTTGTGTGAATCACCAAATAAATCAAACTCCGCATACACAATCATAGACACATATTCAAACACAAATGCAAAAATAACAAGAAATAAAAATGCAGAAAGGGAAATAAAACACCGGATTTTATACTGGTTCAAATTACTCCTACGTCCAGTCCCACGCAATATTAGAGTGCACAGAGTTTTATTACTATATCAATATCCAATTACAACCTCCTTGATTTCACGGCTACAAGGGATACCACCGATTCCGCCCTTGATTCCACGGCTACAAGGGATACCACCGATTCCGTCCTTGATTTCACCGGTACAAAGGATAAAACCGTTTGACCTCAAATACCACCTAAGCAATTACAAACAGCCCTATAACTCTTCAATAGCACTTGATTTAGAGAGTAGAAAGTAGAGAGTGTAAAGAGAAGAAGTTCGATCAAAACAGAATTGAATTCGACAGAGTATAATTATAGAAATCATAAAAATGATTAAGAATAATGGTATAAAGAAAGAGGATTAAGTTAGAGAAGAAGAGATAATAAAAAATTCGAATTCAAGTCCTTTTATAGTAAATGAAAGGATGTCACGCTTCAGAACCATCACAAATAGTGAAAAGACACTTCCTTTCAAAATTGAAAAAATGACTGTTATATGTCGACATAGTGTTTTATGTATGTCGACATACTATTGGTTCAAAATTCATTTTTGAGCGTATTTCAAGTGTTTTGATATACATATAATTCTAAAAATTCTTAAATTAAAATGTAGTGCTATAAAATTAATATTATAAAGTAAAAAATCATACGAAAACATATATTTAAACATATTTATAAAATTATAAAGTTTTAAACTATATATATAAATATAAAAGTATAAAAATACAAATATACAAAACTTAAGTTTTGAAAAACAAAAGTAAAGTAAGAAAAGAAAATAGAAAGATAGAAAATGAAATAGAGAGAAAATAAAATAGAGAAGATAAAAGATAGAATTTGAAAACAAAATTTGAAAATCAGAATTTGAACTTGAACCTGGAGTGCTATTTAGAGTCTTACATAATCTAGACTCTATAACTATATTAGTATTGAACTCTTGAACTCTTGAAATCTTGAATACTCATGTGTCTTGAAATATCTTTGAACTTTGAATCTCTAATATCTTTAAACTATACAGTCTTCAGTAATATTTCCTGTATATGAATCCTGCATATGTATGTATATATATATATATATATATATATTCTCTATATAAAAGTATTAGTATATATTTTATAATCAATTAATATTGAAATAAGGTTGTTGTCATCAAAACTCCGTTCTCCAACAATCTTCCCTTTTTGATGATGACAACCTTATTTTATAAAATATCATACCTATTGATGATGATCCTTTAAATACTCCCCATGTCTATATGAATCCTATAAACTATGTTTACATTTGAATCCTATAAATAATGTCTATATTTTATAATTTCTCCCCCTTTGGCATTATCAAAAAGAAATTCTAATAGTACTCCCCCTAAATTATATAACTAACTAAATAGAACTAAAGTAACTAACCCAATTATGATATTCCCCTTAAACCTATAATGGTAATTCCCAAGAATATGATGATAAAACACAAACCAATCCAAGTATTATAATTACATATATTTGTTTGTTATATATACATATCAAATCAAATCAAATCACACCACACCATATGTCATAATATATATACAAGTTTTCAAATCATATAATCCAAATAAAATTCAAACAAATCAATCAAATCGTACCGAACAATTAAACGTTTCTTGGAACTTCAACCCATTCATCTTGTCCAGTAATCGGGTTCTTTTTTATGTCCTTCCATTCTTCTTCAGTGTATGTGACAATTGGTTGTTTTCATTTCTGAAATGAGAAGAGATATCCCAACGAATCACATCAAAATGTTTTTCTTGATATTCAACCATCCTCATTTGAATTAACTCTAGTTTGCGCTGATTACGTAGTACCATGGAGAGAGTTTTCTTGAAAGAATTCCAAGAATCATCAAGATTTTCACATATACTATGAATAGGATTTGAGTAGAAATGAATAAAGAAAAAGGAGAAATAAAATTATGAATTTTTCTTGAAGAATTAGACTTAAATAGGGTCTAGAATTCATTGGATTTTGAATGGACATGAGTAGTTATTTTAATTTTAAAATTTAAAACAATTTGAAAATCTGGCAGTCATATGTCGACATCCAAAAAACACTATGTCGACATACTATAGTAATTTTTTTTGAAATTTTGAGTTCTTTGAACCTTATTATATTACAATTAGTTTGAAAGTTTTTACAGAAACATAAAGATGATTTTATCATAATTAAAACTCCATTCATTACTTAAAAGAAAGCAAATACATCCAACTAATCAAGACATACTTAAATACGAGATTCAAAAGGAAATACAAGGAAATGAATACATAAAGATAGATTAAACTAGATGGCCTAGTTTTCGGATGATGATGAGGAAGATGAAATTCCAAGCTTTCTTCCTATCTTGACCATAAATTTGGATATTTTAGAAAGTTTCTGGTTGAGCTTCTTTTGATTGTTGACGATTTTCACTTGATTTTGAATAATCGTCTCTTTGTAAATGCGTCTAGTGCCTGTTGGATACTCAACACCTTCCAAAGAACCTTCTTCTTCTTCGACTTCCATTGGATCTTGTTCTTGTTGCATTCGAGCTTGTTTGGCTTCGAATGTCTCAAATGGTTTGAAAGTGAGAGGAATTTGCATGAGATGAATGTTTGATGCATCAAATACTTTTCTAGGCCCAAATTCTTCCCCATGAAGATCAACATTAAAGTATTTGAAAATGCGAGTGAGATAAATACCATCGTAGAGAGTGTTTTCTCTTGTTGATAAATCTTTGGGCTAAATCTCATTTAGAATCATTTCGGCCAATTGATAGTATAGCCACCCATAATTGCAAAAAGAGACTTTTGGACTTTGATGGTTGGATTGTTGAAATTTCTGGAATAGGGAGTGATAGTATGTTGAAGGAGAAGGTTAACAACTCTTGTTTTTGGATGAAAGGAACAATTTTTGAACTCCTTTGGAGCATTATCTTCAAATATGTCATGGTAGGTTTCCAAATTGATTTCGCCGATAAAAAAATTCGAAAAATTCGAGCTCGTGCTTCTACAATTTAGAATAGTACCTAAGAGTTCAGCATCGAGAACAATTTGAGTGCCTTTGACACTACTCCAAATTTGGTCTTCGCTTCCTTCGTAAAATCTATAATTAAGATTCGCATAGAATATCTGGACGAGTTTGGGATAACACACTTCGTTGTTATCACAAGAGTCAATTAGACTCAAGACTTCATTGTTTTGAAAGGGAGAGATGAGATAATAAGAGGGAAAATTGCTAAAGATGGCGAAACACCCGTGTTAACTTTAGCATTTGCTAAATAGTTACCACAGGTTTTGAAGGCCTCTTTGTCATTGTGAAGATAGCCTTTGATGGTTTTGGTTATCTACAATTTTTGAGATGAATTAGAGGAAGCCACTGAATTGATAATTTTGAAGAGAATAGATATGAAGAATATTGTTTTGAGTTGAGAATGAAAGGTAGAAAGAATGGATGTATATATAGAAGTTAAATGGATATGAATTGAATAGATACGAATTGAATAGGCACAATTTTTCAGGTTAAAATGACACCTTTTCAGACCTTGGGAGTTGGTGAAAAGTTGGAGGGAAGTTTGAAAGTTTAAAATATTTGAATTTCAAAACTGGTCAGGTATGTCGACATAAACTTATTTGTATGTCAACATATATGTCTATTTTCAAGGAGAATTTAAATTTTGAGAATTGAAATTTAAATTATCGAATTATATTTCAGGTTAAACGATTTCCTGAAATAATTCTAATCCTAGTAAACACACTAACAATTTATTTATTTATTTTATTTGTTATTCATTATTATATTATTATTTTAAATTTAAATTTTAAAGTTTTAAAATCAAATCAAAGCAAACAAACAAAGAAACCATTCATCCAAGTAAAATTAAAAATTAATTAAAGCATACCCGGTTTTTAGATCCTTTTCTTCGAAATTTTTTGAACTTTGAATCACCGTAAAGCATATATTTGTATTTCCGTTTTCTGGTTCTTCATCACTTGATGATGATTCTGAATCATCTAATGTTGCTACATATGCTTTCTTTCTCTTTCTTGACGAATTGATGTTGTCTGTTTGTTGAGTCGATGTATCTGGATATGGACACATATTCTTTTTATGTCCTTGTTTGTTGCAGTTATAACACCAACCATCATTACTTCTTGAACTTCCTTGGTTATAATTCTTCCTTCTATATATCAAAAATCTTCTAAAATGATTTGTCATAAGTGCTATTTCTTCATCATCTTCACTACTCGAGTCAGAATCATTCGTTGTTGCTTTCAGTGCAATAGGTTTCTTCTCTATTGATCTGTTTTCTTTTCTTTTCTGTAATTAAACTTTGTAAGACATCAGGTTTCAAATTAACTCTTCGATCATCATTTCATTCACATCGTTGGCTTCTTCAATTGCCAAAGTTTTCTGATCTCATTATGGAGTTAATGAACTTAATATTTTTTTGACTTGATCTGCTTCAGATAAGTTTTTCCAAGTGCAGTTAATGAATGCACTATCTCTTGATATCTGCAATACATATCTGAAATAGACTCATTCTCGTTCTTTTTGAATAACTCAAACTGATTAACTGGCATTTTTATTTTAGTTTGTTTAACTTTATTAGTTCCTTCATGAGTTACTTGTAAAGTCCTCCAAATTTCATAAGCAGTTTTACAGACTGACACTCTATTAAACTCATTCCTATCTAATGAACAAAATAACATATTCATAGCCTTAGAATTGCTTTGTGCAGCGGTCTTTTGATCATTTTTCTATTGTGCAAATGCAGTTGTGGGTTCAACATATTAATTTTGTGTACTATTCCATGTGTCTAAACCTACTGATTGCAAATATATTTTCATTCTACATGCCCAATATGAATAAATACTACCATTAAAAAATGGTGGTCTAACAGTGGTCTGGCGCTCTATAAAAGAACTATTATTGCTACCAGTGTTAGTTTCCATTATCACTATTTTCAAAAATCAGATTATGAACTTTTTGAAAGACCTTGCTCTGATACCAATTGTTAGGGAATGCAGAAAGGATCGTTCAGGAAAAATAAACAGTAGAGGGTGGTGAATAGTATTTTTTGAGAATTTAAACAAAATCTAAAACTTGTGTGAATCACCAAATTAATCAAACACTGCAAACACAATCACAGACACAGATTCAAACACAAATGCAAAAATAAACAAAAATAAAAATGCAGAAAGGGAAAGAACACATCGGATTTTATACTGGTTCGAATTACTCCTATGTCCAGTCCCACGCAGCGCAGGATTGCACAGAGTTTTATTACTATATCAATATCCAATTACAACCTCCTTGATTTCACAACTACAAGGGATACCACCGATTCCGTCCTTGATTTAACGACTACAAGAGATATCACCGATTCTGTCCTTGATTTCACGGCTATAAGGGGATAAAATGTTTAACCCTAAATATGACCCAAGCAATTACAAACAGCCCTATAACTCAAATAGCACTTGATTCGGAGAGTAGAAAGTAGAGAGTGTAAAGAGAAGAAGTTTGATCAAAACAGAATTGAATTCGCAGAGTATAAGTGTAGAAATCATAAAAATGATTAAGAATAATGGTATAAAGAAAGAGGATTAAGTTAGAGAAGAAGAGATAGTAAAAAATTCGAATTCAAGTCCTTTTATAGTAAATGAAAGGATGTCACGCTTCAGAACCATCACAAATAGTGAAAAGACACTTCCTTTCAAAATTGAAAAAATGACTGTTATATGTCGACATAGTGTTTTATGTATGTCGACATACTCTTGGTTCAAAATTCATTTTTGAGCATATTTCAAGTGTTTTGATATACATATAATTCTGGAAATTCTTAAATTAAAATGTAGTGCTATAAAATTAATATTATAAAGTAAAAAATCATACGAAAAACATATATTTAAACTATATAAACATATTTATAAAATTATAAAGTTTTAAACTATATATATAAATATAAAAGTATAAAAATACAAATATACAAAACTTAAGTTTTGAAAAACAAAAGTAAAGTAAGAAAAGAAAATAGAAAGATAGAAAATGAAATAGAGAGAAAATAAAATAGAGAGGATAGAAGATAGAATTTGAAAACAGAATTTGAAAATCAGGATTTGAATTTGAACCTGGAGTGCTATTTAGAGTCTTACATAATCTAGACTCTATAACTATATTAGTCTTGAACCCTTGAAATCCTAAATACTCATGAGTCTTGAAATTTCTTTGAACTCTGAATCTCTAATATCTTTAAACTGTACAGTCTTCAATACCATTTCCTGTATATAAATCCTTCATGTATGTGTATGTGTGTGTATTCTATACAAAAGTGTTAGTATATATTTTATAATCAATTAATATTGAAATAAGGTAATTTCCACCAAAACTCCATTCTCCAACAAAAACGATATTCAACATGATTTTGTGGATTACTTCTCTAATTTGCTTGGAAACGTGGATAACTTCATCCCTTTGATCGATGAAATTAATCCTATGACCCTTCCCGATCTAGTTCTGAACAACCTTTTTATGTTGCACTCCTGTTATCGAGAATGAGACTAAAGAGGCTATGTTTTCCCTTAATAGTAATTCTAGCGGGGGAACTGATGAGTTTACCCTTTTTTTTAGAAATATTGGACATTATTAAAAATGACGTTACCAAGGTTGTGGAACACTTTTTTAAAAAGGGGAAAATGATGCACTCTTATAATAACACCATTACTGCTATCATCCCTAAAGTGCGCAATGCTGATAATGTCAATTCATTTCGGCCAATCTCTTGTTGCAATACTATATACAAATGCATCGCTAAAATTATTGCTACAAGGTTCAGAACTGTTTTGCCTTCTATCATCTCTGAGAATCAAGCTGCTTTTTTATCGAATAAGGATTTCCTAGATAATGTTCTCTTATCATATGAACTTCTTAAAGTTTATAACACTATGAATATCTCTCCTAGAATTATGTTAAAATTTGATATTAGAAAAGCTTTTGATACCCTGCAATGGAAATCTTTAACTAGAATTCTCAGCTTTCTGAATTTTCCGACCTGCTTTAATGCCTGGATTTATGAATGCATAAGCACTGCTATTTTTTCTATTAATTTCAATGGTAGTCTTGCTGGTTGTTTTCCTAATAAACAGGGTATACGGCAAGGAGACCCTTTATCTGCGTATATGTTTATCATTGTTATGGTGCTTCTCTCTAGAATGATTAACGAACTTGCTGAGACTAATCAATACAATCTGTACCCTAAGTGCAAGAATCCCGTAATTACTACGCTTATGTTCGTTGAAGATCTCATAAATTTTTGCAATCCTATTGTTAGAACCCTAACTAATATTATGAACATTCTTGATAAATTTCACCAAATGACCGGTCATCAAATTAATAAGGACAAATCTGAATTTATGGTCGCTGGTGTTTCACATGCTATTATCAACCAAATCATTGAAATCACTGGTCTTAGTCACAAAGAAACTTCGATTAATTATCTAGGATTACTACTGGCGATAGCTAGAATCACCACCATGCAGTGCTTGCCTCTTTATAATAAAATTGTCGATAAATTGAACTACTGGTCTACTAGGCAGATTAGCCAAGCTGGTAGGTTGATATTGATTAAATCAGTAGTTTGTGCAATGCATGTGTATTGGTCTAGAACTTTTGTTATTCCCCAAAAGTTGCTTGCTATGATCAGTACTGCCTTCATGAGGTATTTTTGGAAAGGTAACATACATCAAAAATATATTGCTCCCATAGCCTTTGCTAAGCTTGAGAAACACATACGCTATGGCGGTCTGGGTATCAAAAACACTACACTTTGGAATCATGCTACTGTTTTTAAACATATTGACGATATTTTAAATAAATAAAAAAGCTTATGGGTTTCGTGTTCTTTTAATTATGTTTTGAGAGACAAAAGTTTTTGGTTCATTTCTTCTTTGCAATGGCACAACTAGGTATGAAAGTGTATGATCAAGATTAAATCATTGATCCTTCTTTACTTCAAACTTGGTACTTCGGCATTTCAATATGTTAATTTCTGGAGTGATCCGTGGCTGGACTTTGGTGTCACCTTAGAGAATGAAATCGGCTATCAAGGAATTGTGCAGTCTAGTATCAGCCATAACACCACTGTGTCTAGCTTGTATGATGAGAACTCATTCAATTTACCAACCACCTCCAATCAGATGATTAAAGCAGTTTGGGATCGCTCTAATATCTTTGCTTCTTCAACAAATGATCATACAACTACCTTATGGTTGTGGACAGGTAAGCAATTTTCCATTAAAAAAATGTATTTTAAGTTTTTTGTGTGTCAAGTCTTGATGTCTGTAGGTGGAGGAAAACTATATAGAGGAAAGATAACAGCGCAAAAGAAAACATGTGCATGCGAAGGATTATAAAAGGCGTTGTAAATACTAAGGACAAGATCAACGCATATGGCATGGATAGTGATCAAACTTGCTTGTTGTGTGATAGAGAATTCGAAACCCTTCACCACCTCTATTTTAAATGCTCTGTTACAGGGAGCATGTGGTCTGAAGCACAGCAACAAATCAGTAGAAGCACCACGGCTTGCTCACTTTGTCTTGACTGGGAGAAAATCAGAAAAAAGCCACTGCGAAGAGTAACAAAGTAAGAACCTTTAACTATGTGCTGAAGAAGATTATGAGTAGAATCTGGAGAGAAAGATGCCTGCGAGTTTTTGATCCCTCTCACAGAATAAACTATGGCCAATGGAAACAACTTGTTTGGCATGATATCCGGGAGGGCCTCAAATACATAAAATTCACTTACGACCAAGGAATTTTTGGCTAGCTACTCTATATTATTTTTTGATTCTTTGTTTTTATTCTTTTAGCTTCTTGTAGTCATTAATATGCCTTGTTCTCTCTGTACTTAATTTTGTTTTGTTTCTTTCCTTGTTTCTATGTACTCGTCTTCTAGTATATCAATAAAGTGGAAGGGGACCATTCAACCCCGTCGGCTTTGCCCAAAAAAAATCTCAAATTCATTTCCGGACCCAAGAAATACATAAAGACATCTATTTTGTTGCAATTAATGCTCTCCTTTGAAGATTTAGTGGATGCCGCAAATTATCTTGAAGCAATTGAAGAAGAAAAGGAGAGTAATAATGAAATCAAGCCTCGTATAGATCCCCACAAAAAGAAACTTCCAGTTCAGCAATCCAAGTCTTTTCCTTCATAGAAAAAGAAGAAGCCTTTTTCCAATGATCCTCCTTCGAGTTCTACTCCATTTGTGTATCGAATCTGCAATCAAGAGGGCCATTTTTCTTCCTTATGCCCTAAAGCTTCTGAAGGTCCGTAGCGTAGGAAGCTTAATGTAGTAGAGGATTCAAGTGGTTCTTCTCGGTTGAAAGGTACACTTTTATCTTCGAGAAAGTTCTTTATCATTCTAAGTTTACTCCTTCAGAGTTCAGTTGTTTATAGGTGCATTGCATTCATCCGTATCGAAAGAGCTCGATGAATCTATTTCTACATTTGAGTACATCTTGTATAGTGACTTCTGTGGGTACATATTGTATAGTTCTATTATCATGAGTTTTTCTTAAATTTAGTGCAACCATTGAGATAGTGGTACAAAGCTTTAGTTGATCTATTGGCATAATAACCTTTTCTAGGAAGAGAAATCACCTTGTCGGTACCCTGAACCTTGATCCAAATTTGATTCGTTATGTTGGTTGTGGAGCCAAGTTTGTAAAAATAAAGTAACCAAGAGGGTAAGTTGAAGTTGTTGTTAAGGATATAAGCGAAAAAGTGTGAACTAATCAAAGTGCTAAGCAAAAATTAATTGGTTGTTTCGGGTAAGCATGAAGATTAGCAAATTTGTTATAAGGATTATTTAAAACGTATCTTGCTATAATTAGTTAGATCATAGAAGTAAGGTGTTAAGTTGTGACCATCTGGGAATAAAGAAATTTTAGTTATTGTGTTAATAAAAGTAGCCTTAATAAAGTAAAAGTGTGGTTATTGATTGTGTTAATGTGCTTAGATGTAGTTTAAGAATTCTGAACAAGACAAGGGACGTTTTAGGCCGAGAGGGATTCTAAAACGACGTAAGAGATATTATTGACATGAAAGATTATCAAAAATGTAATTTTATTGTAAAGAATCGCTATTATAATTATTCTAGTTGATTGATTTATAAACCTAAATTGTTTAAAAGGTTTAAGCGGAGTTGAGCTCTGTAAAATGTTAAGAAGCTGCTTGAAATTTTTAAGTGATTTATAACTTATGTTATACTAGAATTTAGGATTTTGTAAATAATAATAGAATTGGATTTAAAATATTAATTTTAAATCTTAAGTTTAACTTCCAATTATTACTTTTGTGGAATTTTTTATGGATATATGTTTTATTATTAGGATTGAGTAGGAAGTTTTATTTAAAAAATTTAGCGATTTCGTAATTAATCTTTAATAAGTGAATATTGGGAAAACTTGGATTTTATAGAAGGCCGAGTAAGATATAAAACCCAACAATAAAGATAAATGAAGTTTTGCGTAAACAAGAGTTATAATAATCTTGTCATCTTTTATAAATATAAAGTAAATGGTTACTTGGTGTTTATAATGGTTTTGATATCTTTAGTAATTTAAGGATTTGAAGTGAAAACCAACTGTAAGCCTGAACCTGAGATTTACTAGGGATTTCGGCATTAATGTTCCTTGTGTCTTTGTTTAAAGGATTGATTGGCAGTCTTGTGAAACCGATCATTCTTTTCTACTAAATCCAATCTAATTCCCTACCCTCATGTCATTTCTTTGTTTGTGAAGTCATGAGTTTATGTCTACAGGTTTCTATGCCGCTTGTGATTGTGAATCGTGTTGCTAAATAAATATTTTGCTTGTGTTCTAAATCAGTGGTTTTGACGAAAACCATTATTCCCTATGGCTTAACATTTTAACTCTCTTGTTATTATAACTATTGTCCACATGTAGGTATGGGTCCTTTCGAAACCTTAAACTGAAGGCCCTGCCATGACTCACCTTGTTGATCCTTAGGGGACTTTGATGTGCTTTTTGACTCTTAAATGGAGGAAGTGTTTTCCAGGTGTTGGTTCTATGTTGTATCCATTGGTTGTTGTTGTATTCATTGGTTGTGTAATAGAGATATTTCATAATATGTCTTTCCAGCTTGGGAAGAAGAAATCCTATTCCATTCATTTTTTTCTCTGGGTATTGATGGAATAAAATAGGTTGTGTACAACTTACCCTATGGAAATCGTGAGGATGCAATTTTTGTAAGGAGGGAGTCTGTAACAACCCTGGTTTTAAACGATTACCTGAAAGAGTGATTAATAAATTATAATATGAATTATAATTTGCCAATCATGAAATAAGTGTCGTTATAAACTAATTTGAGCTTGGTTGGTTAAACAAGGAAATTTATTTAATTACAAGAGGGAAATTTGTTATAGAAACTCTGGGAAAAGATCATTTGACTAAGCTCTCAGGAGCTTGGAATCTTTGCAGATATAAATTGTCGAATATATATATACACGTATCATGTTTGGAATATGTATATATATAAGATTAACGTGAAAATGGAATAAATGAATTTAGTGGTGGTTTATGAGAATTTAAGGAAGTTTAATAAAATATAGATATACATACACACAGACATATATACATATATATTGGGTCTTTATAATAAATTGTAACTTCTCATTTAGTAAAGGTTTTTTTTTTTGAAAATTGGTTCACTTTATTGCTAAAAACCAATAATAACCTCCTTTATAAGCCTCGTTAAAACCTTGCAATCCCCCTAGTGGGTACCTTACAAGGAAAAAGAGTACTTATAAATTTGGTAAATACATCCTCTATGATAAGAAAATCAGAGAAAATACAACAAGGAAATATAAAAAAACATCAAAATCTTCAAAAGAAAAAAAACCTTTAAACCCTAAAGACCTTCTTCGCCGGCCCAAAAGCCCAGCCCATCTCCGAACTAAAGTAGTCAAACTTCTTCGAACTATCCAGAGTCAAAGAGTTCGATCCCCCAACGAGCTAACACCTGTTCATTTCTGAAAGTACTAGAAGACTTAGATCCATTTCCTCTTACCAGATCCACTATCTCCTTCTCAATTTTCAACAAAATAATGGATGCCATCGTTCTTCGATCCTGAAAGATTCTAAGATTTCGCTCCCTCCAGATGAAATACACCACTGTTGTGAAAGCTCCATACGCCAGATCTCTAAGTTGATCATTGACTGGGAATTGGGAAATTAGGGATTTTGCTTCGTCCTGAATATTAGCATGAAGATGAAGAGGCAAATCAAGCTTCCGTTTTACTGATAACCAGACAAAAGAAGAATAATCACAGTTGAAGAACAAATGATTAATCGTCTCAGGATGATTATTACATAGAGGACATAGATCATTTTCCACTTCACTGAAACGAAGCAAGCGATCTTTGGTGTTCAATCTTCCTAACACAGCCAGGTACGAGATAAAAGACATTCTTTTACTGTTTTTCTTATGCCATATTACTGAAAAAATTTGATCTGAAATCCCCCTTACACGAGTATATTCCCACACTTTATGAAAAGAGAAAATTCCTCCTTCACACCATTCATAAAAGTCCTGTTCTTGATTAGAATTAACTGATATTGGACTGATTTCTGCAATTAATTCCCTTGTCGCAGGATGAACTTCAGGATGAAATTCTTCATTTCTGATTATAGAGCTGACTTTTTGATCAGAGTCTCCAATTATTTGAAGCGTATCAAAGCCCAAAAGATCCACCATACATTTACAGTTGATCCAGGGTTCATACCACAGATAAGAATTTTCTCCTTTACATATTACTCTATTAAACAATTGCTTTGAGTTAGATCTGAGTTTTAGCATAGCTTTCCATGTGCTAGAAGAATTAGGATTAGCTGCCATTGACCAAAAATGAGCTTTTCTACAATATTTATTGTGAATCCATCTACTCCATAAAGAAGTGTTAGATAGGTTTATGAATGACTTTTTAAGGTAAAAACGAGTGTTTTGTGACTTCCGGATTAATTAGTTTGACTGAATTGCATATTATAAGCAAATAATGACTTTTCGTGTCAAATGACCTTTCAAACACTTGTAAAATAAAAACATGAAATGTTAATTTTGTTTTGTTGGAAATATATATATATACACATACATACATATATATATATATATATATATATATATATATATTTGTGTTAAAAAAATTTATAAGTAGTGAAATTTTCTTGTAGCAAATTTATGTTGACTGAATTATTGCAACACTTAATTCAAGCGTCTTTAAAAAAACAAATGGAAAAGTGTAAACTTTGGAAAATTTGTTATTTTTAACTACATCCTCTAAAATAATGTAAAATTATGATAAATAAGTGTTTATAATTTTATTGTGTATTTTTATGGTGTAGTTTACTATAAGAAAGGAAAATATGGGTGTAAGGGTTGTGTATGCATTGCTTAGCAAGGCTAATTAGCGCAAAGTAGATTAATCAAGGCTTAAACATCCATTAGAGACCTTAGTTAAGCTTATTGGAACTTGATTAGAAATTAAAAGGGGGAGGTTTATGAAGAAAACTAAAACAGTACGTACTCCTTCTTCCTCTTCATTTTCAAAAGAGATAGCAAAAAGAAAACAAAAGATTTATCATTCTAAGCCAAATCTTAGCTCTAAATTATCCAAAATAGTAAAATGGATTTGTAAATTGTTGTTTCCAATAATTGTAATCTTTTATACAAGCTTGGATAAGGCCTCCTGAAGCTTCAAGTTTGTGTTTTTGCAGCAAATCCTATTGTAAATTCTTATTCCAAATTCTGGTGTGTGTAACTCACAATTTTCTAGTTGAAATATGATTATTTGTGTTGTGATTACTGTAAGCACTGAGTTTTCTTACTACTGTGTAAATTCTTAGTTTAGCTGTTTGTTGGTCTTATTTTGATAAAGAATATCTTTATCAATCATCATCCATTTGTGGTGATGATTGTTTCGTTGTGTAGCCTAAGAATTTATCTTCTTTTTTGCCAATTTTCGTAGCCTAAACTGTCAGGTGATAGGCTTGGTCAGAAAAAGACAATGGAAAGGGAGACTTCCACCTGGAATCACGTTTGGGTGCGTCGACCAACCTTCCCTTTGGGACGACCGACCCATATGTTGATTTCTGGGGTAGGCTGAACCCTTGTGCCGTGTTTTGATGTGTTGAGAAACTCAATATGTTTCATTCTTTTGCTCATGTTTAAGCAGTGTTTGCCAACTTATATTAATAATAATACAAAGCCATTTTGGTTGGCTAAAGGTTTGTTGCATTCACATAATGTTATGGATGAATTCTCATACGTATTTGTTATTTTATTTGTTGATTGTCGTATGATGAATTTGCACACTGTGCACATTTTTACATCATGACCAATGATTTGGAAACCGTTTTATAAATTTCTTTCCCAAAAATCAAGTATTTGCTATATATACACACACACATATGTATGTATATAAACTACACTCCTTTACACCTATGAGAAAACAAGAACATAATTTAAACAATATCATATGTCACGTGGTATTGGGCATGTAGATTAATTATATCGATAAATTTCAGACTCATCGATCGAAGTAATTTGCTGACTTTTAAATGTGAAATGCCCTATCTTATAGTGAATCGACTAGGGAAAACATACGGGGGATGTATCATTTTTTCTTCTCGGGGTTACTATTTGGAAGTCCATGGCACATTATGTTAGTGATGTTGTTGCCGATACTTAGACTGGTTGGTCTTAAGTACACTAATACAGGATTGTAGGCCATATGATGGACAAGTGGTTCCTTATTTATATTTGGTGGATAGATGAGTTGGTGGATCTAAATTGTATAGTAGTAGGAAGGGCGGAACCACTAGGCCATATATGGGACTGGTGGGTCCTAAATTAATCGCTGGTAGGAGATTCGAACGTCCTAAATTTATCGTTGGAGGGTGAATCAGACTGTTGGGTCCAAGTGTTGTAATATAGCTGCCTTATGATGTTTTCATGTAGATTTGGTGTATCTATAGATTTGGATGTTTTCGTGTAGATTTGGTGTATCTATAGATTTGGGTGTTTTCACCTAATTAGTATAATTTGAATTTATGCAACTCGCTGGAGGGCGAAAAGTGGTGAGCTATTAAGTGAAATCATTCATTTCTTTGGAACCCTTATCGGGTTCAAGTTGTCCTAATGGCGTTAATAATGTCGATTCTTGCGTGGTGTGACACGGTAACTCATACCAGTATGTTCATTTGTAAAGTTAGGCTAATTATGTTATGCCTAAATTTTGGTGTATGATGCATGACCTTAGCTGTCTGGTACTTCATGACATGGAGTATTTTACATCGTAGAATCTTTTAAGAGATTATCACCCGTATATTTATTTATCATATTGCTTTATTATTTTATCTTCTTATATTTCAACTAGATTGACCCATGTGTGTTAATGCTCGGGTCAGACCGAGATTTTGCACGTAAGGCTTGAAGTTGACTCTTAACTATTTAGCTTCACTCTTGGATTGTCCCGCTTCATTTTGTTCGCCTTGCTAGTTTTGATTGTTTCATGTATCCTAGCTAGACACCTTTTGTTGTACATATTATTTCACGAGGATGTAACTATGTGTAGTATTCTATACTGTACCAGATGTATGTATATATGTATATTCGTGAATGTGATATGTTTCTATAGGTTGTAAAATATCTGATAATGTGTGTCTTGTTCTGAATTGGTCCTATAACCATCGTATGACAACCGCTGGTCTCGAACCCCCCACCTCCTATAAAGCAACACCAAGTACTAACCACTGTACTTAAAAAAAAAACTTTTTTTAGCTTTTCGAGAGTGGTGTTACAAACTACCCCCTTGTTAGCCTGCATTGTAACCAGCCTGCCCAAAGCCAGGTGAACGTCGCTTTCTTATGAACTAGAAAAGAGCGATTAATGGAATAATACCGCAAGCGCATAGATCGTGTAGTATGCAGGTCGAATCACAGGGAGGCAAATTAAAAATTATTATTTATAAAATTTCGTGGGCGAGTTAGACGAAGTTTGGAGATTTGGTTAAAATAAAAACAAATTGAAATTGCAAAATTAGGAATATCGTCGAATCTAATCAAATGATTAATCACTAATGAAAATAAAATAGCAAAGACAACTTGAGCTCTGTCAAATCTAATTGAATAGATGGCACAAAATGCTTGGAAAATAAAATGCAAAACACAAATAAAATGCAGAAATTAAAATTGCAGAAAAAGAAGAACAACAAAAAGTAAAATTAGGATTGTCGTTGAAACTAATCAAACGACTAATCGCTAATAAAAAAATGTAAAATACAATTGATGTTGACAACACCAATTGCTAAGAACAAGAAAAATGCTAGAAAATAAAAGAAGAAGAAGAAGAAGAGGAACTTTTATTAATGGAGGTTAAGATAGAAAAATAGGATAGTGGCCACAATGATATTACAAGGGTATTTATAGGAGATAATCAAACCCTAACCCTGACTACAAATGGGCCTAGCTATTTCAAGTAAGTTTTAGGCCTTTTGTCATTTGGAACAAGTTCTAGGCCTTTTCTCCTTTTCTCTTGCAAGCCTCCTTTAATTTGAGATGTGCAAGGCCTTTTTATCAATCATTTTCTTGTCCAACAGCAACTAGATGTGAGATCTTCATATACAATTCTTCAAAATGTAAATATATAGCAATCTGATCTCCATTTCTCTACTTTTCTGGTTGTATGCGGGCTGGGTTGGAATATCTGTAAAAGTGACAAAACAATACCCAAGTAATATTTATTTATATACAAAAGATAAGATATAAGAGCATAAAATAAACACATTTCTATGTTAATCAAATACCCCCACACTTATCTTTTACTCGTCCTCGAGTAAAACAAGAAATGAAAAACTAAACTAGATAGGTCACACTTCCGTAGGAAACACGATTGCATTGAGAGTATGCAACAAGCCGTTAAACCTCTAGGTGTCCCTAGTAGGATAAGTGGTGTCTCGTGAGGGTTTTCAGCGGATACTACCCACAAAATCCAAATGCAGTGTGCTATGAATCTAATGTAACTACATGAATGCAGAGGACTTATGCAATTGAAAACAAAAATTGAAAACATGACTTATTTTAGGAAAGTGGTCCAAAAAATAAGTTAACAATTTCTAATCAGTTGATTGTACTTTAGATACCTCAACCTGTCAAAAAATTTCAACATAAGTCAAGTATTCAGTGTCTAAACTCTAGTTTGGCCAGTTAGTTCGTTTGATAACATAGTGCAGCCATGAAATAAATTCCTAGTTTGCTTGTCACAGTTTGTGAAGTGGTATTCTAGTTTCCTTATGTATGGCCAGTCAAATCAATAAGGTCAAGAAATGTTTGGGCATCATCGCTTATTCTCTATCTCTATAAAAGTTAAAATTTATGATTAATTACATACAACACCTAACTTAAAAGACCAAGGTATACCACCCATACACTGCCTTGCGGACTGACGGAGAGTTGGGACAGAGCTTGGTGGATTGTGCAGACCGACGCTGACTTTGTCAACAACATGTCGGTAATCCTTAGGTGTCCAATCTCATAAAATGAGACCAAGATATTCCAATGCTGACTTTGTCAACAACATGTCGGATAGAGCTTGGCGGGTTTGCACACCAACGCTAGATATACAAGCAATGTTGGATACCCTTGGATGATTATTATTATTATTATTGAAAATATAAGCACAAAAGAGAGTTACGCGAATTCAGCTTAACACAACTTAGTTTTAATGATTCGAAAAGCCAATATAAGTGTTTTAAAACCTCCACTAATTAAACAAAGACTACAATTTAGAATAAACTTAATGGCCATCACCTAAGAATCTCCCTATGTACCAGTTACACTAGTATCCCTCAAAATTCAACTTTTAATTATATTTCTTATTCGATCTTAACTAAGAGAAAAAAATACTATCAACTGATTAACAATCCTTAACTTATTTTGTTGTATCAATCTAAAATGAGTCATGTTTCAAAAAAAAAATGGCATGTTACTACAATCTAAAATGCATGATGGTCCTATTTAAATGGCTGAAAATGATAAGAAAGAAAAATAAAGAAAAAATGAAAATGAATGAAATGCAGACTCCCCCTCCCCACACTTGGACAAAACAGTGTCCACACTGTAACACGTTTCCTAAATTTGAATGATAAAATCCATAGATGGATTAAATGCAAAATGATTTGCAGAATGAAATGCAGTCTAATCATATGTAAGGATGGATCATATGTACAATGATATATGTGTTTACGATGCATGCGATGCAAAGAATGCCACCAACCATTTCCCCCACACTCGGTTCTAGCCCGATGAATTCTGTTCCCACTATGTCTAGGCATGTTTTCTAATAAGCAAAGGTTTTTGAAAACCATTTCATTTTTATACCTAGATTTATAGTCCAGCAAATAAATGTCCAGGGTCATCCTAACATGAAGTTTTTCAACCAAGCCAGCATTCCAAAGATAATTCATGTGTTCAACAAATTTATCAGTGTAATTGTTCAAAAATTTGTGATCGTATATAAATTCAGTGAAATTTGAATTCTGAGTGTTGTTCAAAACTATGTGATCACATTTCTCAGTTTCATTACCGGACAACATATTTTCGACACCAACAATATCAAGCTCGTTTGACACCTCATAATCAAAATTTTCAAATTTGAATTGGTGGCTTGACTTTATTTTGTCCTCATTTGGCAACTCATCCTCATACAATCCAAAAAATTCATGTTCATTAAAATCCTTTTCCACTTTTGAGTTTCTGAAAAATTCAACATTTTCATTTTGTTCAATTTCAAAATTTTCAAGTTTTTCACAGTCTGAAAGAGGAAGATCAAAACCTGAGCTTAAATTTTTTTCCTGAAAAAAGTTGAAGTCCAAATCATTTGTTGAATTTTGAACAACTTCATTTAGATCGTTATTCTCAATTTCCAAAGTTGTTATTTGAGAATTTTCACTATCAGTAAAGAATGGATTATTTCCTAATTCATCGCATGTTTGAATTTGATTTTGATGCTCAAGTTGTTCTTTAAAAGATGTCATTAAACAAAGAAGTTCATCAAGCTGTCTATCTTTTTCACCAAGCTGTCTATCTTCCCTTTGTACCCTCTCTCTAAGAATGTTAAGATGATATTATTCAGAATCGTTGATTTGAGAGCTCTTGTTTTTTATTTCTTGATTCTCAAAATTATAGTCTACATCAATTTCACAATCAATATCATTTCCAATGTGGTGGTTGTTTGAATATTCAGAAAAATGACAATGATATTGGAAATCATTTTGACTTTGAAAATTAGTTTCGTAACCAAAACTGTTGAAATTCAAGGGAAAATTGCAATTTTGGCTATTTTCAAGATGTTGATATGGGTTATGATTTTGAAAATTATGGTTTACAACCCCGTATTGATGTTGATCAAACCTATATTGGGATTCAAAGCTGTTTTGATGAGGATGTGACTCATAATCGAAATTATTGAAGTTTGAATTGAAATCGCAATTTCGATCATATCTATGATTTTGAAAATGTTAGTCATTTGGAAAATTTTGGAAATTGTTGATATTGGGTCCACGAAATTTTGAAAAATCTTGCCTCATGAGTTGTAATTCAAAATCATTCTCTTCAAGAGGACGTCTACCCCGATTATTAACCTACAATTCTCTCAAGGATTTTTTTGAATCAAACATTTTAAAGAAATCACGGCAAGATAGAAATTATTCTGACTTCAAAATAGTATAAAATACTAAGTTGTGCCCTATTAATTAACTAACTCAATTAGAAGGGGGAAGAGGGTCTTATGGCCGTTCACGTATAGTATAAATACTAAGGGATACGACTATTGATTTACGGGTAGTATGCAACCTCTTTTGCTAATAGCTCAATAAAGTGAACTACTATGTATCCACTATCCAATTATGCGAGACAGTCAACTTCACAAAGCACCACTTTTCACTTATATTATTTTGCAAATCAAATCAAGTTTTAAATTTGAATAACGGCGAGATTGATGATTTTAATTATGCAAATTCGTTCCTCAACAACAGATTCAGAAATTTCAATCACAAAACAATAATTGCAAGAATTAAAAAATTGTACAAGCAAGCCGCTGCCCCTGCAGATTTTTTTTACAAGCAATGTATATATATTTTTCTTTGAAGCAAAACACCTGTAGAGTTCAGATAATTTTACAGTGGGGTATGATAGTTTTTCCAGAGAATTTGAGTAGCGCTGACAATTCAAATCAACTGTTTCCAAATCGATTGACTATGAATCCTTATTTGTTTGCTTGAACACTTTATCACTTTGGTTTTATTCTCACTTCTTCTTCTTCTTTTTTGAAAAATAAAAAAAATACAGAAAATTAAACAAATGAAAAGAAAGAAAAAGAAAAAGAAAATTAAATCGGACTGAAATAAAACTAACTAAAACTGACAAGACTAAATAAATAAATAAAAACTAAACTAAACTCAACATAAAACAAAATGCTAAACTAGCTGGAAAAAAAAGAAACAAACTTCTCACTCTCAAAATACCAACAGGACTCCATTGTATTATTTTTTTCATTTCGAAACAGAAGTCGCCAAAGAAATTAGGGAACAAATATCCCTGGAATATAATTTCTCTAAATATTTTTCCTAAATATGAAAACGTGCCACCAATTACTCAATTATGACGCGTCCCAATACCTAGACCAAAAAGAATCAACGCTGAATTAAAAACCACACTCAAGAACTCACGTCCCCTCAAAATACTCAGTTCACTTGTTTCTCAAAATACACAAATCTCGCCTCCTTTGTTTTCTTTCCCACAATCAAAAAAAAAATCGCAACTTAAAGCTTTTGAATCGAGTTTCGAATCTGGTATCGATTGGGGTTTTGGGATAAAATCGAGTTTCGAATTGGATTTGAGGTGCTGATTGGATTTTTGGGTGCTGCGCTGAAAGTGTATGAAGTTGTGGGGGTTGGGAGTAGTTTGTGGTTTCTGAGTTGCATGACGACGGCGGTCTTTGGTGGAGGGGTTTCAGATTGTGTCTGCTGTGTCGACGAGGAGGGTTCCAATGGTGAGGGCGTTCGAGAAGGTGGTTCACGGAAGTGCTGTCTTAGTGATTGAGTACGAACAATTTTGGGTATTGTGAATTGGGTATTGTATAAACTGGGTTGAAGTTTGTGGAGTAGGCATGGATTGGTTTGGGTATGGTGCACTGAGTTCAAGTTGTTCGGTGATGGTTTCTGTGTCTTCGAAAATTCAGGTGTAGGTATCGAATCTGGGACCCGCTTCGGGTTTGGAGATGATACTGGAGTGTGATTGTCATCAGTTTGGGTGAATTCAAAATTTGAAGGCTGAAGCGTGAGGCTTCGGTGAACGTTGGTGACTATTGGGCGTAGGATGGTTTGAAGGGATCTGAAGTGGTTGAAGGTTTGCACTATGATTGTTATCAAGAAGTTGGACTTTTTCTTGCTGGAGGCGGTTAGTTCTCGGTTGCAATTTTTGGGTTTGACTAAGCCGTTGGGTCACGATGATGGTATTTGGATTTGTAAAGAAGGATGGTTTAATGTTTTGTGATCGGTATGTGGTGACGGTTTTGTGACCGAAGAAGGTGATTTAATATGGACAGAGGAGGATGAAAATTTGCAGTGAAGAAAAAGAATAGCAGAAGAAAGTTTTTTTTAAATTGTTGAAAGTAGAAATGAATTTGTAAGAAGGAAGAAAATAAAAGAAAGGAGAAAGAGGATGAATCAGGAAAGAAATAAAAGAAAAAATGGAAAGATATTTTTTTTTTCTTTTTTTTTCAATAGAAAGGAAATCAGATTGTGTAGAATGTAAAAGGGGAAGAGAAGGAAAGAAAAAATAATATGGAAAGGCCTTGAAAAGAAAGCAAAGAATCTATAAAAAGTGGCAAGCTTTTTTTTCTTGGTTAGTGGATGATCGTACCAATGAAATATATCAAATCACAAACAAGATTTTTTTGTATTTTTTTATATATGCAATAAAACAAAAGTAAAATAAATAAAAACTAACACGAATCAGAAATTCAATAAATAATAAAATTTAAATATTACCTCCCCGGCAACGGTGCTAAAAACTTGATCGACGCTTTCCTATGAACTAGAAAAGTGCGATTTATGAAATAATACTGCAAGCGCACAGATCGTGTAGTATGCAGATCAAATCACAGGGCGGCAAATTAAAAATTATTATTTATAAAACTTCGTGGGCGAGTTAGACGAAGTTTGGAGATTTGGTTGAAATAAAAACAAATTGAAATTACAAAATTAGGAATATCATTGAATCTAATCAAACGATTAATCACTAATGAAAATAAAATAGCAAAGATAACTTGAGCTCTATCAAATCTAATTGAATAGATGGCACAAATTGCTTGGAAAATAAAATGCAAAACACAAATAAAATGCAGAAAAAGAAGAACAACAAAAAGTAAAATTAGGATTGTCGTTGAAACTAATCAAATGACTAATCGCTAATAAAAAAATGTAAAATACAATTGATGTTCTACCAAAACTAATTGTGAAGACAACACCAATAGCTAAGAAAAAGAAAAATGCTAGAAAATAAAATAAGAAGAAGAATTTTTATTAATGGAGGTTAAGATAAAAAATAGGATGGTGGCTACAATGATATTACAAGGGTATTTATAGGAGATAACCAAACCCTAACCCTAATTACAAATGGGCCTAGCTATTTCAAGTAAGTTTTAGGCCTTTTGTCATTTGGAACAAGTTCTAGGCCTTTTCTCCTTTTCTCTTGCAAGCCTCCTTTAATTTGAGATGTGCATGGCCTTTTTATCAATCATTTTCTTGTCCAACATCAACTAGATGTGAGATCTTCATCTACAATTCTTCAAAATGTAAATATAGAGCAATCTGATCTCCATTTCTCTACTTTTCTGGTTGTATGTGGGCTGGGTTGGAATATTTGTAAAATTGACAAAATAATACCCAAGTAATATTTATTTATATACAAAAGATAAGATTTAAGAGCATAAAATAAACACATTTCTATGTTAACCACCAGGGACTTGAGTATGAACCTACATTGATTGGCTATCACTTGGGTGGAGTGATAGAAAGCTGGAAAACTTGATTATACATACAAATCTCATCGGATCGAACCCCACTCTCGGATCGGATCGGATCCCTCCTTTCGGATAGGATCAGATCGGATCCCCACTCCGGATCGGATCAGAGTATCCTCTACCCGAACTGCCTGAAACCGCTACCACTCCTCAACCTGCTCCTATTTTCTATGCTTATCATTCAGATCTATTTACACATGGTAGCCCACGATCTGGAAACTATTTCTCCACGTTTCCCACTACTTTTCTATGATCCGCTAGAGCAACCTCCATTCGCCTATAAATACAACATTTCATGGAGATTTCAGGGGACTTTTGGCACTTAATTGTTTCATGGCCGCCATGTCAGTATTCTCCTACAGAGAACTACCTTCTTCTTTATTGAAAATCAATGAATTCGAAGAGAATAATTCATTGTATTTGATTGATTATGTGAATGTATTCATTGTAATTGTAATCTACGAATGAAATGAGAATCTATGAAGTGGATGTAGGCTTGTTAACGCCGAACCACTATAAATCTCATGTGTTGATTGCTTTTCTATGCTTTTAGATCATTATTCTCGATTATTCAATATGAAATCTATCATACTGGGTGTTAGTGCCCTTTTTTGGTCTAACATTTTGGTGCTTTCACCGAGAAATGAAGATTCTCGGATTATTTGTCTACTGTTTGGATCACTATGTCCAAAGAGATAATCTGTATTTTCATCGCTTTCGAAGCTTTAAATGATGTCAGCG
Source organism: Allium sativum (assembly GCA_030737875.1). NCBI lineage: Eukaryota > Viridiplantae > Streptophyta > Magnoliopsida > Asparagales > Amaryllidaceae > Allium > Allium sativum. Next base: position 372,263,338 of record CM060924.1, on the reverse strand, counting down.
AGTTTGTATATTACTGATCTAAGAAAAGTTAGGAAATGGTGAGTTTCATGAAGACAACATAGAGCATCCATGTAACAGACAGCTCTCAGCAGCAGCTCGAGCTCTAGGTCGAATGTTGTCAATGACCTGCGGATCGAACAAGCGCGGGTTGAACAAGAACCTCCGATCCGAACCAAAGAGGGAGATCCGAACCGACTCGATGAAGCTTCTCCGAATAGAGGCTGTTATCTCGATCCGATCCGAACTAAGTGCCATCATCTAACATGAACTGACCTGCGTACATAATTCAATCCGATGATAACTCCGAACTGCAGATTGAAGGAAAATTCCGATCCGACCCGGTATGGCTGTTTTTGAAAAAATACCTTTTTCGGATCATTTCAGAAAAGGCTCCATCTAGAAAAATTGAAAAAATCGCTGCTGGGACTGTGGGGCCTCGGATCCCCACCGGCGCTGCGCCCGGACCCACTAACGGTCTCGCCTTCGGCTCGGAGCACGTCTCGCCTTCGGCTCGACATATATTTTGACTAACAGTAGTCACCAAAGCTTGTCAATGAAGATTAGACGGATAGTCTGAGAATGTCATAGCAAGATGGAAACGACTAAGATTCCTCCTAGAGCCATGACACCTGTTTGCATCAGTAAGCCAATGTGAGGAGCTATCGATCAGATTCAGCTTGCTATCAAAGACAGTATGCAAGACAATGATTGTCTCATGGTAGTTTCCTCTTCCTTAGCTCCGATGGTGTATAGATTTCACCGATACAACTGCTGTTGCTCCCTAACGAGTAGCGACCACCTAATTTATGTGACTTAAACCTGTCCAATCGGCGGAGCATCTAATGATGGTTATATGGAACAGTCTGAGCACAACTCCGAAGATGATTCATATGATCTTAGTGACCTTGATTGTCAATAATGGGATACCAGAAAGCAGCTAAGGATCCCAACATCCCAAGACTACACTTTAATTGTATGATATGGTGAATGAAATATGTCATGCGGTTCACCTTTGCAATGGCTATTTGATGCCAACCGCATCAAGGAAGACCAATCTCCATCGAATAAGGGTTAGGTCAACATACTTTGGTGTCCAGAGTTAGGTACTAGTTGAACCACCACACGCCATGATTGGACCTATGGATCCTTTCCTAGATTATAGCAACTTGACTGCTCACCAACCACAATACGACCTGGGAGAAGTGATGAGAGCTCGATATTAATGCAAATATAAATCAACCATTAGCCCTCTTCTTCTCATTTCCATTATGACATAACGTATGAATATTAGTTGAAGACTCGTAAGCTATGTTGTCGTGCTCAAGCTTATCTGATCAAGGTTTAGACCGACCAGCTCTAGCAGAATTCAAAGTTTACATTGCACTGAATCTGGAATGAGAATGGTCCGTGATGACCATGTCACTAGAAGAGCCTTCTACTTGGCTGAATGAAATATGCTACGCAAGAAAGATGGCGTGGAATCCAAAAACGCTTCCCCTCCCGAGGAGGTGTAGTGTGAAGGAGGCATGGGATTAGCAAGCAAGGGAGACATCGCAGAAAGAGTTGCTTGATGATTTGCCCGAAGACATAAATCCCAGAGAGAATGAAGATTTGGGATGCAGGAGGGCAACATCGAATGAAGCAACTGCCCAAAGATTGAAAAGCTCGTTTACAACTTGTTGATTGCTTCGAGAAAACTCTGCCACTATTTCCAAGTACATCTGAATGTGATACGCACTGATTAGCCATTATATCAGGTCCTGCAGCGACCTGCGATATTCGGACGATTGCTTGAATGGAACATTGGGCTAAACCAGTTGACCTCAATTCCCTCTAGAAGGAATCTATATGGGGGCAAGCGTTAGCCGACTTCTTCGTTGAGTTTACTATTCCCGAAGAGAATGTGTTAGATGAAGAAGAAGGCCCCTCAAAATGAAAGATGAAAACCAAACACCTGGAAGTTGTATACATACGGTGCAAAGAATAATCGAAAGTCCGGCATTGAAGTTGTATTGATTCGAAGGACATTCCAGATGAAGGGACTACGACTCGCAGCTTACCTATAACGGGTAGAAGAGCTGTTGGATGGATCGGAACATTATAACATATCTTATATTCCGCATACAGAAAATCAAAAAGCGGATAATCTGGCCACCTAGCAAGTTCCGATAATTCGGAAGATATAGAGATGATCCCAATCAAGACACTCGAAAGTTGATCTAGTATTGGAGACCGAATTCGGAAGAGAGTCATAGACAACTCCCTTTAGAAACTTCCTGCAGCACGGCGTGTTTCCAGCAAGGAGAAACGAAGGGCGTACCACCGTTCGTTATGCCTCGAGATATGACATGCAAGACGACATTGCTTATTCCTTTTTAAAGCTTATCTAGAGATAGATATCATAGTTTCATTGCTCAATTCACTACCCTAAGTGATTCAACAAAATCACTAATCGGCCTTCCGCTAGATGGGAGATGAACGCGAATGAAACTTTTGACGAACGACGTTATGGAGTTAGAAAGTGAAGATTTACAATTTCACTCCCTTCATCGAGGATTAGTCAAGTAACTCGTGCCCCAAACGATGGGGACAACTGGAAATTCGAATGTCGATTGCTCGTGATTGCATCATTTAATTCAAAGCTGATACATCGTAGGCTTGCATAATCGACTGCCTCAGCCTTGCCCGAAGATAGGCAAGTTAAAAATTTAGAGCACATAAGCCTAGATGATGATTGATTATTTGTGCATTAGATCTTATTCCCGACTTGGGATTGAAGGCATATCTGCGGATGGATGAGATATGACTATCCCCCTAATAGCCATATCCTATTTCCTAGCCTGGAAAACGCAAAAGTTTCTATAAGCATGAACCCATTATTATCCTGTCAACTACTATCCTAGCACCAATGTGATGATATGCTACCATTAGCAATGCATACATGACTCCCAGACACTCAGTCCTTGCCCTTAGCAAGGGGGCAAGAAGGCAATTCAAAGGAGATGCGACCTCGTCATTCGCTTATAGTATTTACCTAACTGCATTTGTCGCTCCAAGACCCCAATCAAGGTCTGTTCATTCTTGGGACCACCATCCCACGACGGTTTGAAAAGACGTTCATCACCAGCTAAAGATTTTGGCAGCCATCCCCGGCAGAGATTATCGAGGCAAAATGGACCTGCAAAGAGCATGCAATGCCATTTTCGCATAGAATTATATTCATTCCTTTAACAGGATTACTCTTTAACCATAACTCTTATATTTGCGTGATTTATGAGTTATTGATGTAATTAACTCAGATGAATTAATATATGGATGGTGTAGGTACCTAGGATTTGATACCGATCGGACTTCTAACACCCGCATATAGAGTTATGGAGCAATATCAAGACAAGCTTGACTGAACCGCTCGTTTACAAAGCCACACCCTCCGCCTGAAAGAGGTTGTATAACTCAAGGTGGATCCAAGATGGCCATCCACTCCTCGGCTCATACGTGGCAGAGCTAAAGATAATTATGCATTGACTTTTGCATTTCAAAGTCGAAATCCTATTTCAGATGGATGCAATACGACCGTCTACATGGCTCGATCCTATATTTGACGCCACCATATTATATGAATTCAAATAAAGGAGGCAGTACCCAAAGTTCGGTGCCAATCACCCCTCCTGTAGATTGATTGGAGGAACGCAAAGCTTCTGCAAACATTTTCAGATTGTTTTACTGACTAACTCTAATCCTCAGAGATTGGATAGAAGTACAAATCTAGGACGAGTGTGATGGGCGCTCCATGATTAAAGACCACTCGATCCGTAACTCTAGCTCCCATGATTTGATAGAACATTTAAAGGATGACATTGCAGCGTCCGACCAAACTCCATTCCACGAGTCGATGGGACGAGAGAAACTTGATTATTGCGAATGACCACCTCTACCCGTGAATCGGAGATTAGGAGGTAGCGTCTCGGCGAGTGTGACCCGACCACTTGCACGAAAAGCTCCATCTGCAAGAGTAAAAGCATGGAGTATGGACTAAAAATCGAGTTCGAGAACGACAATCGAGCCGGTAGAATCCCGCTCTTGGGATCAGAGTGTAGAAGGAAAGCCGGGGCGAATGACATAACCATTCGCCTGATTAACTCTAACTCTCATGATTCGAGAGAGAGTATAAAGGATGGTTAAATGACGTCCTCGAGGCATGATGGTGCACCATGATTAAAGACCGCCTTGATTACACTCTAACTTGGGCATGCGTCAGGAGAGTATAAAGCTGCTAAGACTAAGTACCGAAGACAACAGGCTTTTATCCCACTGAAGGATTGGGGATAAGATTGAAAGCTGAGCCGACACCCCCATGGAAGGATTGGGGGCAACACGATTTCCAAAAAGCCTTGACTAGGCACTTTATTCATGACTAATTGGGGGCACACACACATCACCCCCTTTAGATAAATTCTATATGATTTTTTAGATACTATTTGATTGCAGGGATTCTGAATTGAAACCCTTATTTGATTATGATATGCTTTATTACCTATTACTTAAAGAGTCGCTTTGTTTACAGAGTGCAGGCTTGTATAAGATAACAGGACAAGAATGCGAGGGTCGCACTCACGACAACTGCAACAGACCATTGGAAAACAAACAAATGGCCACGTCTAGAAGGCTGACGCTGATGCCCAATGTTAAATTCTCATGCGACTTAAAGCAATGACCGAAAGGAGGCCCTAAGAGTGATATATCAAATCAGCATACACACCCATGTGTGACTGGCCATAGCCCAAGTTAAACGACAAGTGCCACCTCGCAAATACACTGAATGGAGAATATGATAACTTGAGAACTTAGATAACTCTATCACTTAAGCTTTGAAAGCAATGTATCTTTTCCATGCATCCATGTCTAAATTTGAAAGGCCGCTTAATAACCACAAAATGGATGTAGAATGAACGTCCATTTGCTAGTCCCGACAGACTTACCGATTGAAAGACCCCGGATAAGGGGCATGCCATCGCTTTGACTTCTAGCTTACAAGGAAGTAGATTGCTTAATACTTCAAATTAAGGGTTAATAAAACGGAAGATAGAAATTTCTTCCATGTTAAGGATGTTAGCGCAGAAGGCGTTAGGAATGAAGAAAGTCATAAGATTTCCCCTCATGGTGATCCCTCAGCGTATCAGACTACATATGAAATGGATAGTGCCCTTGCTAAAATTGAGAACCTAGATGGCTTGGTAAGATGAACTTCTCCGGAAGTGACAGAAAATGATGGATAACTTCTTTACTTGGATAGATGGAAGGCCAAGCAACTATGGCCTACTCGCTGGAGCGAACATCGTGGGAATTCAAGCGACTACGAACTTGGCTCACACATTCTCCATTACGCGGCTCAGATTACATGATACCCTAGGATAGGTTGGCAACGTAGTATTGAATGAAACAAGGTGCAATAAACCTCCTCCCAAACATTTGCAGGGTCCAACTTCTGACTGCAACATTTTGGATGAAAACGACAGCAATGCAAGAGCCACTAGAAACTTAAATGGAGTCCGGATAACATATACTCCAATTCAGATGAATGCTTCAAATTCAACTCAAATTCAACATATAGTTCCCCATTCCATAATGTAAGGGGCTAGAACAAGCATTTGAGATGACTATAATTCGACCTTATTGCCACTCGACTCCAATCCTCGGAGCCCGGATGGGAGACAAAATATTAACATGTGCTAGACACGAACAAATCATTTTGTCTCAAACTCGAACTCAAGACTCGATGAGGTGGTACGGATTCAGAAAAGATTTGGATTTGATGCTCACAGCTTAGCAAAACCCCCATGGATGGAGGGCACAGGATACGAGCCTGGAGCAACATAATTCGACTATCCGCCGACTTTATACACATTTACTATCATCGAATTCAGCAAATTCCAAAATTGTAACCAAAAGAATGGCTCCTTAAGAACAACCTACGAGTAGGGGATTACCATCCAAAATTAAAAGATAGAAGCCTGATTGACGACAATTACTTATGCGGAACCAAGAAGCCAGAGACTGGCTTCCACCCACCTTAAGAGTTCATGCTGGGGGTACCAGTGCTAAATTGGACAATTGGCGACAACTTCTCAAAGATGAGGGCCAGATTGCCAACATTAGTTGATGCTTCAATAGAGCTTCGACGAGACCCTGCATGCATTCCTTAAAAGATTCAACGCCGCAGTGGCATCGGTAAATCGACTTAGACCATATATGGTGTTGATTGCAGTAGTATCTGGTATTCTGGATATCTCAAACTTCAAAATTTATCTACATCGAGACCCACCAAGAGGACTTGGCAGATTCACCTCTGAAACAAACCTCGGTATCTCTCTACCGTGATATTTTCATAGAAATATTGGAAAATCCTATCCTGAGACAGACAGATTCATGCAATAAGAGGGTGCTAATGTTGAAATTAATGATCTCAATGTCTTCATGACTAAATAGAGCACCATATAACTCTTGAAATGATAATGACAAAAGAAAAGCCCTGGAAATGACTGACAGGAATGTACAATTCCGGAAAAGACCAATGTCATTTATCGAGCCCGCGATCTTGATTGTCATGCTTAGTGGAACCAAGCATGAGAGATAGACTCAACAAGGCTATAATGGCTATTTCGGATTATGCTAAAGCATGAACAAAGAAGCTTGAATAACTCATCAATGACGTTCGCTCGCTTGCATGACTGATGCGCTTACTTAACTCCATGACTGATGCAAGGAGAGTATTTAAGTTCGCTGACACTCGATGTGGCAATCCTCGTTTTATGATAAAAGAAATGGGATGACACCAAAGTGAATGTTATTCAACCATTCGCATATACAACCCCAACTCCTGCTAACTTGAGAAAGAGCACAGAACGACTTGAGTCGACTAAGATTGTTAAACCCACAACTCTAATCTGATGCAACGACAGAAAGCATAAAGGCTTAAAGATTGGATACCCGATTGACTTTCCCAACCCCCACTGACGCTGGGGGCATAAGCACTGACTTCGCTTGTCCTATACTGACATTAGGATCATGAGCTTCAACATGCAGAATGACTTTGAGTATGACCCTGAGTGGATGCGTGATTTAGAACATATACACTATATCTCCAGAGTATGACATGATTCGTCTTGACCGTCCAAGTGAGCCAACAAACGGGTCAGGCATGAATCCAAAGACTTGATCCGCCACTACATTAAATGGGGAGTGTGATAAACTACTCTGCTGCCTTACGACTATGATGATCATACCAGCCATTGGCTTGCATGGTTTCAACAATATCTCGTACCGAATCATCTATGATCACGGGATTATAAAACAATTCGGAGTGATCATGGATTTGTCTCAATATGGTCCGACGCATCAACTGGTTTTTGATTTTCTATTAACATGATCTGGAGTGATCGTCGCTTTTAGATTCCTTAATGTTACGATTCAATGCGATCGTGGATCCCTAGATTAATATCTTGATATCGAGATAGTCCAAATCCAAGTAAAAATGACAAATTCCAATGCCAATTCTGAGGTGTTCTCTGCAGATCCCAGCTCAGAGCCCGAAGATTCTTATACTACCACATGACTTGGAAGACTACCTCATGCATTTGCTCGTATGCAAAAGAACGTCTAACTCTGCAATACGTCTGATTTGCGTGGGAAGACGATGTAGTTTGGCAATGACCTATGCAGGCATGATCGCTTGCACGGGAGCCAGCAATCCTACATGACTTTTTGATGAAAGAATTAAAATATCTTAATTCGACGAGGTTTAAAATAGTTACCTGATCATTTTGACTGCTCCTTTCATAGAATTTAGCCTGACTAGCGCCCATGGAAGCAATGCAACAATCCGATAAAGCCTCCTCAAGGGTGGTAACATTCCAAAAAGATTTATCTTGACTTATTCAAAGCACATCTCGTCTGCAATAAGATGTACTTTGGAGGGAAAAATGTTAGCCTGCTTTGTAACCAGGCTACCCAAAGCTAGGGACTTGAGTATGAACCTACATTGATTGGTGATCACTTGGGTGGAGTGATAGAAAGCTGGAAAACTTGATTATACATACAAATGTCATCGGATCAGACCCTCCTCTCTGATCGGATCGGATCCCTCCTTTCGGATCAGATCAGATCGGATCCCCATCTCTGGATCGGATCAGAGTACCCTCTACCCGAACCGCCTGAAGCCGCAACCACTCCTCAATGTGCTCCTATTTTCTAGGCTTATCATTCGGATCTATTTACACATGGCAGTCCACGATCTGGAAACTATTTCTCCATGTTTCCCACTACTTTTCTATGACCCGCTGGATGACTGCCATGTCACACCCGAACCGATCCCAGGAGCAACCTCCATTCGCCTATAAATACAGCATTTCGTGGAGATTTCAGGGGACTTTTGGCACTTAGTTCTTTCATGGCCACCATGCCAGTATTCTCCTACAGAGAACTACCTTCTTCTTTAATGAAAATCAATGAATTCGAAGAGAATAATTCATTGTATTCGAGTAATTATGTGAATGTATTCATTGTAATCTACGAATGAAATGAGAATCTATGAAGTGGATGTAGGCTTGTTAATGCCGAACCACTATAAATCTCGTGTGTTGATTGCTTTTATATGCTTTTAGATCATTATTCTCGATTATTCAATACGAAATCTATCATATTGGGCACCCCTTAAAGTGCCCAATGTCCTCGTTGGTTCATATCACTCGCTACCCAGGCGATGGGCATGTAACCCACATTAGTATGACATCGACTGACATCTGCAGCATTACATACAAATTTCCAACTGGATATAGTCCTTGATGGTGAAAACTGCATGTTTAGAACCCCCAACCTCCCGTAAAGCAACACCACACACTAACTATTGTGCTAAAAGATTTTTGTGTTAGCTTTTTGAGAGGGTTGTTACACATTGTAATATTATATTAGATAAGTTCTAAGTATGTCAAACCACATAAGAAAAAAAAGGAGAAATAAAAAGAAAGAGCTCCATCGACATAGCTTAAGACTTATTTAACACAAAATTATGAATGGTCGCTCCTAACCATCCTTATTCTCCGCTTTAACAAACAATATTACCCGACAATACTCTTCGTTAGGGTGGGTCTTGGGGTGGTGCGTTACACAAACTATAAATCTTTTTGTCGATTACCTACCTTAAGTAGTTTAAGACTCATAATGTACAATTTCAAAAGTTTTATAGAAATTGTACTAAGCTAATTAAATATGAATTTGTTAATAAGAATTAAAATTTTATTTAAATAAGATCCATGTATGTATTATATAAGTGAACATGGGGATAGAACTTACAAATAAGCTAAAATATCTATTAAATAATATCAAAGTTGGAGAATTTCTTGTTTTCTTATTAATTCTATAGATTTCCTCATCTCCTCTTGGTTTCTTCTAGATATTTGATTTTCAAATCCTATTGTTTTTCATTATTATAATTATTACAGTGCTTTTATTAGTTCTTTATTCTATTATTTTGCATATAAATATAGAGATTTAATAATTTTTATTTGTATGTTTATGTAGTGATTTCTTCATCATTTTTCATTTAAGTCCCTATATTAGAACTAATACAGTGATCTTAAATTTAAACTTTTTAATTTAATACAACTAATTAATATCCACTAGTTGATCAAATAAGTTCGTTAAAAAATAATAGTTCGCTAAGTGTAAAACATACATAATATTGGCCAAAATAGCATTCAAGTCCGTATAATTTGAAATTTTTACAATTATATAATTTTTATAGTGCTTTATTAATTTTCTCCTCTATCATTTTACACTTAATTACCAACAGTTAATATTTTTTACAATTATTTAAGGTTCTCTTCAAATTTGTCTTGAAATTAAAATTTTAAATAAATCCATCAAATAAATAATCATTAATAGGTCTAACATAAAAAATAACAATTCAATGTGCGTATCAAATTCCTATATATAAAAACTGTAAAAAAAAGTTTCCATCTATTCCATATGGTTTAAAATTTAACAATCATATATAAAATTATCTATATCTCTGTCTTATTATTCAACATTCAAATTCATGAAGTTTCTTTATTTCTAAAATAATAATATGATACAAAGAAATACATACACATTATTTTCCTTTTTAAAGTTGTCATTTCATTACAAACAAATATACATGCATTTTTTATTTCTAAATTTTGAATGTATTTATAGACATAAAATTTTAACTTTCTATTTTTTTTGTCAAACGAATTCTTTTTTTTTTTGGGCAAAGCCAACGGGGTTGAGTGGACCCCTACCACTTTTATTGATATGCTAAGACTTGTACAAGTTAACGAAGAAAGAAAACAACCAAAAGAATACAGATAATTCGAGCATACCAACGACTAAGCTAAGAGACAAAACACATATGTACAACAAAACTAAGCTAATTTAATAGCTCAAAAATCCCCGGATCATATGTAAATTTGAGGAATTTCAATTCGTTCCTGATGTATTGCCATAGCAGCCTCGTCCATTGCATGTAATTCAACACGTGCGCAGGTTCAAATACACAAGAGTTCCTTTCCTTGCTTATGCTTTGCGAGACTTTCTTCAACAAATAATTGATCATCCTTGGTTTAGGCCTTCTAGTTCCAGTTTTTCTCTTGAAGTAGTTCCATTGATCATCACTAGAGGTAGGGAAGTGAGAATATCCAAATTGCATGAGCACAGCAGTCCAAAGGTTCTGAACAGTCGAGCACTCAAAGAATAAGTGTTGAAAATCTTCTGAAGCAGCTCCACAAAGTGCACATGCAGTATCAATTTGCATCCTGTAGCATGCAAGCCTATCCTTCGTAAGTATAGCATGATTGATCACCTTCCATAATAGCAAATTGTCCTTGGCTCTGTTGCAAAACGAAATCTTCATCAATAGTAAAATTGATCATTTTTTTTTGAAGAATTACAATACAATTAATGATGCAGGTTTAATGATTGTATTTTTAACATAGACAAAATAATTAACATTTTCAAATTAGAACTTCATGTAAAAAATATTCACTTTAACTATTTATATTCCTAAATTATGTTAATCAATGGATTGGAGTCATATTAAACTTTGTTTAGAAATATTTTTCTTCATATTTTAATACCTTTCATAAGTAAATGTTAATTATTTATTGAATATTTCATTATAAATTAAAAGTATTGAATAACAAACATTGAATTAAAATTATTGAGTAGCAAACAATGAATTAATAACACAATATAAATTAAAAGTATCGAATATTTTTCCTCTTTTTCAATTCTTTCATGCTTCATCTTTAGTTGGCCTTTCATCAAAACCGACTGCCATTCTCTAATCTCCACATCACACATAGGTTTGTGTTTTACTTTTGGAAAATGTTGTCATTCATTCCCTTATGGCACATATTATGGTTGATGAAATTACACAACCAACCCACCTTAAATTAGACCAATTACTTATAATGTAATTTGGGCTAAACCCTTCGTCGCTTCCGAAACCCTACTTGGATCCAGCTTACCCTTTTGTACTCTTTAAAACCTATTGGTAATGTTTTGTATATGTAGTGAATTTATTAAAAGAAATTATTACAGTTACTAAGAATTTATTATTGAGCCATTATTGCAATTGAGTCATTGAAAGTTATAACGGTAATATATATATATATATATATTTATATATATATATTAGCGGACCATTATTATGATTGAGCAGTTACACTAGCACAACGGTAATATATTTATATGCCTTTTTATCAAGTTGTTACAAAAACAATTGGTATTAAAATAGTGAATATTAGGCTCACATCCCTATTTCCAAACTTAATACACCTCACATCCAGCCATAGTTTAATATTCAAACCCGCCCCCTGTTTTTGTTGCCGCCTCCACTTTTTCAGGTACTTCCGCCTTCCCATTTTACATGCTTCGCATTTTTCATTTTCTGGCAAAAAAAAGGGCGGCTATGAATAAAAAAAAAAATTCTAAAATCTTGAAGTAATCCCAGAAGTCCACGCAAAGAAAAAAAAATTGTTGCATATATGTATGCAACTTTTGCTATTAGTTGCATACATATATGCAACTATTTGAATATACTTGCACGTAGGCAGACCCTCCTATTGAATATCTACATACATATATGCAGTTTTTTTGTATAACTGAATATATGTATGCATACTGGTGAAAATATATGAAAAATTGAAAAGTTTCTCTATAGTTCGCTGTTTTCAAATAATTGCATGGATAGATGCATGTTTTTACAATATATGCATACATGTATGAGTTTTTACTGTAGTTGTGACGTAGAATTAAAATTAATGCATACATGTATGCAACTTATTGAATTATATGCATCGTTTGATGCATTTTACTGCATTTCGTTGTTTTTTACGTAATTCTTTATTTTGACGTTGTTTTTGATGTTTTTTAGGTCTAATTTTTTTCCCGAAAAATTATTTTAATTAATTACGAATTTACGTGATTTTTTTATATTTTTTTTATATTTTTTTGATGAATTTTCAGAAAATAGGGACCTAATTTACAATAAGTTTATGACCAGATGTGAGCCTAATTTAAAACCTTAACAGGGACCTGTAAAAAACGCACCCATTAAAATATTGCTATGAATGATAATAAATTAAAACTTTTTAACATTCATCACTTTTGAAACTTATACAACTTACACGTTATAGATTGCAGTTTTTTGACCGTTTCTTTTATTTATTATGGTATTAATTGTGATACAACTTTCCTTCCACTAACATAGAGAACGTTACGTTTTAGCATTATGTCTATATAAGAAATGCAATAGACAAAGCAATATATAGAACAATTTTTTCATCTTTCTCTCTCTTCAAAACCTCCTTATATTCATTGAAAAACTTTCATTACAATAGAAAAGGAAAGAGCAATTCATTTTTTCAAATTTGAGTGCAAATCAAGCTCAGTTCGTTTGTGCAAGCGAACTGATATTGAAGAAGAGGTTGTTTTATCCTAGAGGTGGTGGCAAAAGGTACAAACTACTTTGCACCGTTAATCAGATCGCTGAAACGTCTTTAAAAGAGCGACTCTTTATGTGTCACATCCATTGTTTTTCCAAAAAAACTAAAGAATTCCCAAAAAACAATGCCCAGACTACAAATTTTGACGACGTTGCACCTTCCTCCACGTTTCATATCCCTCTTGTCATTGCTTTCCCATTTAGATTTGAAGGGTTGCACATCAAACACTAGCATCAAAAGATGGAGTTCTCTGTGACCATCAAAAAAGTGGTTGATGCGCTCGTGACTGACAAACCGCAGCTGCTAGTGGAACCTGATGAAGCCTAGATGGCTTCTTAGACAGAACAACCGAAGCAGCTCCAGACTTGGATTGAGCTAGAATACCTCTACAAAAATTTCACTCTCAACATCCTCTACGATGACCTGTACGACTACTTCAATTCTGATAAATCAGCACAGGAGATTTGGGAGGCGCTGAAGAAAAAGTATGACATAGAGGAGGCAGGGGCAAAGAAGTATGTTGTCAGTCGCCACCTCAAGTATCAGATGACAGACAAAAGTTCGGTAGAGATGCAGTCCCATAAGCTTTAGAAAATAGCTCATGAGATCATCTCCGAATGTATGGCTTTAGATGAATAGTTTCAGACTGATGTTATTACTAAAAAAAGTTCAACATGTTGGAAGGACTTTAAAAATGTTTAAATGCATAAGACAAAGGAATTTTTCTTAGAAAGCTTGATCACTCACCTCCGTATTGAGGAGGAGGCTTGAAAGTAGGACCAGAAAAAGGAAGTGTTATCACTAATAATAGCACTAAAAGACCAAACCCGCTGTTCTGAAACGATACCAGAAACCATTTAAGAATCGGAATCACCGCAATAAATAGATTGGGAACCCATAAGGGAAACAAAAAGGACAGTGGAAACCAAGCCAAAAGAGTGATTCTGGACAGTTGTTTTTATGTTACAAATGTGGAAAACCAGGTCACAGGACATGCAAGTTCGAAACAGGCCAGGCCCAGCACCACAGGAAAACCTGACTGAGGAGCCTCTTACGGCTATTATTATTGAGATTTACCTTATTGGTGGATCAAACGGTTGAGGGGTAGATACTGGTGCTTCTCGTCATGTCTGCTCTAATCATGATATATTCACTACATACACGGCTACTGATAATTAGAAAGTGTTGTTGGGAGATTCTCACACCACTAAAGTTGTTGGGATTGGTAATGTGGCAATCGAGTTTACCTTTGGAAATACAGTTATTCTGAATGATGTGACGCATAATCCAGAGATGAGAAAGAATCTAGTTTCTGGATTTCACCTTAATAAAGATGGCTTTACTTAAGTTATAGAGGTTGATTTGTATACCTTAACTTATGAAGGTACGTTTGTGGGAAAGGGTTATGCTTGCGAGGGAACGTTTAAACTTAACGTTGAATCTGATAAAGTGACCAGTTCTGCTTATATGTTGTGTGATTTTAATATTTGGCACTCTAGATTATGTCATGTTAATAAACATATAATTCATAACTTGAGCACCTTAGATATGGTTCATAAAATGTCAAGAACTGATTTTGATAAATGTGAATTCTGTACTCGAGTTAAATTACAAAAAAACCACATAAATCTGTTGATAGAGTATCTGAACTCTTAGATTTAATTCATTCTGACATATGTGAGCTTGATGTCACATTGACTAGACCTGGACACTGCTATTTTATCACTTTTATTGATCGATGTTCTGATTTCACTTATGTATATCTAATGAAAAAAAAGCGATGCCTTTGACATGTTTTGTAACGAACTGAGATTTTCGACTCCGAAAATAAACACAAAACTACCATGTTGACTATTCAGACATCGAAAATTCCTGATCATTAATAGAAAGAAGTTAGAGGGTGAGAATAGATAAGATAGAAAATTAGAATAGAAGAAGAAGAAGAAGAAGATCACCACAGAACAGAATCATAGTAATACGAATCTCACAGTGGAACGAATAAAATATAATATATAAGATAACTTTGCAATAAAACAGTATGTATATACAATAACCTTTTTAGAGTACACACTTTCACACAGCGGAAATATCAATAGCTATATAATCCTAAAGCCTCCTACTTCAAGCTCCTCTAAGTATATCTGTAAAGACCTGAACTACTTGACTGCCCGTACAAATTTGGGCACCCAAGAGTTTAGGGGAAAAAACAAAACAAAATAAACTCTGGGTCAGTCATGGGACTGGTGTGAGTAAACTCAAATCATTTGGCTTAACTTTTCAAATTCCTTTTCAAAGAAAAGGTAATCGTAACACCGATCCACACATAAACACGGATGGTTTTTACCTTACGATAACCCAAAAAAGTTTTGGAAATCAATACTTTTCTGATATTATAATAGTGTCTAATCACAAGTAATTAACAATCTAGCAGAACGCTTGCATCTCACGCTCCACATATATAGTATACAAATCAGAACCGCGGGCGCTTATTGGAGATTGGATTCCGACTATGACAAGGTATGGAACCACCTACCGATAGTGTATCTCT
The DNA here is from genome assembly GCA_030737875.1 of Allium sativum. Lineage (NCBI taxonomy): Eukaryota > Viridiplantae > Streptophyta > Magnoliopsida > Asparagales > Amaryllidaceae > Allium > Allium sativum. Next base: position 372,247,768 of record CM060924.1, on the reverse strand, counting down.
AGAGACGAATACAGTGGGTTCAACAAGAACGTCTTGCAACCCGACCTACACATGACCGACCACTCATTTCGCTTGAGTGTATCGAATGTATATCACCAACGGTTGGGAGCTACCCACCGTTTCCCAAAAAGGGACAGCATCGAAAATAGAACAAAGAATGAAATGGATTTTCTCTAGATAGGTGATATACACCCTAATGGGAGCAACCCACCTAGCAATGCTGCCTGCCCGATTTCTTTCATTTACTGGTTGATGAGGCTTGAGGTCATTGCGTATCTTTTGGAACACCTGCCCACCCTTCACTTTGAATGCCACATCATCATACCCACCAAATCACAAATTGATTTCCCCAAAATTACCACGGGTATAAAGCTAAGAGAAACGAATTCCTCCACCACCCAACATAAGTATGTTTGAAGAGATCAATATACGCGATCCGTTAGATATACTCTGTCAGAAATTCATCCATTCACGTTGTCCTAGGACTGGACAAACCAAAGGTACTATTCTGTAAATAGGATAGCCCTTGCATAACTTTGTCTTCACTTATTTTCATCATATTTGATCGCAACGCTAACGTCCATACAGAGTGGTTTTCAGATAATAAATCTGATCCTGGTCTCTCCGTATCGACGACGTAAAAATGGTCAAAAACTTCGATAGTCGGGGATTTAAATATCAAAGAAAACAGGTGTGCAAACAACGATATTATTTCCAGATGGAAATTCTATCGATCAATCAACATTCAACATTTATCTCTTTATATTGAGTTATCATTAATTTATCCATTTACCTATTTCTATATATTTGTAAATTCTTATTTTCTAAATTAGAAAATATACCTTTTTAATCATTTGAAAACATCTCCATATTTACTCCCATTTCTTATTTCCTATATTATAAAACATTTTTTATTCTTGTTTGGAAACATTTCCAAAACTCCTTTATTGGTTCTAAACTGATGTTTAAATAAAACATCTTCATACCAACTCAAACCATTACACTCATTAACTAGATTCACTCAACCAACCTTCACTATTGAACCTTAACCATTTCTTAGTTAAAACTGAAGCCAATCAAGTTGGGGTATAATTACCTCTCAGACCTTAACTGAACAACATTTCTAACTCCGAAACAGACAAAGTTCATCTTTCAAATCCTTAACAACTTCCTTACGAAACTCTCGGATTCTATTTACGAATCCCCTTCTTTTATAGAAATCTTTTGATTATAACGATAGTGTTATAACCCCATGCCTTTGAAATATAATAACTTAAATATACGTTTATTTATTGATGTGAATAATTAACCCAACAACTAATTTATTTATAAATAAATAAATCTCGGTTTGAAAACGAAAAGTATATAGTACTTTCTCAAATTCGATATAATCGAATTTCAACTTACAATTCTCTCTCGAATAATCTCTGTTCAATAACTCCTCTCAAATAACTATATTCAATTATCTCTCTTCGAATAAACTATATTAGACAACTTATTCGAATAAACTACATTCCATAACCCTTTCTTTCGAATAACCTATATTCGATTATCTCTCTTCTTCGAGTAACTTCTATTCGATTAACAATCTTCTTCGAATAACTTATATTCGATTATCTCTTCTTTACGGATTTTATTTAATCCTTTTTAACATTTCGACTATCGAAATGGATTTCATCGTTCCCTTTTAAAAACAACTCCGAATTCCCTTTTATATTCACTGTTGAATTTGCCATCTCAACTATCCACTGATAATTATATTTTATTTCATTTATAAACTTTGCTTATAAATCATGTAACACCCCACCTCCGCTAGGGTCACTCACAAAGGGAATGCACTAGTTTTGGAGGAGCGTTATCGAGGTAAACAAACACAGAAATATTACAAGACATAACAAAATTAAAACAACGGAATATTCAAAAGCTAAATTTCATTACTTTCAAAAGAGTCAAAACCTTTTACATCCAAAGTACCAAATAGTTAAAGTCATTATTTTCCATTACAACAAATCCTGTCTTGCAAAAATAAAGAAGCATAATCTTAAAACAACAAAAGTAGCTTAATTCCCCAAAGGTAGCAGAAATGCAGCCATAGCATAGCTCAAGATCAAACCATACATGAGCTGAACCGAAAGCAAGCGAAATCCAAGCTAAGTGCTAGAGTTTCCTCCCTGAGAACCTGGGGGGGAAACGAAAGGAAAAGAGGCGAATGAAAACGGGTCAGTCATAAAGACTGGTAAGTCCTAGTGACTTTCAGCATAAAAACAGGTAAAGGTAACATGACATGTATATACTGAAAGTAAACATAAGGATGTTGTCAAGATGAGCAAGATAGACTAAGATAACGTAATAAATCAAGTATAGAATCGCATTTTCAAGGTTCATTACACCAACTGTACTAGTATCCCAAACCCATGTCTTATATTAATAACGAAATGATCCCTTGGCCCAATATCATGAAATGACCCATTACTAGGTCCAACGGAACGATCCACTAATCGATCGGCTCCCTACAAGTTCTAGCTCGTCGTGTGTCTGTGTCATACGGCCCTATCACGAATGTAGTAACCTGTGCTAGGTCCACCATAGGGTGTATCAAGCCCTATGGTGCCAACCACCGACACGAATCAAGCATGCACAGGTAAACCTACTGTAACAACCCGCATTCTACGCATCGGAGGATCATAGAATATTTATTTCTTTCCCATATGAAGTCGTATGGTCATGTAACTTTGGGAAATAACCAATAGAGTCATTTCCCATGTTCATGATTTTTGTCGATTTTTAAATGACTGTTTTGCCCCCAGCTGATCTTGTTTCGGCCATAACTTTTGATTGGAAAGGAATTTTGACCTGAAACCACTTCCATTAGATTCGTTTGTTGGTTTACCTTACTGTAGAGTGGTCACAAGTGAGAAACGGACTTACCGTTTGGGAGATATGGCTGAAATGAGGTTTGGAAGGTGAAAAACTGCTTAACCGGGCCAAATAGGATGATTAGTAAACGGGCCCATAACCCATTTCGGGACTAGGGTTATGGGGAGGCTGAAAAGAGTTAGGGTTTCATTCTATTTCAGTTTTCTAGCCTCCACTTACCTCTTAGAAACCCTAAAAATGGCCTCCAACCTCTAAATCACCTCTAAATCACTCTCTAATCAAGGATTAAGCTTAGCAACATCAAATCAAGGGAGATCTTCACCAAATCAAGATTAGAGCTGCTGTTTAGCATTGGTATTCGCACCCAAACAGAGATTTATTTCAGATCTAAGGTTTATTTGTGGCTAAGGTGAGTGATTTGCATAGTTCCTCACTAATTATGGTTGATTAAGGGTAATTAGTGAAGATTAGCTAATTTATACATTAATAAATTCTGGAAAAATACTTATAAATTCTTAAATAATGTTTTAGACCTCTGATATGAATTTGGGTTAATTTGGTTAAGTTTTGCTAATCCTATCATTAGTTATGCCTAAACATGTTTAAGGGAAAATATGGGGTTTTGGCTATGTTTGATCCATTTTAACCTATCATATTGATGTTTTGGTGTTTGAGGTCACTTCTACTTGTTGCTATGACTTTGTGGTATGCTTTGTGATTGATTAGAATATTTAGAATGGTCGAAAACGTCGTCGAATGGCGTAAAATGTTCGCTGGAAAAGTTGCAGAAAAACAGTGCAGGCTTTCGGATCGGATCGCGTGGATGGGCTCGGACCGGGTATAGGATCACCGAACCATAGCTTAGCACAAGAGAAAGCATAGCAAAAAGGAAGGCCACAAAGGTTGAGCTGGGATCGGATTGGGCTAAGGAAGGGGGATCGGATCGGATCGGATGGGAATAAGGAAGGGGATCGGATCGGACCAGAAGGCCAAGCCAGGAGCTAAGAAAGTGGAGGACCCGAACCAAACCGATGAAGCAAACTGACGGAGTAAAAGGGAACCCGAACTGAACCAATACGACGTGAAGGACCCGAACCGAACCGAGATGCATATCTATGACCGAACCGAACCGATGGAAAGGAAGAATCCGAACCGATCCAGTATTGACCAAAAACCTGAGATGCAAAGGTAATCCAAGTTGGAAGTTAGAGCTCAGGATCCAGTTGGGAACCAATGAGTTCACTTCATGGTTGGGCTTTGCTGCGGGACGTGTGCTAAGGAGTTGACGATGTTCATAACTTCGATTCACCATGAATGATAGGACTACGTTATCAGTGCAGTAGAGTCATTATGACTCGAGGGGCAAAGTGATCGTAGTAAGACTATGAGCCAGCGCAGGTGGGGTGAACAACTCCATGGGGCAAAGTGGACATAGTAAAGGATTAGTAAGGCTATGAGCCAGCGCAGATGGGGTGAACAACTCCATGGGGCAAGTTGACATAGCGAAGGATTAGTGGCTATGTATCAGTGCAGTGAAGACATTTATGACTTCATGGGGCAAAGTGATCATAGCAAAGTATATTGGGTGATCGAAGTGGTGGATATCGTATGCTTTACGCATTGAGTGAGAGATGTGAGGATGGTTGCTATGTTTGATTGTTTGCCATCACTATGACATGCACACCCCCACCCCCGTATTCTTTACACCATTTGTTAATGGCACCTTAGAGTGTTGTACAGTATGTAGTGCTAACTCTTTGGTTGCAGGTCCAGGTTCATGTATGGTTTAGTATACCTGTTATTGTTTTGTTTAGATGCTTATCGCTCATACCAGACTTTTTGTCTGACCCAGAGTTTAATGTCTCTTCTTATTACTCTGGGTGCTCACACGAGCAGACTAGAGACAGGTTAGTTGGTGATGCACGAGTAGCTGATTCGGAGGCGAGCAGGAGGCTTCCACGTATGATATATAGATATTCTCCCTATGTCGTTTGTGGTCGCTACTTGGGCATTAGTAGTGTACCTCCCTTATCTTGCTTTTGCTTTTTGAGATAGTTTGAAAAGTTGTAATAATGTTGGCTTTGGATCATAAGCTGTACTTGGATTTTCCGTTGCTATGTTAGTTTTTTTCAACTTATGCACTGTCTCACCTGTTTTATGTCAAGTATGTTGTTATTATATTTAGTTCCATGCGCTGTGAGACATTCTACAGGTTTCTTGTTAGTTTATTTCCTTCTTTCCTTTCCTTTTGACGACCGTCCCATGCTAACTGGACATGTGTACAACGCACTTTTGGAGTAAATGTCGGTTGGTGCGGGGCGGGCCGTCACATTTGGTATCAGAGCTCTAGGTTGCGTAGTTAACCTAGGGAAAGACACTAGGGAGAGATAGTACGTATATGAGAGCGCGTATTTGTGATTACTTTGGTTTTCAAAAACTATATATATATATATACTATTAGTAGTATAAGAATGAAGTCGTACTGCACTAGCACCACTATGGGGTCGTTAATCGTTTTCTCTTTACAGATTGAACGATGAGTCGAGACACGAGGGGTGCTGGTAGAGGGACCAATAATGGGAATGCTCCTGACATGAGGACAATGTTCACTAACTTCATGAGGGAGATGCTTAGGGATGTTCAGGGAGCAGTTCCCAATCCCGGAAATGGTGGTGGTCCAGTAGTGCAGGCGCCTAGGGTCGATTTTGCCAAGTTGTGCAAGGATTACACTAACCTTGGTGGGAAGTCATTCCACGGAATGGAGTCGGCCACTGATGTTCAGGATTGGTTGGATAGCAGTGATCGTATCTTCGACGACTTGGGTATTGAGGATGCGATGAAGAGAAGGCTAGCGTCTCGTCAGCTGCAAGGGCAAGCGATGAATTGGTGGAATGCCATTAGAATAGCTACTCCAGAAGATCAGGTTACTTGGGATCAGTTCAAGGCTCGCTTTAGCGAGAAGTTCATTCCAGCTGCCCAGAAGTCAGTGTTGTTTAAGAGATTCTTGGAACTCAAGCAGAATGGTAGGGCAATCTCTGACTATATTGCTGAGTTCGACACTTTGTCGAAGTATGGACTATCTCTTATCGATACTCTTGAGAAGAAGAATGAGAAGTTCATTACTGGGTTGGATGGATACTTGGGGGAAAGGCTTATCAACCACATCGATGAGACTTTTGAATCGATTGTTGGAAAAGCTTTGAGATCAGAGAGTCTTTAACCTAAGCCAAAGACTGAGGTTGCATCTGCAGAAGGGCCAAAGCCGCAAGCAAGCGGTGGAGGCCGGAATAACTCTCAGAACAAGGGGAAGCAAAACCAAGCTAAGGATGGCCAGAAAAGGAGCAAGAAAGATGTTGAGTGCTTCAGCTGTGGTAAGAAGGGCCATTATGCCAAAGATTGTCGGGCCAAGTCAGCGGATAAGAAGTGCTTCAACTGTGGCCAAGTGGGACATTTCAAGGATAAGTGTCCACAACCTCTTAAGGAGAAGCAGATTGTGAAAGCATATGCTATTGATGTTGTTCCTTCTTCGTCGAATGCCCCAACTGTGGCGGAGAAAGGAAAGAATGTCGTCATTCAAGGTATGCTTTCTATTTTGTTTGATACTGGGGCTTCCCGTACCTTCATATCTAGTGACCTGGTGGATAGGTTGGGACTGGAACCCGAGATAGTCGATAGACCGTTGGTTGTGTCGAACCCGATTGGTGGTTCGACTAACCTTAGTATGATTTGCCGAAATTTTGTCTTATCGAGTCATGGATATATGTTTGTTTGTGATTGCTTTGGTTTAGGCTTTACTGGGTATGGCATTATATTGGGGGTCGATTGGCTCCAAAGATATGGGGTGGTGGTTGACTGTGAGGGCTTTTTGGTGACAGTTAGGGCGGATGATGGGCGGAGGGTAGTGTTTGGTAGTCTACCTAGTGATGGGGTAATGGCTAGTTTTATAAATTCCCTCAACATCCTGCATGATGATTTGTCAGATGTCCCCGTGGTTGGCCAGTATCCGGACGTCTTCGAGGAGGTGACCGGGCTTCCACCACACCGAGAGATTGAGTTCCGTATTGATTTAGTGAAAGATGCCAGACCTATAGTGATGCCACTTCGTCGTATGGCACCAAGGGAGCAGCGAGAGCTCGGGGTGCAAGTAAGCGATCTTTTGAAGAAGGGATTTATCAGAAGAAGTGTCACCGAGTGGGGAGCACGAGTTGTGTTTGTCACTAAGGCAGATGGTTCCCTTCGCTTGTGTGTGGACTATCGCGAGTTGAATAAGGTGACGAGGAAGAATAAGTATCCTTCACCGCGGATAGATGATTTGTTTGATCAACTGGAAGGAGCAAGAGTGTTCTCCCAGTTGGACCTCGCGATAGGATTTCATCAACTCCGAGTAGCGGATGAGAGTGTTCCGAAAACGGCATTTAGGACGCCGTCTGGATTCTATGAGTGGTTCGTTATGCCATTTGGGTTGACCAATGCACCAGCATATTTCGTGGATCATATGAATCGGGTATTCAGAGATCAGTTGAATAAGTTTGTTCTTGTGTTCGTAGACGATATCCTTGTTTACTCGAGGACAGAGGAGGAACACAAGGGACACTTGAGGATAGTGATGGAGGTGTTGAGGAAACACCAATTGAAAGCAAAGTTTTCTAAGTGTCACTTCTGGAGGAGGGAAGTGAGATTCTTGGGCCATGTTGTTTCAGAGAATGGTATTGCCGTGGACCCTGCGAAGGTGGCGACGGTACAGGATTGGCCTACGCCCAAGAATGCAACAGATGTAAGCAGTTTCTTGGGGTTAGCTGGATATTATCGTAAGTTTATCCAAGACTTCTCCAAGATAGCAGCACCGTTGACTCAGTTGACTAAGAAGAATCAGGCCTTCGTCTGGGACGGAGTGTGTGAGAATGCATTCAAAAGTCTAAAAGAAAAGTTGACGCGTGCACCAGTGATAGTCATTCCTAAAGGGAATAAAGAAATGACGGTATACACGGATGCTTGTGGTATCAGACTAGGTGCTGTATTGATGCAAGGAGGTAGGGTTGTAGCTTATGCTTGTCGGCAACTAAAGCCACATGAGAAAAGGTACCCTACCCATGATTTGGAACTAGCGGCGATCGTGTTTGCGCTGAAGATGTGGAGACATTATCTCATGGGAGAGAGATTTGAGTTGTTTCCTGATCATAAATCGTTAAAGTATCTCTTCTCTCAGAAAGATCTGAATCTCCATCAGCAGAGATTGTTAGAGTTCTTGGCTTCGTATGATTTTGATATCGCATACACACCCGGGAAAGGTAATGCGGTAGCCAATGCCTTGAGTAGGAGACATGCCAGTTTAGGGGCTATGTTTCTTGATTGGAAGCAGCTGGAGTATATCGCAGGGTTTGATTTCAGGCCAAAGTGTGAATTGGATCCAGAAATGTTAGCTAGTTCGACGATCAGACCCACTTTGATTGAGCGGATTGGTTCCAGTCAGAGGGACGATCCTAATCTATTGGAAATCATCTCCAAGTTAGAAATGAATAATCATGGTGAGGAGATGAATTTGTATGGGCTTGATCGAGAAGGATGGCTTCGAAAGAATGGAAGACTAGTTGTACCCAACGTGAATGGTTTGAGAGATGAAGTGCTTAGAGAATGTCATCACTGAAAACTAACTACACACCCCGGTGGTGATAAGATGTATCGAGACATGAGACAGACTTACTACTGGGAAGGGATGAAAAGAGACGTTGGGGAGTTTATATCCAAGTGCATGAATTGCCATCTAGTTAAAGCCGAGCAAAAGAAGCCTAGTGGTTTGTTGCAACCATTAGAAATTTCCGAGTGGAAATGGGAGCAAGTCTCGATGGATTTCATCGATGGTTTACCGAGGACTAGATCGGGATATGATAGCATTTGGGTAATTGTGGATCGATTGACCAAGAGTGCAAGATTTATACCAGTTAAATCGACCAGAACGGCAGCTAAGTTAGCAGAATTGTATATGAAGTGGGTAGAGAGATTTCATGGAGTACCTAAAAGCATTGTGAGTGACCGAGACCCGTTGTTTACGAGTGGGTTTTGGAAGAGCTTACAAGAGGCTCTAGTATCAGAATTACATCTCAGTACCGCATATCATCCTCAGACCGACGGTTAGACGGAGAGGGTGAATCGTATATTGGAAGACCTCTTGAGAGCTTGTATATTGGATTTTGGTGGATCATGGGATGACCATTTGCATGTAGTAGAGTTTGCATATAATAATAGCTACCAATCTAGTATCGGTATGGCTCCATATGAAGCTTTGTACGAAAGACCGTGCAAATCACCCTCATGTTGGATAGAGACCGGTGAGAAGTTTATGCTTGGACCAGATGTGGTAAGAGAAACATCGGACAAGATTAAGATCATTCAACAACGAATGAAGGCTGCCCAAGATAGGCAGAAGAGTTATGCTGATAAGAGGAGGAGAGACTTAATATTCTCCATTGGTGACTTGGTGTTTGTCAAGATTTCTCCGTTGAAGAGCGTGATACGATTTGGCTGGAGAAGCAAATTGGCACCAAGATTTGTTGGCCCATTCCCAGTTCTCGAACAAGTTGGTGATTTGGCGTATAGAGTTGACTTACCAGAAAAGATGGCGGGAGTTCACAACGTATTTCATGTTTCCCAACTAAGGAAGTTCGTACACGACCCAGATATGACTATTTCACCTGATCAGTTAGAGGACTTCGAATTGGAACCCGAGGCGGTTGGGAACCGCAAGCCGATTCGTATTGTCGAGCACGATACGAAGAAACTTCGAAGGAAGGCAGTGAAGCTAGTCAAGGTTCAGTGGGGCGAGCGAGAATGACTGTACTTGGGAGACAGAGGAGAGCATTAGGAAGACGTATCTAGAACTCTTCGCCTTGTAAGATTTACTTTGCGATTTAGTTATTCCGCATGCTAGGATAGACTTGTTTTGCATGTTTGATTGTTGTTTTATGGCTGATAGGCATGCGGGACCCTTGTGTGTGTTTTGATTAGGAAATTTCGGAGGCGAAATTTCTTGGGGGGGGGGGGGGGGAATGTAACAACCCGCATTCTACGCATCAGAGGATCGTAGAATATTTATTTCTTTCCCATATGAAGTCGTATGGTCATGTAACTTTGGGAAACAACCAATAGAGTCATTTCCCATGTTCATGATTTTTGCCGATTTTTAAATGACCGTTCTGCCCCTAGCTGATCTTGTTTCGGCCATAACTTTTGATTGGAAAGGAAATTTGACCTGAAACCACTTCCATTAGATTCGTTTGATGGTTTACCTTTCCGTAGAGTGGTCACAAGTGAGAAACGGACTTACCGTTTGGGAGATATGGCTGAAATGAGGTTTAGAACGAGAAAAACTGCTTAACCGGGCCAAATAGGATGATTAGTGAATGGGCCCATAACCCATTTCGGGATTAGGGTTATGGGGAGGCTCACTTACCTCTTAGAAACCCTAAAAATGGCCTCCAACCTCTAAATCACCTCCAAATCACTCTCTAATCAAGGATTAAGCTTAGCAACATCAAATCAAGGGAGATCTTCACCAAATCAAGATTAGAGTTGTTGTTTAGCATTGGTATTCGCGCCCAAACAGAGATTTATTTCAGATCTAAGGTTTGTTTGTGGCTAAGGTGAGTGATTTGCATAGTTCCTCACTAATTATGGTTGATTAAGGGTAATTAGTGAAGATTAGCGAATTTATACATTAATAAATTTTGGAAAAATACTTATAAATTCTTAAATAATGTTTTAGACCTCTGATATGAATTGGGTTAATTTGGTTAAGTTTTGCTAATCCTATTATTAGTTATGCCTAAACATGCTTAAGGGAAAATATGGGGTTTTGGCTATGTTTGATCCATTTTAACCTATCATATTGATGTTTTGGTTTTTGAGGTCACTTCTACTTGTTGTTATGACTTTGTGGTATGCTTCATGATTGATAAGAATACTTAGAATGGTCGAAAATGTCGTCGAATGGCGTAAAATGTTCGTTGGAAAAGTTGCAGAAAAACAGTGCAGGCTTTCGGATCGGATCGGGTGGATGGGCTCGGACCGGGCAAAGGATCACCGAACCGAACCGTAGCTTAGCACAAGAGAAAGTATGGCAAAAGGGAAGGCCACAAAGGTTGAACTGGGATCGGATTGGGCTAAGGAAGGGAGATCAGATCGGATCAAATGGGAATAAAGAAGGGGATCAGATCGGACCAGAAGGTCAAGCCAGGAGCTAAGAAAGTGGAGGACCCGAACCGAACTGATGAAGCAAACTGACGGAGTAAAATGGAACCCGAACTGAACCAATACGACGTGAAGGACCCGAACCGAACCGAGATGCATATCAATGACCGGACCGAACCGATGGAAAGGAAGAATCCGAACCGATCCAGTATTGACCAAAAACCCGAGATGCAAATGTAGTCCAAGTTGGAAGTTAGAGCTCAGGATCCAGTTGGGAACTAATGAGTTCACTTCATGGTTGGGCTTTGCTACAGAACGTGTGCTAATGAGTTGTCGATGTTCATAACTTCGATTCACCATGAATGATAGGACTACGTTATCAATGCAGTCGAGTCATTATGACTCGAGGGGCAAAGTGATCGTAGTAAGACTATGAGCCAGCGCAGATGGGGTGAACAACTCCATGGGGCAAAGTGGACATAGTAAAGGATTAGTAAGGCTATGAGCCAACGCAGATGGGGTGAACAACTCCATGGGGCAAGTGGACATAGCGAAGGATTAGTGGCTATGTATCAGTGCAGTGAAGACATTTATGACTTCATGGGGGCAAAGTGATCATAGCAAAGAATATTGGGTGATCGAAGTGGTGGATATCGTATGCTTTACGCACTGAGTGAGAGATGTGAGGATGGTTACTATGTTTGATTGTTTGCCATCACTATGACATGCACACCCCACCCCGTATTCTTTACACCATTTGTTAATGGCACCTTAGAGTATTGTACAATATGTAGTGCTAACTCTTTAGTTGCAGGTCCAGGTTCAGGTATGGTTTAGTATACCTGTTATTGTTTTGTTTAGATGCTTATCGCTCATACCAGACTTTTTGTCTGACCCAGAGTTTTATGTCTCTTCTTATTACTCTGGGTGCTCACACGAGCCGACTAGAGACAGGTTAGCTGGTGATGCGCGAGTAGCTGATTCGGAGGCGAGCAGGAGGCTTCCACGTATGATATATAGATATTCTCCCTGTGTCGTTGGTGGTCGCTACTTGGGCATTAGTAGTGTACCTCCCTTATCTTTCTTTTGCTTTTTGAGACAGTTTGAAAAGTTGTAATAATGTTGGCTTTGGATCATAAGCTGTACTTGGATTTTCCGCTGCTATGTTAGTTTGTTTTCAACTTATGCACTGTCTCACCTGTTTTATGTCAAGTATGTTGTTATTATATTTAGTTCCATGCGCTGTGAGACATTCTACAGGTTCCTTGTTAGTTTATTTCCTTCTTTCCTTTCCTTTTGACGACCGTCCCATGCTAACTGGACATGTGTACATCGCATTTTTGGAGTAAATGTCGGTTGGTGCGGGGCGGGCCGTCACACCTACTAATGCCCAATGCATGCTTTTTCAACTCCGGACCACGTGCACGACCATAGCCCGCCAGAACCTACACTGGCGCACCAACTCAGCCATCGTTCTGGTCGCTTACAATCAGCCCAGTAATCATGCCCCACCCTGCCTAGTTCCAGGGTACCATGATACATCTAGTGGGTTACTGCTGAAATGGACTGCGTAACTAGGGTTTCCGTCCAATAGGTTAAGTGTTGTCATTTAAATTCGTGAATTAACCCTTATCAGTCTAGCATGTCAAGTTGGTTAAGTGTTGCCATTCAAGTTCGTGACTTAACCCGCCTACGTGTCATGTCAAATTTGACTAAGTGTTGTTGTTCAAGTTCATGACTTAGCCCTACGAATCATGTATCAAGTTGGTTAAGTGTTGCCTTACATGTTCATGACTTAACCCTATCATGTGGCATTAATTAAATAATGCACCCCAACCTCTCACATTAGACCTGTTGTTGTGGTCACTGGATATGTCGGGCGGTTCCGGGAAGATTTACACCACAACTCAGTCTAACCTCGGGTTTTAAGCGCGATATGACCAACTACTCACATTGGATCCTATTGTTTGCAGTCACTGGATTTGCCGGGCGGTTCCGGGCAGGTTTACACTGCAAACTCAACCCAACCTCGAGTTTGCCATTTTCAAGTTCATTCTAATGTCATGTCCATGTTCAAATTTCATATCAAGTTCGTGTCAAGTTTTAAGGCAAGTTTCATGTCCATATCCAGATCCAAGTTATAACAATGTTCATGTTTCAATTTATGCCTATTATCAAGTTCATGATTCATGTTCATAACCAATTCATGTTTTGCCTAATCTACCCAAATCGTATTCCCATCGTATGTAAACGTGAATCCATCTATATTACAAGTAAATCTGAATCCCGAAATAAAGGGAATAACATCAAAACTATGATAAGCAAAAAAGACGAGCATAAAGTGATAAAAAGGGATTACAAGTCTAGCATGATATAACTTGATATAATTGGTTACAACATCACTGGCATATGGAATAACATCCTCAAAACATTTGGATTTCAAATCTAGTATGATAAGGTGATAGTCATGATAAAAGTTGACATAAGGTGATAGTCCCAAACTTGTGAATAATAACTGATTCAACATCACAAGCATGATAATATTATGGACATGAAAGGATTTGATTTACAACATGAATAGGCCCAAATTAATCTCGTAGCAATATTCCCAAAAGTCAAGATCCAAGATGAACAAGAATAGATACGAATCAATTATCATACATAGATCCAATTCCAATTTATAACATGAATAGGCCCAAATTAATCTCATAGCAATATTCCCAAAAGTCAAGATCCAAGATGAACAAGAATACATATGAATCAATTATCATACATAGATCCAATTCCAATTTATAACATGAATAGGCCCAAATTAATCTCATAGCAATATTCCCAAAAGTCAAGATCTAAGATGAACAAGAATAGATATGAATCAATTATCATACATAGATCTAATTCCAATTTATAACATGTCCATATTAAGTTTATAGTTTTTATCTAAAAGTAACTTGAACTTACAGATCGTGGTCTAAGAAATTGAGATGCAGAAGTTGAATCTATAAACTAGTCTATGAATTGTTGAATCTTGATTTTATTGTAGAAGCAAATCCCCAATATGCAATTCCTAGCCGTAGTCTTCAAGAAATAATCTTCACGTTTTATTTTAATTTATCTTAATTTAATTTAGAGGAAGAAGAAGCCATGTCCATCAAGAATTTGTGCAACATAAGGTTTGAGAAGAATGGTGTAAAGAGAATGAGGCTAGGAGGCTGTATATATAGGATTAGACGGACAAATCTAGACAAAAAAACGAGACCAGATACATCAGAATGAACCCAGGCTCAAAACTGGGTTCTGGCACCAGGTCGACCATAGGGTCGACCTGGTCCCTGGGAGGTCGACCATAGTGTCGACCCCCAGGTCGACCTGGTCCTGGGTGGGAAAATTCCCGCCCAGCCTGCACTGGGTTTTGAATTTGAAATTCAAATTCGAATTTCGAGCTATTTTTTATTCTGAAAATTTCTGAAACTTCGGAGGGTCATATCTCCCTCATACGGACTCCGATTTTCGAAAACTTGGACTCGTTTCCAAGCAAAATTTCGAGACGAATGCAATGGCGCAACCCGCTTCCCTTGATTCTTATTTTAAAATTTAATTCTGACTTGATTTATGGTTTTAACATGTTATTAAAATTCGAGTTGTTACATTCTCCCCTCCTTAAAGGATTTCGTCCCAGAAATCTTCAAGTTAAGAAGAATGCATCCTATCATCCAATCAACCATCTACTCAAAACATAATCCACAAGCAATCATTGTCCTTAAAAGAATTCTAATGTTGTATGAACATATGTAGAAAGTGTGTGTATATGTTCCTTTTCTGATGCAAATGATCAGGCCTGATTGATCTTCTTAATGCAAAATATGTTTAGTGCCATGAATCCAACATGTATGCAGATAGTCCTAGTCACATAAACACTATATGTGTGCACAAACATCCATCTATATGCAACATTCACAGGATAACACATTCAATTTCATCCATAAACAAATATAAACACTCATGCATATGCAATATGAAAATGTGTCTGAGCCGATCTTGTGCCTAATGTGTGTTATACAACCACGAGCAACCACTTGCGACCACTTGCAACCATTTGCAAACATCAACCATAACATGTTTCAATCACATGTTTACATCCAAAAGGGTTCTACCTAAGGTTCTCAAGATAGGATTGAGAAGATAAGCAAGATAAAACAAAGCATCTAGGAGAAGAAATTAAAGATGTACCCCTAGAAGGTCCTGCCTGCGGGCCTTGCCCTTGCTTCTTAGGGTTGTTCTTGCTGATATGTCCAGTATCACCACACTGAAAGCATGCTCCCATCTTCATCTTCTTCTTTCTACAATCCTGGACTATATGCCCCTCAATACCACAGAAGTGGCATTTTCTTTTCTCACGTGTCTTGTTATCATTATTGTTGTTGTTCTTGCCTCCTTTCTCGGAGTCTACCTTCTTGTTTTGAGACTCATTCGCCTTGACCTCCTTCTTGCCATTCTTGTCTTCTTCAATTAAGAGCGCCATGTCTACTAACTTTTCGTAAGTAGTCCCCATAGGTATGTGGGTCATAGCCAAGCTGTGAAGTGGCTCATTCAATCCTTTGACAAAACGAAGAGCCTTCTTATGCGGAGTATTCACTAAGTCCAGTCCAAACCGAGCCAGCTGATTGAATTGATTGACGTACTCCTTGACCGTCATACTTCCTTGCTTAAGAGATAAGAACTTTTCCAGCTGTAAACTTCGTTCAGCTTGCGAGAGGAATTTCATCTCATACCTTACTATGAAATCCATCCATGTTTCAACTGGCCTCTCGGCGTTAGTGACTTCCCACCAATAGGAAGCTTCGTCTATGAGCAACCATACCGCCAACGGTACCTTCTGCCTATTGTCCACCTCGAAGATAACGAACAGATCCTCAGTTTCTTTGAGCCAGTTCCTCGCTTCTACGAATGATTCAGTTCCCTTGAAATCCTTTCCACCCATGGCCCTAAAATCTTTACAGATCTTTGAGAAATCAATTGCACGAGGAGGGGGCGGAGGAGGAGGAATCGCTGTAGCTGGAGGAGGAATATCTGTTGGGCCTGCATCGTTGGCCCTAGCCTCTAAGTACCTCCTGAACCAGCCAGGTATTGGCACGCCCTCTGGAAAGTTAAGATTCCCAGACATGCTGAAATGAAAAAGAAGATATTCAAAATGAGGAAACAAAGGATAGTGCTAATGGCTTTTGGGGAATAGCCTTTAAATAAAACAAGACTTTTCTTGAAAAATGCTTCTTTGTAAACGGTTTTGAAAATAGTTTTAGATGGTTTTCTAAAAACTTTTGCCCAGTCTGGTAACCTTCTGCTCTAATACCAAGTGTAACACCCCACCCCCGCTAGGGTAAGTCACAAAGGGAATGCACTAGTTTTGGAGGAGCGTTATCGAGGTAAACAAACACAGAAATATTACAAGACATAACAAAAATAAAACAGCGGAATATTCAAAAGCTAAATTTCATTACTTTCAAAAAGAGTCAAAACCTTTTACATCCAAAGTACCAAATAGCCAAAGTCATTATTTTCCATTACAACAAATCCTGTCTTGCATAAATAAAGAAGCATAATCTTAAAACAACAAAAGTAGCTTAATTCCCCAAAGGTAGCAGAAATGCAGCCATAGCATAGCTCAAGATCAAACCATACATGAGTTGAACCGAAAGCAAGCGAAATCCAAGCTAAGTGCTAGAGTTTCCTCCCTGGGAACCTGAGGGGAGGGAACGAAAGAAAAAGAGGCGAAAGAAAACGGGTCAGTCATAAAGGCAGGTAAGTCCTAGTGACTTTCAACATAAAAACAGGTAAAGGTAACATGACATGTATAAACTGAAAGTAAACATAAGGATGCTGTCAAGATGGGCAAGACAGACTAAGATAACGTAATAAATCAAGTATAGCATCGAATGTTCAAGGTTCGTTACACCAACTGTACTAGTATCCCAAACCCATGTCTTATATTAATCATGAAATGGTCCCTTGGCCCAATATCATGAATTGACCCATTACTAGGTCCAACGGAACGATCCACTAATCGATCGGCTCCCTACAAGTTCTACCTCGTCGTGTGTCTGTGTAATACGGCCCTATCACGAATGTAGTCACCTGTGCTAGGTCCACCATAGGGTGTATCAAGCCCTAGGGTGCCAATCACCGGCACGAATCAAGCACGCACAGGTAAACCTACTGATGCCCAATGACTGCTTTTTCAACTCCGGACCATGTGCACGACCATAGCCCGCCTGAACCTACACTGGCGCACCAACTCAACCGTCGTTCTGGTCGCTTACAATCAGCCCAGTAATCTTGCCCCACCCTGCCTAGTTCCAGGGTACCATGATACATCTAGTGGGTTACTGCTGAAATGGACCGAGTAACTAGGGTTTCCATCCAATAGGTTAAGTGTTGTCATTTAAATTCGTGACTTAACCCTTATCAGTCTAGCATGTCAAGTTGGTTAAGTGTTGTCATTCAAGTTCGTGACTTAACCCGCCTACATGTCATGTCAAATTTGACTAAGTGTTGTCGTTCAAGTTCATGGCTTAGCCCTACGAATCATGTATCAAGTTGCTTAAGTGTTGCCTTACATGTTCATAACTTAACCCTATCATGTGGTATTAATTAATTAATGCACCCCAACCTCTCACATTAGACCTGTTGTTGTGGTCACTGGATATGCCGGGCGGTTCCGGGCAGATTTACACCACAACTCAGTCTAACCTCGGGTTTCAAGCGCGATATGACCAACTACTCACGTTGGATCCTATTGTTTGCAGTCACTGGATTTGCCGGGCGGTTCCGGGCAGATTTACACTGCAAACTCAACCCAACCTCGAGTTGGCCATTTTCAAGTTCATTCTAATGTCATGTCCATGTTCAAATTTCATATCAAGTTCGTGTCAAGTTTCAATGCAAGTTTCATGTCCATATCCAGATCCAAGTTATAACAATGTTCATGTTTCAATTTATACCTATTCTCAAGTTCATGATTCATGTTCATAACCAATTCATGTTTTGCCTAATCTACCCAAATCATATTCCCATCGTATGTTAACGTGAATCGATCTATATTACAAGTAAATCCAAATCCCGAAATAAAGGGAATAACATCAAAACTATTATTGGTAAAAAGGACGAGCATAAAGTGATAAAAAGGGATTACAAGTCTAGCATGATATAACTTGAGATAATTGGTTACAACATCACTGGCATATGGAATAATACCCTCAAAACATTAGGATTTCAAATCTAGTAGGATAAGGTGATAGTCATGATAAAAGTTGACATAAGGTGATAGTCCCAAACTTGTGAATAATAACTGATTCAACATCATAGGCATGATAATATTATGGACATGAAAGGATTTGATTTACAACATGAATAGGCCCAAATTAATCTCATAGCAATATTCCCAAAAGTCAAGATCCAAGATGAACAAGAGTAGATATGAATCAATTATCATACATAGATCCAATTCCAATTTATAACATGAATAGGCCGAAATTAATCTCATAGTAATATTCCCAAAAGTCAAGATCCAAGATGAACAAGAATAGATATGAATCAATTATCATACATAGATCCAATTCCAATTTATAACATGAATAGGCCCAAATTAATCTCATAGCAATATTCCCAAAAGTCAAGATCCAAGATGAACAAGAATAGATATGAATCAATTTTCATACGTAGATCCAATTCCAATTTATAACATGTCCATATTAAGTTTATAGTTTTTATCTAAAAGTAACTTGAACTTACAGATCGTGGTCCAAGAAATTGAGATGCAGAAGTTGAATCTATAAACTAGTCGATGAATTGTTGAATCATGATTTGATTGTAGAAGCAAACCCCCAATATGCAATTCCTAGTCGTAGTCTTCAAGAAACATTCTTCTCGTTTTATTTTAATTTATCTTAATTTAATTTAGAGGAAGAAGTAGAAGCCATGCCCATCAAGAATTTGTGCAGCATAAGGTTAGAGAAGAATGGTGTAAAGAGAATGAGGCTAGGAGGCTATTTATATAGGATTAGGCGGACGAATCTAGACAGAAAACGAAAACAGATACATCAGAATGAACCCAGGCTCAAAACTGGGTTCTGGCACCAGGTCGACCCCCAGGTCGACCATAGGATCGACCTGGTCCCTGGGAGGTCGACCATAGTGTCGACCCCCAGGTCGACCTGGTCCTGGGCGGGAAAACTCTCGCCCAGCCTGCACTGGGTTTTGAATTTGAAATTCGAATTCGAATTTCGAGTTGTTTTTTATTCTGAATTTTTTTGAAACTTCCGAGGGTCATATCTCCCTCATACGGACTCCGATTTTCAAAAACTCGGACTCGTTTCCAAGTAAAATTTCGAGATGAACGCAATGGCGCAGCCCGTTTCCCTTGATTCTTATTTTAAAATTTAATTCTTCCTTGATTTATGGTTTTAACATGTTATTAAAATTCGGGTTGTTACAAATCACAACACTTGTTTCATTATTAATCAAGTTCTTTATTTCTTAACCATTCGGGATTTCATTGTTGTTTGAATTCTTGTTTCAAAACCCAATTTCCTCTACACATGTTTTTATTTACAAAATCTTTGCTTATTTCATTATTCACATCGAATGTGAATAATGTTTTCTTTGTATAATCTATTCAGTTTGATTTCATATTTAAAACAATATCTCATTTTCAATTTCTATTTATTATTTCTATTTACAGAATTATTTATACAGAATCTCCTTTTAACTTCTAACACTTAAAACCTCATTTAAATTTCCCTTTATAAATGCTGAATTCGTATTCCATAAAATATCGGTGTTAAACCGATTTCTACTTCTCTATATAAGTTCGACTTATATATTTTCATTTATCAAAAGATATATATTTTTATTTAATTTATAAAATATTATTTATAAATTAATCTCCTCAATTCATCGGTTGAAACATATTCCTATTTAATATCTACTTTGAAACCAACTTCTAGTAGTTCTTTTACATCTTGTCAATTCCCTTTTTATAATTCTATTTATTTGCCAAATAATTCATTTATAATATCCTATCTATTTTATATAAATATTTCATTTCATATATTTCTTTACTTACTTCTTATTACTTCTATTAAGTAATTTACCCGATAACGGTCTTTAAACTTCCACATAACTGTTAATAATTTTATATATAAGCTTCTGATTTCATTTTCACATATCTCTTCCTTTTTTAAAAAGTCTTTTTGATTTATAAAATCCTTATTTCAATATACACTTCACAAATTCCCTTTTGATAAAACCCTTTTTGATTTTATAAACTTCCACAATTTAATAATCACTTCAAATTTCCTTTTTATATAAAATCCTTTGATTTTATATATATATATATAACTATTTTATTTCAAATTATAGTTTGAAATTTCCCTTTTCACATTCCAGTATTTCCTTTGGTATATAAAAGTACCAAATAACCATGATCAAACACACATATTTAACAACAGATTATAAATCACATCATATATCACAATATATGAAAAACAGTAAAATAAATGTTGAGGAACCCAGTTGGGTCCCTCCGACCTGTTTTCCTGCATCCACAGATGTTAATCAACATAAATAACACGAATATAAAATAATCTGGTAAACAGAATCAATATTTGATTACGATTTATATATATATCGTTATCTATAATTTTAACCGCTAATTAGCAGTTCAACCAAACAGCCAACACATAGTAAACAACCATCATTTATCAGTTCTAAAAATACGTTATAAAAATATAAGTTGAGCAGAGTTAGTGAGATTTACTCACATTAGACAGTTATCGTTAAATAACAATAATTGGTCATTGATTTGATTCAGGTGTTTAATTTCACCATAAATCCAAACGAGCTCCAATTCGCTCCCGGTCAACTCCAAGGTGTAGCCACCGTCCATACGATCCCAACGGATCTGACCGTTCGAAATCTGATACAATATGCCGAAGTTATTGCGATTACAAGTTTGACTATAAAAATTTGATTACTAACTTATATAAAAATTCAATTATCTTAGACTAATCATTGTTTAATAACTAAACCGGCCATTATCTCACTAATCAAAATCCTCATCCTCTTCTTCCCGTAACATCTCCTACCGCAACCCATTATAGGAATTTCCTCCATCAATATTCCTCCCACTTCTTCATTAACTTCTAAACCGAGAACACCGTTACACTTCTCATCATGTCCTCTTCATTTCCATACCACCAACCCCCTACTCGATCGCACCTCGTGAAATGCGACTGCACCAAATCCCTCGAACACGCACAGCACCTCCGTACCTTTTTGTTCCCAATTTCCACCCAAAACCCACAAATGACTCTCCTCTTCACTATGAGTTCGAATATAAGCTCGAAATCAACAATCAACATACCCAATTCCAGATAACTTTAGCCCGAGGCTCACTGTGATTTCTTCGAACCCCAAGATTTGCCGTCGCACAACATAAAACGATTATAGAGCTAAGGAGAATCCGTCCAGGATTTCAATGATGTTCGAATCGTGATTTATAGAAATTTATATGATTTTTCAAAGAGGAATTTGTTTACAGAAGATGGAAAAAATATGGCGGCGTAATGTTTTTGCCTTCTGGGAAAATAGGTTAGGGTTTAGGAAGTTAAGGAATATATATAGGTAGTTTTTAATATATTTTTATTCGCTTATTATATTTATTTTATCGTATCGCTGCTTGTATAAGCTGTTTAAAAATCCCTATGATCACACACAATACCCAAAAATCACGAAAATGGGCATGTAGCTACAGTTTGACATTACGGACCCAACGAAATTGGTTTCGTCGAATTCCGACTTCGTTTGCTCACACAGCTTATTTTTAAAGGTCAATTTATTGACTGTATTTCACATTAAAATCGCCCACGGCCACATACTGACTTCAAAAATCACGAAAACTGAAATCTAGCAATAATTTGACATTACAAATCCAACAAAATTGGTTTCGTCGAATTTGGAGGTCGTTTGAAAAACTGGCTATTTTTAAAGCTCCAAATAACCCATTTAAATATATTAATATATTTAAAAACAATTAAATTTAATATTAATAATTTAATATTATCGTATATATTCACTAAGAATATCATACAGCTCCAACCGATACATATTTGGATTTCTAACTTGATATTTCAAAATTCCCGATTATATCGATATTCGATTTATATAAAAAAATCCTTTTATAATATAAATAAATTGTTATAAATTATAAAGGAATTCCATAACGACTGTTTTAAAATTTAATTTGGACATAACTAAAAATCTGCACGACGAAATCTTGAATTTTCTCTTCTATCAGAAAAATATACTTCACCAACTCCTAACGTTTCTTGTTTCACAGAAATCCAATTTAAAACGGACCCTATATATTCAGTTAAAGTTCAAATCGCCAAATAACGAACTACCGCGCCATTTCGAGCTCGATTATAATTATAATATAATTATACATTCAAACTGTCGTTATTTAAATATATTCGTTATCGTAATTCAATTTTAAACTGAATTTTAAAATTTGAATTTCCCAATTCACACAATATTGCCATTTCAGCTAATTCTGATTATTTCAGAATTATATATATTATATAATTATTATATTAATTAAATCTTCAATATTATTTAATTAAACGACCATATAAATCTCTAAACCATTATTTAAATAATTAATATTTAATTATTTAACCGTAAAAATACGGGACATTACATTCTTTCCCCCTTAAAATAATTTCGTCCTCAAAATTGCTAAGGTAGGAAACAAACCATATTAACTGGGTTAAAAATTATTTTTTTATTTTTAACTTCAGTTTCAACTAAAGCGATTAATTTCAATTAAAATATTCATTTATTTCTACTAACGAAAATTTTCAAAAATTCTGAAAATTTTCTAACACCCGAAATTTTCGAAAAATTTCGCCAGCACCTCCTTTGTACTGGTCAATCTTTCAAATCCCAACTCGCCTCTCTAGGCCCTTTCCTTTCAAAAAGAAACTCAAAAAGCCAAGCGGCTTGCCGATTCGGCGCATAAAACCTCATATGGAAATTTGAACGTGTACCTTTTTGTCGGGCATATCATTTTATTCTTCTCATCTGCTACCCTATCAGCATATACAAATGCATTCCCAAACAAAATTCCAATTTTATCCTCAAAACCAAATCATTTACGTATCCAAGCCAAATTCTATTTCAAACCAAAGTTCCATCAGTGATTCCAACTCCTAACTCATCGATCCAATATCATTTCAAATTCTTATCTCACAACTCAAAATCAGATTCCACTTGATATATTATATTCCAATTCAATTTCTTGTTAATTGGTTTCAATTCAATTCATATTTTCTTTCACAAATTTATTTAATTTGTTTTTATTTCATACTATCTTCCTGGGAATTTTAAACAGTTTAGTTTTTCTAAAATAAATTATTCCCTTTCGGGATTCAAAACAACTTCCTTTTTCCAAAATAATTCAAAAACAAAATCTTTGGTAGTAATCCATCACTTACAACTCGAAAATAAACACTGATGATGTGGCCAGTATCATCAGAGTTATTTCCCACCTGTCGAAGTGAGTTCAATACTATATCACTTATCAAAACTATATTTAAACACTTTCATTTTGAAGTCTTTTTCAAAATATCATTCACGATACTTGTAAACAATTTAAAATCTCCCAAGATCTTAATATTTTCTTATACTTAACTCAAATCCATTTACAAATAATTATTCAAATTTTAGGGATTTTAATCCCAATACGGATTTTAATTCAGATTTAATTCATCTGATTTCATATATTACACTTATACGAATTCTGTTTGGTTATTTATATAACCATTTTACTTTCATAAACCTTATTCGATTATAATAACAACCAACACATCCAATATACTATAATGATTCGAATATAAACATTTCCTTTATATTGAAATATACTTTAGGTAAAATTATCTCATTTTTCCTCTTTCAAAACATATTGTGTCAGTTTATCGTACTTGAGTGTTTAGAAACTCCTATCGATACAGTGGATCAAACTGATCGACCAAAATTCATAAACAACTCAACCAATAAATCTCCACAATATAAAACAATTTTTATAAAATCTACAAATACGTTCACTTGTATATATACACTCAAACTCAATCTAGGGTATTGCTAACCCTATCTTTACTGAGTCACGCCACAGAGCCAAGGTAATCAGTTAACCTTCAGCTCTGATACCACTGTAACGAACTGAGATTTTCGACTCCAAAAATCAACACAAAACTATCATGTTGACTATTCAGACATCGGAAATTCCTGATCATTAATAGAAAGAAGTTAGAGGATGAGAATAGATAAAATAGAAAATTAGAATAGAAGAAGAAGAAGATCACCACAGAACAAAATCAGAGTAATACGAATCTCACAGCGGAACGAATAAAATACAATATATAACATAACTTTGCAATAAAAAAGTATGTATATACAATAACCTTTTCAGAGTACACACTTTCACACAGCGGAAATATCAATAGCTATATAATCCTGAAGCCTCCTGCTTTAAGCTCCTCCAAGCATATCTGTAAAGACCTGAACTACTTGACTGCCCGTACAAATTTGGGCATCCAAGAGTTTAGGGGAAAAAACAAAACAAAATAAACTCTGGGTCAGTCATGGGACTGGTGTGAGTAAACTCAAAACATTTGGTTTAACTTTTCAAATTCCTTTTCAAAGAAAAGGTAATCATAAGACCGATCCACACATGAACACAGACGGTTTTTACCTTACGATAACCCAAAACAGTTTTGGAAATCAATACTTTTCTGATATTATAATAGTGTATAATCACAAGTAATTAACAATCTAGCAGAACGCTTGCATCTCACGCTCCACATATATAGTATACAAATCAAAACCGCGGGCGCTTATTGGAGATTGGATTCCGACCATGACAAGGTATGGAACCACCTACCAATAGTGTATCTCTAAATGCGAATACACTGGGTTCAACAAGAACGTCTTGCAACCCGGCCCACACATGACCGACCACTCATTTCGCTTGAGTGTATCGAATGTATATCACTAACAGTTGGGAGCTACACACCATTTCCCGAAAAGGGACAGCATCGAAAATAGAATAAAGAATGAAATGGATTTTATCTAGATAGGTGATATACACCGTAATGGGAGCAACCCACCTAGCCATGCTGCCTGCCCGATTTTTGTCATTTCCTGGTTGATGAGGCTTGAGGTCATTGCGTATCTTTTGGAACACCTACCCACCCTTCACTTTGAATGCCACATCATCATACCTGCCAAAACACAAATTGATTTCCCCAAAAATAACATGGGTATAAAGCTACGAGAAACGGATTCCTCCGCCACCCAGCGTAAGTACGTTTGAAGAGATCAATTTACGCGATCCATTAGATATACTCTGTCAGACATACGTTCATTCAGGTTGTCCTGGGACTGGACAAACCGAAGGTACTATTCTGTAAACAGGATAACCCTTGCATAACTTCATCTTCACTTATTTTCATCATATTTGATCGCAATGCTAACGTCCATATAGAGTGGTTTTCAGATTATAAATTTGATCCCCGTCTCTCCGTATCGACGACGTGAAAATGATCAAAAACTTCGATAGTCGGTGATTTAACTATCAAAGAAAACAGGTGTGCAAACAACGATATTATTTCCAGATGGAAATTCTATCGATCATTCAACATTCAACATTTATCTCTTTTGATTGAATTATCATTAATTTATCCATTTACCTATTTCTATATTTGTAAATTCTTATTTTCTAAATTAGAAAATATACCTTTTTAATCATTTGAAAATATCTTCATATTTACTCCCATTTCTTATTTCCTATATTATAAAACATTTCTGATTCTTGTTTGGAAACATTTCCAAAACTCCTTTATTGGTTCTAAACTGATGTTTAAATAAAACATCTTCATACCAACTCAAACCATTACACCCATAAACTAGATTCACTCAACCAACCTTCGCTATTGAACCTTAACCATTTCTTAGTTAAAACTGAAACCAATCCAGTTGGGGTATAATTACCTCTCAGACCTTAACTGAACAACATTTCTAACTTCGAAACAGACAAAGTTCATCTTTCAAATCCTTAACAACTTCCTTATGAAACTCTCGGATTCTATTTACGAATCCCCTTCTTTTATAGAAATCATTTGATTATAACGATAGTGTTATAACCCGATGCCTTTGAAATATAATAACTTAAATATACTTTTATTTATTAATGTGAATAATTAACCCAACAACTAATTTATTTATAAATAAATAAATCTCGATTTGAAAACGAAAAGTATATAGTACTTTCCCAAATTTGATATAATCGAATTTCAACTTACAATTCTCTGTCGAATAATCTCTATTCGATAACTCCTCTCGAATAACTATATTCGATTATCTCTCTTCGAATAAACTATATTCGATAACTCTTTCAAATAAACTACATTCGATAACCCTTTCTTTCAAATAACCTATATTCGATTATCTCTCTTCTTCGAGTAACTTCTATTCGATTAACGATCTTCTTCGAATAACTTGTATTCGATCATCTCTTCTTTACGGATTTTATTTAATCCTTTTTAACATTTCGAATATCGAAATGCATTTCATCGTTCCCTTTTAAAACAACTCCGAATTCCCTTTTATATTCACTGTTGAATTTGCCATCTCAATTATCCACTGATAATTATATTTTAGTTCATTTATAAACTTTGCTTATAAATCACAACACTTGTTTCATTATTAAACAAGTTCTTTATTTCTTAACCAATCGGAATTTCATTACTATTTGAATTCCTGTTTCAAAACCCAATTTCCTCTACACATGTTTTTATTTGCAAAATCTTTGATTATTTCATTATTCACATCGAATGTGAATAATGTTTTCTTTGTATAATTTATTCAGTTTGATTTCATATTTAAAACAATATCTCATTTTCAATTTCTATTTATTATTTCTATTTACAGAATTATTTGTACAAAATCTCCTTTTAACTTCTAACACTTAAAATCTCATTTAAATTTCCCTTTATAAATGCTGAATTCATATTCCATAAAATATCGGTGTTAAACCGATTTCTACTTCTCTATATAAGTTCGACTTATATATTTTCATTTATCAAAAGATAAATATTTTTATTTAATTTATAAAATATTATTTATAAATTAATCTCCTTAATTCATCGGTTAAAACAGATTCCTATTTAATATCTATTTTGAAACCAACTTCTCGCACTACAATAAAAATACCCTACTACAACGTTAATTTTACAACGAGCAATGGTTGCCCGTTGTAATAGAATGTTATTACAACGGTCATTTTCCTGACCGTTGTAATAGATGTATGTACAACACCCTTTTTACAATGGGAATTGACAGCCCTTTGTAATAGAATCCTATTACAACAGTCGCCTCTTGACAGTTGTAATAGATATCCTTTGCAATGCTCTTTTTACAACGTG
This sequence comes from Allium sativum, assembly GCA_030737875.1. NCBI lineage: Eukaryota > Viridiplantae > Streptophyta > Magnoliopsida > Asparagales > Amaryllidaceae > Allium > Allium sativum. Next base: position 372,220,172 of record CM060924.1, on the reverse strand, counting down.
TAATGACTGCCCGTTCTAATTTAATGTTACTACAACGGTCATTTCATGCCTATTGCAATAGATGTCAACATTCACAAAATATCGATTGTAATAGTTTAATCTTTAATTATATTATATTGTTTATTAATATTTGATAAGTAATCACATAAATAATGCTATATTAATCATTTATAACTTATAATAATGAATGATTATTAATAAATAATCTCTGATTACTAATTATTATATTTAATCAGTATTCCGATAAGTTTAATTTTACTTTCCACTTATTAGTAAGTAATATTGAGTAATTAATACTCAGTAATTAGTTAATAAATTAATAATCAATAATAAATAAATTAATACTAAATATCTAATTAATAATTAATAATTTATAAATAAATCGCTATTGAATACTGTAATAGTTATTAATTACAAAATTTTATTTATTACTGTCGTCTTCTGTCCTTCCTCACTAAGCTGTTGCAAATTGTGTCAAATTACCGGCATAAAATTTTTGCCACTATTTTTCGCTGTAAATCCAGATAGAATACCGACAATATTTATTGAAGGTATTTTGCAGCAAAGTTCCAACAGATTTGCAAGAGATGATAAGTATTAAGTAATAATAAAAAAATTAATATGACTTAATTCCTTAATAATTCAACACTTAAATAATTTATAAATGGTAGCATTATTTAATAACTGATAACAAATTATTAATAATTAAATAATCATTTGTAAATGTTATTTATAATTAATAATTATATATGACAAATTATTAATGAATTTATTTATATTTATAATTTATAAATGAAAAAAGTTAGAATTCGTAATTTTGAAATTAAAAATTACTAGATACATTTAACCGTTAATATTCCAACTTTTTTCCATATTAAATTTTCATATATTCATATAATTTTGAACAATAATTTGAAATTTTGATAAAATTTAGAAATGAAAAGTAAATTTTTTAACCTGGCATGCTCCGTTTTATTTTCCTGGAGGTATCGTATATTGGCGCTTCCCTTTCATTTTTCGGGCATCAGCTAGCAAAAGCCCCAAATCCCCAAATTCGAAATCAAGATCTGCTGCTTCACCCTCCTCCTAAATGCATCGCCTCCAGCGGAAACTGCCATTCCTCCGCCCTCCACTGCCAAAGCCAACCACCTTAATACCTCACCGCCTTGCTGGAATCCGAACTCCGCGCCATCAAAGCCTTTCCGCCTTCCGAAGTCTCCACTTGCCATGCTCGAAATCGAAATCGCCGCTCTAGAAATCTGCGCATCAGCCATCACTGATGGTCATACCGATCTCCGCCATACCTGGTTCGTCCGCTATTAAGGGTAAGTTTAACTTACGATTAAAATTATTTCAAGTATTAGACTTCGTTTTGGTCATTTTGTGGCTGTTATAGGACTGCATTCCTATCTTTTGTTGACTGCCTTTATTGTTGGATTTCAACAGTTGCTTGGATTTGCATTTGAAACTGTGTAAGATGAATTCCCTTTTCATTGTCATCTATGACTGCTCTCGCCAGTTCTAACAATTTGTTTTTGATGTACGCTTCTTTTATACACGCATGGGATGTAAGAAATTGGTGGTTGTTGTATTGAAAAGTGGAAGTTAACCTATGCTGGATCTGCATGCTTGAGTGTATGTTTATCCAACAGTAGCAGCAACTTAAAATTTATATAGTCCAGTGCAAGAACCCTAGGTATTGTTGCAGTAGTTCCTATACACAATTATGAATTTGCATGGATAAATTTGGTAATCCATTTTTCCTTTTTCAGACTATTTTGCTAAATGTTAGGAGTTGTGTTCTTTTATTCTTTTACTGGTTGAATTATAGAATCATAGGCTTTTCACCGTGCAGTGCCAATTTCGTTCAGTAGAGCATTTGACTTTAGTAACTCCCAGCATTAGGTGATGTCTGACATGATTAACAAGTAGACTTTAAAAAGCTATACTTTGACCTATTGAGCCAGTTTGGTGAACTTCAGCCCAATATTAGTAATATTTTCTTATGTTTTTCTTCTTCTAATTTCACATTGGTTTTGGTGCAAGGAAACATGTAATTTTATTAGAAAATCTAACCTGCTATTATGATTGTACAGATTGAACAAAGGTTGAAATATACTGTTTGGAGAGCTGAAGAAGAAAAGCATTAGGCGATGTCTAGAACCTATATTTCTCGGTGGCGAGAAGGAGCTGTCGCAACATCAAGCTCTCCAAAAGATCAACTGTATGCCTTTTGACATTGTTTTCTCATAATGTATAAAAATTTATTTGCATTGGATAACATGACTGTTATAAGTTGGAAACATTGCAGAAAGCCAACATATATCACAATGTATTTTGCAATATTTGACATTTTACTCCCATCATATATCTATGTTTTCCTTTGCTTCTCTTTTCTTTTTTGATACAAACAATTTGAAAGGAAAAGGGATGAACATTTTCCTTTCTTTTCCGAGATAAAAGTAACTTTGCATTTTGAACTAGCTGTAATCATTATTATGTTCAGATTTGATTTTTTTTTATTCTTTTCCTTTTCTCTTAATATGTCATATAACAAGAAATGTGAAATATATACTCAGCAAAGTTGCTCACCACTTTAAATGAATATTAGTTAGAATTTTCTTTCCATTCTTCATTTTCTATTGTTTTCGCATGCAAGTACCATTTGATTTAATTACGTTTGCGTTTTACTTTTTTAAAACGCCATTTCAGATTTGTTTTTAAGTCATTTTTTTTCATTCTTCCTTTCATTTTACTGCAACTTAGGTAATAACACGGAAGACTATTCCTGCATCAACCATTTCTTCATCATATGGTTACCAACTTACAACTACAGTTATCATAATATCTATATTATTTTCCGTTTCAAATTCAACTGAAAAGTTCTTATGATATGTTCTCTTTCTTTTAGTTTTTGTATTCAACTTTTTGGCTTAGGTTTAGACAAATCTTATATTAGTCTATTAAAGCTTTATTATGAGCATCTGCCTAAGATATTCACTCAATTTTCCAGTTCATTGTGTTTTTTTTCACTTTTGGAATTGGGGGTTTTGAATAATTTCCTTGCTCTTTTTTTGGACCTTTTAATTAAGTTTTTACACTATATTTTGATGAGGATATGATATATTGAACTACCAATGCATCATTTTCTCCTTTACCTTCTCTTGATTGTACTGGTAAAATTTCAAGCAAACAAGTATTGAATGCATCTTGCCTTTTTTTTGGCCCTTCTTATGAATATGCTGAATTTGCAAAGGTAAGGTCTTTGATTAAAGGGCATCATCTATGCCTTAACATTCTAGAACATACCTGAAATATATTCATATTATGAAATTTATTACGCTGTTGGGGATGACAATAGTTTTCAAATTGATTTTAGATATTCCACTTTGGTTGCAAATTACTGTTTTTTGTTTGTCCTAGCTGTAATTTCACAATTTATCTCTGAACTCACTCCAAATACTGTTCTCAGTTACGTGTTTTGGTGGGTTTTCCCCTTTTAATACACCGCCACAACGACCAATTTTAATCCGTTTAGAAAGGGACCTTAAGCCAAAAACTATGCAAATTTGTTTTTTTATTTAATAAATAAGTTGCTGAAAATTTTCCTTCATCGAGATAACAACTTCTCACCATTTTTATACTCTGCATCGAATACCATTTTTAGACTTCGGTTTTACACATTGTGACATGTTCCAAATTTCGGGACATTAACTTAAGGCCTCTATGTGATAATATCCCGTGTCTTTCAAAATATACATTAAGTGTTTTTTTTTTCATTTAGGCCACTAAAACCTTCTCGATTGATGCATATGATCATTATCCAAAATTGTTTTACTGCAATTTTTATGCCTTCCTTGACTTTAGGAAAATACATATTTATAGAGAAGGTTTATTTTACAATTTTTTACTGAAACCAATACTTTGGTTGAATTCATATAAACAGGTTCTTGGATTTTAAATTTTAACTATACCCTTTTCACATATTATTTTGTGACTTGCTCTATTTTCTATTTTTTTCTCTGGCTGAAAATGGGTTTTCTGGATTAATAACTTTGGTTTTTTTAGTCTTTTCTTCTTATCAATGTTTTAGGATTACTTTTGGGACATGAGACTGATGTTGTGCATGTGATTATTTATGTGTCCAGTTATACATGGATTGCTTTAGCTAACTCTTCTATAAATATTTTAGCTTTACCAAAATTCATTTCTTCTAACAAAATAGGTCCCGTTCTTTCGAATAACCTGGGCTATGATCGTGTTATGGAATTAATTTTTTTTTTATTAAACTAAAAAATTTTAGTTTTTTAATTTTCTTTTTAAATCCATCCTTCACAAGTGAATTTTTAATATTGATATCACTATCCATCCATTTATGCTGCTCAATCACTAATCTTAAAAGATCCTTTCAAATTAGAATTGCAACATTGCAAAAACAATATATCAGTTCGATAAAATCAGCTTTAAAGCTACAATTATTCAAATATATGTTTCCAACCTTGGCCTCTTTTGTAATGGTAATATCTGGCTTGTTTTAGGATGTAACTGTCTTCTCTTGAATGCATAGCTATTCCATTGAAATTTTCCATGTTAGATTTATGTCAAATCATACAAATGAAAAAAAGAAGTTTCCAAAACATTTCTAAGGTTGCCTTTATTGAATGCTGAATTATATCTGAACAAGCTGTGTTAATTAATTATGTCCTAGTTGCTATGTACACTGGTCAAGCATTTCAATGTAGATTTTGGCATGATAATATTACAATTTTACTTCTCACGGAAATAGTGCATGGGCCATAGCTGAACATAGTTGCTATGTTTGGCATTTCAGTGTTATGTAACCGTGCTTTTAGAAAATTGATATCTCAAAAGTAACCGAATCGTCATGCTAAAGGGGATGAAAAATGTAACGAATCACTTTTATTAAGGGAAATCAATAGCATTCATTATTGTCAAAGTAGTGCTACTCATAAATTCCGTTCTTGTTTAATTGAAGATGACCAACGGTACAATACTATCATCTGACTTTACACATTACATAGGTCTTCATTGCACAACTCATCACCAAACAATCAGCTAACAGAGATGATAAAGAATATGATAACACAACCGAACTACAGGTCAAATTTAAATTAATGATTACACTTATTGTTTAACATTGAACGGTTAATATTTTTGAGCAAATCACTATACTCCGTAACCCCAAAAAATTTCAGCTGTGAACTGTCTACTTATGTATATCCGGACTTACAAGCTTTATATACTGTAAATATTTTTAAATTAAGTACCATCCCAAAATAAGTTCATTTTTTCTATTTTCATTCTTAAGCAATGACTAACCGCTGTAACTTCGCTTTGCATAATTTCATTGTAACTAAGTAATTCACCGAGGATGCATCCCATGGACATCTAGGCGTAGTCCAAAAAGGTATTCTAGAAGCATCAGAGATTGCAAATTTAATGTAGAGCTTCTGATTGTCAAAGACGGTTAGTATTTCTCTCCAAACCCAACTATTATTATGTTTTTTACGAATGCTCCAGAAATCTTTGTTGCCTTATGATGTCTGTTGCATTATATAGTTCAAATATTTTATTAATTTGGGGGCGTACATTTGAGAGCTATAATTATCCACACTCCTTTTTAGCATTCCTGTTATATCTCTAAAACTGTTGCTGCACTGCACAGTGGTGCTAAGCACAAGCTATAACGGACCACACTAACTCATGCAACATGTAACGTCAAATCTATCGACAGTCATGACATTTTTTAGGTTATATGTACAAATTTAAAGACGAAAATGTGCGCTGCAGTTGTGCTGTTGTATTTTTTGTCGGTGGACGATGTTTGAAGAAGAGGAAAGGGTAAAATGCAAGTAAGTTTGTTTAATAAAATTATTACATGAGTTTGTCTATTGTCTCCTACAAATATGCTCAAAGTTCAAACTTTACAATAATAAGTTTTGAATGGTGTATAACAATATATTCTCTCTACAGTTGATAACATTTTTTTCACACCCGATCCTGATGCAGAGGGGACGATAACAAGAACTGATCCTGATGCTTTAATACATTTTAAAAAGCTTGGGACTGATGTTTGGAAGATATGTGTGAATGTAGTGGTGGAACTGGAAGCTTTTTGTTTAGGCCAAATTCGGAGATGTCCACTATCAAACAGGCCGTTGGATCTTATGAAACTAGTTATGTAATTTATGTTAGAACTATGTCGATGTAACTTATCTAACCTTTTGGAATGTAAACTTATCTAAATCTTCTGGAATGTAAACTTATATAACGTTTTGAAATGTGTTGGAATTTTATGGTTGCCTTAGTCTTTTATTACATATTATTATGTGATTTTGATTGTTACATCACAATATTTATTGTATGTTAAATATTCATTATTATTATGGATGTATATAGCAGTAATTATATTTATATTTGCGTTTTTTTCGCAACGGGCTAAAACTGTTGTTATATGTTAATTTTACAACGGGCAGAAGCCGCTTGTAATTTATTAGTTATTACAACGGGTTTATTACCATTGTCATAGGGTAATAGCACGTGACAGAGAAAGTTATTACAACAGTCCTTTACAATGGTCATGGCCCGTTGTAAAATAGTTAGGAGCTATTACGACAATGCATATTACGACGGGCAGATGCCCGTTGTGAAAAGCATATTACAACAGTCTTTGCCCGTTGTAAAAGGACAGTTTTGTTGTAGTGTCGTTGTTCTTTTACATCTTGTCAATTCCCTTTTTATAATTCTATTTATTTGCCAAATAATTCATTTATAATATCCTATCTATTTTATATAAATATTTCTTTTCATATATTTCTTTACTTACTTCTTATTACTTCTATTAAGTAATTTACCCAATAACGGTCTTTTAAACTTCCACATAACTGTTAATAATTTTATATATAAGCTTCTGATTTCACTTTCACATATCCTGTAATAACCCGGAAGTCTAAGCCAATTTAAAATTTTTATTTTGGTAATTTTTATGAATTTTGAATATTTAAAATAAATTATTTTAAGTAATAACGACAAGAAGTTTATTTTGTATAGAAATAGAACGTATATATTAATATAGATCATCGTTAGAATATAATTATTTATTTTTAGTTATAAAGGGAATTGAAACTGGCGCGGTAGTTCGAAAATTCGATTTCAAAATTCAAATGAATGTACAGGATTCAAAATAAACCGGATTTTAGCGAAACAAAAAATATTAGAATCTAATTGAGAATATCTTTCCAACAAATCCGAAAAATTGAAATTTCATAGCGGGAATCAAAAGTTACGCTCAGTTGAAAATTCAGAATAGTCGCAAATGGAATTTTGGCCCTTAAAAATGGAAATTTTGTAAACGACCTCGGTTTTCGACGAAACCACTTTTTTTGGATCTGTGATGTCAAGTTATTACTAGGTTTCAAAATTCGTAATTTTCTGAATCAATATGTGAGCGTGGCAAAGGAAAACGCGTTTGAGCAGTTTTAGTTGATTTTACTCGACTGGGAAATGGCCATTTTTCAAACGGTCTCAGATTTTGATGAAATTAGTTTTGTTAGGACCGTGTCGGCAATACGAAGTTAGAAATAATTTTTCTGGAATTTTTAGAGTCAGTATGTGGCCCCGGTAAATTGAAATGTGCGTTAAAAATTTAATATATTGATTTATATTTTAATTTCAATGAAAACTGATCGAAACAGCTGAACTGGCTTACGATACATATCCCATTGTGTTCAAAATGGGGGTAATTAGCTAGAAGTGACCGTCGTTGGGTTCGAAATGGAGATCAAATGAAAAAGTAACTTTTTGAAATTAAAATATAATTAAATATATTTAATTATAAACTTGGTCAACGCCCCTTCCTCTTTTTCCTCTTCTTCTTCGCCCGTCAGTTTCAATCGAAAATAAGAAGAAGAAAAAATTTCCCAATCCGTCCCGTCGCTCCACCCAGGCGACGCCTCCAGGCCACCGCCGCCGCATCCCTCCGGCGTGCCCCTCCCTCTTCAGCCAATTCGAACCCGAAAACCCCCTTGCCACCTAAAAGCCGCTGCCACTAAACCCTACCTCCCCCGACCGTCGTTCCAGGTGCCGCAGCTCCTCCCCTAGCCGACGACGACCACCACTTCCCCCCTCTCAGCCCTCCGACCACCAAAGAGGAAAAAAACAGTGAGTCTTGTATTGTATTTATTTACATTTATATTATTTTCGTTTTTTTATAAATAACTGGATTTAAAAATATGATTTTAATTTATATGAAACATGGTTTAAATTCAGCTTTAAAAATTATAAAAAGCTTTGATCTTTATATTATTAAAAGCTTTGATCTTTAAATTATAAAAAGCTTTGATCTTTAATTTATAAAAAGCTTAGATAAAATATAGAAAAGAAGAGAATTTTTTTAAACTAGAAAAGATTAGATTTTTAAATATGAGAAGTTTAGATTTTTAAAATAAAAAGACCTGATTTTTTTTTAAAAGTGAAAAAAGCGGTATTTTTAAAAGTGAAAAGGCGGTATTTTTAAAAGTGAAAAAGGCGGTATTTTTAAAAGTGAAAAGGGTGGTATTTTTAAAAGTGAAAAAGGTGATATTTTTAAAAGCCAAAAGGCGATTATTAATGTAAACATCATATTAAAAAATGTGTTTTTTAATATGAACAGCGTAGAGGAGGCTGCGTTGGAATTTCAGGCAAGTCAGCGCTGTTTTGAAATTCAGAAATAAAAATGGCAGAGTGGATCCCAAAGGTGAGAACTCCTCACTTTTATTTTGTTTTCTAGTTGAAATATATACTAGGATGCAGACGATGCTTAGTAGCACCCGACACCCGTCGTCCACAGACCATGGATGGCTTGTTTGTTTGATTGATGTGTTGTGAAAATTGATTGTGTGATGTGGATTGAATAAATATTTTATAGTTAAAAATATAATTTTTAACGTGTATATAAAATAAATATTTATAAACAAATCGGATGATTTGTTTATATACACTGATTTGACTGATATTGATTGGGATGATAAATTTTACACATCGCCCAATTGCACAAATAAAATCTGTGTTTGTTGATTTGAAACCCCACACGGGTATTGGGATGATATTTGACGTACACTAATCCCGATTGTTTAGTTGTATGTCAATCGATGGGTTGACAGACTGTGTAAGCGTTAATGATTTATATTTAATGCTTATGCAGTCGTGTGGTGCACTCTGGATGATGGTTGATGGTTTATCATTGCTATTATACACACGTGTTGTAGGGAATCCATATAATTAACATTATATGGTAATTGATTGGGCCTCATTCCAATTTGGAAAATAAGGAATACTATGAAAGAATATTCATGTGTTGAATAGAAGGAAAATTCATGTGTTGAATACAATAAAAACTCATGTGTTGAATAAAAATATATATTCATGTGTTGAAGAAAATATTCATTTGTTGAATAGAATAACGAAGTTATTGAAATATATAAAGCCGTATTGATTAGATTGACGCCATTTTGACGTGAACGATATTTATATTGATTTTATTCATTGTTATAATGAATATAGAAAAGGAAGTGATTTCGAAATATAACGTTTTGAAAATATTATCATTTATTGATTAATGATATGGAATATTCAATTTTGACTAGAAATTGAATATGAAGTTGAAATCGCTTTGAAAACGAATTTAAAACGATTTATAAAATACGTTTTAAAAGGAAATCGACGAAATATATATATAATATATATATATATATATATAATGGCCTGAATAGAACGCGCCGCGGCAGTTCGCAAATTTCGACCATTGACTTTGAATGGTTATTACGGGAGATCCGACCGTCGGATTCTCCTAAAACTGGAACCGTTGGGTTCGTATCGAAAAGAGCTTTCTAACGAATATTAGAGAATTGAAATCTACCGGTTGGATTTGGAATTACGTCCAAATCAAATTTGGAAAAGGTCGCTGTAAGTGCAATTCGATGGCCGTTGATGGAAATCGACCGTACGGGCCTTGATAAAATTATTAAAAATAGTAATAATTTGTGTAAAATCATAAGAAATGATTGGTGAAGAATTAGGATGAAAAACTCCATATTTGAAAAGATAAAAATAGATTTTTATCGAAATGAACTAGTTTTGAACTAGAATTATAATCCCATTTATTTTTAAAATAAATAAAGTGGATTTGAAAGGGTTTTAAAGTAACCAGAATTTCCAATAATTGAATTGGAATGGAATTGAATCGAAATTGTCTTTGGAATATTTCGATGTTGGATTTCGTGATTATACATGTAACACCCCACCTCCGTTAAGGTCACTCACAAAGGGAATGCCTTAACTTTGGTGGAGCATTTTAGTAAACAGAACAGAAACTTACAAGACAGATAAAACAGTACTTGAAAAATTTATAACTTTATTTCAACAGAAACCGAAATAAACTTGGTTACATCCTTTCAAATCACATTTTCAGAATTCAAGTACAAAATATCAGTCTAGTACAAAAGCCTTCAGAATGCATAGTTTAAAATCATAATCCCCATAGAACAGAAGTTATACAGAGCCAAGCCATACTTTAAGCACTTCAAGCAGAAGAAATCCGGATCAAGCTAAAGTATTCCCTCCTTGGATAACCTGGGGGGAAACGGAAGAAAGGAGGCGAAACAACAAGGGTCAGACAAAAAGTCTGGCAAGTCCAGTGATTTTCAGTTATGAACAGATAATAATAACATGACATGAAAATAAAACTGGATGAGAGATAACTGTAACAGATGTAGCAGATATGACAGAAGAACAGAATGATATAAGCTATTATTTTATACTTCTCTGCACTAATACTAGTATAACAGGATTAGGTGTCACCCTAATGTCTAAACTGAAACAGAAAAGGGTACAGAATAATTTCCACAAAAGAGAATGCTAGTAATGGGCCTTTACCACCCGAACAGAAACAGACAGAAGCAGAATGCTGATAATGGGCCTTTACCACCCCAACAGAAACAGAATATTAATAATGGGCCTTTACCACCCGAACAGAAACAGTCAGATTAATCCCTACGGAAACAGAATGTAGAATTAGGTGTACACTAGTAAATGGGCCTTTACCACCCGAACAGACGGTACCATGCAGAAACAGACAGGTGTTACCACCCAACAGAAACAGACGGTACCAACAGAAACAGACAGAACTAAGTGTACCCTAAAACCCTACCCCAAGCGATCGGCTCCCTAATACATAAATACCCTGTGCCACCCCCACCGAAGGGTGTATCATTCCCTAAAGTGACAACCTTTGAATGACACAGACCTATTTACAGATGTCACGGCGTCTTACATCCTCAGAGGCAGACCGGGATCCATGCACGCACATGACCCGGTTGGAACGCACCATCAACACCCCTCGCCATTATCAGAATGAACCGCTTATAATTAGTTCAGTAAGCGTGCCCGGACCCTACCTACTGTTGGGTCAAAGTTTTGATACCAGAAAGGGTTACTGACTAATATGGGTCCCAAACAACAGATGACACAAGTAATTCCCCTCCTAACCTTGTGTCCCCAGACTAACAGATTTCAGATTAACTTGTTTACAAGTTCAGACATACAGAATTCAGATCAACCAGTTCACAGACAAGTTTTCAGACTAACGGATCAGATATACAGATTTAACAGACTTACCGATTAACCAGTTACAGATTAACAGACTTACAGATTTGTCTAACTTTGTAATTGGGCCTACAGATTCACGGAACAGATTTATTAAATTCATCAGTCTAGTGGGTTTAATCCTATCCGCCCAACATGTTTTAGACATCATATTTATCTCAGATTTTCATTAATTAAATATTAATGCCCGGACCTCTCACATTAGACTGACAGTTTGCGGCTACTGGTTAGGCCGGTTGGTTCCGGGAAGATTTCTGTCGCAAACTGAGTCTAACCTCGGGTTTCAAGCATGTTATGACTAACTTCTCACATTAGAACCTATTGTTTGCGGCCACTGGAATATGCTGGGCGGTTCTGGGCAGAATTACGCCAAAAACTCATTCTAACCTCGAGTTAGCCATGTTTATCTTTGCGGCCAATTAATTAATGATTTATCATTTATACCCACGCCTAATATACATGTCAATTATTCATAGCTAATTCAGATTATGTCAATAACAGACTGAATATATCAACTTAACAGACATAGCAGATAACAGGTTTAGGCGACTTAACGTATTCAACAGATTAAGCAACTAGCGGATTTAGCAGATAACAGATTAGGCATCTCAACAAATTTAGGTTGGCATTTTTAACAGAATTAGCAGATGACAGATTTGGCAGATGAACAGATCTAGCAGACTAGGTAGTAGGGCAGAACTAGCAGATTAAGCAATATAACAGAACTAGCAGATTAGGCAAATATAGCAGAACTAGCAAATTAGGCAAATATAACAGATTTAATCATTCCTTAAAGTTTCACAACATATCTTGCCTAATTATAAATCTTGCCTAAGTTCACATGCATAAATAATAGTCATGATTCACAATATGATCATATACCCCATGTTTGCATTAAATTTGCATGTCACAGATTATGGTCATAATTTACATGTCCCAATTTAGTTCAACTTGCCTAGTACAAAAGATTCACATATAAATTATACCAAATATAGCTATTGACAAAAATCTCCTACTTAGGTATTATTCACATTTGATAGATATCCTACTTTAATGTAAATCTTTATACCTAAACCATATTTTCTTTGTCTCAAGTCATATGTTAACATACCATGGTTCCTCTTCTTTCAATTCACAGAATATGCATAGATCTAAATCTGGTTTACAACCTATGTCCTTTTTCTTAAATCAGTCACAGATTAACCAACTTCTCAAGTCGTATGTTCAATATTCTTTATGCCACAAACTCAAGTCATAGGTTCAATTATATGCCTTAGATTTATGTCCTAAGTTCCAAGTTCAACCTATGTTCTTTCCTCAAATCAGTCACATATCGGTCATGCCCATTTCATGCATTATTCATTTTATTGTCCCAAATATTTTAGCGTATGTTAATCTCTTAGGAGATTGGCGCAGGCTCGTAGTAGCCTGGCTATAGAACAGAAAGAAGAAGAGATACAGAATAAAATAGATCAGAACAGAACATACACAATCTCAAATTCAGATTTACAATCATGTCACAATTATGATTAAAGTTTATATCGGAAAATAACTTCACTTGCCTTGGTTGGATTCTAAAAGAAAAAGGTGTTGTAGTTGTTCTCTTTTAATCCTAATCAGAATTGGAGGAAGAAGAAGCACAAGTCCTAGCTTAGGTTTCAGCAGAGTAGAGACGCCATTGATTTATTTATTTTTAGAGAGGAAGAGAGCAATGGAGGCTAGAGAATTGTATATGAGATTTAGGTTTAGGTTAGGGATGTATATATAGGTGTAGGAAGTTATTTAGGACCATTAGATTAACCCTGAATCATGAGAACCATTCAAATGCAAAATCTGCATTTGAGCGAATCGGCCCACGGGATGACAGCCAAACACCCTGGATTAACCCCTAGTCGACCCAGCGAGGCTCAGGTCGACCTCAAAAATGGGCCGGTTCGGTTATTCCCCCTCCCAATTCGCTATTTTGAACCTTTTTTTGCATGTTTATTTATTTAATTTTTATATATATCTATATATATTTCTCTCATATGCATACAAACTTCAAGGCTTAATAACTTCTTCATAATTAACCATTTTTTTTAATATTCTCATAAAATACGGGGTGTTACATTCTCCCCTCCTTAAAGGATTCGTCCCCGAAATCTTCAAGTTAAGAAGAATGTATCCTAACATCCAACATCCATCTACTCAACCATTCAATCACAGGCATCCATTGTCCTTAAAAGGTTTCTAATGCCGTATGAACATATGCAAAGTGTGTGTATATGTTTCTTATCTAATGCAAAATCAGGCGGTCTACTGATCCAGTTGACCTCCTTAATGCGAATCATGTTAGTGTCATGAGTCCAAATATGTATGCAAGAAATCCTATTTGATACACATAATTTCTATATGAGTGCATAACCATTCATCCAAATGCAACATCCATGTGCTGAGTCAATCATTTTGCATCCACAAAAATTGAAAATGCTCACACATCCATATGCAGTATGAGAGTGTTTTCGAGCCGATCTAGTGCCTAGTGTGTGTATATGCATCCACAAGCAACCACTAGCAACCACTTGCATCCACTTGCAACCATCAAACATAACATGTCTCAAACACATGTTTACACCCATTAGTTTCTACCTAAAGTTCGAAGATTCGATCGATAGGATACAGTCGAATGATGGAAGCGAGTACAGATAAGACAAAGACTTGGTTCCCATTAGACATTGGTTGAGAAAATAATTCCCCTAAGTATCAACCCCGAAGACCGAAATCAACATCAGATTGACACCCAGAGGATTACCTCCTTTAGACAATGTCGAAACTGGAAAGCAGAATTATTCAAATATTTATATACTACTGGTACAGATCAGGTTCCCTAATGATTCTTAGGAAGCTAAGCATGATGAAACCCAGAATGTATGCATCCTACTTGACGCCTAACACAGATATCTCTCAAACCCCAATTTATCATAAGCAGATGAGTCATAACCCTTATGGGTTTGAGTCTACAGCGGAATCAGAAACAATACTAGTATTAAAGTGCAGAGTATCGATTACAGAATCAAAATGCCAGAATCAGAAAGAGTTTTAACTCAACAATCAGATAAAGAAATTAAACCTCCTACAGAAAGATTTCCTAATCCTATCCTATCCACTAGCCTCGAGAGTGTTCGCCTTCCCTCCAGCAGTTGGTCCTGCCCTCTGCCCTTGTCCTCGTTTCTTCGGGCAGTCCCTAGTGAAGTGTCCCATCTCACCACAGTTGAAGCAAGTGCCCTTCTTTGGATCTACTTTCTTATCGTGTGTCCTATCCATGTCTCCCATGTACGTTCTCCATTCGTGACCTTCCACCAAAATGAAGCTTCATCCTTCATTAACCAAGCAGCTGGTTGAACCTTCCTCCCATCATCTATCTCAAAGGTACCAACAAGTCCTCCACTTCGTTCAGCCAACTTCTAGCCTCGACAACGTCTCAGTCCCATAAAGCGGTTTTCCGCCCATCGCACGGAAGTCCTTACATATCTTAGAAAAAGCATCTATACGCGGAGGAAGAGATTCTAAAAGGGAAAGAGGAAGGAACTCGAAACAAAGAATCGAAAGAAAGATATATGGCTTTTGGGGATTATGTTTTTTTTTCAAAATAAGCTTTACTTTTGAAAATACTTCCTTTTTAAAACATAGTTTTCAAAACTTTTTATCAAATCTGGTAACCTTCAGCTCTGATACCAAGTGTAACACCCCACCTCCGTTAAGGTCACTCACAAAGGGAATGCCTTAACTTTGGTGGAGCATTTTAGTAAACAGAACAGAAACTTAAAAGACAGATAAAACAGTACTTGAAAAATTTATAACTTTATTTCAACAGAAACCGAAATAAACTTGGTTACATCCTTTCAAATCACATTTTCAGAATTCAAGTACAAAATACCAGTCTAGTACAAAAGCCTTCAGAATGCATAGTTTAAAATCATAATCCCCATAGAACAGAAGCTATACAGAGCCAAGCCATACTTTAAGCACTTCAAGCAGAAGAAATCCGGATCAAGCTAAAGTATTCCCTCCTTGGATAACCTAGGGGGGAAACGGAAGAAAGGAGGCGAAACAACAAGGGTTAGACAAAAAGTCTGGCAAGTCCAGTGATTTTCAGTTATGAACAGATAATAATAACATGACATGAAAATAAAACTGGATGAGAGATAACTGTAAAAGATGTAGCAGATATGACAGAAGAACAGAATGATATAAGCTATTATTTTATACTTCTCTGCACTAATACTAGTATAACAGGATTAGGTGTCACCCTAATGTCTAAACTGAAACAGAAACGGGTACAGAATAATTTCCACAGAAGAGAATGCTAGTAATGGGCCTTTACCACCCCAACAGAAACAGACAGAAGCAGAATGCTGATAATGGGCCTTTACCACCCCAACAGAAACAGACAGAAACAGAATATTAATAATGGGCCTTTACCACCCGAACAGAAACAGTCAGATTAATCCCTACGGAAACAGAATGTAGAATTAGGTGTACACTAGTAAATGGGCCTTTACCACCCGAACAGACGGTACCATGCAGAAACAGACAGGTGTTACCACCCAACAGAAACAGACGGTACCAACAGAAACAGACAGAACTAAGTGTACCCTAAAACCCTACCCCAAGCGATCGACTCCCTAATACATAAATACCCTGTGCCAGCCCCACCGAAGGGTGTATCACTCCCTAAAGTGACAACCTTTGAATGACACAGACCTATTTACAGATGTCACGGCGTCTTACATCCTCAGAGGCAGACCGGGATCCATGCACGCACATGACCCGGTTGGAACGCACCATCAACACCCCTCGCCATTATCAGAATGAACCGCTTATAATTAGTTCAGTAAGCGTGCCCGGACCCTACCTACTGTTGGGTCAAAGTTTTGATACCAGAAAGGGTTACTGACTAATATGGGTCCTAAACAACAGATGACACAAGTAATTCCCCTCCTAACCTTGTGTCCCCAGACTAACAGATTTCAGATTAACTTGTTTACAAGTTCAGACATACAGAATTCAGATCAACCAGTTCACAGACAAGTTTTCAGACTAACGGATCAGATATACAGATTTAACAGACTTACCGATTAACCAGTTACAGATTAACAAACTTACAGATTTGTCTAACTTTGTAATTGGGCCTACAGATTCACGGAACAGATTTATTAAATTCATCAGTCTAGTGGGTTTAATCCTATCCGCCCAACACGTTTTAGACATCATATTTATCTCAGATTTTCATTAATTAAATATTAATGCCCGGACCTCTCACATTAGACTGACAGTTTGCGGCTACTGGTTAGGCCGGTTGGTTCCGGGAAGATTTCTGTCGCAAACTGAGTCTAACCTCGGGTTTCAAACATGTTATGACTAACTTCTCACACTAGAACCTATTGTTTGCGGCCACTGGAATATGCTGGGCGGTTCCGGGCAGAATTACGCCGCAAACTCATTCTAACCTCGAGTTAGCCATGTTTATCTTTGCGGCCAATTAATTAATGATTTATCATTTATACCCACGCCTAATATACATGTCAATTATTCATAGCTAATTCAGATTATGTCAATAACAGACTGAATATATCAACTTAACAGACATAGCAGATAACAGGTTTAGGCGACTTAACGTATTCAGCAGATTAAGCAACTAGCGGATTTAGCAGATAACAGATTAGGCATCTCAACAAATTTAGGTTGGCATTTTTAACAGAATTAGCAGATGACAGATTTGGCAGACGAACAGATCTAGCAGACTAGGTAGTAGGGCAGAACTAGCAGATTAAGCAATATAACAGAACTAGCAGATTAGGCAAATATAGCAGAACTAGCAAATTAGGAAAATATAACAGATTTAATCATTCCTTAAAGTTTCACAACATATCTTGCCTAATTATAAATCTTGCCTAAGTTCACATGCATAAATAATAGTCATGATTCGCAATATGATCATATACCCCATGTTTGCATTAAATTTGCATGTCACAGATTATGGTCATAATTTACATGTCCCAATTTAGTTCAACTTGCCTAGTACAAAAGATTCACATATAAATTATACCAAATATAGCTATTGACAAAAATCTCCTACTTAGGTATTATTCACATTTGATAGATATCCTACTTTAATGTAAATCTTTATACCTAAACCATATTTTCTTTGTCTCAAGTCATATGTTAACATACCATGGTTCCTCTTCTTTCAATTCACAGAATATGCATAGATCTAAATCTGGTTTACAACCTATGTCCTTTTTCTTAAATCAGTCACAGATTAACCAACTTCTCAAGTCGTATGTTCAATATTCTTTATGCCACAAACTCAAGTCATAGGTTCAATTATATGCCTTAGATTTATGTCCTAAGTTCCAAGTTCAACCTATGTTCTTTCCTCAAATCAGTCACATATCGGTCATGCCCATTTCATGCATTATTCATTTTATTGTCCCAAATATTTTAGCGTATGTTAATCTCTTAGGAGATTGGCGCAGGCTCGTAGTAGCCTGGCTATAGAACAGAAAGAAGAAGAGATACAGAATAAAATAGATCAGAACAGAACATACACAATCTCAAATTCAGATTTACAATCATGTCACAATTATGATTAAAGTTTATATCGGAAAATAACTTCACTTGCCTTGGTTGGATTCTAAAAGAAAAAGGTGTTGTAGTTGTTCTCTTTTAATCCTAATCAGAATTGGAGGAAGAAGAAGCACAAGTCCTAGCTTAGGTTTCAGCAGAGTAGAGACGCCATTGATTTATTTATTTTTAGAGAGGAAGAGAGCAATGGAGGCTAGAGAATTGTATATGAGATTTAGGTTTAGGTTAGGGATGTATATATAGGTGTAGGAAGTTATTTAGGACCATTAGATTAACCCTGAATCATGAGAACCATTCAAATGCAAAATCTGCATTTGAGCGAATCGGCCCACGGGATGACAGCCAAACACCCTGGATTAACCCCTAGTCGACCCAGCGGGGCTCAGGTCGACCTCAAAAATGGGCCGGTTCGGTTATTCCCCCTCCCAATTCGCTGTTTTGAACCTTTTTTTGCATGTTTATTTATTTAATTTTTATATATATCTATATATATTTCTCTCATATGCATACAAACTTCAAGGCTTAATAACTTCTTCATAATTAACCATTTTTTTTAATATTCTCAGAAAATACGGGGTGTTACAATACAGATATTGTTATGGAAATTTGAAAGATATATTTACATCGTTATTTCCAATACGATATTTGTTGGTCATAGAATTTGATATTGAATATAAGCAGATATATTTTCTATTTAGAGCCTTGTGTTTAATATCAAATGGGATTTGGGTTTGTCATGAATGGTGTTTTCATTAACACTGTTCTTAAACCCAGTTGAGAAAAAGATTAAATCTTTTTATTTAGATTTAATGAAGTGTACCAATTAAATGGTATTTAATTGGAATTGAATTTGAATTGATTTTTGGGTTTATCGTGAATGGTGTTTTAAATAACACTTGTTCTTTAACCCAATAATTAATGAAATGTGATTTTGGGTTGTTGTGAACGGTATCTTCAACAATACTGTTCTTAGACCCAACGGTATTTTCGATTAAGTTGAATGGTTTCTTGGGTATTGATTTGATGTTGTTTTCGGCCTTCGGGGTTATTACTTAGGGAATTGTTCACTTGCTAATTTACGGTTAAAGGCTGATGGAATAGAATGTGATTTTGGGTTTATCGTGAACCGTGTTTTAAAAGACATTGGTTCTTTAACCCAGTTAAAGACAGGATGTGATTTCCAAAGTTAAATAATCATTGATAGTGATTATTGGGATGATTAAAACCAAGTGGAGTTTTAATGAATCCTTAATTAGATTGAGATGAACGAGAATGGGGTATTACCAGTTTTGCTCTAGGCGATAGTTAAATCTTTAATTAGATTTGAACGTGAAATGGTAATTGAATTTACCGATAACACTGTTGTGTTAGATATGAAGTATGACCAGTTTTACTTCATGGGATGAATAGGTTGGGATTGGGAAAAAAATAAATGATTACTTTGGTGTGGTTTGCTAATCCCGACTAATTTGAATTGATATTCAAAAGAAGATTAAAGAATAAATTTAAAGAATTTATCTTTGATAAAATTAATGGGAACCTTTCCCAAAGTATAACAATATTTGAATAAAGGAATACTCTGAATTGGAATGAGGCGTATGTTGTGTTTGTGTAACACTTATTTATTATATACGCGAGTTATTCAGAAAGACCGGGTTTATCCCATTATGAATAACTGATTCGAGGTGGTGTCGAGGATGAAGACGGTGGTTGAAGACCGGAGGTCTTCACATTGTTTGGGTGATTACTGATGATCTTGATTGGGTTGTACACCCAAGAGGAGGGAATCAGTTGGTGATCGTCCAGACGTACTTGGAGATCGATGGATATGCGAGGTACAAGGTGCCTCCGGTTTCGTTCAGACTCAGAACGAACTTGTAAATGGACTGTGTGTCTGACATTGGATATTATTCTATGTGATTGATTTCTATTAAATATATATCTGTTTGGCGGCGAAGAATTTATTCTCTTGCTTAACGCCCTTTTCTGAGACGTACGAGCTCAGGGGTTATATATTGATGGATATCAATCACATGGAGTGAATTGCCTGTGTGGCATGCCTAAGTGGCAATTGATCAAGGCTTCTGTTGAAAAGCAAAGTCTTGTGGTTGATGATCAAAGCACCGCCTGTGTGGCATAGCTTTGTGTAACGTTGATTCGCGAGCCTCACACCCCGGTTGTGAACCAGAAATGGGAGAGGACTTCAGGGAGGGCATGCGTTTCCTTCTAGCTAGGGTGGTGTCAGTGACCTACCAGCCCTGACATTTATATTATTTTCACCTGTGTGGTTGTTGCTATTGCGAGGCGCCTCGGATATATCAGTGACTGTGTGGAGCCGATGGAGTCATTTGGCTCATTTTCGCCCCAAAGGGTGGGAAAACGCAGTGTTCAGGCATTTTAATCCACATCGGGTGACCGGCCCTGACGATCCAAGGGCTTGACTGAGTACTTGTCCTGATGCTCGGGCTAGAGAGTCTCAAAATCGGTAGAGGACTATCTTTTACCTCGGTTCACAGATGGAAATCCAACTTCCAATACGTGACTTTGCGGTTTTGATTGTAGAGCCCAGTATTGGCTACATGATATATGGTACCCATGCCGTTTATGATTGATACTTATGATTTGAAGTTGTTTTGACACTATACACTTATAATAGTATCAAATGATTTGTTTTTAACGTACCAATCATGTTTGGCTATTATAAGGGAAAACCCTATCCTCCGGCTTGTGTTGCATTGTGTGATGGGACCTGGGTCTTATAATAGCTTCATTTTTCCAAAAGGCATTGCGCTGTTTTGTTTTATGCACTGGTATTCTTGGGAGGAAACCCGTTCCGTGTTATACGGCGTGGTCCCTTGATATATCTGATTTAATGTAAAGTTTTAAATAACTGTTTTAGTTCTCACACCAGTCACATGACTGACCTGGAGTTTATTGTTTTAACCTAAACTCTGGGTGCCCTTATTTTCCGCACAGGCAGCTAGTAGTTTTGGTTTTGCAGATTTATATTCTCAGGATCCTGGTTTACAACTGGAATGATATCCGGAAAGCTCTGTATTTGTATATCTCTTTCAGTTGTGTATTGTATTATTTTTCCGCTGCTATGTAATTTATTGTAATCTCTGATATTTTATGATGTGTAATATTGATTCATACTATGTATATTCTTGTAATATGGTGAAATTGTTGTAATATACAATGAAATGTTCTTCTGTTTGCGTTTCGATGTGGCTTGTCCTCAAAGCAATCCGGGCTTTCCTTACCGGGGAAGTTTGGGTCGTTTCAGTTGGAATCAGAGCTTTAGTTTACAGAGCTCGGAGAACAAGACACGTTAGAACCAAACGAAAGAATTCATCAGAGGCTGGATTAGTAATATCCAATAGGAATGACTCATTAGAGATGGGATCAGTAGTATCCTAGAACGAGTGTGAAGAGTGATGTTTTAAAAATAAAAATTGAAAACAAGTTTTGTTTTGAAAATTTAATTCAATTATTCGTATTTGGATATTTATTTATTTTGATTTGGATTATCAGGTATATAGAGATTTTAGTATACGTCTGATCCACGTGTATTGGAAACCTCCAATACACTGGATAGATATATAATCACATTCTAGACACCCGGGGATGATTCTGATGATGTGGCCACATCATCAGTATTTATGTTCGAGTTTCAAAAGTGTGATATCTATATATTTCCAATTGACTGGTGTGAGAACCAAAATTAGATAGGGCCTATTGTTGTGATTTGGCACCAAAAATGTGATTTTTTGACTATGTATGAAAGTTATGAATTTGAAAGCTAATCAACTAATTGATTACTGATTGTGTTGTTTGATTATTGGTTGATTAATTAAAATTTGGACCATCTAGCCAAATTGTATCAAATAGTGAATTGTATTGAAAATTAGTCGCATTTGGATGCATATACATGTACTTACATTGAACAGGTCATAGCAAGGGGGCTAGAGAAGAGGAATAAAATTGTTTGCCCGACAAATAGATACATGTTTATTGTATTTCTTGGGTTTTTGATGATTTTATGAGCCGATTGGCTAGCCGCTTGGCTGTTTCTTTTTCTTTATGGATTGATGAGGGCCATGGGAGGCTGTTTGAAATATCCCGAAGCTCCCGGTGCAGGGGAGGTTATGGCAAAAAAATTCGAAAATTTAGGGTGTTAGCCAAATTTTTGAAAATTTTGAAAAGTTCTTGGAAACTGAAAAGTTGAAGAACTTAAGCCATAATGAAAATAATGAAAGTTGAGTTGATTAGTTAAACAACTTTCGGCTTCGTTCCTTTTCGGGGACGAAAAGTTTTAAGTGGGGGAGATTGTAATAACTCGGAAATCTAAGCCAATTTAAAATTTTTATTTTGGCAATTTTGTTGAATTTTGAATATTTAAAATGAATTATTTTAAATAATAACGACGAGAAATTTATTTTGAATAGAAATAGAATGTATATATTTATATAGATCGTCGTTAGAATATAATTATTTATTTTTAATTATAAAGGGAACTGAAACAGGCGCGGTAGTTCGAAAATTCGATTTCAAAATTCAAATGAATGTACAGGATTCAAAATAAACCGGATTTTAGCGAAACCAAAAATATTAGAATCTAATTGAGAATATCTTTCCAACAAATCCGAAAAATTGAATTTTCATAGCGAGAATCAAAAGTTACGCCCAGTTGAAAATTCAGAATAGTCGCTATGGAATTTTGGCCCTTAAAAATGGAAATTTTGCAAACGACCTCGATTTTCGAAGAAACCACTTTTGTTGGATCCGTGATGTCAAGTTATTGATAGGTTTCAAAATTCACAATTTTCTGAATCAATATTTGAGCGTGGCAAAGGAAAACGCGTTTGACCAGTTTCAGTTGATTTTAATCGACTGGAAAATGGCCATTTTTCAGTCGGTCTCAGAATTTGATGAAATTAGTTTTGTTAGGACCGTATCGGCAATACGAAGTTAGAAATAATTTTTCTGGAATTTTTAGAGTCAGCATGTGGCCCTGGTAAATTGAAATGTGTGTTAAAAATTCAATATATTGATTTATATTTTAATTTCAACGAATACTGATCGAAACAACTAAACTGGCTTATGATACATATCCCATTGTGTTCGGAATGAGGGTAATTAGCTAGGGGTGACAGTCATTGGGTTCGAAATGGAGATCAAATGAAAAAGTAACTTTTTGAAATTAAAATATAATTAAATATATTTAATTATAAACTTGGTCAACGCCCCTTCCCCTTTTTCCTCTTCTTCTTCCCCCATCAGTTTCAATCGAAAATAAGAAGAAGAAAAAATTTCCCAATTCGTCCCGTCGCTCCACCCAGGCGATGCCTCCAGGCCACCGTCGCCGCATCCCTCTGGCGAGCCCCTCCCCCCTTCAGCCAATTCGAACCCGAAACCCCCCTTGCCACCTAAAAGCCGCCGCCACTAAACCTTACCTCCCCCGACCGCCGTTCCAGGTGTCGCAGCTCCTCCCCCAGCCGGCGACGACCACCACTTCCCCCCTCTCAGCCCTCCGACCACCAAAGAGAAAAAAAAACAGTGAGTCTTTTATTGTATTTATTTACATTCGTATTATTTTCATTTTTTTATAAATAAATATAGTTAAAAATCTAATTTTAATATATATGAAACATGGTTTAAATTCAGTTTTAAAAATTATAAAAAGCTTTGATCTTTAAATTATAAAAAGCTTTGATCTTTAAATTATAAAAAGCTATGAACTTTAATTTATAAAAAGCTTGGATAAAATATAGAAAAAAAGAGATTTTTTTTAAACTAGAAAATATTAGATTTTTAAATATGAGAAGTTTAGATTTTTAAAATAGAAAGACCTGATTTTTTTTAAAAGTGAAAAAAGGCGGTATTTTTAAAAGTGAAAAAGGCGGTATTTTTAAAAGTGAAAAGGGCAGTATTTTTAAAAGTGAAAAAGGCGATATTTTTAAAAGCGGAAAGGCGATTATTAATGTAAACATCATATTAAAAAATGTGATTTTCAATATGAACAGCGTAATGGAGGCTGCGTTGGAATTTCAGGCAAGCCAGCGCTGTTCTGAAATTCAGAAAAAAAAATGGTGGAGTGGATCCCAAAGGTGAGAACTCCTCACTTTTATTTTGTTTTCTAGTTGAAATATATACTAGGATGCAGACGATGCTTAGTAGCACCCGACACCCATCGTCCACAGACCATGGATGGCTTGTTTGTTTGATTGATGTGTTGTAAAAATTGATTGTGTGATGTGGATTGAATAAATATTTTATAGTTAAAAATACAATTTTTAACGTGTATATAAAAAAAGATTTATAAACAAATCGGACGATTTGTTTATATACACTGATTTGACTGATATTGATTGGGACGATAAATTTTACACCTCGCCCAACTACACAAATAATATCTGTGTTTGTTGATTTGAAACCCCACACGGGTATTGGGATGATATTTGACGTACACTAATCCCGATTGTTTAGTTGTATGTCAATCGATGGGTTGATAGACTATGTAAGCGTTAATTATTTATATTTAATGCTTATGCAGCCGTGTGGTGCACTCTGGATGATGGTTGATGGTTTATCGTTGATATTATACACACGTGTTGTAGAGAATCCATATAATTAACATTATATGGTAATTGATTGGGCCTCATTCCAATTGGAAAATAAGGAATACTATAAAAGAATATTCATGTGTTGCATAGAAGGAAAATTCATGTGTTGAATATAATAAAAATTCATGTGTTGAATAAAAATATATATTCATGTGTTGAAGAAAATATTCATTTGTTGAATAGAATAACGAAGTTATTGAAATATATAAAGCCGTGTTGATTAGATTGACGCCATTTTGACGTGAACGATATTTATATTGATTTTATTCATTTTTATAATGAATATAGAAAAGGAATTGATTTCAAAATATAACGTTTTGAAAATATTATCATTTATAGATTAATGATATGGAATATTCAATTTGGACTAGAAATTGAATATAAAGCTGAAATCGCTTTGAAAACGAATTTATAACGATTTATAAAATACGTTTTAAAAGGAAATCGATGAAATATATATAATATATATATTATATGTATAGAATGGCCTGAATAGAACGCGCCGCGGCAGTTCACGAATTTCGACCATTGATTTCAAATGGATATTACGGGAGATCCAACCGTCGGATTCTCCTAAAACCGGAACCGTTTGGTTTGTATCGAAAAGAGCTTTCTAATGAATATTAGAGAATTGAAATCTAACGGTTGGATTTGGAATTACGTTCAAATCAAATTTGGAAAAGGTCGTTGTACGTGCAGTTCGATGGCCGTTGATGGAAATCGACTGTATGGGCCTTGATAAAATTATTAAAAATAGTAATAATTTGTGTAAAATCATAAGAAATGATTGGTGAAGAATTGCGATGAAAAACTCCATATTGAAAAGATAAAAATACATTTTTTTATCGAAATGAACTAGTTTTGAACTAGAATTATAATCCCATTTATTTTTAAAATAAATAAAGTGGATTTGAAAGGGTTTTGAAAGTAACCAGAATTTCCAATAATTGAATTGGAATGGATTTGAATCGAAATTGTCTTTGGAATATTTCGATCTTGGATTTCGTGATTATACAGATATTGTTATGGAAATTTGAAAGATATATTTATATCGTTATTTCCAATACGATATTTGTTGGTCGTAGAATTTGATATTGAATATAAGCCGATATATTTTCTATTCAAAGCCTTGTGTTTAATATCAAATGGGATTTGGGTTTGTCGTGAATGGTGTCTTCATTAACATGTTCTTAAACCCAGTTGAGAAAAAGATTAAATCTTTTTATTTAGATTTAATAAAGTGTACCAATTAAATGGTATTTAATTGGAATTGAATTGATTTTTGGGTTTATCGTGAATGGTGTTTTAAATAACACTTGTTCTTTAACCCAATAATTAATGGAATGTGATTTTGGGTTGTCGTGAATGGTATCTTCAACAATACTGTTCTTAGACCCAATGGAGTTAAGAAAATCATAAACTAACCGAAGATTAGTTATGTTGAATGGTTTCTTGGGTATTGATCTGATGTTGGTTTTGGCCTTCGGGGTTATTACTTAGGGAATGTTCACTTGCTAATTTACGGTTAAAGGCTGATGGAATAGAATGTGATTATGGGTTTATCGTGAACCGTGTTTTAAAAGACATTGGTTCTTTAACCCAGTTAAAGACAGGATGTGATTTCCCAAGTTAAATAATCATTGATAGTGATTGTTGGGAAGATTAAAACCAAGTGGAGTTTTAATGAATCTTTAATTAGATTGAGATGATCGAGAATGGGGTATAACCAGTTTGGCTCCAGGCGATAGTTAAATCTTTAATTAGATTTGAACGTAAAATGGTAATTGAATTTACCGATAACACTGTGGTGTTAGATATGAAGTATGATCAGTTTTACTTCATGGGATGAATAGGTTGGGATTGGGAAATAAAATAAATGATTACTTCGGTGTGGTTCGCTAATCCCGACTAATTTGAATTGATATTCAAAAGAAGATTAAAGAATAAATTTAAAGAATTTATCTTTGATAAAATTAATGGGAACCTTTCCCAAAGTATAAGAATATTTGAATGATGGAATACTCTGAATTGGAATGAGGCGTATGTTGTGTTTGTGTAACACTTGTTTATTATATACGCGAGTTATTCAGAAAGACCGGGTTTATCCCATTCTGAATAACTGATTCGACGTGGTGTCGAGGATGAAGACGGTGGTTGAAGACTGGAGGTCTTCACATCAGTTGGTGATCGTCCAGACGTACTTTGAGATCGATGGATATGCGAGGTACAAGGTGCCTCCGGTTTCGTTCAGACCTAGAACGAACTTGTAAATGGACTGTGTTTCTGACATTGGATTTTATTCTGTTTGATTGATTTCTATTAAATATATATCTGTTTGGCGGCGGAGAATTTATTCTCTTGCTTAATGCCCTTCTCTGAGACGTACGAGCTCAGGGGTTATATATTGATGGATATCAATCACATGGGGTGAATTGCCTGTGTGGCATGCCAAAGTGGCAATTGATCAAGGCTTCTGTTGAAAAGCAAAGTCTTGTGGTTGATGATCAAAGCACCGCCTGTGTGGCATAGCTTTGTGTAATGTTGATTCGCAAGCCTCACACCCCGGTTGTGAACCAGAAACGGGAGAGGACATCAGGGAGGGCATGCGTTTCCTTCTAGCTAGGGTGGTGTCAGTGACCTACCAACCCTGACATTTATATTATTTTCACCTATGTGGTTGTTGCTTTTGCGAGGGCGCCTCGTATATATTGGTGACTGTGTGGAGCCGATGGAGTCATTTGGCTCATTTATGCCCCCAAAGGGTGGTGAAACACAGTGTTCAGGCATTTTAATCCACATCGGTGGACCGGCCCTGACGATCCAAGGGCTTGACTGAGTACTTGTCCTGAGGCTCGGGCTAGAGAGTCTCAAAATTGGTAGAGGACTATCTTTTGCCTCGGTTCACAAATGGAAATCCAATTTCCAATACGCGACTTTGCGGTTTTGATTGTAAAGCCTAGTATTGGCGATATGATATATGGTACCCATGCCGTCTATGATTGATACTTATGATTTGAAGTTGTTTTGACACTATACACTTATAATAGTATCAAATGATTTGTTTTTAACATACCAAGCATGTTTGGCTATTATAAGGTAAAACCCTATCCTTCGGCTTGTGTTGCATTGTGTGATGGGACCTGGGCCTTATAATAGTTTCATTTTTCCAAAAAAGCATTACGCTGTTTTGTTTTTTGCACTGGTATTCTTGGGAGGAAACCTGTTCCGTGTTATACGGCGTGGTCCCTTGATATATCTGATTTAAAGTAAAGTTTTAGATAACTATTTTAGTTCTCACACCAGTCACATGACTTACCTGGAGTTTATTGTTTTAACCTAAACTCTGGGTTCCCTTATTTTCCGCGTGGGCAGCTAGTAGTTTTGGTTTTGCAGATTTATATTCACAGGATCCTGGTTTACAGCTGGAATGATATCCGAAAAGCTCTATATCCGTATATCTCTTTTAGTTTTGTATTGTATTATTTTTCCGTTGCTATGTAATTTATTGTAATCTCTGATATTTTATGATGTGTAATATTGATTCATGCTCTGTATATTCGTGTAATCTGATGAAATTGTTGTAATATACAATAAAATGTTCTTCTGTTTGCGTTCCGATGTGGCTTGTCCTCAAAGCAATCCGGGCTTTCCTTACCGGGGAAGTTCAGGTCGTTTCATATCCCTTCTTTTTTTTATAAAACCTTTTTGATTTATAAAATCCTTATTTCAATATACACTCCACAAATTCCCTTTTTATAAAACCCTTTTTGATTTTATAAACTTCCACAATTTAATAATCACTTCAAGTTTCATTTTTATATAAAATCCTTTGATTATATATATATAACTATTTTATTTCAAATTATAGTTTGAAATTTCCCTTTTCACATTCCAGTATTTCCTTTGGTATATAAAAGTACCAAATAACCATGATCAAACACACATAATTAACAATAGATTATAAATCACATCATATATCACAATATATGAAAAATAGTAAAATAAATGTTGAGGAACCCAGTTGGGTCCCTCAGACCTATTTTCCTGCATCCACAGATGTTAATCAACATAAATAACACGAATATAAAATAATCTGATAAACAGAATCAATATTTGATTACGATTTATATATATATCGTTATCTATAATTTTAACCGCTAACTAGCAGTTCAACCAAACAGCCAACACACAGCAAACAACCATCATTTATCAGTTCTAAAAATACGTTATAAAAATATAAGTTGAGCAGAGTTAGTGAGATTTACTCACATTGGACGGTTATCGTTAAATAACGATAATTGGTCATTGATTTTATTCAGGCGTTTAATTTCACCATAAATTCAAACGAGCTCCAATTCGCTCCCGGTCAACTCCATGGTGTAGCCACCGTCCATACGATCCCAAAAGGATCTGACCGTTCGAAATTCTGATATAGTATGTAGAAGTTATTGCGATTACAAGTTTGATTATAAAAATTTGATTACTAACTTATATAAAAATTCAATTATCTTAGACTAATCATTGTTTAATAACTAAACCGGCCATTACCTCACTAATCAAAATCCTCATCCTCTTCTTCCCGTAACATCTCCTACCGCAACTCATTACAGGAATTTCCTCCATCAATATTCCTCCCACTTCTTCATTAACTTCTAAACTGAGAACACTGTTACACTTCTCCTCGTGTCCTCTTCATTTCCATACCACCAACCCCTTACTCGATCGCACCTCGTGAAATGCGACTGCACCAAATCCCTCGAACACGCACAACACCTCCGTACCTTTTTGTTCCCAATTTCCACCCAAAACCCGCAAATGACTCTCCTCTTCACTACGAGTTCGAATATAAGCTCGAAATCAGCAATCAACATGCCCAATTCTAGAAAACTTTAGCCCTAGGCTCACTGTGATTTCTTCGAACCCCAAGATTTGCCATCGCATAGCATAAAACAATTATAGAGTTGAGGAGAATCCGTCCAGGATTTCAATGATGTTCGAATCGTGATTTGTAGAAATTTATATGAATTTATATGATTTTTCAAAGAGGAATTTGTTTACAGAAGATGGAAAAAATGGCGGCGCAATGTTTTTGCCTTCCGGGAAAATAGGTTAAGGTTTAGGAAGTTAAGGAATATATATAGGTAGTTTTTAATATATTTTTATTCGCTTATTATATTTACTTTATCGTATCGCTGCTTGTATATGCGGTTTAAAAATCCCTGTGATCACACACAATACCCAAAAATCACGAAAATGGGCATGCAGCTGCAGTTTGATATTGCGGACCCAACGAAACTGGTTTCGTCGAATTCCGATTTCGTTTGCTCACACAGCGTATTTTTAAAGGTCAATTTATCAACTGTATTTCACATTAAAATAGCCCACGGCCACATACTGACTTCAAAAATCGCGAAAACTGAAAATCTAACAATAAATTGATATTACGAATCCAACAAAATTGGTTTCGTCAAATTTGCAGGTCGTTTGAAAATCTGGCTAATTTTAAAGCTCCAAATAACCCATTTAAATATATTAATATTTAAAAGCAATTAAATTTAATATTATCGTATATATTCACTAAGAATATCATACAGCTCCAATCGATATATATTTGGATTTCTAACTTGATATTTCAAAATTCCCAATTATATCGATATTCGATTTATATAAAAAAATCCTTTTATAATATAAATAAATCGTTATAAATTATAAAGGAATTCCATAGCGACTATTTTAAAATTTGATTTGGACATAACTAAAAATCTACACGACGAAATCTCGATTTTTCTCTTCCATCAGAAAAATAAACTTCACCAGCTCCTAACATTTCTTGTTTCACAGAAATCCGATTTAAAACAGACCCTGTATATTCAGTTGAAGTTCAAATCGCCAAATAGCAAACTGCCGCGCCATTTCGAGCTCGATTATAATTATAATATAATTATACGTTCAAACTGTCGCTATTTAAATATATTCGTTATCGTAATTCAATTTTAAACTGAATTATAAAATTTGAATTTCCCAATTCACACAATATTGCCATTTTAGCTAATTCTGATTATTTCATAATTATATATATTATTTAATTATTATATTAATTAAATATTCAATATTATTTAATTAAACGACCATATAAATCTCTAAACCATTATTTAAATAATTAAACAATTAATTATTTTACCGTAAA
Organism: Allium sativum; assembly: GCA_030737875.1. Taxonomy (NCBI): domain Eukaryota; kingdom Viridiplantae; phylum Streptophyta; class Magnoliopsida; order Asparagales; family Amaryllidaceae; genus Allium; species Allium sativum. Next base: position 372,189,071 of record CM060924.1, on the reverse strand, counting down.
ATTACGGGACATTGCATGTTTAAAACATTCAAAACTGAAATCGAAAATCAATCCAACAAGAAAATTAAGAGACTTCGTAGTGACAGAGGAACAAAATATAAATCTAATTCAATTCTGGATTTCTATAAACTACATGGTATAATACACGAAGAACTGCCCTTACTCACCTGAAATGAACAGTAAAGCCAAAAGAAAAATAGGGTCTTAACCGAATTGGTTGTAGCCATTTTATTAAATTCGGGTGCAACAAAACATTGTTGGAGGGGATATATTATTGATTGTGTGTTATGTTTTAAATAGAATCGCTAAATCAAAAAAATTAATTTCACCTTTTGAAATTTTGAAAAGTTACAAACCCAATGTATCCTATTTTAGAACTTGAGGATGTTTGGCATATGTTCGTATTCCAAACCCAAAGAGAAGAAAATTGGCAAGTAGAGCAAATTAATGCGTATTTACTGGCTATGCTATTAATAGCAAAGCATACAAATTTTATGACGTAAATACACATAACATAACTAAATCAAATGATGCTGATTTTTATGAATTGAAATTTCCTTTTAAATTAAGGAATAGTGCGGGAACATCAAGTAATCTTATGCATATTAGAACAAAACTTAATGAATATTTTGAAAATGAGCTAGAAGAAGTAAAAGAGCTAGAACCGCTAAAGATTTTGGTTCAGATTTTTGTGATTTTACTATATAGAAGGATCCCTTAAACATCCAAGAGGCCTTATCTTCTTTAGACGCCGATTTTGGCAAGAGGCTATAAATAATGAGATGGATTCTTTGGAATCCAATAAGACTTGGCAATTAGTATATTTACCACCTGGTTGTAAATCTATAGGCTGCAAATGGGTACATAAAAGAAAATTAAAACTTGATGGAACGGTTGATAAATATAAAGCACGTCTAGTAGCTAAAGGTTTAAAAAACAAAGAGAAAATGTAGACTTTTTTGACACTTTTTCACTTGTATCTAGAATAACATCTATTTGAGTATTACTTTCACTTGCATCTATTCATAATTTAATAATACATCAAGTGGATGTTAATACTGCTTTTTTAAATGATGAACTAGAAGAGGAAATTTATATGGACTAACTTGAAGGTTATGTAGTTCCTGGTCAATGTTGACACACTTTATGGTAAAAGATGTTAAGCATGAAATCTTTGGTTAACCTTACGTTCAAGTATTGAGAACATCGCCAGAAGACATGAAGCGATTTAGTTGAAGTCGCATCATAAACAAAGGATGGCCCAAAACTCCTATCAGATGACCTTTTTTGGGCCCGAAATCATTAATTACGAAGCTTTGCTTGATAACTCTTGTAGCCCTCCGAATTAGCTTCAAGTAAAGATTTCGTTTGGCCAAAACGGACTTACGATTTGAAAGTTACGCCCGTTTCCGTGAATAGGTATAATTTGGCATCGACTAGCAATCACTTGGATGAAGTGAAGAAGCATCATTAGCTTGGATCATGGACCGGCTCGTGGGACCAACTCGGCTTGCCCTCTAAGGCTCGCCCTTATTTCATGTTCGTGACCCGGCTCGTGGTGGCCCCTCGGACCACGACCCGCTCGTGATGCGCACCTGGACCACGACCCGCTCGTGATGGTCAGCTCCAGCCTCACCACTCCAGCTCGTCACCACGGTTCGTGATGCACACCATGATCACAAATCGCCTGGGCCTGCGCTCGCTGCACTCGGTTTTGATCTGTTCTAAAGGCTATTTTCACTCCAGCTTGCATGGATCTTATTGCACGTGCCATATCACGACTTGGAGAGGATTTCTGGGCGTTTTCCACCACATTTCGATAATTTTGGGATGCATGCCACGTGTCCTGCAAACCGCCTGCTGTAAACAACTATAAATACACCATTTAAGGGCATTTTCAAGGATTTCTCTTGGCTTTTGGGCACTAATACCTCCCGGCGTCCATTGCCAATTACACAAGGACTATGTGTACTCCTCAGATCAGTCTAATATGAGGACTTCATGTATAAAATCACCTCTCTTTTCTCTTTTTCTTCATGATAGCACAAGGCTTTTGTGTATAAATAGATCTCACGGACAGCGAGACAACATTGTTATTGTAATTTCTTAGGTTTCAAGAAAATATGAAGTGGACGTAGGCTTGGTTTGAGCCGAACCACTATAGAAATCTCGTGAGTTTCCCGTTTTTACTGATTATCTGCATTCTGTGACCTGAGATTTGTGACTGTGAGGACTTCACACTGAATTTGGGTGCTAGGTCCAGATTTCGGTCTAACATTTTGGCGCGCCAGGTAGGGGGCACACGTACGACTTCAATTTTTAGCTCGGGAGGAATCGGATTGCTTGGTTATTGGATTAATGGAAATCAAAAGGAAGAAGGCTGGAACTTCCTCGCATGCTGAGGACGCTGACGCTGAAGGCGTGAGGAACGAAACAAGCCAGGAAACATCCTCTCATAGAGATCATTCTACATACTTGACCAGAGAAGAGATGGATAGCGTTCTAAGTGAATTGACAATCCAGATGGCAAGGAAAGATGATCTCCTCAGGAAACAACATAAGATGATTGATGGATTCTTCGCTCGGGTGGATGGAAGGCCGAGCAACGATCAACGCGCTGGAAATGAAGCCGCAGAAGCGAATCGTGCATCATCTGGACTCGGGGGCAATCCCCTCGCTCTTGGAAATGGTCAGGCTCGGCCTTCTTTCGCTCCGGATTGGATGGATACTGGAATACAAGCTCCCACTCAACAGCAGCAAGGAGCAGCTTGTGATAGGGTACCAGGACCGGGTCAGGTCGCCCCTCCTCGGCTTGCCCCCTCGAACCGTGAGCCGCGAACACCTGGACTATGACCTGGCTCGTGGTCCACCTCCTGGCTCATGAACCGGTCTAAGCAACTCATTCTCATCAGCTCACCGGCAGCTTCCTTCTCTTACGCTCAACGTTGGGGGTACCAGCTCTGATCTAGGCAATCTCCAACATCTTTTCGAAGGAAATCGACTAGCAAATTTGATTGAACGCATCTCGAGAGGCCGCACCTATCAGAATGACGTGGATGACGTTAATCACAATCCATTCACTCAAGAAATCAAGAATTCCTGCAATCCTCCAGGTTTCAAACTTCCACAACTGGAGCCCTACAACGGCAGGACAGATCCTACCATGCACCTGATGCGCTACAAACGGCATATGGAAGTTCAATCGACATCGGATAACGTCATAACAAAGTGCTTCCCCCTCTTTCTGACTAATATAGCCGCTATGTGGATTCAATAGCTAGAAACGGAATCGATCAACAGCTAGAACATGTTGGTCGCGCGCTTCATTGAACAATTTCGGTTCCTCATTGCATGACCCAAGAACGTCATGTCACTTACTACAATCAAGCAGAGGCCCAGAGAAACTCTGTGCTCATTTCTGGAAAGATTCAACGTTGCAGCAACATCAGTTGATCGCCCTGAACCATCGATGGAACTGATGGCAGCGGTATCCGGTGTCTTGGACAACTCAGAATTTAAAAAAATCTTTGTACCAAGATCCATCGAGAAGTCTCGGCGAATTCTACCTTGAAGCAGACAGATTCCTGCGTGAGGAATATGCAACTGTTGAGAAGAAAATTCTCGATGTCAACGTGCTTAGGGATGGAGGACCGTATGATTCTGGAAATGACAAAGGAAAAGCTGCTATCAAGAATGACCGCAACACTCAGCCCCGGAGAGGGCCCAGATATGAAAAGTATACTGAACTCAATGCCTCACTCTCAGACACTACATGCACACAAACGGTGCCATCTCCTACCCAAAGCCTCCCAGAAGGGAGCCATCACCAAGAGAAGGTGATTCTAGAAAACATTGCATATTCCATGATATGGATGGACATGACATGAATGACTGTAGGCATCTGCGTGATCTAATTGAGGAACGGGTTAGACGTGGAGAGCCACCCGAGTATGTGAAACAACCATCAGCACATGCACCAGCGCTGCCACTTTCTGCTCCAAGGAGTGGAAATTGTCCTGGATCGAGCTCTCGCGGCATCATCATCAACTGATCTGGATGATATAAGCTTTCATTTTCTGCATTTCTTAGGATTTAAGATATGTTTTGCTTTCTTTAGGTTTTCCGATTGGTTGAATCGGAGTACACACGTACGAGATTAGGACGTAGCCCCAAAGCGTGCTCTGGACTCGATGCCAAACCAATCAGGATTTGCTTTGGTTTTGCATTTTGAATTGAATACGGAAGGACTTTCCAAGCATGGATTATGTTTGGTGAATTTAACTATCTTGTCAGGATGTGGCAAGATCCTCAATCTTGGTTAAAATATGGCTTATACTTATCTTAAAACACGAGGTGTGGATTACGCCTAGAGTCGGACTATCTTGTCAGGCTGGGCAAGTATAGCTTTCTCTAGATAATAGTATGGATGATACTCAGATTGGTAACTCGAGTATGGTTTATACTCACTTTGGGATCTTAAGTATGGATTATACTTAAGGAGCTGCAATGGTCTTGTCAGGATGTGACAAAAGAAATCGAGTATGGATTATACTTGCTTTGGACTTCTTGGTATGGATTTCTTGGATTATCCAGAACACATCTTCCTTAACTAGCAAGATATGTTCTGGGGTGCAAACTTGTTGACACACTTTTCAGTAAAAGCTGTCACGCATGAAATCTCTGGTTAACCTTACGTTCAAGTATTGAGAACATCGTCAGAAGACATGAAGTGATTTGGTTGAAGTCGCATCACAAACAAAGGATGGCCCGAAAATCCTATCAGATGACCTTTTTTAGACCCGAAAACATCAATTATGGAGCTTTGCTTGATAACACTTGTAGCCCTCTGAATTAGCTTCGAGTAGAGATTTTGTTTGGCCAAAACAGACTTACGGTTTGGAAGTTACGCATGTTTCCGTGAATAGGTGTAATCTGGCATTGACTAGCAATCACTTGGATGAAGTAACGAAGCGTCATTAGCTTGGATCATGGACCGGCTCGTGGGATCCACCTCGGCTCGTGGGACCAACTCGACTTGCCCCCTAGGGCTCGCCCTCATTTCCTGTTCGTGAACCAACCCGGCTCGTGGTGGCCCCCCGGACCACGACCCGCTCGTGATGCGCACCTGGACCATGACCCACTCGCGATGCGCACCTGGACCGCGACCCACTCGTGATGGTCAACTCTAGCCTCTCCGCTCCAGCTTGTCACCATGGTTCATGGTGCACACCTTGGTCACGAACCGCCTGGGCCTGCTCTCGCTGCACTCGGTTTTGACCTGTTCTAAAGGCTTTTTTCACTCCAGCTTGCATGGATCTTATTGCACGTGTCATATCACGACTTAGAGAGGATTTCTGGACGTTTTCCACTACATTTCGAGATTTTTGGGATGCATGCCATGTTTCCCGCGAACTGGCTGTTGTAAACGGCTATAAATACACCATTTGAGGGCATTTTCAAGGATTTCTCTTGGCTTTTGGGCGCTAACACCTCCCGGCCTCCATTGCCAATTACACAAGGACTTTGTGTACTCCTCAAATCAGTCTAATACGAGGATTTCGTGTATAAAATCACCTCTCTTTTCTCTTTTTTCATGATAGCACAAGGCTTTTCTGTATAAACAAATTTCACGGATAGTGAGACAGCATTGTAATTTCTTAGGATTTAAGAAAATATAAAGCGGACGTAGGCTTGGTTTGAGCCGAACCACTATAAAAACCTCGTGTGTTCCCCATTTTTACTAATTTATCTGCATTTTGGGATCTGAGATTTGTGACCGTGAGGACTTCACACTGAATTTGGGTGTTATGCCATATTTAGGTTTAACAATCAAGAACATAAAATTTGCAAATTAGATAAATGATTATATGGTTTAAAACAAGCCCCTAAGTAATGGAATGAAAATTTTTCTAACTTGGTAATCTCACATGGTTTTAAAGTTAATGAAAGTGACATTTGCACTATTATATGTGGACGATCTACTTATTTTGGTCAAACATTTATGCCATAAATACTTTTAAATCTTTGTTAAGCCCAATTTCGATATGAAAGATCTAGGTGAAGCAAGTGTTATCCATGGGATTAAGATTAATAGGTCCGGAAAGGGACATTCTTTGGATTAATCTCACTATACTAAGAACATTTTGAAGAAATACAATTACTTTGACGATAAACCTACATGTACACCATATGATCCCAGTGGAAAAATAAATAAAAATACTGGTGAATTTGTAAGATGGTCTAGATATATTAGCATCATTGGTAGCCTTCGGTATGCCATTGATTTTACTAGACTCAACATTGCATATGTCGTGGGATTATTGCACAGTTACCAGTAGACCTAGTATAGAGCATTGGAATGCTATTGAGAGGGTTATGAGATACCTTAAATGAACAATGAACCTTGGATTACGTTATGAAAAGCTTCTAGCTTTTCTTGAAGATTATTCCGATGCAGAATGAAATACTTTATCTGATGATTCAAAAGCAACCAGTGGTTATATATTTAGCATTCTAGAAGAGTTATCTCTTGGAAATCGAAGAAACAAACTATTTTGGCTCAGTCTACTATCGAGTCTGAGATGATAGCACTAGCCACAGCTAGTGAAGAAGAAGAGTACTTGAGAAATCTGCTAGCTGAGATTCCATTATGGGAAAAACCGATACCAGTTGTGTTGATCCATTGCGATAATACCACGGCTATTGCAAATGTACAGAACCATTATTATAACGGTAAGGGACGACAAATACATCGTAAGCACAGTACTATTAGAGAGATACCCTCTTCAGGTACTGTTAGAGTGGATCATATACACAGTGTTAAAAATTTGGCAGAGAGCCTTTAACGAAAGGACTGTCCAGAGAGGAAGTCCTTAATACTTTTAAAAGAATGGGACTATTACCCTTAGATTGTTGAATCACACACAATTGAAACCCAACCTAATGAGTGGAGATCCCTAGAACTAGGTTCAATGGGTAAAAACAAGTTGTGTAGTGATAATGGTTGAACATGTTATTTTTATATACTAAGAGGCACGTATTCTTGAAGTGATTAAAGGATGATTTAATAGAAACTCTTAATGAGATCCTTTCTTTGTTTGGAGTGGAGTACCTACCTTCAGGAGCACTCTTGATAGACTCACCTATGTGAATGTGGAAACGTGGTTGTTTCCTATGGAGTTTGGGGCATAAACTTCTAGAGTATTCACTAAACTGGGATACACGTGCATGACCATAAACGCTCAGGCTTATTTGATTGCACTAAAGAAAGGTTGTGTGTGGTTTGATGTCTGGAATAAAGTTCAAGACCACGTGTCACTCTAGTAAAAATTGAACCTTATCCACTATACAAAAGTTCAAGCCTGAAGATACCTTTGTTTATGCACACTCTTATGTTTTTGGAACTGCTAGAAAATTGTTTTTAAATTTTTTTCTAATGGGGGATTATTGGAAATGTTTTGTGTATGTATTGAACATATTAAAAAAATACAATTACTAAGGATTTATTATTGAGCCATTATTACAATTGATCTGTTGAAAGTTATAACGATAATATATATATATATATATATATATATATATGAGCCATTATTATGATTGAGCAGTTACACTAGCATAACGGCCACATATTTATAAGACTTTTTACTGAGCTGTTGCAAAAAAATGGTATTAAAATATGGCTATGAATGATAATGAATTGAAACTTATTAATATTCATCACTTTTGAAACGTATACAATTAAACATTATAAATTGCAACTTTTTGACTGTTTCTTTTATTTATTATGGTATTAATTGTGATCCAACTTTCCTCCCACTAACATAGCGAACGTTACATTTTGGCATTCTGTTTATATAAGAAATGGAATAGACAAACAATATATAAAACATTTCTTTCATCTTGCTCTCTCTTCGAAAACCTCCTTATCTTCAATGAAAAATTTCATTATAAAAAGAAAAGAAAAGAGCAGTACAGACTTTTTAAATTTGAGTGCAAATCAGGCTTAATTCGTTTGTGCAGTGAATTGATATTGAAGAGGAGGCTATTTTAACCTAGAGGTGTTGGTGTAAGGTACGAACTGCTTTGCACCATTAAGGAGACCACCGAAACGACTTTAAGAAAGCCACTTTGTACATGACTCAACCATCGTATTTCCAACAATATCTAGTCCGTTTGACTCAAACTACAATCTCACTTCCTCGCAAGTCGATCCCATCCTTGTTGTTTGTATTGTCATGCTTGCTTTTATATTTCATTGGATCTTCTAGGTTGGTCGAGTTTTCGTTGATTTTATTTCACACTCTGTTTCTGGATTGGTGAAAGCTGTTTTTCTTTGGATGCTCTTTTTTCATAGCTGCTATTGGTCTCGGTTCATGTTTAGTGCTAGTTTGACATATGGTAAACTATGCTTAGATAGATAGTTGTTCTTCTTTTGTGAGTCTAGGTCTACTTTCCTCGCCAATTTCTTTCTACTTACTTACTCTTTTCATAGTGACTGCTTTTACAATATATGGTATTTCATTTAATGGTTTTTGTTATGCTTTAAGGTCTTTTGGTTATGGAGTTTTGTCCTTCTTTGGATCATTTCATCTATTTTTCCCATTGTTGTATGTCTTACTAGTTGTCTTTTCTTGAGTTTACACTGACTATCTTTGTTTAAAACCAATCTTGTTAGGGATTTTCTTATCTTGGAACTATGAACTGCAACTCATATCTACTTGCTATATGGTTGTGCAGCCTACTTTTAAATAATGGTTCAAAAATATGGTGTACGGCCAACGTTATGGTGTTTCTTTATGTGTTTTGTAATAGCATATGTCTTTGTAATGAGCAACATTTGTTCTGTACTATTAGGTGCAAGAAAGTTATATTTTCAAAGCCGATAGCTATTTCCCAATTAATCACTTTTCATTTAGGATTAATGGCTATAATCTCTTTTTGCCAAAATATTTCTATAGTGTTGTAATACCTTACAAGTAATAATATATACTTTTAGCGTCAAAAATGACGTCAACCCAAGATTTATGTGAAAACATCAGCAATTTTTGGGCAATTAAGATAGATTAAGCATAAATAATACATGAAATGTGAAAGAAATAATGAAGGAGAAAAGAAGATTACATACAATTTATAGCAGTTCAGCTTTTAACAAAGCCTACGTTCACTTCGAGAATATTTACTTTACTCTATACTACATATTATATTGATTACCAATACGGTAAATATATATCAATAATTAATATGATATGAAAAGTATAAAGGCTAGTTCGAATAAATCACAATAGCCTCCTTGTGATTGATATGGGCTATCTTTGAAGAAGAGTTGCATATGAGAAGTGTTTTGATAGTGTGTATGTAAGGAGAATTCAAATCCTTTTCATGTAGGTTGTATATTGCTATTTATAGAAGTTTGAAGCTGAACTAAGATAAGATATCACATCCATAGATCTATTTTAGGGGTAGAATGTCATGCTACAAAACTTATACAAGATAGACCAAGTATGATGGACCGGTACCAATCTAAGCCTATCAATCGATATCGGTCCATCATATTTGGTCTATTTCTAATCATTGTGCATTTCTTTGGCTTTCTTGTGTTGTTATAGTGATTTAAGTCAAGTTTTATAAGATATAGACTTCATTGGTGCATAGTTTCCATTATATCATATTGAATCACTTTCAAAGTGTACGATCCATCAAATGCCTTGGGCTAGGAACATCGAGTTGCAACCAAATTTGATGTGGAAGCTAATATGGTGATAAAGAACACATTGGTGAGGACTACATTGGACTACATTGGTGTATTGGGGCATGTGAAGACGTTGAGACGACCCGATTTCCCGTTCTCACGGAAACAAGGTTATCTTTGGAATATAACACAGAAACATATAATAGCAGAACAGAATTAAATAAATACACCAGAATGAACAACAAAATATACTGGATAAAGGTAATCATCAGAGTTACACAGTTTACAGGATCTTACTTAGTACAAATACAGTTCAGCTATACATAAATGTCTACAGCGGAAATAAACAAAATATGTACAATAGGAGCTGAACAGCATAAAAAGAAATAAATGATAGAATCCATCTTCAGCTCCAGCTATCCAGAAAAAGAACCAGCTAAACCTGAATACAAGGCTGCCCGTATGGAAAAAGGGGCACCCGAGTTTGAGAGTGAAACAAACTACGAGTCAGTCATGGGACTGGTATGAGAAATCTACTCAACACATATATAATTGGCTAATCACAGGACCACGCCACTTTCGTGGAACGGGTTTACTCCATTGGATTGCCAGTGCTTTAAAACAAATCTTTCTTTTAAACATCGCTATGCTTTTTATAAAAATGAAATGAAGCCGTTATAAGACTCAGTTCCCATCACACAATGCAACGCAAACCGGAGGATAGAGTTTTTACCTTATAACGGCCAAGATATGCTTGATACGAATAAAACAAAGGCATTTGATATTATTGCTAGTGTTTAAATGTTTTGAAAGCAATTTCAAATCATAACTATCAATCATAGACGGCATTAATGCCCCATACCACTATGTCGCCATATATAGGTATACAATCAAAACCGCACAGTCACGTATTTGGAAATTGGAATTCCGTCATGAACCAAGGCAAAAGATAGTCCTTACCGAATTCGAGACTGTCTAGCCCGAGCCTCAGGACCCAGACTCAGGTGGGCCCTTGGAGCGACAGGGCCGGTCCACCGATGTGGATTAAAATGCCTGAACAATACGTTTCCCCGCCCTTTGGGGCGTAAACGAGCCAACGAATGACTCCATCGGACCCGGATCGTCCGATCAAACCGAGGCGCCTCGCAACAGCAACAACCACATAGGTGAAAAGTATATAAATGTCAGGGCTGGTAGGTCACTGACACCACCCTAGCTAGAAAGAAACGCATGTCCTCCCTGAGGTCCTTCCTCCCGTTTTAGGTTCATACCGGGGTGTGAGGCTCGCGAATTCACGTTATACACAAAGCTACGCCACACAGGCGGTGCTTTGATCATCACCACAAGACTTTGCTTTTCAACAGAAGCCCTGATCACTGCATCTTAGCATGCCACACAGGCAATTCACGCCATGTGATTGATGTCCATCGATATACAACCTCTGAGCTCGTACGTCTCAGAGAAGGGCGTTAAGCAAAAGAATAAATTCTCCGCCGCCAAACAGATGTATATTTAACAGAGATCAATCAACACAGAATAAAATCCAATGTCGGACACACAGTCCATTTACAAGTCCGTTCCGGGTCTGAACGAAACCGGAGGCACTAAATACCTCGCAAACCCTTCGATCAACACGTACGTCTGAACGATCACCACTCATTATCCATATTTTGGGATGCCTCCCAATCAGGACCTCGGTTACCATCCAAACGAGGTGAAGATCTTCGGTCTTCGACCATCGTCTTCATCTTCGAATTTCAATCGTCGGTCGATTATTCGAAATGAGAATTAACTCGGCCTTTTCAAATAATTCACGTATATTTAGAATTTCAAATCGATTTATTTCAATGGTTAAATTATTCGACAACACCAATTGTGTTCTTTATATAGTTTTCACACCAAACACATTCAACCATCAAACATCACATAAATCAAGCAAATTCAGTTTATTTCCATTCCATATCGCTTACGATATTTTATAACTATTTATCGCTATTTTTATTTATTTTAAAATAGCCATTTTATTTAAAACGACGCTTCGGGCCATAAGGCGGCCGTGGCGCTGTTTTTCTTCAGATTTGATTTACACATATCTGAAAATCTAACCGTTGGATCTTCACAAAATTTACATCATTAGAAAGGTCTTTTCAAAACGAACCCAACGGTTCCAGTTTCGGGAAAATCCGACGGTCGGATCTCCCGGTACAATCGTTTGAAATTTCGATTTCAAAATACGAACTGCAGCGTCGTTATTCGATTAAATATAATTATATTTATGTATATAAATAAATATAATCGTTTCTGGCGCTGTTTTTCTTCAGAATTGAATTAAACATTCCAGACAATCCAACCGTTGGATTTTAACAAGGTTGGTGCCGTTGGAAAGATTATTCCAAGGCGAACCCGACGGTTGAGGTTTCGGGAAAATCCAATGGTCGGATTTCCCGCACTAGTCGTTTGAAATCACGGTTTCAAAATACGAACTGCACGGCTTCGTTTCGTTTTAATTTTATTTATATTTATATATTTATATAAATATAGTTCATTCAATGATTTCCATATCGTTTTAACTTCAAATATTTTTCTAACACCTTAAATTTTGGAAAAATTTCGCCATAACCTCCCCTGCACCGGGAGCATCGGGAAATTGCAAATAACGTTCCCGGTCCTTCTAATCTCAAAAAGAAAAAGAAAAAGCCAAGCGGCTAGCCAACAGGCTCAAAATCATCACCCAAACAAATCAGTAAATGTGTACCTATTTGTCGGGCACAAAATTTTATTCCTCTTCTCTAGCCCCTTTGCTATAACCTGTTCAATGAATATTGCATGTACATATATATATATACAGTTCTTATCATTTATCAATTTCTATTCGACTTCATATTTGATTTCTATTTGGTTTAAAAACTCCATTCATTCTAATGTTACATAAATAGGTGCAAATAATTTCATTAGCTAATTAATGAATATTTCAACTCATATATGTTTATTTTGAACAAGTGGCTATTTTTAACACTTCACATTTCAACGATTTATGCATACAATAAAAATGTGATTTTTATTGTAAAACGATTCATTTCAAAACACTATTTTTCTATATAGTTCATATAGTCGATAAAAGGTGATTTTTATTATTGAACAATTTATTTCAAAATATGAATACCATTCAACACATGAATTTCTAAACAACGAATGAATATCAATTCAACACATGAATGTTTTCAATAGTTTTTATATATAGATAAAAATGTGATTTTTATTATCGAACAATTTATTTCAAAATATGAATACCATTCAACACATGAATTTCTAAACAACGAATGAATATCAATTCAACACATGAATGTTTTCAATAGTTTTTATATATAGATAAAAATGTGATTTTTATTATCGAACAATTTATTTCAAAATATGAATACCATTCAACACATGAATTTCTAAACAACGAATGAATATCAATTCAACACATGAATGTTTTCAATAGTTTTTATATATAGATAAAAATGTGATTTTTATTATCGAACAATTTATTTCAAAATATGAATACCATTCAACACATGAATTTCTAAACAACGAATGAATATCAATTCAACACATGAATGTTTTCAATAGTTTAAGCAAATGAAAATAATTCAAACACACAAATATTATTCAAAATTTCGGCAGCATAACGGCAGGGTAGTTACACCGGCACCGTCCCTAGTACGGCTCCTCGCTCTACCTTAAAACCTCGCGGTTTTTGACAATGGGAATCATGCATCTAGTTCGCACGCAGGCGGCATGTATATATTTATTTCATTTCCACAAACTAATCCTAAGTGGTTTCAACCAAATATTTCACAACCACAAACGGGTATTTTTCAACCACAATCAACCAATATCCATCACAAACAATCCCAAACAATCATTCAATTTTCACAACAATTTCAACCAATAAATATCGTCCATGGTTTGTGGACGAGGGGGCGTATATATATATATATATATATTTATATATAGCAATTTATATATAGCTATTCACTTTCATTTCACACGTATATATATAAATTTTAAATCAGAAATCTCACCAATAGCTATCCAACTGCACGACACTTCACTTATAGAAATCTTCGCCTTTTGTCGCTTTCGCCCGTATTCTCTACATATGTAAAAATAGAATTTTTACTATGCTATTCAATATATAAAAATCGAATTTTGACTTCGCTATTCAATATATAAAAATATGATTTTTACTTCGACTTTCAACATATAAAAATATGATTTTTACTTCGACTTTCAACATATAAAAATATGATTTTTACTTCGACTTTCAACATATAAAAATATGATTTTTACTTCGCTTTTAAAATCAGTTTTTCCTTGCTTTTAAAATCAGTTTTTATCTTGCTTTTAAAATCAGTTTTTATCTTGCTTTTAAAATCAGTTTTTATTTTAAAAACAAAATCAGTTTTTAATTTTTAAAAACCAAATCAGTTTTTTTCTTTCTTTACAAAAAATCCAGTTTTAAAAATTCTTTTATAAAAATCTGTTTTATACTTTCTTTTTAAAAAAAAAATCAGTTTAAAAATTCTTTTATAAAAATCTGTTTTATGCTTTCTAAAAATTTCAGTTTTAAACTTTTTTTTAAAAATTCCAGTTTTTAAATTCTTTTATAAAATCAGTATTTCAATTCTTTTATAAAATCAGTTTTTGCCTTTTATAATTTCAGTTCATAAAACTAAAAAAAAACAGTTTCCAAATCTAAAAGAAAAATACAGTAATTAGTTTTAAATCGTTTTATAAATCAGAAATTATCAATTAAAAGAAATCAGTTTTATAAAACAAAAATAAAAATAAAATAAATTAACCTAAATCACTCACCGATAGCTGGCGAAGGGGAGGAGGCGTCGTCGGCGGTGGCTCAGGCGGCGTTCGGAGGTTCAGGGAGGCGTCGCGGCGAGGTTTCGGGAGGGGCTCGATTGGATGTCGCGAGGGGTTCAAGGCTTCGCTGGAAGGAGGAGGTCTGATGGAGGGGGCGTCGGAGTCTTCGTCGGCGGGTTCGAGGTCAGGGGCGGCGCGATTTAGGTTTTAGGTTTTCTTTTCCTTTTTTTTTTATCTTTCTGTTAAATGATCTGGGGGGGGCCAACGAAGAAGAATAGGAGGGAGTATGTTTTTTTTTTTTTTTTTTTATTATTTAATTATTTAAATTTGCATAAGGTTTGACTTTTACATACGACCTCAAAACGAGGCCCACCGCCTGTCGTCCATAGCGTTTTACCCCCATTCCGAACACAATGGGATATGTATCGTAAGCTGGTTTGATCGTTACAATCAGTTTCCGTTGAAATTACATTTAAATCCTTATATTGAATTTTAAACGCACATTTCAAATTACCGGGGTCACATACTAACTAGAAAAATTCCAGAAAAATATTTTCTAGCTTCGTATTGACGATACGGTCCTAACAAAACTAGTTTCGTCGAATTCTGAGACCGTTTGTAAAATGGCCAATTTCCAGTCGATTAAATTCAACAGAAACTGGTCAAACGCGTTTTCCTTTGCCACGCTCACATATTGATTCGAAAAATTATGAAATTTGAAACCTAGCAATAACTTGACACTGCGGACCCAACAAAAGTGGTTTCGTCGAAATCCGAGGTCACCTGCAAAATGTCCATTTTTAAGGGCCTGAATTCCATAGCGACTATTCAGAATTTTCAACTGGACATATCTTTTGATTCCCGCCACCAAATTTCGATTGGTCGGATTCGTTAGAAAGATATCATCAATTAGATACCAATGTTTTTGGTTTCACCAAAATCCGGATTGTTTTGCACCCGGTATATTCAATTGAAGTTTGAAATCGAATTATCGAACTACCGCGCCATTTTCAATTCTATATATAATTATAATTAATTATATTCGTTTTCAAATGTCGATTCAAAGTCAGTTTTCATCGCCATTATTTAAAATATTTATTTTAAATATTTAAAATCCATTATTTTAGCCAATTTAAAAATTTTAAATTGGTTCAGATTTTCTGGGTCGTTACAATCTCCCCCACTTAAAACTTTTCGTCCCCGAAAAGGAATAAAGTCGAAAGTGGTTTGATAAATCTACAATCACACAACACAACAACCAATTTGTTCTTTATATTCAGAGTATAGAATAAACAATGCACATCTATAGGAAGAAAATTGCAATAGAATAGAGAATTAAATGGTAATGCAAAGTAGGGTAAATGTACCTTGCACCAGAGTCAATCAGAGATATCTACTCGGCATCTAGGATAAGCTTTCTGAATGCTCTCCTCAGTTTCCCAAGTACAATCTCGCGGATCTCCACTCCATTGCACTTTGACTAAGTGAACCTTCTTGTTTCTCAGCTCTTTGGTTTCTTTGCCGATAATCTTTAGCGGCTCTCGCCTCACAGCTAATTCTGGAGTAATCTCAATATCCTGCTGAGCTGCTTCTTCCACGACCAAGTCTGGATCATGAACGTGCTTTCGAAGTTGAGATATATGAAATACATCATGCACTCCAGGCAACCAGTCAGGCAGTTTGACCCTATAAGCGAGAGTTCCAATCCGTTCCAGAATAGGAAACGGACCAATAAATTTGGGTGCCAATTTTCCAGTTTTACCGAACCGGATAACTCCTCTCATCGGCGATACTTTCAAATATACATAGTCGCCAACTTCAAAGGATATATCCCTTCTTCTTTTATCGGCGTAGCTCTTTTGTCGGCTTTGAGCGGCGAGTAATCGCTTCTTAATAAAATCGACTTTGTCGGTAGCTTCTCGAATCATATCGGGACCCAACACGAGTCTATTTCCAGGCTCGACCCAACAAGCAGGAGATCGGCACGGTCTACCATACAATGCTTCGAATGGCGACATTGTCAGACTCGCCTGGTAGCTGTTGTTATAAGAGAATTCAGCCAAATGCAGGTTGTCTTCCCATGATCCACCGAAATCTATAACACAAGCCCGCAATAGATCTTCTAAAATGCGATTCACCCTCTCAGTCTGACCGTCAGTCTGAGGATGATAAGCGGTGCTCAAGTTTAACTTCGTTCCGAGCTCGACTTGAAATGCTTCCCAGAATTTACTAGTGAATATTGTATCTCTATCACTGACTATACTGAGCGGCACTCCATGTAGTCTAACTATTTCTCTGAAGTAAATCTGCGCCAGACTCTGAGCGGTTCTATTTGATTTGACAGGTATAAAATGGGCGGTCTTCGTGAAACGATCTACGATCACCCAAATACTGTCATTTCCTTTTCTGGTCCTAGGCAGACCATCAATGAAATCCATAGAAATATGTTCCCACTTCCAGCCAGGAACTTCCAGCGGTTGTAATAATCCAGCCAATTTCTGTTGGTCGCTCTTGACTAGCTGGCAAGTAGGGCATCGACTAACATATATTGAAACGTCTCTCTTCATAGCCTTCCACCAGAATGTTCTTTTGAGATCGTTATACATTTTGGCCACACCAGGATGGATACTCAGCTTGGACTTGTGACACTCGTCTAACACTTCCCTTTTGAGTTCGGGGATGTCAGGAACACAAATCCTTCCTTTTAATCTCAAGGTCTTGTCGTTATCTATTTGAAAACACGAGGGTTCACCTTTCCGAATCCTTTTAATCACATCCTTAATAAAGTTATCCTCCTTCTGAAGAATAGATATTTTGTCAATCAAGGATGTTGTGATAGTAAAGCTGGCGATCATTACATTCTTTCTGCTCAACGCATCGGCCACGACATTGGCTTTTCCTGGAGTATATATAATTTCAAAGTCATATGCTGCAAGAAACTCCAGCCAACGTTGCTGCCTCAAATTTAAGTCCTTCTGAGTGAACAGATACTTTAGCGACTGGTGATCTGTAAACAGTTCAAATCTCTCGCCCAGAAGATAGTGTCTCCAGATTTTCAAAGAGAATATGATAGCCAATAACTCAAGATCATGAGTTACATAGTTTTTCTCGTGCGGCTTCAGTTGACGGCTAGCATAAGCAATTACTTTGCCTCTTTGCATTAACACTGCGCCAAGGCCTTCTCTAGAAGCATCAGTCCATACTTTTAAATCTTGGTTGCCATCGATGATGGTTAACACTGGAGCTGTGGTTAATCTCAACTTCAGCTCTTCGAAAGCCTCCTCACTTTCTTGAGTCCATTTGAACTTAGAATGCTTCTTTGTAAGCTTCGTTAAGTGGCCCGATATCTTCGAAAAGTTTTTAACGAACTTCCGGTAATAGCTAGCCAATCCGAGAAAACTGCGGACTTCAGTGGGAGTACTGGGCTGTTTCCAATTTTGAATAGCTGTGATTTTACTTGGATCCACAGCAATTCCTTCTTTCGATACGACGTGGCCCAGAAATTTTACTTCATCTTGCCAGAAGATACATTTGGAAAATTTGGCTTTTAATACGTTCCGTCTGAGAATTTCTAGAACCTGTTCCAGATGCTTTTCATGTTCGGCCTTTGATTTAGAGAAGATTAGAATGTCATCAATAAAAACCAAAACAAATTTGTTCAGTACTCCTCTGAATACTCTATTCATCAGATCGACGAAATAAGCTGGAGCGTTACATAAGCCGAACGGCATTACTAACCACTCGTAGAATAAGTCGGGGCCTCTGAACGCTGTCATTGGAACACACTCTTCGGCAATTCGAAGTTGATGGAAACCTGTAGCTAGGTCCATTCTTGAGAATACTTGTGCTCCATTTAATCGATCCAACAGATCATCAATCCGCGGCAATGGATATTTGTTCTTTATGGTCTGCTTGTTCAAATCACGATAATCCACACATAGCCGTAGAGTACCGTCAGATTTTGGGACAAATACCACGGCTGCACCCCAATCAGAGAAACTAGGCCTGATCAGACCTTTCCATACGAGCTGTCGTGTTTGATTGTCTAATTCCTCTTTTTCTTTCAAGGACATTCTTCGAATAGCGTGAACTACCGGCCTTGCATTGGGAATTAAAGCAATTTTGAAATCTATTTCTCTCTGCGGAGGTAAGCGAACAACTTCTTCGAACACATCCGCATAGTTCTTGACGACAGGAATATCTTTAATGAGGTCAGGAATATTCTCTGTAACTTCAGGGATATTTTCAATTTGGGCTGGAGAAACATCGAGAGCTGACCAGAAATCTTTTCTATTTGAAGTCGGGCCTTCACATGGTATGGTTATATAATTTCCCAATTGTGCTTTTGCCTTTACAACTCTCTCGGCGCATTTAACTTCCGCTTCATATTTGGTTAGCCAATCCAATCCCAGAATAAGATCGAATTCATTAAAATTCATGACGATAGAGATTATAGGGAATTTATAGCAAGAAAAAGAGACAGGTACTGCACAGATCCAACTGAGATTGATGGAACCCCCAACTGGATTTTGGACAGTCATGGGCTCTTTGAGCTTTTTCAAATTCAAATCCAACTTCTTGACTGCACTCTTTGCAATAAAGCTTCGTGACGCGCCTGTGTCGAACAGTACTTTAACTGGAATGTTTTTGACATTGAGCGTGCCTTCTAAAACATCGGACCTTTCCTGAGTAGACGAGGATGCAAGTATTTCTGCCACTTCATTCACTTGTACCGCTTCAGATTTCGGAGTTAGCGGGCAGTTTTTCGCAATATGCCCAGCCTCATGGCACTTATGGCATCCTCTGCCCTCAGGAATCTTCTTACTGGGTCCAAATCCACTCTTCCCTCGTTTGTTTACAGATTTACATTTTCTGGACAAATGCCCCTTCTGATTGCAGTTTTTGCATATGGCGGTCGTGGCAGGTTCTTTTTCAGATCTAGCCCTTTTTCGATTTACTTTAGGCTCTTTACTGTCCTCAGACCTTGTACTGGATTCAGAAATATCAGTTTCCAACTCTGTTTTGTCACTAGAACAGACTTCTTCTTCGTCGCGCAACATTCCTTTCTTATGGAGATCTTCATACTGATAGGCCATGTAAATCATTTCAGAAAAAGGAAGCTTCATGTAACAACCCGGAAAATCTGGGCCAGTTTAAAATTTTTATTTTGGCAATTTTAGCGAGTTTTGATTATTTAAAATGAATTATTTTAAATAATATCGACAATAAATTTATTTTGAATATAAATCGAACGTATATATTATACGCGTCGTCGTTAGAATATAAATAATTATATATAAATATAAAAGGAATTGAAAATGGCGCGGTAGTTCGATAATTCGATTTCAAACTTCAATTGAATGTACCGGGTGCAAAACAATCCGGATTTTAGTGAAACCAAAAATAATGGAATCTAATAGTGAATATCTTTCCAACGAATCCGAAAAATCCAAAGTTCGTAGCGGGAATCAAAAGATATGTCCAGTTGAAAATTCTGAATAGTCGCTATGGAATTCAGGCCCTTAAAAATGGACATTTTGCAAACGACCTCGGATTCCGACGAAACCAGTTTTGTTGGGTCCGGGATGTAAAGTTATTGCTAGGTTTCAAATTTCATAATTTTTCGAATCAATATGTGAGCGTGGCAAAGGAAAACGTGTTTTGACCATTTCAGTTGATTTTAATCAACTGGAAATTGGTCATTTTTCTAACGGTCTCAGAATTCGACGAAACTAGTTTTGTTAGGACCGTATCGTCAATACGAAGCTAGAAAATATTTTTTCTGGAATTTTTCGAGTCAGTATGTGGCCCAGGTAATTAGAAATGTACGTTTAAAATTCAATTTAGTGATTTAAATGTAAATTCAAAGGAAACTGATTGTAACGATCAAATCAGCTTGCGATACATATCCCATTGTGTTCGGAATAGGGGTGAAACCCTATGGGCGACAGGCGGTGGGCCTCGTTCCGAGGTCGTATGTGAAAGTCAACTTTTAGAAATTAAATAATATAAAATAATAAAAAAAAAAAAAAAAATTCCCTCTTCCCCTTTAATCTTCCTGGCCCCCCCCGACTCCATTCAACAGAATCAAAAGAAAGAAAAAAAAAAAAAAAAAAAAACCTAATTCTAAATCGCCGCCCCCCCCCCCCCGACCTCGAAGCCGCCGACGAACAAATCGCCGCCCCCCCCCACCGCACGCCACCAGCCTTCAACGTCCATCGCTCCGCCGCCCTCTGACACATCCCTCCCCCTCCTCGCGTTAGCACCCTCCCTCCCTCCTTCGAGACCCCGACACCCAAAAAAATCGACAACCCCGAAGCCCCCTTCAGCTCAGAATCGAAGCCGCCTGAGACCACCTCCAAGCCGCCATTCGACCTCCCCGACGCCGCCAAGCTCGACAGTCATCCCCCTCCCCTTCTTCGCGAATGTAAGTATTTTATTTATTTTAATTCGGTAATGCTGTGTTTTTTTTTAGGATCAAATACTGTTTTTTTTAAGAAGATAAAACAGATTTTTTTTTAAAAAGGGTTAAAACTATTTTTTTTTTTTTTTTCAAATGATTTTAAAACTGATTTTAAAATAAAAGTAAAAACTGATTCTTTGTTTTAGGATTTAGAAACTGATTTTAAAAACAGAATTTTTAAAAGAATTTTTAAAAAAAGAAATTTTTAAAAACAGAATTTTTTTTAAAGAAAGTAAAACAGAAATTTTATAAAAGAAAGTAAAACAGAAATTTTATAAAAGAAAGTAAAACAGAAATTTTATAAAAGAAAGTAAAACAGAAATTTTATAAAAGAAAGTAAAACAGAAATTTTATAAAAGAAAGTAAAACAGAAATTTTATAAAAGAAAGTAAAACAGAAATTTTTAAAAGAATGTTAAAAACAGGATTTTGAAAAGAATATAGAAAAAACATACCTTGCTTGAAAATAGGAAAAAAAAAAAAAAATACTTTGTTTTGTAAATAGAACTAGTGAAATAAAAAATTCAATTTTCATATATCGAACTTTGAAATAAAAATTCAATTTTCATATATCGAACTTTGAAATAAAAATTCGATTTTTATATATTGAATAACATAGTAAAAATTCGATTTTTATATATTGAATAGCATAGTAAAAATTCGATTTTTATATGTTGAATAACATAGTAAAGATTCAATTTTTATATAAAGTATAACGAAGTGAAAATTCTATTTTTACAAATATGAAATAGCGATGAAAATTCTATTTTCACAATATGAAGTTAGCGATAAAAATATGATTTTTATATAATAGAGGATATATAAAAATGTGATTTTTATATATATAGTGACTACGGGCAACGAAGATGGCGATGATGCGATAGCGATGAAGATTTCTATCAATGAAGTGCCGTGGAGCTAAGATAGCAATATGTGAGAATTCCTCACCTTTCAATTTATTTTTCTAGTTATATATATACTAGGATGCAGACGGTGCTTAGTAGCACCCGACACCCGTCCACAGACCATGGACTTGTTTGTTTGACTGTTTGGTGATTGATTGTGATATTGGTTTGAATGTGGTTTGTGGTGTGAAAAATCGAATCGATAAATTGGTTAGGATTAGACGTGCGCCGTTATAAGGCGAAGGAGTAAGGCTAGGTTAGACCCTTACTCCAAAGTTTGTGGTTTGCATAACGAATTGATTTGATTGATGTGTGAATGGCGTGGGCCTTCACTAGACCGGGGATAAGGCTAGGCCTTGTCCCGTTTCTAGTATCGTGCCGTTATGCCGCCGAAATTTTCTAAAATAAGTTAGAAAAATAAAAATAGCATTTTATTTAACGAATGAACTGAATATAAATTCATATGTTAAAATAAAATGTGTTATCGTTAAAAATATAATTTTTAACGTGAATGTGAATAAATAAATATTCATTTACAAACCAGACGGTTTGTTTATGTACACCTATTTGAATGACGTTGATTGGGTCGATAAATTTTACACATCGCCTAACTGCACAAATAAAATATGTGTTTGATTGTTTGAAACCCCACACGGGTGTTAGGATGAAATTTGAAGTTCACTCATCCTGATTTATTAAATATGTCGATCGATTGATTGACAAGCTGCTATAAGCGTTAAATGTCTATATTTGATGCTTATACAGTGTAGTGCACTTTGGTTGATGGTTGATTATTCATCGTTGTTGATATATACATGTGTTGTAGAAAATCCATATAATTAACATTATATGGTAATTGATTGGGCCTCATTCCAGTTTCGAGAAAAAAAGAAATATTTGAAATAGAAATATTTGAAATAGAAATATTTGAAATAGAAATATTTGAAATAGAAATATTTGAAATAGAATATTTGAAAATAGAAATATGTGAAGCCGTGAGGATTAGATTGACGCCATTTTGACGTGAACGATATTTATATCGATTTTATTCATTTTAAAATGAATATTGAAACGTGATTTCGAAATCGAATATTTTGAAATGAATTGAATTGAAAACGATTTCGAAATGAATTGAATTGAAAACGATTTCGAAATGAATTGAATTGAAAACGATTTCGAAATGAATTGAATTGAAAACGATTTCGAAATGAATTGAATTGAAAACGATTTCGAAATGAATTGAATTGAAAACGATTTCGAAATAAATTGAATTGAAAACGATTTCGAAATGAATTGAATTGAAAACGATTTCGAAATGAATTGAATTGAAAACGATTTCGAAATGAATTGAATTTTAAAACGATTTCGAAATGAATTGAATTGAAAACGAATTCAAATGGAATTGAAAGCGAATTGAAATGAATTCAAATTGAATTGAAATTTGAATTGAATAGAAATGAATTTTGAAACGAATTTATAAAGAAGAATTCAATTTTGATTTGAATTGAAAAGGAAGTTGAAATTGCTTTTGAAACGAATTTAAAACCATTTATATAATTCGTTTTAAATAGTAATCGACGAAATATATATTATATATATTATATATATAATATAATGGCCTGAATAGAACGCGCCGCGCTGCGGCAGTTCGCGAATTTCGATCATTTGTTTCAAACGGACATTACGGGAGATCCGACCGTCGGATTCTCCTAAAACCGGAACCGTTGGGTTCGTATCGAAAAGAGCTTTCTAATGAATGTTAGAAATTTGAAATCTAACGGTTGGATTTGGAGATACGTCCAAATCAAATTCGAAAAAGGTCGCTGTAAGTGCAGTTCGATGGCCGTTAATGGAAATCGACCGTACGGGCCTTGATAAAATTATTAAAAATAGTAATAATTTGTGTAAAATCATAAGAAATGATTTGTGAAAGTTTGGGATGAAAAACTCCATATTTGAAAAGATAAAAATAGATTTTTATCGAAATGAACTAGTTTTGAACTAGAATTATAATTCTATTTATTTTTAAATAAATAAATTGAATTTGAAATGGTTTTGAAAATAACCAAAATTTCCAATGATTGCATTGGAGTGGATTTGAATCGAAATTGTCTTCGGAATATTTCGATGTTGGAATTCGTGATATTACAGGTGTTGTTATGGAAATTTGAAAGATATATATGTATATCGTTATTTCCAATACGACATTTGTTAATCGTAGAATTTGATATTGAATATAGGCCGATATAGTTTCTATTCAGAGCCTTGTATTGAATATCGAATGTGATTTGGGTTTGTCGTGAATGGTGTCTTCACTAACACTGTTCTTGAACCCAGTTGAGAAAAGATTAAATCTTTTTATTTAGATTTAATGAAGTGTACCAATTAAATGATATTTAATTGGAATTGAATTGATATTGATTTTTGGGTTTATCGTGAACAGTGTTTTAAATAACACTTGTTCTTTAACCCGATAATTAATGGGATGTGACTTTGGGTTTATCGTGAACCGTGTTTTAAATGACACTGATTCTTTAACCCAGTCACAGATTAAAACTAAGTGGAGTTTTAATGAATCTTTAATTAGATTGAAAAGATCGAGAATGGAGTATCACCAGTTTTGCTCCAGGCGATAGTTAAATCTTTAATTAGATTTGAATGTGAAATTTAGAAACTAACTGGCGGTTAGCCAAGCAGAATGGTTTTCTGGATATTGATCTGATGTTGGTTTCGGCCTTCGGGGTTAATATTTGGGGAATTATTCTCTTGATTAATTTACGGTTAGTGACTAATGAATTGGAATGAGGCGTATGTTGTGTTTGTGTAACACTTTTATA
This sequence comes from Allium sativum, assembly GCA_030737875.1. Classification (NCBI taxonomy): domain Eukaryota; kingdom Viridiplantae; phylum Streptophyta; class Magnoliopsida; order Asparagales; family Amaryllidaceae; genus Allium; species Allium sativum. Next base: position 372,164,319 of record CM060924.1, on the reverse strand, counting down.
ATATATACGCGAGTTATTCGGAAAGACCGGGTTTATCCCATTCTGAATAACTGATACGACGATAAGTCGAAGATGAAGACGATGGTCGAAGACCGGAAGTCTTCACGTCGTTTGGGTGATAACTGATGATCTTGATTGGGCTGTACACCCAAGAAGATGGAAACAGTTAGTGATCGTCCAGACGTACTTGGAGATCGATGGATATGCGGGGTACTAGGTGCCTCCGGTTTCGTTCAGACCCAGAACGGACTTGTAAATGGACTGTGTGTCTGACATCGGATTTCATTCTGTGTGACTGATATCGGTTGCATAGGATGGCTTGCCTGTGTGGCATGCTAAGATGCAAATGATCGAGGCTTCTGTTGAAAAGCAAAGTCTTGTGGTGATGATCAAAGCACGGCCTTTGTGGCGTAGCTTTGTGTAACGTTTACCTCGCGTGTTTCACACCCGGTATGAACCAAAAACGGGAGACGGACCTCAGGGAGGGCATGCGTTTCTTTCTAGCTAGAAGTGGCGTCAGTGGTTTTACACGCCCTGACGAGTTTGACTTATGTGGTTGTGGTTGTTGCGAGGCGCCTCGGTTATATCGGTTTCGGCCGAATGCATTCTGGTCGGCTGACGGACCAGACTTACACCCCATAGGGTGGGGAGACGTATTGTTCAGGCATAATAATCCACTCCGTGTGGACCGGCCCTGACGATCCAAGGGGCAGTTGCGGCTGTTCCTGAGGCTCGGGCTAGACAGTCTCGAATCGGTTGAGGACTATCTTTTGCCTCGGTTCATAGAAGGAAATCCAATTTCCAAATACGTGACTTTGCGGTTTTATTTGTAAACCTATATATGGCGACATGATATATGGTACCCATGCCGCCTATGATTGATACTTATGATTTGAAGTTGTTTTATGCACTATGCACTTATTATAGTATCAAATGATTTGTTTTAAACGTATCAAGCATTCTTTGGCTGTTATAAGGGAAAACCCTATCCCCCGGCTTGCGTTGCATTGTGTGATAGGACCTGGGTCTTATAACAGCTTCATCTTTCTTTATTTAGCATTGCGCTGTTTGTTTTATGCACTGGTATTCTTGGGAGAAAACCCGTTCCGTGTTATACGGCGTGGTCCCTTGATTTACCTAATGATTTGAAATAAAGATTAATAACTGTTTTAGTTCTCACACCAGTCACATGACTGACCTGGAGTTTATTGTTTTAACCTAAACTCTGGGTGCCCCTATTTTCGACACGGGCAGCTAGTAGTTTTGGTTTTGCAGATTTATATTCACAGGATCCTGGTTTACAGCTGGAACGATATCCGGAAAGCTTTGTATCCGTATATCTCATTCTAGTTGTGTATTGTATTATTTTCCGCTGCTATGTATTTAAATGTAATTTAAATCTCTGATATTTCTGTGTAATATTCATTTATACTCTGTATATTCTTGTAATCTGATGCACTGCTGTAATATACAATGAAATGTTCTTCTGTATGCGTTCTGTTTTGTCGTGTTCTCAAACGATAGGGCGTTTCGAACGGTCTGGGTCGGTTTAGCGACTGGTTCGGACCGAGCGAAGTACCTTGCCGTCACATTTGGTATCAGAGCTTTGGTTTACAAAGCTAGAGAACAAGACACGTTAGAACCATACGAAAGAATTCATCAGATATTGGATTAGTAATATCCAATTAGAATGACTCGTTAGAGATAGGATCAGTAGTATCCTAGAACGAGTGTGAAGAGTATATTTTTCAAATGAAAACATTTTTGTTTTGAAAATTAAAATCAATTATTCGTATTTGATTATTTATTTATATTGATGTGGACAATCCAGTATATATAGATTTTGCGTATACGTCTGATCCGCGTGTATTCGAAGTTTTAATATATTGGATAGATATAGAGTCGCACTCTAGTCGCCCGGACATGGTCCTGATGATGAAGTATACCATCACCAGCAATTATTTTCGAGTAACGAAAGTGTGATATCTATATATTTCCATTAGACTGGTGTGAGAACCAAATCTTATATAGCTAGAACACTTTGTTGTGAATTGGCATCAAAAACAAGATTTTCAGTATATATATCAAAATTATGAATTTGAAACGTTAAATTCACTAATTGATTGATGTTTGTGTTGTTTGTTTATTTGTTTGCAAATTTTGAACCATTATGCCTAATATAACCAAATATTGAATTGTATTGGAATTTGGTTGCATTTTCTTGCATATACATATACTTATATTGAACAGGTCATAGCAAGGAGGCTAGAGCCAGAGAATAAAATTTGTTTGCCCGACAAATAGGTACATGTTTACTACATAATTTCCTGTTTTGTTTGGGTGATGATGATTTTGTGAGCCTATTGGCTAGCCGCTTGGCTTTTTCTTTTTCTTTTTGAGATCTGAAGGACCGGGGAAGCTATTTGAAATTCCCCGATGCTCCCATTGCAGGGGAGGTTATGGCGAAATTTTTCGAAAATTTAGGGAGTTAGCCAAATTTTTGAAATTTTGAAAATGCTCAGAAACTGAAAAGTTGGAGAACGGAAGCCTGACCGATCGTAGAGTTGATAATCAAACCACTTTCGACTTTGTTCCTTTTCGGGGACGAAAAGTTTTAAGTGGGGGAGATTGTAACAACCCGGAAAATCTGGGCCAGTTTAAAATTTTTATTTTGGCAATTTTAGCGAGTTTTGATTATTTAAAATGAATTATTTTAAATAATATCGACAATAAATTTATTTTGAATATAAATCGAACGTATATATTATACGCGTCGTCGTTAGAATATAAATAATTATATATAAATATAAAAGGAATTGAAAATGGCGCGGTAGTTCGATAATTCGATTTCAAACTTCAATTGAATGTACCGGGTGCAAAACAATCCGGATTTTAGTGAAACCAAAAATAATGGAATCTAATAGTGAATATCTTTCCAACGAATCCGAAAAATCCAAAGTTCGTAGCGGGAATCAAAAGATATGTCCAGTTGAAAATTCTGAATAGTCGCTATGGAATTCAGGCCCTTAAAAATGGACATTTTGCAAACGACCTCGGATTCCGACGAAACCAGTTTTGTTGGGTCCGGGATGTAAAGTTATTGCTAGGTTTCAAATTTCATAATTTTTCGAATCAATATGTGAGCGTGGCAAAGGAAAACGTGTTTTGACCATTTCAGTTGATTTTAATCAACTGGAAATTGGTCATTTTTCTAACGGTCTCAGAATTCGACGAAACTAGTTTTGTTAGGACCGTATCGTCAATACGAAGCTAGAAAATATTTTTTCTGGAATTTTTCGAGTCAGTATGTGGCCCAGGTAATTAGAAATGTACGTTTAAAATTCAATTTAGTGATTTAAATGTAAATTCAAAGGAAACTGATTGTAACGATCAAATCAGCTTGCGATACATATCCCATTGTGTTCGGAATAGGGGTGAAACCCTATGGGCGACAGGCGGTGGGCCTCGTTCCGAGGTCGTATGTGAAAGTCAACTTTTAGAAATTAAATAATATAAAATAATAAAAAAAAAAAAAAAAATTCCCTCTTCCCCTTTAATCTTCCTGGCCCCCCCCCGACTCCATTCAACAGAATCAAAAGAAAGAAAAAAAAAAAAAAAAAAAAACCTAATTCTAAATCGCCGCCCCCCCCCCCCCGACCTCGAAGCCGCCGACGAACAAATCGCCGCCCCCCCCCACCGCACGCCACCAGCCTTCAACGTCCATCGCTCCGCCGCCCTCTGACACATCCCTCCCCCTCCTCGCGTTAGCACCCTCCCTCCCTCCTTCGAGACCCCGACACCCAAAAAAATCGACAACCCCGAAGCCCCCTTCAGCTCAGAATCGAAGCCGCCTGAGACCACCTCCAAGCCGCCATTCGACCTCCCCGACGCCGCCAAGCTCGACAGTCATCCCCCTCCCCTTCTTCGCGAATGTAAGTATTTTATTTATTTTAATTCGGTAATGCTGTGTTTTTTTTTAGGATCAAATACTGTTTTTTTTAAGAAGATAAAACAGATTTTTTTTTAAAAAGGGTTAAAACTATTTTTTTTTTTTTTTTCAAATGATTTTAAAACTGATTTTAAAATAAAAGTAAAAACTGATTCTTTGTTTTAGGATTTAGAAACTGATTTTAAAAACAGAATTTTTAAAAGAATTTTTAAAAAAAGAAATTTTTAAAAACAGAATTTTTTTTAAAGAAAGTAAAACAGAAATTTTATAAAAGAAAGTAAAACAGAAATTTTATAAAAGAAAGTAAAACAGAAATTTTATAAAAGAAAGTAAAACAGAAATTTTATAAAAGAAAGTAAAACAGAAATTTTATAAAAGAAAGTAAAACAGAAATTTTATAAAAGAAAGTAAAACAGAAATTTTTAAAAGAATGTTAAAAACAGGATTTTGAAAAGAATATAGAAAAAACATACCTTGCTTGAAAATAGGAAAAAAAAAAAAAAATACTTTGTTTTGTAAATAGAACTAGTGAAATAAAAAATTCAATTTTCATATATCGAACTTTGAAATAAAAATTCAATTTTCATATATCGAACTTTGAAATAAAAATTCGATTTTTATATATTGAATAACATAGTAAAAATTCGATTTTTATATATTGAATAGCATAGTAAAAATTCGATTTTTATATGTTGAATAACATAGTAAAGATTCAATTTTTATATAAAGTATAACGAAGTGAAAATTCTATTTTTACAAATATGAAATAGCGATGAAAATTCTATTTTCACAATATGAAGTTAGCGATAAAAATATGATTTTTATATAATAGAGGATATATAAAAATGTGATTTTTATATATATAGTGACTACGGGCAACGAAGATGGCGATGATGCGATAGCGATGAAGATTTCTATCAATGAAGTGCCGTGGAGCTAAGATAGCAATATGTGAGAATTCCTCACCTTTCAATTTATTTTTCTAGTTATATATATACTAGGATGCAGACGGTGCTTAGTAGCACCCGACACCCGTCCACAGACCATGGACTTGTTTGTTTGACTGTTTGGTGATTGATTGTGATATTGGTTTGAATGTGGTTTGTGGTGTGAAAAATCGAATCGATAAATTGGTTAGGATTAGACGTGCGCCGTTATAAGGCGAAGGAGTAAGGCTAGGTTAGACCCTTACTCCAAAGTTTGTGGTTTGCATAACGAATTGATTTGATTGATGTGTGAATGGCGTGGGCCTTCACTAGACCGGGGATAAGGCTAGGCCTTGTCCCGTTTCTAGTATCGTGCCGTTATGCCGCCGAAATTTTCTAAAATAAGTTAGAAAAATAAAAATAGCATTTTATTTAACGAATGAACTGAATATAAATTCATATGTTAAAATAAAATGTGTTATCGTTAAAAATATAATTTTTAACGTGAATGTGAATAAATAAATATTCATTTACAAACCAGACGGTTTGTTTATGTACACCTATTTGAATGACGTTGATTGGGTCGATAAATTTTACACATCGCCTAACTGCACAAATAAAATATGTGTTTGATTGTTTGAAACCCCACACGGGTGTTAGGATGAAATTTGAAGTTCACTCATCCTGATTTATTAAATATGTCGATCGATTGATTGACAAGCTGCTATAAGCGTTAAATGTCTATATTTGATGCTTATACAGTGTAGTGCACTTTGGTTGATGGTTGATTATTCATCGTTGTTGATATATACATGTGTTGTAGAAAATCCATATAATTAACATTATATGGTAATTGATTGGGCCTCATTCCAGTTTCGAGAAAAAAAGAAATATTTGAAATAGAAATATTTGAAATAGAAATATTTGAAATAGAAATATTTGAAATAGAAATATTTGAAATAGAATATTTGAAAATAGAAATATGTGAAGCCGTGAGGATTAGATTGACGCCATTTTGACGTGAACGATATTTATATCGATTTTATTCATTTTAAAATGAATATTGAAACGTGATTTCGAAATCGAATATTTTGAAATGAATTGAATTGAAAACGATTTCGAAATGAATTGAATTGAAAACGATTTCGAAATGAATTGAATTGAAAACGATTTCGAAATGAATTGAATTGAAAACGATTTCGAAATGAATTGAATTGAAAACGATTTCGAAATGAATTGAATTGAAAACGATTTCGAAATAAATTGAATTGAAAACGATTTCGAAATGAATTGAATTGAAAACGATTTCGAAATGAATTGAATTGAAAACGATTTCGAAATGAATTGAATTTTAAAACGATTTCGAAATGAATTGAATTGAAAACGAATTCAAATGGAATTGAAAGCGAATTGAAATGAATTCAAATTGAATTGAAATTTGAATTGAATAGAAATGAATTTTGAAACGAATTTATAAAGAAGAATTCAATTTTGATTTGAATTGAAAAGGAAGTTGAAATTGCTTTTGAAACGAATTTAAAACCATTTATATAATTCGTTTTAAATAGTAATCGACGAAATATATATTATATATATTATATATATAATATAATGGCCTGAATAGAACGCGCCGCGCTGCGGCAGTTCGCGAATTTCGATCATTTGTTTCAAACGGACATTACGGGAGATCCGACCGTCGGATTCTCCTAAAACCGGAACCGTTGGGTTCGTATCGAAAAGAGCTTTCTAATGAATGTTAGAAATTTGAAATCTAACGGTTGGATTTGGAGATACGTCCAAATCAAATTCGAAAAAGGTCGCTGTAAGTGCAGTTCGATGGCCGTTAATGGAAATCGACCGTACGGGCCTTGATAAAATTATTAAAAATAGTAATAATTTGTGTAAAATCATAAGAAATGATTTGTGAAAGTTTGGGATGAAAAACTCCATATTTGAAAAGATAAAAATAGATTTTTATCGAAATGAACTAGTTTTGAACTAGAATTATAATTCTATTTATTTTTAAATAAATAAATTGAATTTGAAATGGTTTTGAAAATAACCAAAATTTCCAATGATTGCATTGGAGTGGATTTGAATCGAAATTGTCTTCGGAATATTTCGATGTTGGAATTCGTGATATTACAGGTGTTGTTATGGAAATTTGAAAGATATATATGTATATCGTTATTTCCAATACGACATTTGTTAATCGTAGAATTTGATATTGAATATAGGCCGATATAGTTTCTATTCAGAGCCTTGTATTGAATATCGAATGTGATTTGGGTTTGTCGTGAATGGTGTCTTCACTAACACTGTTCTTGAACCCAGTTGAGAAAAGATTAAATCTTTTTATTTAGATTTAATGAAGTGTACCAATTAAATGATATTTAATTGGAATTGAATTGATATTGATTTTTGGGTTTATCGTGAACAGTGTTTTAAATAACACTTGTTCTTTAACCCGATAATTAATGGGATGTGACTTTGGGTTTATCGTGAACCGTGTTTTAAATGACACTGATTCTTTAACCCAGTCACAGATTAAAACTAAGTGGAGTTTTAATGAATCTTTAATTAGATTGAAAAGATCGAGAATGGAGTATCACCAGTTTTGCTCCAGGCGATAGTTAAATCTTTAATTAGATTTGAATGTGAAATTTAGAAACTAACTGGCGGTTAGCCAAGCAGAATGGTTTTCTGGATATTGATCTGATGTTGGTTTCGGCCTTCGGGGTTAATATTTGGGGAATTATTCTCTTGATTAATTTACGGTTAGTGACTAATGAATTGGAATGAGGCGTATGTTGTGTTTGTGTAACACTTTTATAATATATACGCGAGTTATTCGGAAAGACCGGGTTTATCCCATTCTGAATAACTGATACGACGATAAGTCGAAGATGAAGACGATGGTCGAAGACCGGAAGTCTTCACGTCGTTTGGGTGATAACTGATGATCTTGATTGGGCTGTACACCCAAGAAGATGGAAACAGTTAGTGATCGTCCAGACGTACTTGGAGATCGATGGATATGCGGGGTACTAGGTGCCTCCGGTTTCGTTCAGACCCAGAACGGACTTGTAAATGGACTGTGTGTCTGACATCGGATTTCATTCTGTGTGACTGATATCGGTTGCATAGGATGGCTTGCCTGTGTGGCATGCTAAGATGCAAATGATCGAGGCTTCTGTTGAAAAGCAAAGTCTTGTGGTGATGATCAAAGCACGGCCTTTGTGGCGTAGCTTTGTGTAACGTTTACCTCGCGTGTTTCACACCCGGTATGAACCAAAAACGGGAGACGGACCTCAGGGAGGGCATGCGTTTCTTTCTAGCTAGAAGTGGCGTCAGTGGTTTTACACGCCCTGACGAGTTTGACTTATGTGGTTGTGGTTGTTGCGAGGCGCCTCGGTTATATCGGTTTCGGCCGAATGCATTCTGGTCGGCTGACGGACCAGACTTACACCCCATAGGGTGGGGAGACGTATTGTTCAGGCATAATAATCCACTCCGTGTGGACCGGCCCTGACGATCCAAGGGGCAGTTGCGGCTGTTCCTGAGGCTCGGGCTAGACAGTCTCGAATCGGTTGAGGACTATCTTTTGCCTCGGTTCATAGAAGGAAATCCAATTTCCAAATACGTGACTTTGCGGTTTTATTTGTAAACCTATATATGGCGACATGATATATGGTACCCATGCCGCCTATGATTGATACTTATGATTTGAAGTTGTTTTATGCACTATGCACTTATTATAGTATCAAATGATTTGTTTTAAACGTATCAAGCATTCTTTGGCTGTTATAAGGGAAAACCCTATCCCCCGGCTTGCGTTGCATTGTGTGATAGGACCTGGGTCTTATAACAGCTTCATCTTTCTTTATTTAGCATTGCGCTGTTTGTTTTATGCACTGGTATTCTTGGGAGAAAACCCGTTCCGTGTTATACGGCGTGGTCCCTTGATTTACCTAATGATTTGAAATAAAGATTAATAACTGTTTTAGTTCTCACACCAGTCACATGACTGACCTGGAGTTTATTGTTTTAACCTAAACTCTGGGTGCCCCTATTTTCGACACGGGCAGCTAGTAGTTTTGGTTTTGCAGATTTATATTCACAGGATCCTGGTTTACAGCTGGAACGATATCCGGAAAGCTTTGTATCCGTATATCTCATTCTAGTTGTGTATTGTATTATTTTCCGCTGCTATGTATTTAAATGTAATTTAAATCTCTGATATTTCTGTGTAATATTCATTTATACTCTGTATATTCTTGTAATCTGATGCACTGCTGTAATATACAATGAAATGTTCTTCTGTATGCGTTCTGTTTTGTCGTGTTCTCAAACGATAGGGCGTTTCGAACGGTCTGGGTCGGTTTAGCGACTGGTTCGGACCGAGCGAAGTACCTTGCCGTCACACTTCACATGCCCCAATACCTTATTCTGGTATTTCCTTTGAAGCCCGTGAATAAATCTCATATTTTTCCTCTTCGGATTTTCAATTAGATGAGGGGCAAAGTGAGAAAGTTCATTGAATTTCTTATGATATTCGGGAATTGTCATGTCTCCTTGTATTAGATAAGAGAATTCATCGCATAATCGCTCCGTTGCTTCGGGAGGAGTAAATCTTTCTAAGAAAATCACTTTGAATCTGTTCCAGGTGATATCACCTTCTGGATTATTTCTGATGATTGATTCCCACCAGATTAAAGCTTCTTCTTTGAGCGCCCAAGATGCTACTAACCGTTTCTGGTCATCTCTCAGCTGGATATGCTCAAAGATTTTTTCGACAGAACTCATCCAAGCTTGAGTTTGAATAATAGATTCATTGCCCGAGAATTTTTCTCCACCCAGATTTCGATATCTCTTGAATAGAGCCTCTAGATCGGGTTCTATATTCCTTCTGTTTCTGGCACTCATTTTTCTAGTACTTCTGCAAATGGCAGATCAAGTGTCAGGTCACAGAAAAGGTATTTTAAAAATATAGAAACACATACTTCAATGTAAATGTGTCTATCAAGGTGTAATTTCATTCTGCTTTACTCATACTAGGATATTACTGATCCTATCTGTATAGAGTTACCCGTCCTAGAACACTACTGGTTCTATTTCTGACGAGTTCGTTCAAATGTTATATTCCAGAACTAAGCTTAACCAAAGCTCTGATACCACGTTGAGACGACCCGATTTCCCGTTCTCACGGAAACAAGGTTATCTTTGGAATATAACACAGAAACATATAATAGCAGAACAGAATTAAATAAATACACCAGAATGAACAACAAAATATACTGGATAAAGGTAATCATCAGAGTTACACAGTTTACAGGATCTTACTTAGTACAAATACAGTTCAGCTATACATAAATGTCTACAGCGGAAATAAACAAAATATGTACAATAGGAGCTGAACAGCATAAAAAGAAATAAATGATAGAATCCATCTTCAGCTCCAGCTATCCAGAAAAAGAACCAGCTAAACCTGAATACAAGGCTGCCCGTGTGGAAAAAGGGGCACCCGAGTTTGAGAGTGAAACAAACTACGAGTCAGTCATGGGACTGGTATGAGAAATCTACTCAACACATATATAATTGGCTAATCACAGGACCACGCCACTTTCGTGGAACGGGTTTACTCCATTGGATTGCCAGTGCTTTAAAACAAATCTTTCTTTTAAACATCGCTATGCTTTTTATAAAAATGAAATGAAGCCGTTATAAGACTCAGTTCCCATCACACAATGCAACGCAAACCGGAGGATAGAGTTTTTACCTTATAACGGCCAAGATATGCTTGATACGAATAAAACAAAGGCATTTGATATTATTGCTAGTGTTTAAATGTTTTGAAAGCAATTTCAAATCATAACTATCAATCATAGACGGCATTAATGCCCCATACCACTATGTCGCCATATATAGGTATACAATCAAAACCGCACAGTCACGTATTTGGAAATTGGAATTCCGTCATGAACCAAGGCAAAAGATAGTCCTTACCGAATTCGAGACTGTCTAGCCCGAGCCTCAGGACCCAGACTCAGGTGGGCCCTTGGAGCGACAGGGCCGGTCCACCGATGTGGATTAAAATGCCTGAACAATACGTTTCCCCGCCCTTTGGGGCGTAAACGAGCCAACGAATGACTCCATCGGACCCGGATCGTCCGATCAAACCGAGGCGCCTCGCAACAGCAACAACCACATAGGTGAAAAGTATATAAATGTCAGGGCTGGTAGGTCACTGACACCACCCTAGCTAGAAAGAAACGCATGTCCTCCCTGAGGTCCTTCCTCCCGTTTTAGGTTCATACCGGGGTGTGAGGCTCGCGAATTCACGTTATACACAAAGCTACGCCACACAGGCGGTGCTTTGATCATCACCACAAGACTTTGCTTTTCAACAGAAGCCCTGATCACTGCATCTTAGCATGCCACACAGGCAATTCACGCCATGCGATTGATGTCCATCGATATACAACCTCTGAGCTCGTACGTCTCAGAGAAGGGCGTTAAGCAAAAGAATAAATTCTCCGCCGCCAAACAGATGTATATTTAACAGAGATCAATCAACACAGAATAAAATCCAATGTCGGACACACAGTCCATTTACAAGTCCGTTCCGGGTCTGAACGAAACCGGAGGCACTAAATACCTCGCAAACCCTTCGATCAACACGTACGTCTGAACGATCACCACTCATTATCCATATTTTGGGATGCCTCCCAATCAGGACCTCGGTTACCATCCAAACGAGGTGAAGATCTTCGGTCTTCGACCATCGTCTTCATCTTCGAATTTCAATCGTCGGTCGATTATTCGAAATGAGAATTAACTCGGCCTTTTCAAATAATTCACGTATATTTAGAATTTCAAATCGATTTATTTCAATGGTTAAATTATTCGACAACACCAATTGTGTTCTTTATATAGTTTTCACACCAAACACATTCAACCATCAAACATCACATAAATCAAGCAAATTCAGTTTATTTCCATTCCATATCGCTTACGATATTTTATAACTATTTATCGCTATTTTTATTTATTTTAAAATAGCCATTTTATTTAAAACGACGCTTCGGGCCATAAGGCGGCCGTGGCGCTGTTTTTCTTCAGATTTGATTTACACATATCTGAAAATCTAACCGTTGGATCTTCACAAAATTTACATCATTAGAAAGGTCTTTTCAAAACGAACCCAACGGTTCCAGTTTCGGGAAAATCCGACGGTCGGATCTCCCGGTACAATCGTTTGAAATTTCGATTTCAAAATACGAACTGCAGCGTCGTTATTCGATTAAATATAATTATATTTATGTATATAAATAAATATAATCGTTTCTGGCGCTGTTTTTCTTCAGAATTGAATTAAACATTCCAGACAATCCAACCGTTGGATTTTAACAAGGTTGGTGCCGTTGGAAAGATTATTCCAAGGCGAACCCGACGGTTGAGGTTTCGGGAAAATCCAATGGTCGGATTTCCCGCACTAGTCGTTTGAAATCACGGTTTCAAAATATGAACTGCACGGCTTCGTTTCGTTTTAATTTTATTTATATTTATATATTTATATAAATATAGTTCATTCAATGATTTCCATATCGTTTTAACTTCAAATATTTTTCTAACACCTTAAATTTTGGAAAAATTTCGCCATAACCTCCCCTGCACCGGGAGCATCGGGAAATTGCAAATAGCGTTCCCGGTCCTTCTAATCTCAAAAAGAAAAAGAAAAAGCCAAGCGGCTAGCCAACAGGCTCAAAATCATCACCCAAACAAATCAGTAAATGTGTACCTATTTGTCGGGCACAAAATTTTATTCCTCTTCTCTAGCCCCTTTGCTATAACCTGTTCAATGAATATTGCATGTACATATATATATACAGTTCTTATCATTTATCAATTTCTATTCGACTTCGTATTTGATTTCTATCTGGTTTAAAAACTCCATTCATTCTAATGTTACATAAATAGGTGCAAATAATTTCATTAGCTAATTAATGAATATTTCAACTCATATATGTTTATTTTGAACAAGTGGCTATTTTTAACACTTCACATTTCAACGATTTATGCATACAATAAAAATGTGATTTTTATTGTAAAACGATTCATTTCAAAACACTATTTTTCTATATAGTTCATATAGTCGATAAAAGGTGATTTTTATTATCGAACAATTTATTTCAAAATATGAATACCATTCAACACATGAATTTCTAAACAACGAATGAATATCAATTCAACACATGAATGTTTTCAATAGTTTTTATATATAGATAAAAATGTGATTTTTATTATCGAACAATTTATTTCAAAATATGAATACCATTCAACACATGAATTTCTAAACAACGAATGAATATCAATTCAACACATGAATGTTTTCAATAGTTTTTATATATAGATAAAAATGTGATTTTTATTATCGAACAATTTATTTCAAAATATGAATACCATTCAACACATGAATTTCTAAACAACGAATGAATATCAATTCAACACATGAATGTTTTCAATAGTTTTTATATATAGATAAAAATGTGATTTTTATTATCGAACAATTTATTTCAAAATATGAATACCATTCAACACATGAATTTCTAAACAACGAATGAATATCAATTCAACACATGAATGTTTTCAATAGTTTAAGCAAATGAAAATAATTCAAACACACAAATATTATTCAAAATTTCGGCAGCATAACGGCAGGGTAGTTACACCGGCACCGTCCCTAGTACGGCTCCTCGCTCTACCTTAAAACCTCGCGGTTTTTGACAATGGGAATCATGCATCTAGTTCGCACGCAGGCGGCATGTATATATTTATTTCATTTCCACAAACTAATCCTAAGTGGTTTCAACCAAATATTTCACAACCACAAACGGGTATTTTTCAACCACAATCAACCAATATCCATCACAAACAATCCCAAACAATCATTCAATTTTCACAACAATTTCAACCAATAAATATCGTCCATGGTTTGTGGACGAGGGGGCGTATATATATATATATATATATATATATTTATATTTATATATAGCAATTTATATATAGCTATTCACTTTCATTTCACACGTATATATATAAATTTTAAATCAGAAATCTCACCAATAGCTATCCAACTGCACGACACTTCACTTATAGAAATCTTCGCCTTTTGTCGCTTTCGCCCGTATTCTCTACATATGTAAAAATAGAATTTTTACTATGCTATTCAATATATAAAAATCGAATTTTGACTTCGCTATTCAATATATAAAAATATGATTTTTACTTCGACTTTCAACATATAAAAATATGACTTTTACTTCGACTTTCAACATATAAAAATATGATTTTTACTTCGACTTTCAACATATAAAAATATGATTTTTACTTCGACTTTCAACATATAAAAATATGATTTTTACTTCGCTTTTAAAATCAGTTTTTCCTTGCTTTTAAAATCAGTTTTTATCTTGCTTTTAAAATCAGTTTTTATTTTAAAAACAAAATCAGTTTTTAATTTTTAAAAACCAAATCAGTTTTTTTCTTTCTTTACAAAAAATCCAGTTTTAAAAATTCTTTTATAAAAATCTGTTTTATACTTTCTTTTTAAAAAAAAAATCAGTTTAAAAATTCTTTTATAAAAATCTGTTTTATGCTTTCTAAAAATTTCAGTTTTAAACTTTTTTTTAAAAATTCCAGTTTTTAAATTCTTTTATAAAATCAGTATTTCAATTCTTTTATAAAATCAGTTTTTGCCTTTTATAATTTCAGTTCATAAAACTAAAAAAAACAGTTTCCAAATCTAAAAGAAAAATACAGTAATTAGTTTTAAATCGTTTTATAAATCAGAAATTATCAATTAAAAGAAAACAGTTTTATAAAACAAAAATAAAAATAAAATAAATTAACCTAAATCACTCACCGATAGCTGGCGAAGGGGAGGAGGCGTCGTCGGCGGTGGCTCAGGCGGCGTTCGGAGGTTCAGGGAGGCGTCGCGGCGAGGTTTCGGGAGGGGCTCGATTGGATGTCGCGAGGGGTTCAAGGCTTCGCTGGAAGGAGGAGGTCTGATGGAGGGGGCGTCGGAGTCTTCGTCGGCGGGTTCGAGGTCAGGGGCGGCGCGATTTAGGTTTTAGGTTTTCTTTTCCTTTTTTTTTTTTATCTTTCTGTTAAATGATCTGGGGGGGGCCAACGAAGAAGAATAGGAGGGAGTATGTTTTTTTTTTTATTATTATTTAATTATTTAATTTAGCAAAGGTTTGACTTTTACATATGACCTCGAAACGAGGCCCACCGCCTGTCGTCCATAGCGTTTTACCCCCATTCCGAACACAATGGGATATGTATCGTAAGCTGGTTTGATCGTTACAATCAGTTTCCGTTGAAATTACATTTAAATCCTTATATTGAATTTTAAACGCACATTTCAAATTACCGGGGTCACATACTAACTAGAAAAATTCCAGAAAAATATTTTCTAGCTTCGTATTGACGATACGGTCCTAACAAAACTAGTTTCGTCGAATTCTGAGACCGTTTGTAAAATGGCCAATTTCCAGTCGATTAAATTCAACAGAAACTGGTCAAATGCGTTTTCCTTTGCCACGCTCACATATTGATTCGAAAAATTATGAAATTTGAAACCTAGCAATAACTTGACACTGCGGACCCAACAAAAGTGGTTTCGTCGAAATCCGAGGTCACCTGCAAAATGTCCATTTTTAAGGGCCTGAATTCCATAGCGACTATTCAGAATTTTCAACTGGACATATCTTTTGATTCCCGCCACCAAATTTCGATTGGTCGGATTCGTTAGAAAGATATCATCAATTAGATACCAATGTTTTTGGTTTCACCAAAATCCGGATTGTTTTGCACCCGGTATATTCAATTGAAGTTTGAAATCGAATTATCGAACTACCGCGCCATTTTCAATTCTATATATAATTATAATTAATTATATTCGTTTTCAAATGTCGATTCAAAGTCAGTTTTCATCGCCATTATTTAAAATATTTATTTTAAATATTTAAAATCCATTATTTTAGCCAATTTAAAAATTTTAAATTGGTTCAGATTTTCTGGGTCGTTACATACCAATCCATACCTTATAGATCTGTACCAATCCATATGCTTAGGGTATTTCAAGCTAAGATTTATAGATCTCATTCTTTCTTTCCTATGAACCTTTTAGCTGACTTTGATGTGAATTAACTTCGTTTTGTCTTCTAAATTTTATGGATCTTCTTGTAAGTCTTAAAATTGGGTTAATATTTGTCTCGCGGAATTCTTCTTCGTTGCAAATAATATTTTTCTCTGGAATATTCATTCCTTTATTTCATAGCCAGAATGATTTGGTTACTACAATGGACTGCCTTAGGGGGTTATCTATGATTCGATTATGGTCATTATGAATTTTCGAGTTAAGACTATATATCTGATGAAGATCCTCAAATTTTGGGTTCAAATTTCAGCCGATACTGTAAAATGGGGTAAGAAGGTTATATGAAAAAATTGGTGGTATACAAGGACAATGTGATGGATCAGTACCAATCTATAGCCTATGTATCGGTACTGATCCATTGACTTAGAGATTTTTTTTTTTGCTCTATAGATATATGAGCCGACCCATTCCTAGTTATTTCTACTACTTCCTATTTTCTGTCCAATATATTCCATATTTTTATGCCTAGCTCGAACCACGCCCTATCTTCACCACTGCCGATCATCCACCGCAAAAACCTATCGCCACTGCTTCCTGCAATAGTCGCCTTCCTCCACTGTGACTTATGCCAACAACCAAGCCTCCAATCATAGGTTCTAGTTCGAAACCTAACCTTAGCTGATCCATATGATTTACTCGCTTTCTCCAATCACATGAGATCGTTGCCGAACATCATGCCTTGCCAACTTCCAACCTGACCTTCCCCTTGGATTACCTAGCACCAAGTTCCTTAGTTTGATATTTTGACTTCTTAATACCATAATTGGCGTTGACCTTTGACTATATAAGTTTGGGCTTTAGGAATTTAACATGGTGTTGGATTTGAACTTCGTATCACAACAATTTCCGATGAAGTTTAGAATGGGAAAAAATTTCTAATGGTTTTGGAATTTGAAATAGACAACTCTGAACTATGGCCTTAAAGACGTAATAACATAAATGCCCCAAAACTAATCTTATAGTAAACAGATGTATTTAAAATAAGAAATCAACCTCATAGTAACAACTCTAGGATTACCGGAAATATGCATATCCTTTATAGCTTTGACCAAGTCTGAATTATCATGTGGGTAGTTATTAAATCTAAGTTCGTCAGCTGTCCGACATTTCCTTTATGCTTCATTTTCACATCGAATGACCTTGAGACAAAACGATTCCCATGCCATTTCGAGCAACATACCCATTGATGATTTTTCCAAATCGGCAATGGGTAAGTTTGAAAAATTGAAAGAAACTGCACTTCTTGCTCATTCTGAGGCAACTGGGCTTTCTTAGTGAGATCGTCCTTTCGTAGAGATGAAGGCTCACTACACATTATGCACTTAGATAAAGCACTGCACTTGCCCACAGTTGGCCCTTGGAATTCAAGTAGGCAACACATGTTGACTTCCTTTGATGCAACTGATCGTTTTGAACACAAGTTTCCTAATGTAAAATGACCCTACGATGTTTTACTCATTATAATCCCGGGAAGGAGGGGTTTTCCATTCTGAGACAAAGTTTTCTTCTGCTACGCTATAATCTTATAATTATATCGTAGACTCAACTGGTGTCCCATATGAATAGGCTATGATCACGGCGGGGTCAGTTGTTGACTTGTCTCGACCTCCTTTAAGAGTTATCACTGCCAATTAGAGAGGTGTCATCATAGCGCAAATGCTTTATGTTATATGTCTCAAATTAGGGATTTCGATGGGGTATGTAGATTTACTTCTAAGAGATAACTATGTCAACAGACCATCGCCTATTTATACTACTTATCACCGCTTCTTGTGCTCGACTAGCTTTATTCCTCCTTCTAATGCATTCCTACGGATGATGCTTTAGGAGATATGCTTCGCGCACTTCTGAGTGCATCCTAACTGTTATTTTGTACTCATATTCTTGTATGTGTTATTCTTGTGGACTTTTATACATCCACACTCGTTCATTGAGCGTAGATACTACTTTAAAAGGTGGAAAGGCTATCTTTCTTCGTTTTCACAAAAGTGCAACAGAACCATGATCTCATATTAAATCCCTATAACAAACTATCTACTTTCAAAGTTCAATTTTTCTTCATCCCTTACCTAGAAGAATATATCAGGTTGTGGACTCGTGGAGGTAAGCGCTTGGGTTGCTCGATTTTTTGGTTTAAATGTGAGGCCTAGAATCCTGATTAAACTTATATTTTCTTGCAGCTCTACGTACCCCAATTTGAGACGCTGATCATAAGGTGACCTTAAATTATTTGAGAGTAGTCCCGGCTTAAGAGAGAAAAGGGTTTCTTGATGCAGGAGAAATTTGTGCTTTGATTTGGCTTGCTGTATCCCGAAAGAATGAGATTCCCCATGAAGTTCAGGCCCTATTCATTCTAAGGTCGAGACATTTTATATTTCAACATCTTGAGGTATTAGGAGCCAAGATCATGTATAGAGGGCTCTTGGAGGAGTCACTTGGAGATGACAGCTTCAGAGGCTAGACTAGGGTAGAGTGTAGCAGACTGGTGAGGATGTCCAAGATTCAGGAAGACTATCCATAGAGAGGTCAAACTCGTGATTTCCTTTATCGTGGATGAAGGAGAAATCTTAGAGCGAGAAGCACGCGACTCTGGTGTAGAGGAAAGTGAGTCCAGGGGACATTATGCAAAGTCATTTTTGATATGCGTAGATTAAGTATGACTGTTGATTTGTCCACTGACGATAACTATCCTATAAGCCTTGTATCTCAAGATGGCTATAGGATCACCAAATTCAATGATTTAAGCGACATCTAAGCAACTTTGAGTGAAGTCATTGGAGAGCCATTTACACCGACGGGCTTAGACTTTAACATTCGCCCCGTGCACATAA
Organism: Allium sativum; assembly: GCA_030737875.1. NCBI lineage: Eukaryota > Viridiplantae > Streptophyta > Magnoliopsida > Asparagales > Amaryllidaceae > Allium > Allium sativum. The sequence continues at coordinate 372,145,389 of CM060924.1, read as the reverse complement.
CTCTAGAGCACATACAAACTCTAATCCTAATAACAAGGTAATGTAGTTCGTAGGGACATTAAGGTTCAAATAACACACCATACAATTTTAGGACCGCTAGCACTGCCATAGAAACTTTTCCTTTATCCAAGCTTGTTTGCAATCTCTATTTACTTTCTCTATTAGAGTTCGCACTATGATACATGATTATTATGAAATCTTGCATCACACTTCAAGGAGTAACCACTCATAAAGGCATCCTCTCTGTCTCCCCCCGAGTGGGTTTGGAAACAAAGGATGAAAGAGGAAGGTGAAAAAAAATAAGGAGTAGAATAGGATGGATAGAGAAAAGATCAAAAGGAATGGAGACCAAGAATGAGAGAGATGGAAAATAAGAGAGACCGTAAAGGCAACAAAGATGCTAAGGGTGAAGAGCCTTCGTAAAACCCCAGGGTGGATCAGAGTCCTCTCGAGCACCATCAAATTTCATTTAGTTACGAGGTTGAGATGTCAATTTCTGTCTGTCTTTCTTCCCTAATTACCATTACTGTTGTCCAAAACATCATTTTCACTGACATTTACCGCATCCTTCAAAGAGAACTGTTAATGATATTTTTCATCAACATCGGAGTAGGTCTACGAAAGTGGACCTAAGAGGAAAACGGGGTTATTTAGTTTCTATGAGCTTGAGTTAGTTCATAGTTTCCTAGATATCAAGGTCTAAAGCCCAAAAGATTAGTTACTCTTCCCTCAAAGTGGCAAGCGTCACGCTTAGGGGACTTAAGAACCAACAGTTATTTTGGGATAGGGGTTTCTTAAGCACAACACTCGGTAGAAAGCTAAATGGCTTATAGGAAGGGGTTTGTAATAACTTCGCGGAAGGGTTTAAACTTGAGTAGGAAACCGTAACCATGTAGGAAGCATAAGGTATGTTTTTAGGAAATAATTAAGAAAACTCATAAGAAGCTCATCAAAAATATGCTAAGTGTTAATCCGCTCTTTATTGATCTTTGATTTGATGCACATAAGTAATTACAATAGAAATCCCCAAATCGATTTAGAAATTAGGGTTTACTCAAGAAGAAAATAGTACAAGAATGAGAAATGAGAATTCAACCCCTAAAATGAGACCCCTAGGGTCTTATTTATTGATAAATTGGGATCCCTTTTGCCGTTTGGCTAGCAAAAGCCTTTTTTGGGTGCAACAGCCACATGCCGACCGCTTTTCTATTTCGGTTCTGGTTGCTTTTCTCTCAGCCGCCCTTTTGGCTTTGCCAGTGGATATGATATGACTTTTAGGATGTCGATCTCGGCTCTAGGAAGGATAGTCTCGGGTCTAGAAGCTTCTCTTTTGTGTTATTTCTATCTCAATTTATCGATACCAAGCCTGTTGGTATGGACAGCTTTAGGAAATACTTTTGGCTTCTGGTGAAAAGCTCTCGGTCTTGTTATTAATTCTCCTTGTAGTTTGTTTAAGTGCTTCGGATATTTAAGTTTCGGTTCTTGTCACCCCTTTCAGTATCGACACTAAGCAAGTTAGTGTGGATAGCCCTTCTCTTTTAGAACCTTTGACTTGCCTTTGGTAGACCTCCGGAGCGGGTTTCGGTCTTCCAGAAGGAACGCTTTCGGAGTATAATCAGTTGTATTTTGGAGCTGTCTTCTAGTGGTCATTAATTCTTCTTGGTATTGGTAGCTACCGAAAGGCTTATCTTTCCTTTAGCACTTACATTCCTCTTTGTATTAACATTAAACGAGTTAATGTCGTTACCCCTTTTGCTTGCCTTAGCTCCTGGTTACAAGTTCCTTTTGGATTTGAGCTTCCGTTGACTACCTTGTATGTCGAGGCTACCCTGTCGGTATTCTCCCTTTTTCATCATCTTCATGCTTCCTTCCTTGCTGATGGTGATGGTTCGTTACCCCTTCACTGATAGCCTGTCTCGGTGTTAAATCTGGTAGTAACATTTGCCCCCTTAGTGAAGGGGTGTTTACGTATTTTCAAGTCAAAGTATTTCAGTCTTCGTACTTTATGGCTCTAAACATGTGGGGTTTCCTTTCTCAGCTATTTAGGATGGATTTGACCCGTTGATTCGATTTTACTAGGGCGGCTAAGATTGAAAGAGCGTATTTGACATAAATTCCTTTTTCTTCTTCTTTTTAATTGTGTATTATATTACTCAAACAAGGTTACTGTTCCTCATAATTTCTCAAGCTTCTCAGGATTTCTAACTCGATTCTCTTTTAGTATTTTTATTTTAATTGTAAATGGAAGTCTATATCATGTCATTAACTAGATTTCGAAAATTGATCAAGGTTTTAAGGTCATAAGTGTGATTCGAATTATAACGACAATTGGGATAGTTTTTAGTGGATGACCCAATTAGTTACATATCTTCCCAATATATTTTTGGGGTTAAAAATGCAGAATTATGTGTGGAAAGTTAGTTCGCATCAATAAACTGAATATTATACTTTCGGTACGAGCAAACTCCACACCTCTATCGTTTATTTAATTAGCCTCTGATTTTGCCGACACCAACTCCTGATCAAATGGGTTTCGGTTTAACTATGAAAGTGCGACCAAAAACTCTATTTTCTCTTAGTTTTTTTGCCGGTAGAATTTGAAGCTAACTAATAAATAATTTTGATCTTGAATTCGCTTGTATCGAGCTTTAAGACTAACTAGATCTTTAGTAAGGACATCGAATTATTTGGTTCTGGTTGAATCATTATTTCATATTACCCAGAGCCTTACCCTTCCAACACCCACCTTCTGCTGTATTAGGCTTGGTGACGAAACAATTTGTTTGATCATAACCAAATGTCTAATTAGTCTCCAATGCAAGTGACTTATGCACAAGCGTTGTTAATACTGATTTTCACAATCAACTCTGGTATTTTAACGGGTCAAATTCCTAACATCAATAAGTTTCCATGTTACTCACTCACTTGCATGTGATATGTACGTGCTTTTGTGAAAGAAAAAGGTATCAATACATATGTTATGGTATGATATCACCTGGCAGTATTATTTCTGAGAAGCAACAAGCTAGCAATCCCAAGCCAGGCAGATCTACTAAACTCGTCCAAAAAAGGTATCAATCCCTTAACGTTGTTTCATTAATTCCCAAGAGGAAGTAAATTCCATTCTCCACAGTTTTGGTATGACTGGTATAGGCGTTATTCCTGCTTCCCCTCACGATACTATTCAGAATTCGCCAGAAGGGTGCTTTGCTTTTGCTGCTATTCATATCTGGCACGGAGGTTTCTTCCCATTTCCAGTGTTTGTACTTAGGTTCATGTGTCACTTGCGGGTTGCCCCTATTCAGCTTTCCCCGAATACATATACCATTCTTTTATGCTTAGAGATCTTAGCGCTTGAGTCAGGTCAAACTTCCCTTAATGTCAATGTTTTGTGGTTCCTGCTTCGCCTGGCCAAAGTGTTGGACTCACTCATTCTTCATCCTAGTCCATCTTGCCTCATAGACAAAAGATTCTGGGATAACCTCCAATCCACTTTTCGGGTGCTATGAGCATGCCTTCTTGTTCGGATGACTTTAATCTCTCATCACCTTTATTTCCAGTTTCTCTAGGTAAGGTCGTGCTATCGTAAGGATCACAAGTTTTCATCCAGTGTTCCAACTTTTCTTTACATTTTCTTTTTTGTAACCAACAACCCAAGGTGTTAATGCATTCATTGCTCCGGCCACCCATGCCCATTCTAGTGATTTGTCTGAAAGAAGGCCAGCTTCGACTGTTGATGATGGTCCTTCTAAAAGACACAAAGGCATAAATTTAGTATCTTCCTCCTCTGGCGAAGGGACTATTGCTTTGCCAAGTGATCAACCGTTGCAATAGTCACAATCTTCCTTCTTCCAACAATACTCCTAACGTGGATTCTTCTCCAGCTAAGACCACAAAAAGTGACTTCATTGCGGGCCTTCTAATATCTGATTCTCAAGAATTTTTGGAATCGAGGGAACATGAGCTAACCTCCTTCTCTTTTCCTCGTTATGACGATTCTTTGAGCCTTATTTTGTCAACTTATGACTTCGATGGTATTGTGAAATCTATTCTTCCTCCCGTTGATGTTTCCAACATGCCAGAGTCTATCCTTTCAGACTGGTTGGGTTTCTACCATTATCTCATCAAGCAACAAATTTTGGTTTGTCTTCTACCCCTTTTAAATTCTCTTTAGACATTTCATATAAGGGCTAATATGACCTTATTCTTTTTCAGATATCCAAAGGTTGGTATACTCTTCGAACTATGATTGCTTCACTATCCTCTAAGATGAGTAAGTTTAAAGAAGAAAGTGCTGCGTTGGAGTCCAAGGTCTGTGACTTAACTCTAGCGAAGATAAAAAGAGATGAGGCATGCAAACAGCTAAGAACATCTCTTGGAAAAGAAAGGAAATCAACAATTTCCTAACTGCCAAGGTTTCGACTTTTGAGAGTGAGCGGACGGATATGTTGGCTGAGCATGCTAAGAAGGTGAAAGTAAAGAAAATTGCACTTTCTAACTCTAGACGAGTTGTTTATGAAGCTCAAGATAGGATTTCTTTATTTCTGAAAACATATTTTCCAGACATGGTGATGGCGTATTATGATAAAGCACTCTTCCTAGCTTACTGTGATAACTTCTAAAAGTTTCTTGGCACGGACTTTCTTCTATCCACCCTTCCGTTTGTAGCAGAGTTACAGAGAGAGTAAATTTGGCCAACCAGGGTATTAAGGTTACTAGGAAAAGCAAGGTTGTAACATCCCAAGATATTTCGACAATTTAAAATATTAAATTTTATATGTTTTCAACAAAATTGTTTTAATATTAAAATTTATAATTTATGTCGTATATTGATAATGTATGAACTAAAGTTAAAATTCGTAGATATTGAAATTTGTTCACAATAAGCAATAATTGATTTATAAATTTATCATGAATTTTTATTTTGATTTGAACTGAATTTATAAACCTTTGAATTTACTTAATTGGTTAATAAACAAAAGCGAATATTTTATTATATTAATTAACTGGTCGAAATTTGTAATTTTGCAAACGATATTAGAATTCAATAAAATTAATTTTGTTTGATCCAAATTTGTAAATTATTGTAATGAATAAAATTTCATAGCTGTCTGAAATTTAGTGTGATCGTAAGAAAATAAAATGCATAAAAATTTATATGTACAGTTCAAATAGAATAATCAAGTTTTAGTAGAAACTGCTGTAGACTTTAGAACTGGGCTTTGAAACATAGTCCATTGCCTTCAGAAGGTGTCAAAACGTATTGTTAGGCAGTAAGCAGGCTTGATTTGGACTCAGTCCAACTTTTTAGATTTATAACACGCAAAACGATAAAAATATATTATTTTATTCAATTAGAAACCTATCTACTTCTGGCCACTGTCTGTTCAATGGTCGCAATCTTTCAAAACTTCTCAACTTAATTTCTTCCAATCGAATCAACGAAATCGAATATTTCCAAAGCCAAATTTGTAGTGCTTCACGAGCTCTTTCGATCTATATCGATGATGATATACGATTCTTTGGGTATTCACCAGAATTTGTACGTAAAGGTGGCGTGGGTTATGGTGATTTCGAAGTGATGGAGATCACCTGAGTTGGGCTGACCTTGGTCGGAGGTAGAGGCAGGGAAGGCGCAACTTCCAGTGGAGACTGATTATGATTCGGTCAAGGTTTGGGCACTGCGTGATTTAAGGATTATCGCAAGTTTGGGTTCCAAGAAAACGAACGGGATGGAGAAGATCAAGTGGAGGGCCTGTCATGGAAAAGCAAGCTGATGTGGCGGCATATGGTGGGTGAGTTTATTAATTTTTATAATTTAAAATTCATACTTTTAAAACGGGTATAACTTTCTGCAATGAGGTCGAAATTGGATGAATAAATTGCGTTGGATTCGTATCGACGAGCTCTTCGCAATGCCGCTGATTTGGACTGATTCTGAGATAGTTGATTTTTTGGCTAAATTTTGGATTTAAACACGTTCAGAACCAAAAGTGAGTGATTAAACCCACTCACATCTGACTAAAATATATGATTGTTAGTTAAATTAAATTCTCTACATGGTATGATTGTATTGTTTGATTGTTTACATTGCATATTTAAGTTAAATCTGCATAGACTGTATAATTTAATTTAACGGTTATATAAATTGTACTATTATAGATTAATTTCTAGTTTTAATAATAATAAAAACCTCATACCTGATGACTAGTAACTGATATTATTGAACCATTTAAATGTGTTGTTTTTGATGTATGCCTTGAATTTATATATTTAATGTGTTAATATGTAATCCATCTTGTTATCGACATTGTCTATATATGTTATTGATTTTGTTTGATTAATCCCAACCGTTACCCTCGATGTTACGGATATCAAATAAACCCGGGAATAATCATTAAAATGAATTAAGAATGTAGGTTGAAATGATAAATACCTATGACACTGATTTGGATTGAAATGATATATATATCCTTTACCAAAATACTAAAATTAAATTTTAAGTATAACTTGGCCATAGGATAGAAAATTAGATACGGACACCGGTTAGTTAAATAAATATTAAAAAAATGTTTTTTTTAATCTTGAATTTTTGAATATTATAAAAAAATGTTTTTTTATCTTGAATTTTTGAATATTATTTTAAAGGACAAAATAAGTGACATTTTAATCAATTTTCTTTAGATTTGGACTTTGTGCTTTGAAATTAAAATTTTCAATTTTAATAGAATTCGTAAATGTGGATAAATGATGTTAAACTGAATTGAATATGAACTAAATCTATCAAAATTGAATTGATTATACATCTTTTACATTACTTTAAAATTAACCTGATTTATAGTAAAATTTTGAATTGTGAACTCGAGTTTTTATCGAATAATTCAAAGTGAGAATTATAATTGAAATTTAATTATTAAATTGAATTATTAAATCGAATTGTTTGAAATCAAACTGTTGAATTGAAGTGAATTGAAATATAAATGGGAAGTCAAACCCTTTTGAATTAGATATCAAAATTTAATCGATTGATTTGAAACTGAAATATGATTTCCTACATGGTTGAATTTTGAAGATATGATTCTAATTTCAACTATAGTATTTTTAAACCATTTTATAAACTATTTTATTTTTATAATAATAATTTTATTTATAAACTATTTACCTCATAACTATTTTACTTTTTTATTTATTTTAAAACAACTATTTTAATATTTAACTATTTATTTTATAAACTATTTTAATATTTTACCTATAGATTTTACTAAATCTGAAATTCTATTTATATACAATTTACTTATTTTCAGACTATTTCAATTATATATCTAAACTATTTAAATATATATATTTATTTATTTATTTAACTATTTTAATAATCAAATTATTTTAAAAGTTGGAATTGTTTCAAGAATTAAGTTTGGGTTTAAATGGAGATTTTATTTTGAAATATTCTATTTTGACATTTGAAATGATTTTTATAAAAATTTGATATTTTAATATGAAGTACAAACCCCTTTGAAATGTAAAAGAACTGACCGGTGTGAAAAATGTAAAAGATTGGTTGTTAAAGAGACCGGGATCGGATATTGTCATACTCTTTGCCAATACCAAAAACCACTTTAACAACTGTGCACGCGGTGGAGTTCCAAAATGAAGTAGGGTGATTTGGAGGCGATTACTGGATTTGAAGAAAGAGAACGATAATGCATATCCTTGACCTTCAGGTCATAATTAAAATGACTAAAATAGGGCTATATCATCACCAAGTGGGGTTAGCTACCTCCATTGACAACACTTCTTCCTTTATTACTATAGTCCCTCGGTTTGATTGATTATTTTGATGCACATCCATGATTTGTGAGTGTTGTCCAAGGTGGGCGGTAGTCGCGGCTATGCGTTACCACCAGTTCGGGCATGCAACTAGTATATTCATACTCTGGGGATTCCTCGTGTGCCTTGTCATGTTATCCTGATCAAGACCCCTATGATTTGATTTAACGTTGTCGTATCGCGGAGCATCCCTATCCGCCGAAGTACCGGTGTGTTATATGCAAACTGTATGGCAACGGAATAAGCGATGTAAGGGTAATATTGGTAATCTCACTTACACTATTTCAATATTTTATATTTAACCATAGATACTATTATAATAGCGTATTATATTATATAGTATCTAGTTTAATGGATCCTTAGGAGATGGAAATTCCCGTAACATCTCTTAAGTTATTGCACTCATATTATCGCATGAATCTGATTTAACTAATATGAGAATATTTTAGTTCTGATCCGAGTGTTTTGTCTTTTCATTTATGCTCGGGTCATCCTGAGTCTTCAGTTATTGAAGATACCATTATGGAGATGAAGATGGAGCTCAACAGACATATTTATTACTATTTATTCCGCTGCAAATATTGGTATGTTTATGACAGTTAACTTTGATAATCATTGTAGTGTAAAATCAAATGTATGTTTTAACAGCTTAATAAACTGTTATTTAATTATTATATTTTGTCCATCTGCTATGAGATTCTGCGTTTGTTTTTCTTCTTCTCTTTTTTTTATATAAATCCCAATAGCTATCTGTATTTTAGATTTGTTTAAGTTGACAATTGAGGACCATTGTCAATTTGAACGGTCAAAAGCCTATAGATTTTACATTTGGTATCAGAGCTTTGGTTTAGCGAAAACCTTGGCTCTATTTGGGATTAACTCATTAGAGATAGGGTAGTAATACCCTAGAATGGGTTTGAGTGTATATGAGAGAACGTACTTGTAATTTCGATATAAATATGGTTTTGAATTGTGTTAATTTGTTCTGTTGAATATTTATGAATTCTGATCGGTACTTGGTACGCCAAGGCATCGATCGGGATTTCTAAACACTTAAATAGGATTCATTGGCATAATATTATTTTGAATCATATTTTATTTATATATAGAATTATTTAAAAATATATGAATTTTGATTTTTTTGATGATAATATTAAATTTTCATCATTTGTTACTCGATTAATCAATAATTTAAAACTATTGGTTATTGAGTGGTTTAAGAAATAAATATAGAAAATAAATTGATAATGAAATATTGAAAATTAATTCAGTAATGATATAAGAAATTAAATATGAATTTGAGAATTAATTTCGGGTGGTTTTATAATATTGATTTAAAAATGGTTTTGAAATAATATATATATATATATATATATAAAAGAGTTGTTTCATATAGAAATTGCTTTCAAATGCATTTTGAAAAAAGTGTATATTTTTTCCCTTTCCTTTGGAAAATGATCTCGGTAATGAGTGCACACATTATCGACATTATTTTTAAGAGACTAAGTGGGGAGAGACCACTTAGAATTTTATACTTTGTTTGGAAATTTGGATTTCATTTATATCTTTTAAATTATGGTTTGATATAAAAAAAATAAAATGTATATATTATTTTAAAGTTGATTTGGAAATGGACCCAAAGTTGAAATTTTAAGTTCATGAATAATTAATGAATTTCAAATTGTTGAAATAAACTAAAATTGAAATTATAAAAGTTTCTGATTCGTCTAAAAGGTAAATAAATCCAAGAGAGTTATAATTAAAATAAAACTCTTCGTAGGTTGGAACAATGAATTCAGAATAAACTGAAACTATTGAATTTGTATAAAAATCGAACATTTCCATAATATATATATAACTTACCACTTAATCAAAAGTTAACATGGTATTGGAATAAAATTAGATAATATACAAAAACTGGTATCAATAATGAATGACGGTTTATAAATAAGAATGAAATTTAAGTTATGAGATGATGAACAATATATACTTGGTTATGCTTGAAATTAAATTTAACTAGGTAATGAAGATAAACCAAATCAATGAAATAAACTAGTAAAATAAATTGTTTGGTTATGAATTAAATTGTATAGCTATTGAAGGCTAGATATTCGACGACCTAAGATAATCGATCTTTTCAAGTCAATAATAAATGTTTAACTCGTTTTATGAAAATAAATGTGAATTGGTTTATAAATTATAAACTTAAAATAAGATTGAATGACTTAATTAAATTTAAATAAAATGAGCTTGTCACAAAGCTGCAGTTCGTAATTTTCCAAATTGAAGTTTAAATGGATATATAGGATCCAAAATAAGTTGGAATTCTTTGAAACAAGATCCTTTGGATCTGTTTGAATATATTTTTCTAGTGAAAGAGAAAATTTTAGATTTTGACTCGTAGATTTTAAGATATATGTAATTTAAATTTTTAGAAAAATCATGGTATGGCAATTTATGATTCAAAACAAAAATATAAATAAAATCAGGTTGAATAAAAATTTATATGGCTAAATATATATATATATATATATATATATATTGACAACTTTCTTACTACGCCTTTTCGAGGATGAAAAGTTTAAGTGGGGGAGAGTGTAACATCTCAAGATTTTTCGACAATTTAAAATATTAAGTTTAATATGTTTTGAACAAAATTGTTTTAAATATTAAAATTTATAATTTAAGTTGTATATTGATAATGTATGAACTAAAATTTAAATTCGTAAATATTGGAATTTTTTCACAATAAGCAATAATTGATTTATAAATTTAGCATGAATTTTTATTTCGATTTGATCTGAATTTAATTTGTTGGTTAATAAACAAAAGCGAATATTTTATTATATTAATTAACTGGTCGAAATTTGTCATTTTGCAAACGAAATTAGAATTCAATAAAATTAATTTTATTTGATCCAAATTTGTAAATTATTGTAATGTATAAAATTTCATAGCCATCGGAATTTTAGTTTGATCGTAAGAAAATAAAACGCGTATAAATTTATATGTACAGTTCAAATAAAATAATCAAGTTTTAGTAGAAATTGATGTAGGCTTTAGAATTGGGCTTTGAAACTAGTCCATTGCGTTCAGAAGGCGTCAAAACGTATTGTTAGGTAGTAAGCAGGCTTAATTTGGACTCAGTCCGAATTTTTGGCTTTATAACACGCAAAACGATAAAAATATATTATTTTATTCAATTAGAAACCCTAATTCTACTTTTGGCCACCATCTATTCAATGGCCGCAATCTTTCGAAACTTCTCGACTTAATTTCTTTCAATTGGATCAACGAAATCAAATATTTCCAAAGCCAAATTTGTAGTGCTTCACAAGCTATTTCAATCAATACAGATGATGATATACGATTCTTTGGGTATTCGCCAGAATTTGTACGTAAAAGTGGCATGGGTTAGGGTGATTTCAAAGTGATGGAGATCACCAGAGTCGGGCGGATCTTGGTCGGAGGTAGAGGCAAGGAAGGCACAACTTCCAGTGGAGACTGATCATGATTCGGTCAAGGTTTGGGCACTGCATGATTTAAGGATTATTGCAAGTTTGGGTTCCAGGAAAAACGAATGCGATGGAGAAGATCAAGTGGAAGGCCTGACGTGGAAAAGCAAGCTGATGTGGTGGCGTATGGTTGGCGAGGAATTTTGGTTATTAATTTTTATAATTTAAAATTCATACTTTTAAACGGGTATAACTTTCTTCTATGAGGTCGGAATTGGACGAAATAAATTGCTTTGGATTCGTAATGACGAGCTCTTCGGGATGCTGCTAATTTGGACCGATTCTAAGACTATTGATTTTTAGGCTAAATTTTGGATTTAAACGCGTTCAGAATCAAAAGTGAGCGATTAAACCCAGTCAAAGTGAGCGATTAAACCCAGTCACATCTAACTAAAATATATGATTGTTAGTAAAATTAAATTCATGACATGATATGATTGTATTGTTTGCTGTTTGATTGTTTAAATTGTATATTTATGTTAAATCTGCATAGACTGTATAATTTAATTTAACTGTTATATAAATTGTACTGTTATAGAATTTCTAGCTTTAATAATAATAAAATCCTCATACCTGATGACTAGTAACTGATATTATTGAACCATTTAGACATGTTGATTTTGATGTATGCCTTGAATTTATATATTTAATGTGTTAATATGTAATCCATCTTGTTGTCGACATTGTCTATTTATGCTGTTGATTTTTGTTGATTAACCCTAACCATTACCCTCGATGTTACGGGCATCAAATCAACCCGAGATTAATCATTAAAATGAATTAAGAATGTAGGTTGAAATGATAAATACCTATGACATTAATTTGGATTGAGATGATATATATCCTTTCCCAAATACTAAAATTAAATTTTAAGTATTACTTAGCCATAGGATAGAAAATTATATACGGACACCGGTTGGTTAAATAAAAAAAATTATCTTGAATTTTTGAATATTATAAAAAAAGTTTTTTTACCTTGAATTTTTGAATATTATTTTAAAGGACAAAATAAGTGACATTATTAATCGATTTTCTTTAAATTTGGAATTTGGGCTTTGAAATTAAAATTTCCAATTTTAATAGCATTCGTAAATTTGGATAAATGAAGTTAAACTGAATTGAATATGAACTAAATTTATCAAAATTGAATTGATTATACATCTTTGATATTACTTTAAAATTAACCTGGTTTATAGTACAAAATTGAATTGTGAACTCGAGTTTTTATTGAATAATTCAAAGTGAGAATTATAATTGAAATTTAATTATTAAATGAATTGTTTGAAATCGAACTGTTGAATTGAATTGAAATATAAATGGGAAGTCAAACCCTTTTGACTTAGATATCGAAATTTAGTCGATTAATTTGAAACTGAAATATGATTTCCTGTTTGGTTGAATTTTGAAGATATGATTCTAATTCCAACTATAGTATTTTTAAACCATTTTATCAATTATTTTATTTTTATAATAATAAATTTCTTTATAAACTATTTACCTTATAACTATTTTACTTTATTATTAATTTTAAAACAACTATTTTAATATTTAACTGTTTATTTTATAAACTATTTTAATATTTTACCTATAGATTTTACTAAATCTAAAATTCTAATTTAAATACAATTTATTTATTTTCAAACTATTTCAATTATATATCTAAACTATTTAAATATATTTATTTATTTATTTATTTATTTAACATTTTTAATAATCAAATTATTTTAAAAGTTGGAATTGTTTCAAGAATTAAGTTTGGGTTTAAATGGAGATTTTATTTTGAAAAATTCTATTTTGATTATTGAGATTATTTATATAAAAATCTGATATTTTGATATGAAGTACGAACCCCTTTGAAATGTAAAAGAACTGACCGGTGTGAAAAATGTAAACGATTGGTTGTTAAAGAGACCGGGATCAGATATTGTCATACTCTTTGCCAATACCAAAAACCACTTTAACAACTGTGCACGCTGTGGAGTTCCAGAATGAAGTAGGTTGATTTAGAGGAGATTACTGGATTTGTTGAAAGAGAACGATAATGGATATCTGTAACAACCCATAATTTTGTGTATTTAAATTTTTTATTTAAAATTAATAAATTTAATAATATGGGTTAAAATCCAAAATCTTGTTGATTTATGATGATGATTGTTTGAATTGAATATAAATAGATTTTTTCAATTCTAGTGTTATGTAGAAAGGTTGTGAATTTGGGATTTCTATTTAAATGATTTAATAAAAGTAAGTTGTTTAAGTTAAAATTTTGAATTCAAGTTTTAAATTCAAATATCAACTTTGGGAATCTAAATGCTTGGAATATGTTTACAAAGTTGTTAAAAGGAAATTTTAATGGTAATAGTAATAAAGTAAATTGCATTGAGTGTGAATGGAAATTCAAATTTAATTGGTAAATGGAGAATTCTAAGTTGAGATATAATAACTGAAATTCAAATCAAAGGTTTAAATAATCAAATTTAGATTTAGAAATCTGTGAAATTTATTTATAAAATTTATTTAAGTTTTAAATTGAATTAAAACAGTTAAGTGAATATTTGAATATTTTATTAATTAATTAATTAACAGTGAAATTTAACTGTTTTGGCGACGGTCTCAGAATTCGACGAAACTTGCGCCATCAGAACCGAAACGGTGAATTATGATAAGATTTCAATTTGCGTTACAATCCGACTTACCATTTGATCGTACGAGAGAAAACGTGAAAGAAGTCAGTGTAATATGATAATTTAGTGTTCCTCATATCTGGGCCTTATATATATATGAATAAAACCCCTTATCCACCTCACTCAGCCATTTTCTCCATACGTATATTTTTCTCCATCAAGTTTTCATTTTCATGGCTGAGATAAAAATCAAAACCCTAGATCTAAAAGCAAAGTTCAAGCTTCAAAAATTAAATCTCATCAAACCATAGCAAATTATATGTCGATTCGAAGATCTCGACGATACGAACTCGCCGGTGGTCTCAGATCCGACATGCAGTAAGCGAGGTGGTTGAAAAACGCGGTCAAAGGTGTGCAGTTTCGAAACCCTAAACGAAAATTTGGGGGTTTCTGATTTTGGTGTTAATCAAGGAAATCGACTTCTGGGTATTGAAGAGGTTGACGACGCGAGTCGAACCACGGTGTTCTGGAGGTCTGGAAGTTATTGAGGTGGTCGGATTTGGTGGGTTAATGCTCGGAATTCGGTTTTGGGGAGGGCTAACCGACGGAGCTGTGGTCAACCGGAGTTCGTCGGTCTGGGTAGGCGAATGCGCCTCGTGTCAGGCGTTTGAACGCCGGAGGTCTCGGTCCGTTTCATGGTCTGAGCCGATGGCTTCGGGCGGTCAAAGTTTGGACATTTGGGTTTTAAAGTCTCGGTTTCACTGTAGCAGAACGTAGGAGCGGGAAGAAGGAATCCTTGCTGACGTGGCACCAAGTCATGGGGTGAGGATTATAATTAAATTATATATTTTAAAATTCAAATAGAAAAACGTTAATAACTTCTTCATTTTAACTCGGATTTGGACGCGGTTTGTTGCGTTGGGATCGTGGCGGAATTGCGGACGTTTTGGCACTGGTTTCACTGCATTTCGAGACTGTGAAATTTTGGGCTATGGTTGGACGTTCATCTGAATTAAAGACCAAAGGTGAGTGGTTCTTCGCTCACGAATGACTAAATTATTCACATGTTTATCAAATTAAATTATGAAATGATATTGGTTGCATGGTTGTGATTGATTGTGAATGTCTGCTTAAATTTGACATGCGAGTGTTAACATACATTGGAAATCGATAATTATTTATTTAAATTTAATTTAAATTCTAATTTGAAACTCCGACACTTGTTAACCAGTAAAGGATTCAATTTACAATTTGAATGAATGTTGTGATGCACGCCTTGGGTTGATTTGATCGATGAATTTATATTAGTACTGAAATGTTCCTTTATCCAGTATATGTATGTTGTATGTTCATCATGACGATTAATTCCGTTTAACCTTGATGTTGCGGGCATCTAATGAACCCGGGATTGATCGATTCAAAATGAATTAAGAACGCAGGTTGCAATAATAAATACCTGTGACCCTGTTTTGGATTGAAATGATAGATCCATCCCTGGAATATCGAGAAATTAAAATTTAAAATCACTTGGCCATTGGATAGTAAATTATATACAGACATCGGTTGGTTAAATGATTTTAAATATTTAAAAATTCTATTTGGTTAGAATTTCAGTTAAAAGAATGTGTCGATACCCAATAAACTCCTTTCTTTAAAGATTTTTGAACTGGATGTCGATTAAAAAGGGTTAAGGGAATTTTCCAAAAACAAAGTGGAAATATTTGAATTGTGGTTTGAATATAATTTGGAATCCTTACAAATTAAGGGTTGTATTAGAAGAAATTAAATTCGTATGGAATCTGATTATCAGGAATTTGGAAATAGAAGGTATTTGAGTTATTTTAACTCAATTTGAATATATGTTTAACTCTTGGAATCAAATAGTTATATGGACGGGTTGAAATGAGTTATGGGATTTAAATGAACTCCGTTGAGACCGGAGGATAAATTCAAGCATTTGAAATTTGGAAGGAAGAAAAGATTTTTATTTGAGAAATTTATTTTAAATACATTTATGCATTTGATTCCAAATAATTGTGCTTGCTTTTATTTGCCTTTACTTTAACTATTGTGTTTTAAATAATTTTTCCTTATACTTCATTTTTTCAAACTTTCTAGGAAACTGTATTTCTAAGTATATATATATATACTATTTAAATTAATGATTTATTTTATTTATTATATTCTATATTTATCTATATATTTATTTATGTAAAAATTTATTATTATTATTATATAAACATTTAGTTTCAAGTATTTGAAGTTGTAAATTCCTTCCGAATGGAAATGCTTGAGTTTGAACCACTGGTTCAAATGGAGTTGAGATAAGAATCCATGGTAATTTGGAATTTTGAGATAAATTATGTTCTAATATATTATAAATCGTTTGAATTATTATATGATCATCATATAATGATATGAAATATATTCTAATTTGAGAATATAATCGGTTTGAGTGTGATTATGATATGTTAATATGAAAATTTTAATAGTTGAATATAAATTGGGTTTGAAGACAGAAGATGATATTTGATATGAAAGCGAACCTTTATCAAATATAAAAGAACCGACCGATGTGAAAGATGTAAGCGTTGATTGTTAAAGAGACCGGAGTCGACATAAGGCATACTCTCTGTCAGTGTCGATACCACTTTGACAACTGTGAACGTTATGACGTATTCAGATTGGGTATGATGACTTGGAAGCGATTATTGAATCGAAGAAGATGATCGATAACGTAATAGCCCTGACCTTCGGGTCAGAATTGAAATGACTAAAACAGGAGCTATACCGTGACTAACTGAGGTAGCACCTTTGATCGGACTCACTCCTTCGATGCTATTTATATGACTATGATGATGATGATTTGGGCCCATTTGATTTTATGATTATGGGAGTGTGTTCCGAGGTGGGCGGTAGTGGCTGCTATGCGTTACCACCGGTCCGGGAGTGCAATTGGTAGAATCCTACCCTGGGCATTGCCTCGAGTGCCTTGTCATATATATCCATATCGAGCCCCATACGATTTTGATTTAGCATTGCCTTCTATGGAGTGCCCTCTGATAACACCAGTACGGTGAATTTACGGTACTGTATAGACTGTTGGTGCCTATAAACGGCGTAAGGGTAATATGGTAATCCCGCTTACGCTATTTTCAGTATTTATACTTTACTGGATAGACACTATCATCATAGCGTACTATATTATGTATGTATTAGTTTAACGGATCCTTGAGAGATGGAAAAATCCCGTAACATCTCTTGAGTTACTGTACCCATGATACTGATGTTATTTCGTATTTTAATTTGACTAATATGAGAATGATTTAGTGCTGATCCGAGTGTTTGTTGTGTTTTCCTTTTTATGCAATACGCTCGGGTCAGCAGACGTTGCAGTATTTGAAGATGACTGTGCTTGGAGATCGAAGACGAAGATTTGGTATATCTATTATCTATACATATGTATATCCGCTGTATTATTTCCGCTGCTTATTATGTACAGCTGTATGTATATGTAACTCTGATAATCATTGAATGTTATAACCGAGGTATACATCTCAACCACTTTGAAACTGCTATTTGTTTATTATATGTTGTCCTTCCGCTGTGAGGTTCTGTGGTTGGTTTTTCTTTTCTTTCTTTCTTTACTTCTTTTCCCAATAACTACCTGCATTTGCGATTTGTTTGGGTCGACATGGGTGTTTATTGTCGATTTGAACGGTCAAAATAATATGGGTCGTTACAGTTGGTATCAGAGCCAGGTTGGCGATAACCCTGGCTCTGTTTGGGAATTAACTCATTAGAGATAGGGTAGTAGTGCCCTAGAACGAGTCTGAGTGATATGAGAGAGCATACTTGTATTTTGATATAAATTGGTTTACATTGTGTTGATTTGTTCTGTTGAATATTTATGGATTCTGGTCGATATATGGAACGCCATAGAATCGATAGGAATTTCTAAATAATTGAACAGAATGATCGACATGATATGGTTTTCGGTTATATTTTGAATATATCAAATATATTATTGGTTCAAGTATATATGTATTCGTTTTAGTAGGTGGTAATATTTAAGTTATTACCTATTATGGTCGGTTAAATAATGAATATAATAAGAGGTAATTAATAGGTGTTGGAAATTTAATGATTTTAGAAATTATTTGAAATAAAATACCTGTAGGTATAATTGGGTGTAAAGGGTTTGTGATTGAAATAGGAATGAACTTGAAACTTGATCCTGGGGTGTCTTTGGAAATAATTTTGCCAAAGTTTAAATAATATCCTATTATAGGTATAATCGAAAGGAAATGGTTTTAAAGATTTTCAAGGTGGGTATAATCCCTTCTTGGACCTTAGAAACGATGTCGGTAATGAGTGCACGCATTATCGATATTTACTCTGAAGAGTTTAAGTGGGGGAGATCACTCGATGGTTATTATAACTTGTTTGACAAGGGATTTTGAATTTAATTCCATATGATATAAATTTTTTATAAAGGTATTAGGATATGTTATTTAAAGTTGAAATTTAAATTTAACATGCTTTGAAAAATTTCTATGTTTTTTTTTGTAAATTAAAGATTTGGGTTCAAAATTTTATGGCATGTTTTTCTATAAAATAGTATAAGTACTTAGATTATTTTAAATTTTAGCTTATGACCCCAGGATGAAGTGTTTAAGTTCATCCTAACTAACTACATCGATTCAAGATTTAATTTTCTCGATTCATTGGAGTTTTAGACTTTGAAATTTTGGAATGGACTTAAGAACTAAGGGGTCGTCGCGGAATTCTTAACTATGGATGATAATAAGGGAAACCAATCCCAACTTTGGTCAATAAGGATGTTAGAAGAAATTAAAACTTACCACGAAATAAATTCAATTAAAACCAACGGAATCAATTGAAATTCGGTTGTGTAATAAGAACGAGAACACATGTCTTGGCTAATTCATAAGTTACTAAGTTAGTCGAGAAGGAATTTAAAGGAATTTGTGTTATTAATGAAATGTGAATGGTCGATAACTAAACGAAGAATGTAAAAGATGAATTAGGGTACAGGTGAATGAAGGCGTAAACCCTGGATGGATTAAACCTCTTTTGGTCAATATATCGAAAGTAAATCTGAATATAAACTGTCTTTAACCCAATTCATGACCTGAAAGTCGAATAAGTAGATTGAGCAAATGGAATAAACTTTAAGGGAGGTTGAAATTAGAATAAGAGAATAGGAAAAGGGTTGAATGAATAATGATTTAACATTAATGAAACGAACGAGCAATTGAAGGTAGCAAAAGAATGAGAGAGTAATTTGAGATAAATGAAAGAAATAAGAATAATTGAAACCAAATTCAATGAAAAACTTCGTATATGAGTGTCGAAGTATTAACCATTTTAAATGGGATTGGCAAATGAAATATGAGTTAAGGCTAAACTTAGGTGAGTCACGTAAATTGATTCGATAAGAGTTACTTAAAAGACTTTATAAAGATGAGACGGAAATTAAGTACTTAGAAGAAAAAAAAATTGTCATGAGATTTCGCAACTTGACTCATGTTCATGAATATACGACTTAATATCATCAAGTGATTGAAAAGCTAGAACAAATTTCGAGTTTCAGTTAGAATTTAATGCTCGGAATAAACGAGAAGCGAATAGAAAGAATATCGAAATAAAGTAAGAAATTGAATATGGATCCAATTCTTGAATAATGAAGCGATAATAAAGTTAAATGTTAAGGATTTACAAAAGTATTGAAATCGAAAATGTTAAAATTTCGAATAGAAATAATCCAATGTTTATGTAAATCTGAAGTAGTCGATAAGCTGAAGCTAAAGTGATCATAACTTTTGATGGGATGATCGGAATATGACGATTCCGGACTTTTCGGAAACCTTAGAAACCGAGCTAAAACCTTCGTTTATAAAGCCAGGTCGAATTCCTATGATTACTAAGCTGAAATGCAAGTTTTAGTCGTAGTTGTGTATGCAGAAAATTAAAAACTGAAGCATATACCTATATTGTTTTGACCATAACTTCCCAATAGAGCGTCGGATTTCGATGTGCGAGTACAATTCGGAAAGGCCAGAATGTAAACAAAAACTTTCTGTTGATATGCCTAGTCAAATTCTGATGTTTAGGGGGCTAAAAAGTGGATAGAACATTTCAGACCTGCATTTTCAGGGTACGGGCTGAAGCGTTCGGTTTTATTAAAACAATCATAACTTTTGAACGAATTGTCGGAATTCGATGAATCCGGACAATTCGGAAAGCTTAAAAGAAATGCTACAACTTTTACCTAGTGGGTTCTAGTCAAATTTCAATATTTAATGGGTGATAAACTTCATTTGGTTGCTGGCCTGACATAGATATATTGGTTTTGGGGTTAAAATGATTAATGTATGTTGGGTAAGTTGCATATGTTGTTATATATTGTATATATGCTTGAATCTCATGTGTATGCAAGTTGTAACAGGTGTAAGGAGTGTGCGCTACACTTTGGAGCTCGCTTGCGCTAAATGCTAAATGTTAAGGTAAATAAAAATGCAAATAAACGCTAAACAAGGTGCGTATGTGTGTTATATGGTTATGGTTAGTATATATATGGTGTCTTCCCCAATTTTCGGGATGCCTCATCGAATGATGAGATGTATATTTGAATTTTATATATGTTGTGATTTTCCGGGCTCTCCGTACAGGAGAAATGCTGCCGAAATTTTTCGTGGTTTCGAAAGTTAGGAAAAAAGAAAAAAAAAATTATGAGTTTACAACTATATACTTATTTTGTAAATACTATTTTGAGTATGGATTGAAATAGATATGTGCTTAATATCGTTTCGTTCTCTTTTCGAGGACGAAAAGATTTTAAGTGGGGGAGAATGTAACAACCCATAATTTTGTGTATTTAAATTTTTTATTTAAAATTAATAAATTTAATAATATGGGTTAAAATCCAAAATCTTGTTGATTTATGATGATGATTGTTTGAATTGAATATAAATAGAATTTTTTCAGTTCTAGTGTTATGTAGAAAGGTTGTGAATTTGGGATTTCTATTTAAATGATTTAATAAAAGTAAGTTGTTTAAGTTAAAATTTGGAATTCAAGTTTTAAATTCAAATATCAACTTTGGGAATCTAAATGCTTGGAATATATTTACAAAGTTGTTAAAAGGAAATTTTAATGGTAATGGTAATAGTAATAAAGTAAATTGCATTGAGTGTGAATGGAAATTCAAATTTAATTGGTAAATGGAGAATTCTAAGTTGAGATATAATAACTGAAATTCAAATCAAAGGTTTAAATAATCAAATTTAGATTTAGAAATCTGTGAAATTTATTTATAAAATTTATTTAAGTTTTAAATTGAATTAAAACAGTTAAGTGAATATTTGAATATTTTATTAATTAATTAATTAACAGTGAAATTTAACTGTTTTGGCGACGGTCTCAGAATTCGACGAAACTGGCGCCATCAGAACCGGAACGGTGAATTATGATAAGATTTCAATTTGCGTTACAATCCGACTTACCATTTGATCGTACGAGAGAAAACGTGAAAGAAGTCAGTGTAATATGATAATTTAGTGTTCCTCATATCTGGGCCTTATATATATATGAATAAAACCCCTTATCCACCTCACTCAGCCATTTTCTCCATACGTATATTTTTCTCCATCAAGTTTTCATTTTCATGGCTGAGATAAAAATCAAAACCCTAGATCTAAAAGCAAAGTTCAAGCTTCAAAAATTAAATCTCTTCAAACCATATCAAATTATATGTCGATTCGAAGATCTCGACGATACGAACTCGCCGGTGGTCTCAGATCCGACATGCACTAAGCGAGGTGGTTGAAAAACGCGGTCAAAGGTGTGAAGTTTCGAAACCCTAAACGAAAATTTGGGGGTTTCTGATTTTGCTGTTAATCAAGGAAATCGACTTCTGGGTATTGAAGAGGTTGACGACGCGAGTCGAACCACGGTGTTCTGGGGGTGTGGAAGTTATTGAGGTGGTCGGATTTGGTGGGTTAATGCTCGGAATTCGGTTTTGGGGAGGGCTAACCGACGGAGCTGTGGTCAACCGGAGTTCGCCGGTCTGGGTAGGCGGATGCGCCTCGTGTCAGGCGTTTGAACGCCGGAGGTCTCGGTCCGTTTCATGGTCTGAGCCGATGGCTTCGGGCGGTCAAAGTTTGGACATTTGGGTTTTAAAGTCTCGGTTTCACTGTAGCAGAACGTAGGAGCGGGAAGAAGGATTCCTTGCTAACGTGGCACCAAGTCATGGGGTGAGGATTATTTTAATTAAATTATATATTTTAAAATTCAAATAGAAAAACGTTAATAACTTCTTCATTTTAACTCGGATTTGGACGCGGTTTGTTGCGTTGGGATCGTGGCGGAATTGCGGACGTTTTGGCACTGATTTCGCTGCATTTCGAGACTGTGAAATTTTGGGCTATGGTTGGACGTTCATCTGAATTAAAGACCAAAGGTGAGTGGTTCTTCGCTCACGAATAACTAAATTATTCACATGTTTATCAAATTAAATTATGAAATGATATTGGTTGCATGGTTGTGATTGATTGTGAATGTCTGCTTAAATTTGACATGCGAGTGTTAACATACATTGGAAATCGATAATTATTTATTTAAATTTAATTTAAATTCTAATTTGAAACTCCGACACTTGTTAACCAGTAAAGGATTCAATTTACAATTTGAATGAATGTTGTGATGCACGCCTTGGGTTGATTTGATCGATGAATTTATATTAGTACTGAAATGTTCCTTTATCCAGTATATGTATGTTGTATGTTCATCATGACGATTAATTCCGTTTAACCTTGATGTTGCGGGCATCTAATGAACCCGGGATTGATCGATTCAAAATGAATTAAGAACGCAGGTTGCAATAATAAATACCTGTGACCCTGTTTTGGATTGAAATGATAGATCCATCCCTGGAATATCGAGAAATTAAAATTTAAAATCACTTGGCCATTGGATAGTAAATTATATACAGACATCGGTTGGTTAAATGATTTTAAATATTTAAAAATTCTATTTGGTTAGAATTTCAGTTAAAAGAATGTGTCGATACCCGATAAACTCCTTTCTTTAAAGATTTTTGAACTGGATGTCGATTAAAAAGGGTTAAGGGAATTTTCCAAAAACAAAGTGGAAATATTTGAATTGTGGTTTGAATATAATTTGGAATCCTTACAAATTAAGGGTTGTATTAGAAGAAATTAAATTCGTATGGAATCTGATTATCAGGAATTTGGAAATAGAAGGTATTTGAGTTATTTTAACTCAATTTGAATATATGTTTAACTCTTGGAATCAAATAGTTATATGGACGGGTTGAAATGAGTTATGGGATTTAAATGAACTCCGTTGAGACCGGAGGATAAATTCAAGCATTTGAAATTTGGAAGGAAGAAAAGATTTTTATTTGAGAAATTTATTTTAAATACATTTATGCATTTGATTCCAAATAATTGTGCTTGCTTTTATTTGCCTTTACTTTAACTATTGTGTTTTAAATAATTTTTCCTTATACTTCATTTTTTCAAACTTTCTAGGAAACTGTATTTCTAAGTATATATATATACTATTTAAATTAATGATTTATTTTATTTATTATATTCTATATTTATCTATATATTTATTTATGTAAAAATTTATTATTATTATTATTATTATATAAACATTTAGTTTCAAGTATTTGAAGTTGTAAATTCCTTCCGAATGGAAATGCTTGAGTTTGAACCACTGGTTCAAATGGAGTTGAGATAAGAATCCATGGTAATTTGGAATTTTGAGATAAATTATGTTCTAATATATTATAAATCGTTTGAATTATTATATGATCATCATATAATGATATGAAATATATTCTAATTTGAGAATATAATCGGTTTGAGTGTGATTATGATATGTTAATATGAAAATTTTAATAGTTGAATATAAATTGGGTTTGAAGACAGAAGATGATATTTGATATGAAAGCGAACCTTTATCAAATATAAAAGAACCGACCGAAAGATGTAAGCGTTGATTGTTAAAGAGACCGGAGTCGACATAAGGCATACTCTCTGTCAGTGTCGATACCACTTTGACAACTGTGAATGTTATGACGTATTCAGATTGGGTATGATGACTTGGAAGCGATTATTGAATCGAAGAAGATGATCGATAACGTAATAGCCCTGACCTTCGGGTCAGAATTGAAATGACTAAAACAGGAGCTATACCGTGACTAACTAAGGTAGCACCTTTGATCGGACTCACTCCTTCGATGCTATTTATATGACTATGATGATGATGATTTGGGCCCATTTGATTTTATGATTATGGGAGTGTGTTCCGAGGTGGGCGGTAGTGGCTGCTATGCGTTACCACCGGTCCGGGAGTGCAATTGGTAGAATCCTACCCTGGGCATTGCCTCGAGTGCCTTGTCATATATATCCATATCGAGCCCCATACGATTTTGATTTAGCATTGCCTTCTATGGAGTGCCCTCTGATAACACCAGTACGGTGAATTTACGGTGCTGTATAGACTGTTGGTGCCTATAAACGGCGTAAGGGTAATATGGTAATCCCGCTTACGCTATTTTCAGTATTTATACTTTACTGGATAGACACTATCATCATAGCGTACTATATTATGTATGTATTAGTTTAACGGATCCTTGAGAGATGGAAAAATCCCGTAACATCTCTTGAGTTACTGTACCCATGATACTGATGTTATTTCGTATTTTAATTTGACTAATATGAGAATGATTTAGTGCTGATCCGAGTGTTTGTTGTGTTTTCCTTTTTATGCAATACGCTCGGGTCAGCAGACGTTGCAGTATTTGAAGATGACTGTGCTTGGAGATCGAAGACGAAGATTTGGTATATCTATTATCTATACATATGTATATCCGCTGCATTATTTCCGCTGCTTATTATGTACAGCTGTATGTATATGTAACTCTGATAATCATTGAATGTTATAACCGAGGTATACATCTCAACCACTTTGAAACTGCTATTTGTTTATTATATGTTGTCCTTCCGCTGTGAGGTTCTGTGGTTGGTTTTTCTTTTCTTTCTTTCTTTACTTCTTTTCCCAATAACTACCTGCATTTGCGATTTGTTTGGGTCGACATGGGTGTTTATTGTCGATTTGAACGGTCAAAATAATATGGGTCGTTACAATATCCTTAACCTTCGGGTCATAATTAAAATGACTAAAACAGGGCTATATCGTGACCAAGTGGGGTTAGCTACCTCCATCAGAAACACTTCTTCCTTTATTACTATATCCCCTCGGTTTGATTGATTGATTTGATGCGCATCCGTGATTCGGAAGTGTTGTCCGAGGTGGGCGGTAGTCGCGGCTATGCGTTACCACCGGTCCGGGAGTGCAACTAGTATTTTCATACTCTAGGCATTCCTCGTGTGCCTTGTCATATTATCCTGATCGAGACCCCTACGATTTGATTTAACGTTGTAGTATCACGGCACACCCCTATCCGCCGACATACTGGTGTGTTATATGCATACTGTACGGCAATGGTATAAACAGTGTAAGGGTAATAATGGTAATCCCGCTTACACTATTTTAATATTTTATATTTTACCATAGACACTATTATAATAGCGTATTATATTATATAGTATCTAGTTTAACAGATCCTTAGGAGACGGAAATTCCCATAACATCTCTTAAGTTATTGCACTCATACTATCGCATGAATCCGATTTAACTAATATGATAATATTTTAGTTCTGATCCGAATGTTTTTGTCTTTTCATTTATGCTCGGGTCAGCCTGAGTTTTCAGTTATTGAAGATACATTATGGAGATGAAGATGGATCTCAACAGACATATTTATTACTATTTATTCCGCTGCAAATATTGGTATGTTTATGACAGTTAACTCTGATAATCATTGTAGTGTAAAATCAAATGTATGTTTTAACAGCTTCATGAACTGTTATTTAATTATTATATTTTGTCCTTCCGCTGTGAGATTCTGCGGGTTTTTTTTCTTCTTCTCTTCTTTTTTTTATATAAATCCCAATAACTATCCGTATTTTAGATTTGTTTAAGTTGACAATTGAGGATCATTGTCAATTTGAACAGTCAAAAACCTACGGATGTTACAAAGGTGAAATTCGAGGACCTTCTATTCATCGAAGAACTGCTAGATGACCCTGGGTTTGGTGATGAGGAGGAATTGGTGTGGATTCTAGTAGTGATGATGGAGATGATTACAAT
The DNA here is from genome assembly GCA_030737875.1 of Allium sativum. Taxonomy (NCBI): domain Eukaryota; kingdom Viridiplantae; phylum Streptophyta; class Magnoliopsida; order Asparagales; family Amaryllidaceae; genus Allium; species Allium sativum. The sequence continues at coordinate 372,119,153 of CM060924.1, read as the reverse complement.
TATGAATCTAACCCTAAGTGCGGAAGCTACCAGGATAACAAAGATGATGACATGCTTTCCTCGCCAATCGGCTGCGCCTTAGGCTTTGGGGGTACGAACGTCGATCCTTAATGTGCTCCCATTACTCCATACCATGTTGGTACTCCTGCTAAAGGGATTGTTTTCTTAGAGTCTGATGAAAGAGAACAAGCAATGCAATCTGTCTCCCCTATTCCTTAAGTATAATTTTTTTCTCTTGAGCCGTTTCCTTTCCTGCATTTGGTTAGTTTGCTTTATCTTGAAACTTTCCAAAACTTGCACAATATCATGACATGATTTTATGCTTCCGAAGGTGATCCATTGCCACTTATTATTATTATAAAAACCCTGCTTTTACTAATGACATTGTTTCCAAGGATGTTCTGCGTTCATTATCTAGGTTAAGGAGGGAGTTTCTTACAAAATCAGTTTACAAGTCCGACAAGGAACGCTTTTTAAAAGAATTTAAGCTTATATATATGAACTACCCTCAGCTTTCTTTTAATTTTTTGGGAGACGATAGGGAGATTATACAACTAAAGAAACTTAGGGCTCGCCATGAAAAGCAGATATGCAATATGAATAAAAAATGTATTAGAGGGAATGATTAAGTTGTTATGATGATTCTTTTTTTGTAGCTAATATTCGTTTGGGTAAACATAGGGTAACATCTGTATTAACCTTTTTTGAATGATGAAAACTATGGTTTAATACTATTTTTTCTTACTTCTGAAAATAGATTTTATGAGCAGTAATTTACATGTTTATAAAATAGGAAAATTCAATCAAAAAACCTCCCTCTTCTGTTGGGAAGGACGTGCTACGAACTATGAGTCGAGGAAACCTTTTGGAGGGTTCTCCTATCGATACTTTTGGCGGGTCTTTTTTGTTTGAAGAGCTATCTACGAAGTGTTTAAATGAACAAATAAGTGTTTTTGAGGATTAGCTAAATCAGAAGGATAAAACTATCCTTAAGCTAAAGAGAGAGATAAAGACGATTCCCTTCATTGATTTTGACAAAGAAGTGGACGAGCTGCATCGTCAAATTGTTGATTTAGAAGTTGCATGTGATAATGCGTTAACAAAATATAAAATTTGGGAATTCATTTTTGGATGTACCACTGAAACTTCTACGCCTGAGTATCTACGAGTCATAGTAGAGTTCGAGGCCCTAGAGTTTGGGATAAGCCATCATGTGAGGAATTTCCCCTCTGGGCTGGACTATTATCTTGCTAATAGGTGGTATTGGAGAATTAAATCTGACATAAAAAGTTATTATGACATGAAGTATAATGAGGATACGTTCCGGTGCATCAACTTCTACATTTCCAAAGTTAAATAAATACAAAAGGAAAAACATGCTTAACGAAAAAGTGCTTTTATTTTAGAGAAGGAAAATTAAACTCTACGTGCCATGAGCAGGGATATAACCGAGCTTTGAAACTACAACCTAAGCCCTTAGATGACCCATACAAAGTTATGGAAAAGTGGAAGAAGATCAACAAACTTTTGTGTATTGCAATTCTTCATGCTATCACTCCCTCCCCCCATCCGAAAACGAGGAGCTTTAGGAAAATGTTTGAATTATCATCAATTGTCAAATTTTCTTTTGAATAGTTAGTGATATTTCTTTGTGAATGAACTTGTAAATGGGATGTGTATTGCTTGATATATAATTCTCGCCTATATCTTGCATAAATAATAGCAATTTAAATGTAATGAGTTTGAGAAATTTCCCTGAATGAAAGGGAAGATCATAATCTTTGTTTGCAGGCTTTTAAGTAGTAGAACCGGGCCATCGTCTGGACATTGGTAGTTGATCCATTCCATAGGGATTAAGAATTTGAATCTAGCATCCCTGATTAGGGTATTAAGGATAGAGTCCCAGAAATCTCCTTTTGGTAGCAATAGGGCTTTGATCTAAATTCTGGACTAGGGTATAAGACTAGAAATCGGCTACTGGCAATAATAGAAGCCTGGAACCAACCTAGATTCAGGTTATTAAAAAAAACCAAATATCCCTTTATTTTTATAATAATTGAAATTTCGAACCGACCTAGATTCATGTATTTAGCATAAGACCGGAAATCCACTTCCGGCAATAATTGAGATCTGAACCAACCCAGATTTGGGTATGAAAGTAGGACCAGAAATCCACTTTCGGAAACAATTAAGATCCAAACCAACCCAGATTCAGGTATTTAACATAGTGAACCAGAGACCACTTCTAGCACTATTTTCGTTACCACCTTTTCGATGTGATTCATGAAGCAGAGGACGTACGTGCTTCTTGAGCCATTCTCTGGGCTTTTATTGTCAAAGCAGAGGATGTACGTGCTTTGTTGGCCACTCTTTGGGACTATGCGTCCGATGTGCTTGGCTAGCTTATCCACAAGTAGGGCCCAAGGACTTACTGATCTCCCTCCAATAGGTGCCTTATCCTGACCATTGTAGGCGATGATAAGGTCTTAGATTCTTAAAACAGGCCATCGTACGTAGAACTAAGGCTTACTCTTTCCACGCTTTACCCTGGCCATCGTAGGCGGTGATAGAGGCTTACACTCAACCCCCATCCAAGGAGTGCCCTATCTTGACCATCGTAGGGGATGATAGGGCTTTGTGTTAATGTGGAACATAAGCAGAGGTAGGACGTGCTTAGTTCATAGCAGAGGCAGGGCGTGTTAATTAGGTGCTCATCCTAACCATTTCTGGTATAGGTCGGAGGCTTACGCTTTTGATGCTTTAACCTGGCCCTTTTCTGATTCGGGCACAGAGAAAGGCTTACATACCACTCCCCTCCGGGGAGTGCCTTGCCCTGGCCAACTTAGCTTGGGCTTCTTCATTGCGGACAACCAATAATTGAGTTCTTGTTTAGTTAGGAAGTAAAAAAATTCCATCGAAGTGGTAAGTTAGCATCCTTTGGGTGCTCTAGGTACAAAACCTTTTTCTTGTCGTTGGAGCCTAGCCCTTCTGTTATTAAATCTTGTTGCTTCATTCACACCCTTGCCTCTGCTTTTCAAGGTGTTTTGTGATTGAAGCATTATCCTTTTAGTCCATTTGGAAGCAAAGTGATTAAATTTTTTCATTATTTCTTGTTCGAATACCATTCCTTTGATTTACTCATAGATATCTCTTCTTATATGAGATAAGGGACTATCCTCCCATGACATAGAACCACTTAGAGTAAAGACCGATGCTTGTCCTATGTAGGAAGGGTTGTCAACCCAATAATCAGAATTGTATTGCTCTACTTCCCTTTTCCATTTGATTATTCATAAGACTTTCATTCTTAACCTCAGCTCTTCTGTTACTTTTGGGTCAGTAGTACTTGACATAGCCATTTGAGATACAGAAGATTCTTGTTGGGACCTTTTGCCATAATCTTGCCTCTTCAAAGCTTAGTCCAATCCCGGAAGGAACAACACATTTAGATATAAGGTAAGGTTAACCACATGGGCGGAGGTTCAAGCCCTCCTTCTAAGGCCAAAATTTTAATGATATTTTTCATCAACACTGGAGATAGGTCTACGGAAGTGGACCTAAGGGGAAAATGGGGTTATTTAGTTTCTACGAGCCTGAATTAGTTCACTATATGCTAAATATCAAGGTCTAAAGCTCGAAATATTAGTTACTCTTCCCTCAAAGGGGTGAGCATGACACTTAGACGACTTAAGAACCAACAGTTATCTTGGGACAAGGGTTCCCTAAGCACAACACTTGGTAGAAGGCTAAATGGCTTGTAGGAAGGGGCTTTGTAATAACTTTGCTGAAGGGTTTAAACTTGAGTAGGAAACCATAACTATGTAGGACGCATAAGGTATGTTGTGTAGGAAATAATTAAGGAAACTCATAAGAAGCTCATCAGAAAATGCAAAGTGTTGATCCGCTCTTTATTGATCTTTGATTTGAAGTACATAAGTAATTACAATAGAAATCCCCAAATTGATTTAGAAATTAGGGTATACTCCAGAAGAAAAGAGTACAACAATGAGAAATGAGAATTCGGCACCCAAAATAAGACCCCTAAGATCTTATTTATAGACAAATTGGGACCTTTTTTTATACTGGGTTAGCAGAAGCCTTTTCTGGGTGCAACAGCGACGTGTCGACCGATTTTCTTTTCGGTTCCAGTTGCTTTTCTCTCAGCCGCCCCTTTGGCCTTGCCAGTGGATGTGATATGGCTTTTAGGATACCAATCTCGGTTCTTGGAAGGACGGTTTCAGGTCTAGAAGCTCCTCTTTAGTGTTATTTATATCTCCTTTGTATCGGTACCAAGCCTATTGGTATGGATAGATTTAGGAAAGGCTTTTGGTTTCCGGTTAAAAGCTTCCAGTCATGAGCTCTCGATCTTGCTATTACTTCTTTTTAAAGTTTGTCTTAGTGCTTCGGATATTTACGTTTCAGGTGATGTCATCCCTTTCGATATCAACACTAAGAAAGTTGGTGTGGATAGCCCTTCTCTTCTAGAACCTTTGACTTGGCTTTGGTAGACCTTCGAAGCGGGTTTCGGTCTTCCGGAAGGAACGCTTTTGGAGTATAATCAGTTGTCTTTCAGAGATGTCTTCTAGTGGTCATTAATTCTTCTTGGTCTCGGTTACGGGCTTCCGAAAGGCTTCTCTTTCCTTTAACACTTCCATTCCTCTTTGTATTGACATTAAGGGAGTTAATGCCGATACCCCTTTCGCTTCCCTTAGCTCTCGGTTACAGGTTCCATATGGATTTGAGCATCCGTTGACTACCTTATGTGTCAGGGCTACCCTATCGATCTTCTCCCTTTTTCATCAGCTTCAAGCTTCCTTGCTGATGGTGATGGTTCGTTACCCCTTCACCGGTAGCCTGTCTCGGTGTTAATTCTAGTAGTAACAGGAACCATATAAGTTAACTTTCGTTCCTTTGACATTGTAAAAAAAATCCAAATTGATTCCATATAAGGGTCAGGTTTGACCAAGGAATCATGTTCCTGGGAATGCAAGTTGCTCTGCGAAATATCTAAGCTTGAAAGAAGGAATGAAGCAGAAGACTAATTTCTAACGTCTGTGTAGGTAGTTTACTAGAATCAATGAGAATAATTATACCAAGATCTTGACTCGTAACCTTGAGAGAGAATAATTTTTACCAGTAGTTAAAGATCACAATGCACAGACTGATTAGTTCAAAAAAGGAGAAAGAGGTAGCACACACAACCGAGGAGAATGTTGATGATAGGTTTCATGAGTTGACCATTACCAACAAAAGGTAGGAAGTTTGGTTTGATATCTAACTTAAAAAGGTTCATGCTGCTGAGGAAGCTACTTTAAAAATTCTTGAAGCTGAAAGAAGATGGTGGAATCCAAAGGAATACTATTACTGATCAACCCAAATATATATCAATCCAGGGTGCAGAGATCGCATCACTCAAAGAATAATTTTCCTAGCTCTAGAAGGAGAAGAATCAACTTGGTGATGAGTAAAATAGCGTTCAGAAAACTTATGATGACATGAAAAGTTCAACTTATGCACAAAGTTCGTCATAGGCAAAAAAAAGTTTAGTTTTTTTTGGGAAACAAACTAGCTCGTACTATTGTTAAAGCGCATGAAGATATGCTAGAATGAGTCTCTAGAATGTGTTACACAATGGAGGAGTTAGAGAGAGTAACTGGCTTTAGAGAGAGTAACGGGCTCTAGTTTTCATTGGAACTTAAGGGAAAGTTTAGGTTATACAAATCATTTCAGGCCCAAAGGTCCTTCTGTGGAGCCTGAGAGCCAATGTGAGATTGTTCTTACACCTAGTGCCATCATTGATCTAGTTGCCATACCAATCTTTACTTCAACTCTAGTGACCACTATTCTTGAGATTATACATTCAAGTGACTAGGAAATGGTGATGAGGGTAACACACAAGAATTCGAGATGGATGTTCATGTTCACGTGGAAACTCCTATGGTAGGTAATGTTTTCTCCATCTTTGAACATGAAGGAACTTTGTTTTAACCTGAGGAGGTTGATAACTTGACCACTTACTTTTCTTATGCCATGGTCTTGGTGATCCCCGTTCCTCTTCTTCCGTCTTCTACCATTATGGAGACTAAAGCAATTTTTACTACTTCCGTTCTTGTCTCAACAATTTCGGCTTCTATTTCAGCCTTCACTTTCCACCATGACCATATTTGATGCCAATTGAAGATTTATAAGGCTAATATGACCTGGTGGTGGCTTCAGAAGGAGATAGGATGAGTGCTGAGCAGAAAGAACCATCGACTTAAGAGAAAGAGAAACGCTAACATTGGATACGAACAGGATGTGATTGGAATGAGCCTAAGTCTGATAAGATCTTGTCTAGGTATCGAAAATTGTGTCAAAAAAATGATTGACCAACGTGATAGACAAGCCAGAGGTTATTAGCAATGTTATCATGACCGGACCGTCAATCGAACCGTGATGTCCCAAGGTTGTCAAGGTCCGACCGGTCGAACCGTCAGAACCGTGCATGTTATTTTTTGATAAAAATTGAAAATAAAGGATCAATACATGGACTAATATCCAATTAACATAGTTACAAGTGACGCTTGAAAGAGTAAAAAATTAGCTGGCATTTAGAAATGTAAAAATATCTGCAGGTAAATATTGATGGTGTTCAGATTTAAACGAACAACCATGTTTATTTCAAAATTTGATTAAAACAATTGTAACCTAAGTCTCCCTTCATCCCATAAGCATTTTGTTTGCAAATCTAGTACATATCAAATATCAGAATTATCATTTGCAGCATTACTGCATGAGCATGGATTTAATCAAAATTAATGTTTGCAAAGTCTCAGCATCAGTTTGGTTTTGATATGGTAGTTCACTTGTCATGTTATTATATCCCAAAACTTAGAGCAAAGGAAGCAGTACCGACCTTCTCCACTTATATAAAGAAATGGCATCCAACCATGAGTAGCCAACAGTTGAGTGGCTTTGATTTGGGCTTAAGGCCTTAAGCAAACTAGGCTTAAAGCTTGGTTTTGTTGAGAAATCAAATTTCGGCTGGGCCATTCGGCCTTTATACCGCGGTTTTTATCGGTTTTTACGGTTTTGGGAAGGCTTTTAAAATTTAAGGTCCAATCTACATCCGGGCTATGTAGCCTGGCAGCCCACGATGAACTGCGGTTGGGCCGCCAGCCCGGTCCAGTTATGATAACACTAGTTATTAATGAAGTTATTCATACAATCGTTATTCCAATAGGTACTGGCCCTTCTGCTATGAGTCAAGAAGACCAAGGAAACCAAGTATCAAACTTTGGAAGGGTACTAAAGAAATAGCATAAGATACTTGACTAAGGCTTCCTTTTTTATCATTTTGCTATTATATATAGCTTGTAATTTTATTTTCTTGGTTAGGTTTGTGTAGGTACCAACCTTTATTGTTTGGATATGCACGAATTTTATACATATATGTTGCTTAGTAATAAAATATTATTGTTGTTGTTTATAAATTTGTTTTGTATTTTTTACTTTCTGCAATCTCATTTCCATATGTTATGTTTTCGAAACACTTGAGTTTGTTGTTGTTAGTTTGTCGCGGAGTTTTCAAGTTCACTGTGGCCTCGGGGTGAAATTCTCACAACATGAGAGGAGTTTTGGATTGATGTCCGAGGTTTCGGCGGCCCTGTTGTGGAATTATCACTGTCTGAAAAAGTTTAGGATAAATTCCCAACGTTGCGATATCCTTGAGGTGGAATTCTCATCGCACGAGAGGACTTTTAAGTCTATGTCTGATAATTCGATGGCCTTGGGCAAAATTATGACAATGCGCGAAAAGTTTTGGATCATGTCCAATGATCCCATGGTGTTCGGTTAAAATTATCATCACGTTAGAAGAATTTTGGATCGATGTCTGAAGATATTAAAGTCTCATGGTGAAATTTTCACCGCTTGAGAAGTGTTTTAGATCGATGTTCGACTATCCGATAACCTAGGGGTGAAATATGTTAGTTAAAACGCTCAACGGATCCAATGCGGCAGAGGTGCAAAAAGGTTGTAGCAGGTATAAAGCGTGGAAATAGAGGGATATTGTGAAAGAATCTAAAATAGCATATACAACTCATATTTACTGCTTTTACACAAATATAAATGATAAATAAATGGAAAATTAATACTTAACTTAATTGTAATTGGTATATTCTTAATTTTAATAAAAAGTATAAGCAAATATATGTAAATAAATGTGAACTTTTATTCATCTTGTTTAAATTTAAGAGAATATTATAGTATTTTATATTTTGAATGATATATGTTAAAAAACTAATTTTATAAACTTTGTAATGTATAAATGACATTTTTTAATTCATTTATTTTATAGAAGATATTGCGGAAATAGCGGAATATAGCTGAAATAATGAGATATATTGGGAATATCGGAATATAGCGGGGTTTAAAGTGGAAAGATTATTTTAGAGGCTATTTGAAAATAGCGTAGTCGTAGAAATCCGCTACATGATATAGCGGGGATACAATGGGCTAATAGCGGGGAATTAACTGCACATGGAGAAATTCTCACCACACAATAGGAGATTTGGATCGATGTTCGATGATCCAATGACCTCGAGATGAAATTCTCACTACATGAGAAGAGTTTGGTTCAAATTCTAACGATCTAACGAACTCGAGGTTGACTTCTCACTACACGAGAAATGTCTTGGATACTATAGTTTGTTTCCTATGCTCTTCTTTCTAAGATCCCTAGTCTTGATTTTAATTAGACTATGTTCCCCAAGGCTGGGAGTTTTCAATATTTTTTATTTTTGTTCTTCTACAAGTGCAAACTTTTACATGCCTTTAGGAGTGAGGGATTTTGTTAGGTTTTACGTCCGATGACCAAGCGGCCTTAGAGTAAAATTCTCACTACGGAGAAGGGTTTATGATACCACCGATCACTTCTTATGCTCTTCTTTCTAGGGTTTGTAGGCTTGATATCAGAATATATCCCCTAAGACAGGAAGCTTTCAGTGTTATTCGATCATCCCAACACTTAGGATCCAGGGGTCCACGGTCTTAATTTTAGATTGTGTTCGCCTAAGGTAGAAGGTTTCATGTCCTGTTGGATTCCCCCCTCCCCACGTTCTTCTTTATAAGGTTCTTGGTCTTGATATAAGACTATAACACATCAATGTTTTAATAATAAGATAATTAAGAAAAGTAAATCTAATAAGAATAAAAACGGTCAAAAAATAAATTAAAAAGAAAATTTACATATGTTCGAATTTGGCTACTTAAACATTTTCGTTGTGTCCGTGGCGATTTTGTGGACATTTTTCATATATAACTTATCCAAATCTAAGTTAAAACGAATAAGTTATTAATAAGAGAATGCAAAGCAAAATTTACAGTTAAAAAGGGGGTTCAATTGACCCTACATTGTAACTCGGTCGAAATAATATTATATCTAAGTAGACATGCCAAGACAAAAGTGCCCAATAAAACCAGTAACCGGGCTAGTTTTTTGATTAGGTACACAATGAAAGGAATAGATTTGAGAGGTGAATAAATATGAACCATTCAGAGTTAAGATTAGTGGTTAGATGTGTACAAATGGCGTGTCAAATCCAAATTAATCAAGTTAAACATATGGCCCGATATCCATTAGTACACCAATAAATAGGAACCATGTCTTGCTATTTCATTCCGCACAATCTTATTTCTTCTTCTTCTTCGTTTCCTTTTAAATTTTACATGCAAGGCCTAAAAACTAAATATTTTCTTTTAGGAAGAAGGAAATAAATAAAATATTATTTAGAAAATAATAAATAAAATACTATTTAGAAAATATAGAGGAAGACCACGGGGCATCAACATATAACCACAGGTGAGTGGAAGTTATATTTTAGAATTTGAATAATTAAAATAATTGAGTTGAAAATAGTTGTAGTTTACAATTTTTAGTTTTCAAAATTATTTTCAGCCTATTACTTTACAAATATTCTTAATTTTACAGTTTATATAAAAAAAATATACATTTCTTTTACATATGTTGACGTAGTTAATAATTCCGCAAATGTTAGATTTGAAAAGTAGATTTAATCATTTAACTTACGTGAAAACAATGAAAAGAGAGTTGTTTTCATGAAATATGGATTAAATAGAAAAACACTAGATTTACAAAAAACACTTGTAAAAAAATGGAGATCTATAATAAAAATGTAATGGATTGAACTTAAAGAAAAGACCTAAAATCTGTAAAAATGTAATTTTGTAATAAAAAGAAAAAGGATTGAAAAGAACAAGCCTTTGAAACTTGTATACAAATTAATTTATAATTTTACAACTAAATATAAGTGATGGATAAGTTTTGCAATTAAGCATAGTAAAGCTACATTTTTGTAATCAAGTACAATTAATTTATGGAAAATTTTCATTCCTTTTTTCGTATATTATTAAACTATAATTCTACTGAAAATTTAGATTTAAAAGTAGATTTAAATCCATTTAGAATACATGAGAATATAAGAAAAGAGAAAGATTTCACGTAAAGCATGCAATACATAATTATTAGAAAAGATTAAAAAATACATGTAATTTAAATATAACATAATACATAGTTTATTAGAAAAGGCCAAGATGTAATATAATAATATACGTGTAATTTTCTTCTAGTATTGTTTTACTTTTGTAATATATTTACACAAAAAGTAAGATTTTGGTAAAATGTATCTTATTACATTTAAACTGTCTGTTGTATAAAAACAAAGAATTAGACCTAGATAAATTACAATACCCAAATCCATGCTTTGGCATAAATTAGATTTACAATAAATAAATAAAAGTAAATTATGCTAAATGATAAAATCACATAAACACCCAAAAATCCAGTATTTTCTTACATCCATAATCCAAAACCCAAATTAACATAGGATTGACTACTTCCGTTATTATTTAGAGATTTGGGGGGATTTATATGTATTTTATTTTCGTATAAATCCCAAATATCTATATGAATAACAATCCAATTTGACACCGATAATTACAAAAAATAGTAAACTTAGAATAATTCCCACTCACAAATGTCTTCATCATTGGTGACTAGAACTTCCTTATCCAATTTCCCTCCACTGAGCTCTACCATGATGCTCTAGGCTGCCGTACTCTGAAGAAGCCTGGAGCTGCGCTTGCCTTAGAAGCATGGAACCTGGCGTCTGAAATCGTTGTCAGAAAATTCTGGCCCACCACCTGGGTCAGAGTTAGGGGTTTTCCAATCCATCTCCATCACCACAACGACTGTCTCACCTCCACTATCTACCCAGTTGGCCTCTTCCTTTGAGCAGATGGCTGTAGCTGGGCTTAGGCAGACTTCAGGTTCGTTTTTGCCAGAGTCAGGCTGCTCAAGACGGTGACCCTTCCGTGTACTTACTCAGTTTACCTCCATGGAAACCACTACTTCCTCACGGTGGAGGATTGGGACCACTTCCACCCAACTTTGAACCCCTATGACCTGCTTCTTGGTAACCACTGGGAGAACAGCAGGGAATTTATGATGGAGCCCTTCCAGTTTCCCTTCCCAATGTCCTCCAACTCCGATGAGTTAGATAATCGCTTCGATGCAATGATTGTGGAGTCCTCAATTCCTGAACCTTCGCTCCTCGTTCCGGCAAACCCACTAGCCATGCAAGATAGTTCCACGGAAGTTGTAGGACCCGGGGGTGGGACCCATGGCCCTCTGATGAACCCAGATGGGATCCCTTTCATGACCTGGACCACTCAGAGCCGTACCCTTTGGCAGCCGCCAATAGCCCATCAGACATGCAAATAGTCCCCCAATCTTCAACTCCACCACCTCCTCCGCCATAGATGAGTAACAAAACTACACCCTTGATTGCACCAGCTTTGTCCTCTTCTGCTGTTAGACGCAGTGCCAACCTTAATGCCTCCAACTCTGGTACCCAAATGCAGCTTTTCACGCCGTTGATCTTGGACGTTGCGCACTTTGGAAAGAATCGGTTGGCAGCGTTCAACTAGATGGTGTTCAACAGCAGTCACAGTACCCGAGGCCATGGTAACAGCACCACCCACAAGATGCAGTGTAAGCCCCTTTGTTTTATCAGTCTTTTTGTGGTTAGTTGTAACGGGTCTAGGCTTTGCAACCATCAACCACTGGGCTAACCTCCCAGCGTGGCACTACAGAGATACCTCAGAACTGCTTTTACGGCCAGCCTCACGACTCGACCAACCCACATTGTCGGGACATGTAGGGGTAAGAGTCTCCTGCTCTCCACCAAACGCGAAGCGAGAACCCCCTATCATGCGTACCAATTAAGCAACCAGCTCTGATACCAACTGTGATGACCCCAAACTTCCGTTGGCCGAAAGTCAGGATAATCATTTGGAATACAACATATTTACAACAACAACAACAGATCTCAGATAATATCATAACACATAATTATTGCAGCGGAAAGATAAAAGTCATGAAACATCACATCAACAGAACCACAGAGTACGCAGTTTACAGGATACAACTTAGCAAAATAAAAGTGTGAATCAAAGGAAATAAGTTTCAACTCCAAAACGTACACCAACTGCATACTTTTGTTGTTCATAATTCAGCTTGGTGTATGAATTGATGAAAGATTATAGGTGTTGTGGTTTTCTTGTATTTGATTATGAATGTTCTTTTTAGTTCTAAATTAATATTGTTGGCTAATTTATCTTTGTTTTTTTAATATGTTATTTATTTCAGTGTTCATAGCTGAATGATGTTTGTTGTATATATATATATATGTATGTATGTGTGTGTGTGTGTGTATATATATATATACATATATATTGGTAGATCAAAAGGGGAATAGCGGCGGATTACCAACAAAAAAAAGTGAGGTTAAGTTTACCCCAATTTATTTTCCATCACTAATCCTTTGGAAATTAGTAAAGGTTTTACCAACGTCTTTTATAAATAATATTTTATTATAAATTACTTATCCGTCGGTAAATGGTAAATAAATCAAAATTAAATTAAAAAATAAAATTATATTTTTATTATATAATTAGTAAAATGACAGAAAACTGTCGGAAAACTCATGCTAAATTCTGTCATGAAAATATGACACAATTACCGTCATGGTTTTTAACGACCATAGTATTATACAGGAAATCAGTCGCTAATGCCAATATAGCAACGTATTAGATGCGAATACTGCCGTTGCTATATGTTGTTTTTCTTTTAGTGTAATAATGGACTCGTCAACGTTATCACATCTACTGCCATCTAGCCGACCATGTTGAGACATGCTAGACTGCTTTCGGTCCAAAATAAACTATTTGCACTGATATAAATTGAGGATTTCAACCCGAAGTGCAAGTTATCATAAAATACTTTTGGCCAAATTCTGTGTCAAGAAGTAATCAATTAAATTTTGGCCATCATTTAGCCAATATACACGACTTCAAGCTCAAACAATTTCTTACAATAGAAGTTACTCTTGATCGTGTTTCCTACTGCCTTTATATGCAAAGGCGAGTTTTGTTTCAAAGTTTGGTCTTTTTAATCTTGGATTATTTTGTAAAGTTCAACAAAATTATTTAAGTTTAAATAATGGAGGTTACAAACTCAATATAATTTTCATGTTGGCGTTCAAGACATATATTCATATGACTTCATCAGTGCGAATGTGATAGATTAGTAATATAACACGCATTTTATGTATGGACGGATCGTAAAATAATTCTATGTAATTCCCTAATGGTCGTATTATTCTCATAGTTTAATACGTTGTTCATGAAAATGTGAGATATTTTTGTGATTTTTATCGAATCATTTTGTGATTATTTTTCCCCTATGACTCACTGTTTTGGCCCTAACATTTTCTAGGGGCCAAATAAGGTGGTGTAATTGATACCATTGGATCGAGATGGTAGTTGGACATTGCGTAGAGTGGTCACATTAAAAATTTGACTTAGTACTCTAGGAAATATTGTTGTTTTAAGTTTTTATTTCTACTGGCCAAATTGATTAATAACTAATGGGCTGATTAGTAAGCCCGTTAGGCTAATGGCCTGAGATTATAAATAGGGGTTTAGAAGAGAGAATTTGGGTTCTTCTTGGGTTCTTCTCCTCATTCTATAGGTTGAGCGTTTGAGAATCTTGGGTCAACTTAATCCCTAAAACCGTAATTTTCTTTCATCAAATGTTTCTAAGTCGTGTCTAGTGAAAAGATATACCCCAAAAAGGATTAGATCTCGTCGCTTTGCATCAAAATCAAGGATTTTCTTTGCTGTCCAGAATTGTTTTCATCTATATTCATAAGATCTAGGTTTTGGTGAGTGGCAGAGATCTCTCACAAGGTTACTACATATTAAAGGTTAATTAAACAACTAACATGCAAATATTGGGCTAAAACAAGATCATATATGTTTATTTCAGATCTAGACGTCCTAGAATAACATAATTTGATCATATATCATGTAGTTTGTTAGACCCATCATGTTTGATGTATTATTAGTGCCAAATTATGCTAGATTTGCGATTAGTATGATGTGCATTATATTTATATGTGTTCATATGATTATTCATATTTGAGATTGTATGAATTACTATTTAATTTGGCTGAATTCTATGATTGCATGATTTGTTTGTTTAGAATTGTGTTTCGTAGGATATAGGATCGAAGAACAAAGTAAATTAGAGGTTTAGACGATTGAATCTGAAACTTGGTGGAGGAGCTTTGAAGGACATTGGAAGACGACAAGAAAAATTTCGTGTCAAAAACAGTTAAGTATATGACTCGGTATCGATCCATACGTAATGGATCAGTACTGATCCATCAGGGTAGCTCCTAGGGAGTTGCAACTTGGTGTGTGGCTTCGTTGGGTCTATAGCAGGACATGCAAATTTTGGTGATGATTGGATGGGTCGAAGTGCGAACGCTCGAATACTCGCCGATGGACCGACATGTGAAGGTTCAAGGAGGCAATCTATAAGATAATAGACCAGAGAGAAGTATTCGAGATAGGGATTCGGGGGATCCAACACTTAGCCAAAATTTAGCTAAGTGTATGGATATGTACTAATCCATCATGGTGGAGAGATGGAGGTCGGGGGTCCCAAGGTGAGAAGCAGGGGTCTTCAGGAGCGTGATGGTGATCTCCGTTAGTCGATAGCATCTACGGGGTGGAAGTTATAGTCAATGTAGAATTGATTCTTTGATTGTGAACTCGGGCGGGAGTGGTCAAAGGTGAAAGTGATAGGCAGCTCTAAGTGTAATAAAGCTGTGAGATGATGGACTGACTCTAGTGGGACTCAAGCTAAAAAATGGAGTCGTGGATGGCTTATGTGATCTGAAGCATTAAGGAATTGTTGGTAGTCGAATGATTCTAGCGGACTCAAAACAGGAGTTTTGTAGGGACACGTATTAGAATATTAGAGATTGTGTACCTCAGATTACTTGGAAGTGATATAGTTGTCTTGAGAAGACAAACGTACGTGGGATGTATATATATGGTAGTCTGACAAGAACCAATGTTCTCCGTTAGTCCTTGGCATGTGGTAATGGTCAGTCATTCGATATCATAGTATTCAAAGCTTTAGTCGGTGATAGTTAGGTTATGCTTGTTATGGATGTTACGGTTGTTAGTGTGTTCTCTTCTATTTTCTCTGGGTAGGCTATCGCCGTAGGATACTGTAGACGTGGGGATTGGGAATCCTACCCTGACCCGTGTCTACTTTTGTATGTTGGAGTAGCATATTTAATGTGATTATTATGTGTTAACTCTTTGGTTGCATGGACATGTCAGGTGAGACTTGAACTGTCTATTATCATATTATCCCATGTAGTTGTTGTTAATTAGATGCTTATCGCTCATGCTAGACTTTTGTCTGTCTCAAGATTTTGTCTTCTCTTATTATCTTGGAGTGTTCATCATCGAAGCTGATGAGCAAACTGAGTACAGATGACAGGTTGGTGACGATGATGTGCGGTGATGAGTAGGAGGCTGACGTTCTATTATTCTTACTATATGGTTATTTGAACGATTTCTGTTGTTTTGTTTGTTTTATACTCTGATGACGGATGTAGTGAGGTCTGATGCATTCAGATATTCAGTTACTAAGATGTTTAGTACTTGATATTCAGAGATTTTGTGGAGATGAGATTTCCTGTTTTGTTATGCTTCACTCCTATATCATGTTGTTATTTTATTATTATATATTATCCATGGGTTGTAAGTTATATGATATGTTATGTTTCGGTTTATTTTTCTTTGATAATAGTCCTATATCGGTCTGGCACATTATACAACGCACATTTTTCTATAGTTAGTGCAATAAGTATGGAGCGGTCGTCACAAGTAAGATTAAGTTTATGTTTGGTTTGTCTTTTTTTTATTTTGGATTTTCGTCTACTTGCACGACGTTTATATTATGAAAAAAGATCGACATTAAGAACGAAGTTCACGTACAAAATAAAAAACTGATTTTTTTTTTTTTCCATTTTCAATATTTTGAGACAAACACAAAAGGTAAGTGTCTTCCATCATCCCTCCATCCCCTTTGTTCATTTCATTCGTAGTTTGCTTTATCTTCCTTTCGCCCCCTAACATTAAAATCAAAATAAAACTAAACTGGCCATAAACTTTCCAACTTCATGGTAATTAAAGGATTCCATTATTCAAAGTAATTGTTTATTTATCAATATACGCTCTGAATTAAATCTGTTATTAATTATAAATGTTAAATTAGATATTTATTTATTTATTATTATTATTATTATTATTATTTATAGTTAATAACACATATACTTAGCATACGCCAGTAGAGTATATATTAACAGAACGGAAAATGGAAAAATAAAAATCATGGCAGCATACGCACAGGAAAATAGCACAAGTCGGCAAGCTCCTCCATTTTGATAGTATATTAATAGTTTTATCCAAAGAATCATCGTGTGAACCATCATTCTAGCACCCGTATAATACAAGCTAAGCCATGTTGCTTAAAGTTAATGAAGCATATACTCCAGCTCGATGCTCAATTATACATGGTCCTCAACATTCTGTGATCCAAGTAAGCATAGCTAGAACTATTAAGATATATGTAGACCTCTCATGATATCACTTAAACAAACTGTAAACTATTATCATTCAATATATAGGTTCAAGGAGAATATAGCATATATATAATCGAATAACAGTATAATCAATCGTCACATTATCTTTAGTTACCAAATTCTACAGAATAATAACGATACCCTATGTACAGTAAGGTATTAGAACTAATCCATCAAGTATCAGCAATTCGTGGTACGTATTAAGAACATTTTTTTGAGGGATTTTAATTATGTTTTGTAGCTAGTCTTGGAATTGTCTCACATCAGGAAATTATCTACCTAATCTTCTTTAAAATATGAGCAGTTCCCTCTTCATATTTCCAATTGGTTTTGTGATAATTTGAGGGTTCCAACATTTCTATCATGATATCAGAGTCATGATCTCCTCTTCTTCAATGGTTCTCATTAACCAAAAAAAAAAAAAAAAAACTACGTCCTTCTCCTCTTCTACCCACATCATCCCATTGCTCCACGAGCTAGGGCATATGTATAGAGCTTAAATATGAGAGTGTCTAACTGACTCCGAAAAAAAAAAAAAAAATTAGAGTTTCGGTAAAATTACGTTCATTTAAAGAACACTAGTGAGTGGCCCGTGCTACGCACACGGAAGGGGTGTAGCCTCCGTTATTATAATTGTAGTTACTCGAGTAAGATAATATTTAGAGTATTTAATACAATAGCAGTTCCGGGGGTTGATCTGATAAATAGAAAATGATTTTTTTTTTAAAAAGCTATTAGTTAAGCCAAATATATAATCCACACACATATATAAAGAGCGGTTTGTATGGATTTTAGGTAGCGAAAGTACAGTAGGTTAATCATAGCAAACAATATGTTGATTACGTTGGATAACAAAAACAAGGGAGGGAAAAATATATAACTACTATCAAAATGCGATACCTGTTTAATTTTGATTTATCGATGATTATTTTAAGTATAACGGTTACAAACGTATAGATAATTGTCCTGACTATAACGCTACAATTTTTTATAATTAAACATCAGACAACATATGATGATTTAAACATGTTCCATAAAAAATGCTTTTCTTAAGAATAATACAAAGTGAGTGATGAGCTTTAAGCTGAAGAGTACACAATCCAGCAAATTGAAGTGGGTACTAATAGTACTTTATTTCTTAAAGATGTATTAGTAAAAAGGCAAAATGAGAAAACGAGTATAATAAGGACGTAGAGAGCATTAGAAAAATATGACCAGCAACATACTCTTAGTTTTTGTAAAGTTTAAGGTCAAACCGGTTAGGACCTGAGTGAAGCAAATGTTTACAAAATGAACTATCAATTTCAGTACCATTCAGTATGTGAACTTTCATACGCAGACAAAGCAGCTAATATGAAAAATCAAAGATCAAAGCATATAGTTTGCTTTAATCATCCAAATTCAAATATCTCAGGTCTATTGCTCGAAATAATACATCTACTACACAATTTTTAAAAAGTAAATTTAGTCCAAAAAAATTACTACAAGTTACAAAACTGACATCCGGGAAAATAATCCAAGTTGCAAAAGAGGTTTCGAACAGTGCATAAATGGATAACGTAAAATTATGATCAACCTTGTGCACAGGTACAAAATATCCCCATGAAATTTAAAAGTTGAATATGTAACTACAAACATTTCAAGCAATAGGGGCACAGCAGTAGAGGCAAATTAAAGTATAACGCCTCAATTAATAAATATTAGGGGCCCAATAACAAAACGTCCCTAATAAACACTAATAATGGCAGATGGAACCGCCTAAGTTTCTTCCGCAATACTAAGGGTGCGTTCGCAGCATTTTTTTACCACGCTCAACTTTTTGTTCGCGTCGGACGTCAACTATTTTCTCCCCGTTCAGATGGAACGATTTCCGAACGCTGAAAATCAAGGTGTTGGCGTCCGATGCGTCCGACGCCAACCCATTTTGTTTGTTAATTATGCGTGCTTCATGTGTTAATTAAATGCACAGTTGGGTCCAGACGTTGGCTCCAGCATTAAATCCTTTCGCTTGTTCCCATTAAATCCTTCCAGCATTAAATCCTTCCAGCATATTAAAAGACGCTTGGTTCCAGTAATTCAAAGACGTTGGCTCCAGCATTAATCCTTTTGCTTGTTCCCACACAAACTTTCAAAACCAACACAGTATATTATTATTGAAGATTCCCAATGAAATTGTTTTCAACAAACACACAGTAAATTAAATTAGAATTAACAAATAAATTAAATAAAAATTACAATTAATAAATAAATTAACAAATGAATTAATCATAAATTACAATAAAACGCATAAATTAACAAATAAATACCCTGTTCAGATACCACGCTCAATTAATGGCTTCGGGCGATCCACCGTCTGGTCAGCCCTCTAGGCGCAGACAGGCAGAGCGTGCCAGCTCGTGGGTGACCGACCATACGAGACAGCTTGCTGCTCGTTGTTTGGAGCTTGTTCGGAGATCGGGGACGCGTGTGGATCTTTGGGAGATTCTGACGGTTTTTCGCAACGATGAGCGAATTGTTGATATTGCTCAGGAGCTTAGCGATGAGGGCTTATGTGCCTTTATAGTTTGATGCAATTAGAATTTAATTAAATCAAAACCATTAATTTAACAATTAAATACCACGCTCAAATACCCCGTTCGTCGCTAAAAACACAATTCCCCTTCGCTACAGTACCACGCTCAAATGGCACGCTCAAATGTCACGCTCACGTTCGTTAAGAACGCACCCTAATGGTGCGTTCTTAACGAACGTGAGCGTGACATTTGAGCGTGGCATTTGAGCGTGCCATTTGAGCGTGGTACTGTAGCGAAGGGGAATTGTGTTTTTAGCTTCGAACGGGGTATTTGAGCGTGGTATTTTAATTGTTAATTTGTTTGTTTTGAGTTAATTAAATACTAATTTCGGTTGAACAAAATGACTACATTTCATTACACAAAAGAAAATACAAACATAAATACGACAGAAATACAATAACACGATGACATGAACTTCCTACTTGTTGCTATTTATCAGATAAGTTTGGTATTCTTGGTCGTGGCGTTTGTCTGCAAGCCCTCTAATCAACCAGCTTTTCGCTATCTCATCCGGAAGAGCAGTGAACATATCATTTATTTTGGGGTCCAACACAAATAATAGTGCGTCTGCAACATCAAACTCACCCGTTGCTCCAAGACGTTGCATACGAGCTACCGTATTTGCATAAGTTGTAGAACTTCCCGTTGATTCTACGCTAGTACCCGTATTAGGGCTATCAGAGTGCGTCCGAGATTTTTTCATCTGTCTCTCGTGCATTAGGTCAATGAGCATAGCCATCTTATCGTCACTTTCACCACGTTTTCTTCTTGAATTTTGACGTGCAGTTGGTTGAATGGGCGGATTCATTGGAATTTGGGTTGACGGTGGGATTCTTGGAGCTTCACAATTTGGTGTATTCATTGAAGTTTGTTGCAGTGGAGGATTTGATGGCGAATTCAAGTTTGGAATATGATTATTTTGCGTGTCTTCCAATGGTTCCAAAAACTCGTCGAAATTCCATGTCCTGTCAAACGTGCTTTGTGTTGATGGCGGCGTGCCAGTCTGCGACGGTTGTACACTAGCAGCAGGAGTGTACGACGATTGACCAGTTGCATTCGTCCCACGAAATAATTGTTGCATCAGCTCTAAGTTTTCTATTGGTCGTTTCTTATATTTCAAGACACTCGTTCCAAATTCCTAAATGTAAGAAATAAATTGTAAGAAACTGTCTACAAAGGAATGGTAACAAAATAAATTTATAGACCTTAACACGATCTTCCCACCATTCATCGCTTCCAGAGACCGTTCCTTTGTATGCATCCCAACCCGCGCCAGTCTTGTTCATCAGTGCATCCCATTTCATCCAATCCCGTCGAAGACTGTCATATTTGTTTCGGATCTTGGTTTCGTCAATCGGTACGATGTCTGGAATGGTTTCTATTGCATCGTTGAACTTTTCTGCAATTGCTTTATGTACACCTTTTTTGTTGATGCCACAAGCACCATATGCATCAACCGAACATTGCAGCATAATCTGAGTTGCAGTAAACGACCAGTGATGTGCAACCTTTCGATTGGTCATACTATAAAATGGAAAATTTAATAATGTGGAAGAAAATTTTAGAAGAGGAATGGAGGAGTGTAGTGTGGATGAAGAGGAAGGTGTAGGTGAGAGGGTTTTATAGGTGTGTGGGAGGAAAGTTGAAAATCAAGTAGTTGGCGTCCGACGCGTCGGACGCCAATGGCTTGATTTCCAACATTCAGCAATCGTTTCATTTGAACGTGGAAAATGATATTCGCGTCCGACGCATCCGACGTGTCGGATGCGAACAAATCCACCAGCGTGCCATTTATTTGCTGCGAACGCACCATAAAGGCCTTTGCAAGTGCCTTTTCTTCTGAAAATTAGGAAACTGATGAAGAGGGAAAAATTACCGCTACAATTTTTTTTCGATTGGGAGAGATGAAACCCTTTCCGTACATGCCACATTAGAACTTAATTCCATCGACTAATTCTTTTTTCTCCTTTGCAAATTCCTGGAGCGGACGAGAAAACCCTAGGTATAATTTTATTCTTTAATTTACTATGATCCAGGATCCAAAGTAGCGCTTCCTTTTTTGATTCTTCATGCTTCTATTTATCTATTTTCTCATTGTTTAATTCGTTTTATTTCGGATTCCTATTGGTGCTTCATCAAGACCCTGCTCATATATGCTTAATTATGTGCTATACTTTCCAATCAAATATAGTTTGATTTTTATTTTCTATATTTGATTCTTTACTGCATAGCTATACATCTTTCTTATTTAATTTGCCTTATTTATTTTTCATGATTTGGTTGTTTGATTCTTTGTTTGCAGTTTAGAGATGTAGTTTCCCCATAGATTTTAATAGAACAAATGAATATGCATAATTAATTGATTATTACATAGATCTTTCATTTATAGTAACCAATGAATTTATCGATTTAAGAACACCATTGATGAGTGCTCGAATTCATTAACTTTTTCTTCTGGATTGTCTGTTCTGCACATATGTTTCAAATATAGCGGTTGATTTGGGTGGTTCATGAAGTTTTGTTTCTTTTCATTGAACGTGGAAAGAATGAGGTATCATAGCTTGTGTTCAGCTGATTTTTTTCTACCTTCATTATGGCTTACATAATTGTGGATTTGCAGTTGATTGTGTTATGACCAATCCTTTATTACCGGGGGAAGTGCATGACAAACTTATCCTTGTGCTTAGATGTGATGTAGGACTAGAATATGCGGCTTCACTACCCCTAGGGTTTTAGTAGCCAAGGCATTATTTTCGGTTTTATTTGCTTAGGTCTTTGCCGTAAATAGTCTGACTAGCGCTATGCAACCTCTAACAAGCATTAGCAGTATTATTGCTTAAGTAAAATTTTATTTGGAAGAAATTTGCTATGTTGTAATTGATTGTCAAATTTTCCTTAATCGTGTCGCTTCACTATGCCAAGATGGGTGCACTTCCTGGTTTGCAGCTGGATATTTACTATGCACAGATAATGTTGATTTCTTGGGATTTATTTATTTTAATTAAAAATGAATACTTTACAGAATGCACTGACCAATGAGAAGATCTTGAATCTGGATATGTTTTCGAGGAACATATTACTTTTAGACAGTATGTAGTGAGCATTCATGATCTTTTGATGGTTTCTCGATTTTATCCTACTCTATTTTGGGCAGTAAAACCAATTTTAGTAGAGTAAATATTATGTTGTGCAAGATTGGTTAAACTGATAAAATATTTTTAGTTTGAATTTAGAATAGTAGAACAAACCTAAATGTTTGTCTTGCAAGGTTTGTTTGCTTCGACTAAATACTTTTATGTTTGAATTATTGTTTACCTAAAAGAATCAACGGTGAAGATAGTTTCCTACGGAGCAATTGCAGTTCTAGGATAGCTCGCTACAGTGCAATTGCAGTTTTATCTAAGCAGAACACTGTCACACTCACATCATATTTGAAAGAAAAAAAATGCTCACAAGGAGAAATAGTCTAAAATATTAGTAATACCAATTGAAAATAACAAAAGGGCAGCATTGACTATTTATTTATTAAAATCTTGTTTTTTTTGGAAATTAAATTTATCTTTAGGTTTGTTGAGGCGCTTAGCTCTTAAGGAATGTCGGTATTTATTGCGTGACAATTGATAATAAAAGAATGAATGGATTAAATCTTGAAGTAGATAAATATGAAGGAGGTTGTTATTATTTCTCTTTGGTTATCCTTAGACGTTCATCCAACATTTCATTATTGGATGGCTTAGAATTTTTGTTCTAAATAAGCTCGCCAGTTAAGTACAATTAGTGCTAGAATTTCAGTGCTGATGGGGTGAACAAATATAAAAAAATAAAGATGATTAACATAGGTATATATTTCAAGTAGTAAATATGTGACTTTGAGTATTATGATTATTTCAACTCAAATAACACTTGGGTTTTTATTGTTATACATATACACACACAATGGTAATATTTCTTTTTGCTTTATTTTAGCAGTCTCTAGTGGTTGGTATTCATGGTTTTTTTTTTATAATTATTTTGGGTTAGTCTCTAGTGTTGCTTTGTTCTTTATATGTCACTTAGGTTGATAGAAGATATTAGGAAAGGACGTGGGGGAAGAAAACTTGATCATGTAAGATAAACTAGAATTAATGAGAAAATGTGTAGTTCAACAAATATGAGCGAGGTAGTGAGTCTGACTAAACTAGAAATTTCCTTTACGGTCTACGAAATCACACAAATGGTGAAAATGTCTGAAAATTAAGCAAACATGCAGTAAAAACAAACTAAATCACGTTGAATGTTTATGCTGTTCAATGCTCTTTTTTGATTGTCTACTCCATAATATATTGTGGGATAAGTTGTTTGGTTGAAATGCAGTTCACATGACTTCTTTTATGTGAAACTATTTTGAAAACGAAATTTTCATCGGAAGCTAGGATTTTGGTGATAAGATGGAGAATGAATATTAATGAATGATGTAAATTAATTTTCCACCGGAAGAATGGTGCTTAAATTATATTTAATGACTAGGCACTGTTAGCATTGTGTATGAGTTTGATTATTACATCCGCATTAAATATTCACAAAGTAGAAAATGACCCAATTATGCATACATTGTCCAGTTAGTTGAATTTAACATCAAAGTCTTCAGTGTGTCCCTATCTAAATTTGATTGTATTATTTCTTCATTATGGTACGATTTCTAATGAATGTTGTTTATTCTTGACATTTTAGTAGAGTTGGGTAATGAGCTGGTTGGTTCTAAACGATGAGGAAAAGTACACATCAGAAAAAAAATGATCATCGTCCAAGTTCAGCGGATGATCCCTCAGCCTTGTCCGTGATATTGAGATAATAAACTGAAACCTTAAATATCATGAAGACGCACAGAAGGTACCTTCTTTCCATCTATCTTTTGAATACTTGATGTTTCTATGTAGATTTTTCTGTATGTCGTTTGATAATCATTCATGTTTGCTAATTTCACAAGGTACCTTCTTTCTTTCATTTGTAGTTATGAATGATTATCAATGAAACTCACATGTTACGGGGATCTAGATATTGAAACTCAGTATGAATGATTATCATTCAAAGATCATTTAGTAATGTTATCTCATTGCAAATAATATGAATGATTATCAATGAAACTTAGTATAGAAAACTCAATGCGTGCATGGGTGAATAAAAATCATAACTAGGATATGGATATTGAAATAGTAGCAGAATGTGAAGCTAGTGGTGTTAACAGTGTTTTTGTTCATCTTTTATTATCTTCTTATTACCATCTTCTACAAAGTGATTTGATATAGATAGATTCTAAAAATTTCTATGGTTTTTTGGGATTTTTGTTGTTGTATGGAATGCAATGTTTTGATCAACTTGTATAAACGACAAATGATTAATTAAGGATCATCTAAACTCAAAATTTCAATGAAAAAAAAATCATACAAACAGAAATCTAGGATTTGCCACAGAATTGTGGATGATTTCCCAATATTTACAAATCGGCAGAAAAAATCCTTTAATAAAAAATGCATGAAAGCGCATGTACGTTTTTTTTTAAAGTTGTATGAAGACCTGTAACCAATTCACGTGTACCTTAAAATAATTTGTCCACAGTCTGAACATGTAACAACCCGAATTTTAGCAAACGTGTTAAGACAAGAATCAAGGCAGAATTAAATTATAAAATCTGAATCAGGATAAACGGGTTGCGCCATTGCGTTCGTCTCGGAAAAATACGCGAAATAGAGTCCGAAATTTCGTAAATCGGAGTCAGTATGACCCAGTTAAGGCCCAACGAAGTTTCACGAAAATTCAAATCCGAAAACAGATTTGAAATTCAGTCCAGAAAGAGAAGGCGGGAAAATTCCCGCCAGGCACGCAGGGTGTCGACCCCTGGGTCGACCCCCCCTCCAGGGGGTCGACATGGGTGTCGACCCTAGGATCGACCCCCCCCTCCCATAGAACTCCGACCTGGTGCACCTGCTTGACATGTTGGCTCGGTTTTGGAGGCTTGTGGCGATTTTTGAGGATTCAGATCTATCCTAGGGTTTATCCTACGGCCTAAAACTACCCTAACATCTATAAAAAGACCCCTAGACCTAGCCTAACCCCTCATAATTCACTCATGCCACGAAGTGCTGCCCAAATGCCAAGTGATCATGGCCTCCATCTCCAACTCCAAGAGACTATGCATGAAATCGGATCCGAATCGAAAGGTGCAAGCTTGCTACACCAAATCGAGGCTCGATCAACGTTGCTACGGCGATTTCATGACGGTTCTTTATCAAAGAAGCCACCTTTCTTCGTCACGACGATGCATAAACCTTTCCTAAGCCTCGCCATGTAAGTTCTAGCTACTTGTAGATTTAAACGATGATTTTGATGTGACATGGGATAAAATGCGAAGTAACATGAGTATGTTAGCCTATGAGAACCTAGTTTGCCCCTTTATCATGAACATATGACTTTGGGTTATGTTTTAGCGACTAAACCATGCTATTCATGTTGCATTGGACTTAGTTGCCATGCAAGATTTGACCTTTACTTGTAGTATGATAGCATGAACACTTAGAGCCACTTTGACTTGTGAAATAGTTGCATAAATTGGACTTTGAGGCTTATGCATGTAAATGAAACCAACCCCCTTATGATATCATGTTTATGTGAGGTCAAATCCCGTTATGATAATATGCAAATTTGTGGCCAAATATCTTATGATAATATGCAAGTTTGTGGCCGAATCCTTTATGACATTATGCATGCTTGTGGCCAATCCCCTTTTATGTTATGCATGCTTATGGCCAATCCCTTTTGTGGCATCGTGCATGTTTTGGGGTCTACATGTAGCCATAGTATACCTAC